>OZ018396.1:30872986-31005469 GCA_963969525.1 Ontholestes murinus
CACATTTTAATGTGTTTTCTACCTAAAGGGGAATTTAAAATACTGTTGGTTAAATTATTCATGAATATTTCGGCTAACAAACAGAAGGCTTAGCAATGGGTTCACCATTGAGCCCACAGAAGGCTTAGCAATGGGTTCACCATTGAGCCCACTGTTAGCCGAAATATTCATGAATAATTTAACCAACAGTATTTTAAATTCCTCTTTAGGTAGAAAACACATTAAAATGTGGTATCGTTACGTTGATGATATCTTGGCTTGCTTTGTAGGAAGTGATAAGCAACTAACCCACTTCTTAGATTTCATTAATAACCTGCACCCTAAAATTAAATTCACCTTAGAGTCAGAAACCAATAACAATATAAAATATTTAGATTTATCCATAACTAAGACTAACACCAATCTCTTATTTGACATTTATAGAAAACCATCCTTTACTGACACCGTTATCCCTAACCATTCCAGACATCCTCAAAAGCATAAAATGGCTGCGTTCAATTCAATGATTCACAGAGCATTGAGTTTGCCCTTATCGGACATTGCAAGAAAAAACGAAATTTCCTTAATAAAGAACATAGCAATAAATAATGGATACCATTATGCCAACATGATTGATACATTATTAAAAAAACACGAACTGGGAAAAATTAAGAAAATCCTATTTGGAGGTGACACCACCAGAAAACAAAAAATATATACCTTTAACCTTTTTTGGAAATGCTAGCCTTAAAATTAAGAATATTTTAAAAAAACACAACATCACAGCAGCATTAAAACCCAGTTCAAAAATCAGAAATTTAATTTTCAATCCGAAAACCTCAGTAGATAATTTTAGCAAATCCGGTATTTATAAATTAACATGTCAACAATGTCAAGGTGTGTACATAGGGCAATCTGGTCGGAATTTTAGTATTAGATTAAAAGAACATCTACGCTCTGTCCGCCTAAAACAAATTGAAAAATCAACGTTTGCGAAGCATATAATCGAGGAGAATCATTCTTTTGGCGAGGATGTACTATCCATAATCCATTACGTAGAAAAGAGTCGAAAAATGGACCTTCTAGAATCGATCGAAATTCATAAGGCTCGCGCTAATCCGGGAATACCCCTAATTAACGACCAGGTTGACCTGATGTACACTCCAATTTTCACAGCTGTTTGTTAAATTTTGTTTCCATATATATACCTGTAATTGTAGTTTTTAATCATTGTATGTTTTGATAATGGCATGTTGAGATGCCGAAACTATAGTCAGCAGTAAATAAAATTGTGTTATACAAACAAAGTTACAAAGTGTTTATTATTTATAAATTGAAATAATTGTTTATTAACAAACTGAAATTACTACTATAATTAACACTGTTTTATCCTTTCTTCCCACATTATTTTCGATGTTTAGATACACATTTAGTACTATGCGCTCCATGGGCATTGTATCTTAAGAACCGCTAATAATTTTGGACTAAAACTTCAATCTTTTAATCTTTATTGGAAGATAAAATTTTGGTAAAAAATTGTGCATCTGAAGCCGTTTTTAGTTTTTCGAATTTTTCCTTTATAAACTTCAAAAAGTTAAATAAATGATAATATACTAATGGCAAAGATAATGAAGTATATTAATGGTAATGAGGATTTATACTGATACAGTATTGAAATAGAGCTAGGATTAAGTCGAAATAAATTTTGAGGTTTGAGTAACTAGGGAGGATATTGTGGGATTAGTGGAAACGTGGATGATAAAGAAAAAATAAGAGGAAATAAAAGGCACAATAATAGTGGAAATAAGAGGGAGTATGAAAGAGGACAAAGTGGAGTTCATGGAAGATGGTGAAGGGTTAGCATGCGTTAAATATCAGCAGGAAGTGTACTGGGAGTATTGTTTATTAATAAAAACTGGGATGAAATAAGAAAGGAAATTGATTATAGATCCGACGAAGGAGGAAACACTTCTCCTGATTTTAATGCAAGATTGGGGGAGCTGGGAAGGGATTAGCGACGACGGTACAATAATAAAAAACTATTCAGGATAATTGGACGTACAACGAGGGTAGAAAGGTGATGGAAGAGGGTTAGAAGATATTCAATTGATGCACATGATGGGATTGGGAATGTAAGTAAACATACATTAGGCGACAGGGATCGACAGTGATTGATTATCTAGTTATCAAGTGCTTTAAAGAAAATAAGTGAGAAGAATGAAAGTGGAATAGGGCCATTTACCATTAAAAGTGGAGATACAGGTATTTAAAGATAAATAAGCGGAGCAAAAATAAATAGGGTACATGGGGCAGAAGCGATTGATTAAGCACTTTGGCCTTAAAAATCACATTTGATGAGATAGCTCAAATTATTTATCTCAATGATAATTGGAGAGCTCTTTCCTTCGGCTACATTCTCGCTATAGACCATTTTTCTGTAGCTCGTTTCTGTTTCTACCAAACCCTTAAATTTTTCGCATTTAAAAAGTATGGGGCAGAACCGATTGCTCGGTTCTTGGAAAAGAAAAAGACTTGGAAAGAATGTTTTGATAAATTATGTCTGATAAATGTTTAATGTTCGAATCGATTGAGTAGAAAAATGAAAAAAAATGAATTTGTGCTCAAAACTAATAAATGAATATGGAATTGAGGAAATTAATTACTATCCGACGACGAAAGCACCTTTTTCAGATGTCCAAAACCACGCCCACTACCACAAGTGGATGGCAAGACACCCAAGCTAGTTGGTGTATCATCTGCAGCAAATCCGTGTCCACGACCCCGACCGCGACCACGTCCAACGCCACGTGTTTTTGTAATGATTGATCATTTGTGACCGCTTTTTTGCCTCTTCCAATTGTCCTTTGTGGATTGCCGGCGTCTTACGTTTATAATCGCGAACCATTTTTACCTACACACAAGCAATCGGCAGTGCCCCCCAGTGACGACTTTTCACAAAAAAATCTTTTGTACTTGGAATGATAGAATACTCGTGTTCAGCACGAAATTTCACTTCGGAATGCTTTTACCGAATCAATTTATCTCAATTATTAACCAAGTAATAGCACGACCAATACGGAGCAAAACAAGTAAGCGACTGACACAAAAATACATTCAATATTGTTGCGTCTGCAAATGGTGGCGCTGACAGCTCAAATTTTCTGTTCAACATTTGCTTCACATGACTAATCTTTTACTATATAGACTACTAATCGGGCACGTAGTCTTGTTTGAAAGTGGGGCAATCGGTTCTGCCCCATGTTACCCTATATAAGAAATTAGAGAAAAGTGCCATTAGGGATATGAAGAATAGGTTAGAAAAGGTTAAGGGAGATGAAGTTAGATCAATGGAAGAGTTAGAGGATATCATAGAAGGAAAATGAAGAGAAAACATTGGAAATTGTGTACTTGGTTCGATGAAGAATGGTGTCATACAATACGAGAAGGCAATGAAGGAATGCATACGAAGCGGATGGGCAGAGAAGCATGTGAATGGTGAATGAAGAATGGATAAAAGATGTGGAAAAAATAGGGGATTTTTATGTGGGATAGGAGAATTCTAAGTGGAGTGATTGAAGATTTTAGAAGAGAAATAGGTGGAAAAGGCTTATGGTGAAGTAAAACAAGGAAAAGCAGCTGGTATCGACAAACTGAAAGCTGAGATGTGAAAGGGGATAGAAAAGAGAGACAAGAAAAGGTTTAAAGAGCCGCTAAATTAGATGTGGAGAGGAGAAATTAAAATAGCTGAGAATGGTAATTATGTGCCCGGTACACAACAAAGGAGATATTTCTAATACAGAGGAAGAACGGTAGTGAGTATCGGGTATAAAACTGCTATGATCATGGTGAAAAACTGGCTAGAGAAGGACGTTATAAATACAGAAACTCAACGGGGTTTTAGTAGGGGAAAGGAGAGTTTTCTCTGACACTGAATATATACAGGGTGTCCCGTTAATGTGGGGAAATGGCTGGACCATATATTCCTGGGGTCAAAATATGATGATTTAACACAACTTATCTATATTCAAAAATTTATGGTTAAGCCGGAATTTGTCTTCAAAGTTTCAAAAAAATGTATTTCTTTTGTTTATAACAATTGCACGTTTTATTCGATTTGAATGAAATTTATTATTAATAACTACTATAATATAATACACCATTTCAGTTATTATGGTCATCAGTGATTGACAGGAAGTATAAAAAACAATAGTACCACCACTTAAAAACTAAAATATGTTTTTATTGGTGCATCCAATAAAAGCTAAAAAAATATTTCTTGAAAGACCAATTAATTCTAAAACTTTTTTGTATCTTAATAATATGTGATATCTTTTACGGTTTCTGCACAAAAAAATAAAATATGAATATAGTATGCAGATTTGCACTCATTAATAAGTAAATCAACTTATTCAATTGAATAAAAATTAAATAATATTAATTGATACAATAAATCAAAACAACACCTAACACTTTTTAAACAATTTTCTTCGCAAAATCCTAATACAAGCAAGAAATCTGTTTGCTGCAAATGTGAATATTTATGAACTATAATGAAGTTAACAGTAAATGATTTAAAGACACTCAATAATTATTATTTTACATAATTTACATTTTTTAAACAAAGACGGCCACGAAAAACATATATTTTCGATTTCATGGAAAACTAGATTTTGTTTTTACTAGATAAAAAAAATATATTTTATTTTTTTGTGCGAAAACCGTACAAAATATCAAATTTTATTAAGAGACAAAAAAGTTTTAAAATCAAATTCTCTTTCAAGCAGAATTTTTTTAGTTTTTATTGGATGCACTCATAAAAAAATATTTTAGTTTTTAAGTGGTGGTACTACTGCTTTCTACATTTCCTGTTAATCACTAATGTCCATAATAACTTGAATGATGTATTATACTAAGGTAGTTATTAATAATTAATTTCATTCAAATCGAATAAAGCGTTCAATTGTTATAAACAAAAGAAATAAAAATTTTTGAATCTTTGAAGACAAATTCCGGCTTAACCGTAAATTTTTGGATATAGATAAGTTGTGTTAAATCATCATATTTTAACCCCAGCAATCTATGGTCCAGCCATTTCCCCGCATTAACGGGACACCCTGTATATCAGATACATTTAGAACATAACTGGGTGTGAGTCAGGGTTGCCTGTTAATTAACTATTTAATTATGCTATTTAATTTATATATTAGTGAAATAGAAAAAAAGTGCGTAGGAGAGGCCAAACGAATAATGTAGTGATCGAAGAAAGCAAAGTATGAATGCTGGCATATTCGCATGATATGGTTTTAATAACCAGAGATTGGGGATAAATGAAAGACATGTTAAGGCAAGTGGAGAGATGTATGGATAAGAGAGGACTATTTGTGAATGCAGGAAAGAAGAAGTGGATGCGATTTTAGATTAATCCTTTAGAGTAAAATAATTAGAATAGAAATGATTGAATGCATTCAACTATTTAGGGTTTATTTATAAAAGTACAGGAACATGTAAAATGGCTGCAAGACTTTTCTTGCAGCCATTTTACATGATCCTGTACTTTTATAAAGCAAGGAAAGAGTGGAATGTTGTGAGGGAGAAGTGGGGAAAAAGGTTGTGAATAATTTTTGATTGGCATGTAAATTATGGGATGCTGTCAATTTTAATGTACGGAGTGAAAATATAGGGAACAAGAGTGTATGAGTGCATAGTGAGAGATCAACTGAGGTCTCTGAAGTATACAGGCTGCTGGTTTTGGAGCTCAAGCATGGGAAACTCGGTTATTTGAAGAGGTACAAGGATTTTTACATTTTCCAATACAGATTTTTTTCTGATTGCAGTGATGTGTAATGTGTTGGGGTTTAGTTTACCAGTTTAATGGATATGCCAAAACTCCTATTTTTGCAAAGTAATTTATTAAACAATAATACAAAACTAATGCAAACTTGTTTTCTATTCCTATTAAAAATTATAAAATTATTATCTAAAAAAAATTATAAGAGGTGCTCGAATGGCTTACCCTCCATCTCCAAGTATAGCTCTATGCGTCTTCTTAAATTTTGTATTGATCTTAAAACATCCATTCTTCTTATTCTGGTCCTTAAAGTTGCAATGATCTTTCTTCGCAAGCCATTGATATCGGTGGGTAAAGATTTATAAATTATGTTTTCCATAGCTCCTCATAAATAAAAATGTAATGGGGCAAGATCTGGTGAACGTGCCGACCAACGTACGTCCACACAATTTCTCTGTCCGGAAACATTTGAGACAAGTAATCAGACATTCTTCTAGCGTTATGTGGTGGAACTCCATCTTTCTGGAACCAAAAGCTGTTTAGGCGGTTGAGGCAAATGTTGACATCAATTTAATCACCTGACCGATAAGTCATTAAAAAGTAAAAATATCCATCTGCAGTCAAATTGTCTTCGTAAATGTACGGGCCAATGACCTTATCCCTTTAAAGTAACAAGCTCATTTACACACACACAAATACACATATGACACATGGCGGAAGGACCACGTGGTCGATAGCCTAACACTACTACTACTACTACTACTGACCTTATCGTCAAATAAACCAACCCATATATTTAGACCAAAACGTGCTTGTGGTCGTCGTCTTTGGTGTTCGTGTGGATTTTCAACGGACCATATATGTTCATTGTAAAGATTGAACATGCCTATGTTGGTGAACTTGCACTCATCCGTTAATATCACTTTAGAAAGAAAATGGGGATTTTGCAATAACAGCGTTATGATTTTTCTACAAAACGTTGCTCTTCGTTCAGTGTGTCCTAAATGCAAAACTTGCGTGATATGAATTTTAAAGGGGCGATACTTATTTAGTTTGATTTTTTGTGAGTTACGTGAAGATAAATTTGATTAAATTAATAAGCACTAAAAACCTTTCTTCACAAATTTTATTTAAATTCACAGGTATATATTTCGGACACAAAGTGACCATTATCAATGTTTTAATACTTTAAGGCGATACTTATGTTTTTTCAAGACTCTCCACACTACCTGACGAGATACATTCATTTCTTCTGCTATAGCCCTTGTTCAAGTAGAAGGATTATTTCGAATGTAATGGAGAATTAACTGTTTATTATTTTTTAGAAGATTTTAGCATTTTACTCACTGCTTGTAAAATTTCCGTTTCATTTCCATTGGGCCTATTAATACGTATTCTAGTCTTTGAAATTGCACTAAATTCAGCTAAATTTCTCTGAAGATTCAGAAAATAATTTTCAGCAGGTTGTTGTCTCTCTGGATTTCGCTGAAGGTATGTTTCCGAAGTAACTTGCACACTTCGGTGCGATGCGTAATAAAGTTCTAGCATATCACGTTTTTCTTTACTTGAATACGGCATTCTGTTATAAATGTATACCAGTTTTGGAACTATTCAAAAGTAATGAGCCTTCATTCAAAAAGACAGATTTATTGAGTCGATCGGTACATCTGACTAATACTCTTTAAAGTAGGAACCTCCTGCATCAATATACTTTTGTAGGCGGCTTTTTCATGACTCAAAATATTCCGCGAAGACCTGTTCCGGGATGGCTGCAAGGGTTGCCTTGACATTTGCTTGGATGTCCTGGATCGAGTCGAAACGTTTTTGTTTCAGCGCTGATTTTAAGCGTGGAAACAAGAAAAAGTCAGGAGGCGACACGTCCAGACTACAGTGGTGGCCGAAGGACCACAGAAACGTTAACTAGGACTAGGTAGTCGGTAACGATGAAGGCGGTGTGGCTGGAGGCGCTATCCTTGATGTCCCTTCGTTTCAGTCTTTTCAGTATTTCCTGGTAGTAAGCAGCGTTCACAGTCTGCAAACTTGTAGTGGAGATCTCTTTCACTCCGAAAAATGCGATGAGCATGGTCTTCGTCTTCGATTTGCTCATCCGCGCTTTCTTGGGACGGAGTGAGTTTGAGGTGTCAGTCCCAAATGCCTGTGGAAGCTTTGCGAACGTTTCAGAAGGAGTCTTGCCCAACTGAAAGCAAAATTTGATCGCGTATCGTTGCTCTAATGAACTTTCCATTTCGTCCCGAAAGCTTGGAGGCATCTAACCCGCATTATACTGTAAAGCTAACACCAACAAGCGGAGTGCGTTGCAAGGTGCGCACGCGTCGGTATAAACTGAGCTCATTACTCTCTATTTAAAAATCTAAAAATCCTATAAGAAATAACAAAATTGATGATGTTTATCAAAAATTGAAACGTCGAATATTTATTATGATATCGCCACGTTGTAGACATTACAATGTGGTAATGGTAAAGTGTTAATTGTTTTGAAGTATATCTTCAAATAGTTTCGCAATAAATAAAAACGTTATTTGGAAATTTCGATTTTTTTCGGATATCTTCAGAAATAGTCGGAATATTATGTTATACTCCAGATTAGGCAACGAATCTTTTCAAATAACCGAGATTCCCATGCTTGAGCTCCAGAAATGGACTCCCTGTATACATGGGGTTGTAGGTGAAGTGAATATCGAGTCATGTAATGAAGTTGTGGAGACTAGAGAATAAGAGACGTGGAACAAAAGAGAAAGTATGAAAGAGTGAGGCTATCGGAATTTGTAGTCAATGGATTAGAGCACAGAGTAAACGTAGCGGGTTGGGTAAGAAATGAAATGCAGGGATGTATTGAAAGGAGTGGATACAATGAGATGTTTAAAATATGGCAAGTGCGCAAGAGGCTGCCAAAGGTACTTGAATAACAGTCAGCTGGAAAGAAAGAGGTCACTGTGACAAAACTAGATGTGGGTTAGGAGAGAGAGGGAGTGAAAGCTGAATGGCAGAAAGTTATGGAAAATGTGTATTATGTATGAGTGGAAAGGATACTTGGAGGCATTTGGCAGAGGAGTGTGAGACGAATGGGTGGGAAGAAACAAAAGGGATGCTGAATGGATGAGGGAAAATGGTGCCGAGGTAAAGACTCTGAGAGATTGGGGTGGGGAAAAGAAGAATGAAAAAAATAATAATTTTATTATTGCATTACTAAACTAAATATCATTTATTTAAATATGTAATTGTGGAGGCTTCTACTTTGTGATACTTTATATACAGGGTGAGTCTCTAACTTGGAATAAATTAAGTAACTCATAAAATATGCTCGGAGAGATCGTTTAGTATTTTAAATTTATCTCTTTTTGATGTAATAAAATTTTATACAGCGGGTCCCAAATATGGGATATGCCGTCATCACCTATTTTTTTAAATGGCAACCATAATTTTTAACACTGTTCTTAAAGAGTATATCAAGTTACACATGTGTGCCAAATTAAAATTTTTTATTTCCAAGATATTTAACCAACATTATCAAATTTGAAAAATGAATTCAACTTAATAGTCTTTCTTCAATAAATGCTCAAAATGTTGTCCAATTTCTAACTGATACTCTAAACGGAACTGAAACTCGTTTAGAATATTTTTATTTACTTCGGGGGAAATTAATCACCACTCCTGTCTTATTCGTTCTTTCAACTCCTCGATATTTGCCGGTTTAGTCTTAAAAACTTTGCTTTTCAAGTAACCCCATAAGAAAAAGTCTGAAGGTGTTAAATCCGGAGACCTGGGTGGCCATTCAACTGGTCCTCTTCTGCCAATCCATCTTCGTGGAAATACATTATCCAGGTACTCACGGACATGCCTTGCAAAATGGGGAGGCGCACCATCCGGTTGAAACCAAATGTTTCTATTCGGAACGTCAGCTTCTACAAGGCAAGGGAACAAAATACCCAAACTCGGAATTCGCTCTTCCTCCAAGAATTGTAAATCTCCCGCTCCATTGAGATTGTTTAGGAAGAAAATTGGTCCTACAACTCGATCATTAACAATCCCTGTCCAAACATTAACTTTTTCTGGATATTGTGGCCTTCCTTCATCCAGTGTAGGTTCTTGTCTGTTCAATAATGTAAATTTTGACGTTTACCTCACCATTTAACATAAACGTTGATTAATCAGAAAACAAGATGCGTTCTAAGTTTAGAACATTTCTATCTACTAGATTCAAATCTAATGTTGTAAAAATTGTATGTAAATTTCAAGTATAGTTTGAAATGAATTTGTCGAAACTATAGTCACTTTTGAAATAAAGAGATATTTAAAACATTGGTACTCGTATTTTTAATCAGCTTTTAAACCAAATTTTCATTAATATTTTAGTCTTCCATGTATGGATATTATTTATAAAATATTATTGAAGTACTATGTGCTACTTTAAACTTATATTACCTTTAAATAAATAATAATTAAATTATTATTATTTGAGTATAAAATATGATAATGTAACCCGTATAAAAAGTAAATCGAAGAAAATATTGAAGATGCAACAAATAAATAAATTAAAAACACTTGATATGGTTCCACTCTTTTTCTTTTTGTCTCCTTTTTATATTCACCTTCTCGAGAATGATAATTTAAAAAAAATAGTGAAAACTCATCAAGTGTTTCTTCTTAATTATTGAATTATCTAATACAAATGTTTCACTAAGGGTTAAGTGAGAAATAATTTATTATAAATTACCTTTAATTTCTTCGAATCTATCTGTAGACTTACATCATTAAAACAATTAAACAATTATAATTAAATAATACAAAATAATTACAGTTAAACAATTTATATCAACAGATTTTCATAAAAGAATTGTTTTCGAATAAAGTGCATTTCCTTAAATGAAGTGCTTTTTTGAACCTATATCTCGATGTTGATGACCTCGTAAACTCTTATTTTAAACAAATGACGCTACTGAATATACAATTCGTGGAATAATAAGATTCTTTAACCTCCTCAAATATGGGAAAAGGCATTTGGGAAAATTTAATAAGGTGTTATTTACCGAAGCTGAAGAATCACATTAAGAACACCTACTGTTACGTGTATTTATTTTACTTTTAAGTCTACACCTACTCTTTATCTTTCTTTGTTCTCATTGTATATAGATTGGTCTTTCAACATCTTCTGCTTTTTTTTTTTACTATTTAACTTAGTTTGACTGTTAGAAATAGAAATGGGAAATGATAATAAGAAAAAGCACCACCAGGGATTGGATTAAATAATTATTAGCTGCCGACACATGACTTAAATCACATTATGTTAAGTACAAAGAAAAGTATTTTGTATTGTTATCGTTATTTAGACACATCACAATTACGTAGGGTAATCTCTAAACACATGTTTCTCTGTATCACAGCTCGTCTGTAGAGCTACGCCCTTATTACATTAAATTAAACATTTTTAATTGGATGCAACATTTATATAGTCTTTGCTATCATTTATTATGGATATATTGATTAAAAGTAATATATTTTTAATTATTTGTCACTCAGTTTTTAAAACTATGTATGTGCATATGAATACATGTTTATTGTATTTTTCAGGCTGATAAAGCTGATCTTGATTTGAAGAAATCGTCCATTCAGCTTTCTCAAATGATAAGTGGCGTAACTGATTTGTTTGGTCTATTGAAGTGTGACAATGCTCCAATTGTACAATTACTAGGTAAGTAAATAAGAGTTCGTCCCAACAACAAATAGTTCCGATTTGGTCTGGTCCGATTAAATAAAGAATGTTGTCAGCCTAATAATATTTACGGTGTGATTTATTTAATTGGAGGTTAAGAATATTTATTTACAGTTTCAATTTTAACTGATTTTAACAAGGTTGTGGTTATGAAATATAGTTACATGCATTTATCTTAATGTCTAATGGTATTTTTATCACCCGTGATAAGATTTTATGCTATTATTTCTAGACAATAAGGTTTTTAAGAACGATGTGTGCTATATATTGGGTTGTCCGGAAAGTTCGTGCCGATTTTTAAGAAAAATTGAAACGCAGCTCATTTAAATTTTGGTATATATTTATTAAATTATATAGGTACCATTCTGTTCCACAACTTTTCTACATCTTTCATGCAACTTGAGAATTCCGTCCTTCCAGAACCTCTTAGGTTTTTCGGCAAAAAAAATTTCTAAAGAAATTTTTATCTAAACCAAAGAGTTGACATTTTTCCCATTAAGGGAATTTTGTAATGATTGGAAAGGGTGGAAATCCGAGGGCCAGAGGTATAGAGAATACGGTGGATAAGTTCAAACATCCCAACCAAACTCCGATAATTTTTGTCGAGTTGTCAAAGACACATGATGCTGGGCATTTTCCTGACGAAACACGACGCTCTTTCGATTCGCTATTTCTGGACGTTTTTGTTCGATAACTGTCTTCAATTTCTCTAAATGAGAGCAATACTTTTCCGAATTTTTTGTTTCATTATTTGGTAAAAGCTCATAATAAAGGTTTTCTTTCCAATCCCACCAGACACATTCTTCGAATGAAGAACGGCTTTTGGGGTGATTGAAGGTGGTTCATCACGCATTCCCCAAGACCTTTCACGCTAAACGTTTTTATAAATTATCCATTTTCATCCCCCGTTACTAATTGCTTCAGAATTGGTCTCTCCTCGTTGCGTTTGTAAAGCATATCTCAAATAGAGATGCGATCCAACAGATTTTTCTCCGTTAAATCATTCGGAACCCATACATCAAGACGGTTTGCGTAGCCACGCTTCACAATATGGTCGTGGATGGTTGATTTTGATTTATTTAGCATTCCTGCTATTTGATATAATGTTGAGTGTGGGTTATTCTCAATTTCTGCTTTAATCATATTGTCCTCTATGGTGTAAGGCCTACCCGCGCGTTCTTTATCTTCAAGGTCACAATTTCCAGCTTTGAACCGAGCGAACCACTTCCGCACAGTTTTTTCGGCTACAGCACCTTCACCATAAACAGTGCATATCTTATTTGCCGCTTCTGTGGCATTTTTGTTCTTTTGAAAAAAGAAAAGCATTAAATGCATATAATGCACTTTATTTGCTGCCATATTCTAAGGCGTATAAAACTGATAAAAATTAACGAATCGTAACCAATTTTTTTCCAAATATGGCCTGAAGTTATCTCTTTTAGAATATGTACATATGTCATTTGTTTTCAATAAGTGTGCTATATTCAGGTCTGTTCTCATACTAGCTACTGAAAATCGGCACGAACTTTCCGGACAACCTATTATTTATTATGAAAAACTGATTATTAAGCAATATTTAGAAATCATACCATTTGTTTTGCTGTTAAATATAGTATAAATATCTGCTCTTGCTATGTCTTTGATACCAATTATATATGGAATTTACATCAAACAATTATTTGATTTAGAAATGTGTTCTTGAGTTACGTGAAGATTTATTTTATACACTTGGAAAATAAAAACACTAACACACTAAATTGTGAAGAAAGTGTTAGTGTTTTTATTTTCCAAGTGTATAATTATTTGATTTAATATGATAATTTTTAGGCGAACAAACCTCCATAAATCAACATAATGTATTACTTCATATGACAATTTTGGAAACGAAGCTGATGGAGGTGTTAAGGACGTACTTTTTGAGTGACAAGGTAAGAAAATAATAAAAATTATATGTACCTAATTAAACAAATAGAAAACTAATTCATTAATTAATCACTTATATCAGTTAATATGTAATTACTCTAATACTATACTGTATTGTGATGCCTTACATAATTATGTCTTTAAAAAATTAATTTTAATTGACGAAGCAAATCAATACAGATTTTTTTGTTTTTATAGGATCGTGTCAGATTTCTCGAGGGACTCTAAAGGAAGAAAAAATGTATTATAAAATTTAGAAAGCATTAGATAGATTTATTCACTTGAGTAGGAAATATTTGAATTTGATTGATATTAATGAAAGTGATTTCCAAATTTGGGAGATTGCTCAATACTAGTTGGAGAAATGTAGTAGCCATTCCAAATTAACGTAGAACTCTACTAATCAATATAGCGGGTAAAAGTTTGCATATAATTATAAAAAATAATACGTAAGTACCTTTTTAAATTAGTAGAGTATTAAAGATTTTATATGTTAATAATTTTCTAATATATAATATAATTACAAATATATGTTAATTGTAATAAATTTTAAAAATAAAATAATATAAAGTAGTAGTGTGGCTCTTCCACCGTGTTACGTGTATATGTGTGTGTGTAATTAAATTACCTTATTACTTTAAAGGATCACTTCGTCTCTCTAAAGCACCATTGATTATATTCCAGTAGAAAAGAGTACTTGTCCCCCAGTGTAATTGTTTATGTATGTATTACTGTATGTGGTATACCTAATAAACACTAAATAAATATTATGGAAAATTATTTGCATTAGCATATATAAACGATACTTATCTGTTTTGATAATTTGATCAAGAACGTTGGTGGATAAAGGAAGTTTTTTTTAAATTTGGTATTATAATTAATGTGTTACCTAGAGATAAGAAGGTTATTACACTTACAAGGTATTAACTTGAACTTACTATACGATGTGTCAAGTGTATGTTGGGAAAATTGAAACAGTATATCTGTGTGGCAATTATATACAACACGCATATGATATGTGGAATGTGTGGTAATTATCATTAGTATAGATAATGAATTTAATTAAAATTAATGCAAAAGTAATTAATATATGACTACGCATGGTAATTTTTTTGTGATTATCGTATTTTTTTAAATTTTAGCGTGCCGAATACCATCTATCCATTTTATTTAATTTGGGAGAAAATAAATAAGTACATTCAAAAAAGTAACTATATTGGTTTTTAAATGTTATAAATATATATCGTGGACTTTATTTTCAATACACTTTCAATAGTTTATAAAAGAACAAAATTTTAAAAACAAACTCGCTTATGTTCTAGTAGTTAGCGAGTGTGCCAAACTTTAAATAGTGTTACTTTTAGTTTTTCATAAAATATCTGTACAGTAATTGTAGAACATGTATAATAATTTAAAACACATTTTAATTTTGGAAAACAATACATTCTTACATTCAGTAAGTGAGTTCAGGCTCAACCATGCTACATAAGTATAGAGTTTTAACATAAAATGAAAGATAATGATGTCTGTAAGTACACTATCATTTTCTATTTTAAATTTATTTACATGAAAAATGGGGATCAGTTATGAAAGTAAGAATGTATAGGGTGTTTCTGTGACTCGGTGAATAAAATTAACCACATATACTAGAGAGAAAATGATGACGATTCTTGTAAAAAGGTTATTATAAAAGTCTTCAAATAGCCAAGATACAGGCCATCATAGTTAAGAAATTTTAACACATTTTTCTAAATATTTTCAATACTATTCGTAGTAGGGTACTGCAATTTTTTAAACTAACAATAAGTAAATTCCTTAAGAAATTTGTTACTTCGATCGGATCGCGGGAACCATGCTATACAGGGTGTTCCTAAAATTTACTGATATGATTTTGACATAAGTTGAATGTCATGGAAACAGCGTAGCATTCGCTAACCGTTCATCTAAAAAGTCGTCCAATCCTTCTAAATGTTGCCTGTATGTATGGCGATCAAGTATTGATGGCAAGAAATCGGGTCCAACAATGACATCGCCCACAATGCCAGCCCACATGTTGATGGAAAATTTCCATCAACCAAGTTTTAGAAAATTTTGGATTTTAATTCGCCCAACTATGTAAATATCTGTAATTTATGATTTCGTCTTTAGAAAAAGTGGATTCATCAGTTAAAAGCACTATTTCTAAAAACTTATCATCAATTTGTATGATCTGCTGAATTATTTGGCAATATTCCAGTTGTAGTGGATAATCGGCGAAACAAATTTCCTGAACTTTCCAACAATGGAAGGGATAAAGTTAATGCTCGCGAAGAAAATTACAGTCTGTTGCTTTTGAAGATCGAAATTGCGTGATCATATCCAAAGTACTAGCGGTAGTATTTTTTTCTATGTAGTCTTGAATTTCTTCTTCTTGTTCAGAAGTTCGGACTGATCTTACCTTATCGTTGTTGCTAAAATTGGGTTGAAACGTACCATTTTCCCTTAAATGGCTTTCAATTCTTGAACATGTTTTTTAGTTGGGCACCCTACGATTTTAGCACTCTGCCACGAAAAGTATTGAAAATATTTAGAAAAATGTGTTAAAATTTCTTAACGTTGATAGCCTGTCTCTTGGTCATTTGAGACTTTTATAATATTTTTTTATGAATCATCATTATTTTCACTCTAGTATATTTTAATTTTATTCCACAAACACAGAAACACCCTGTATGTAGATAGATAACATCTATGGGGCATAAGAAATCCTACACCGTGACATCAGTGATAGGAACATCCAATACTAGCATCGAGTGGTCACAAGATCACCTCAAGACTAGTTAAAGAATGTCAAAACACCCTAAAATAAGCAACACAATCAAACAGTATTGAGCTGCGCTGGGTTAAGGGACACAATAATGAAAAAGGCAACAGCAAGGCAGACGAGCTGGCGCGGGCTGGTTCGGCTCTCAGTAATACCACGGACGGGCCTCCGATCGTGCCAACACTGAAATGCCTAACTGACATCCTCAAACAAAACACTCTCAAGATGTTAAAACAACGTTGGGACAACACCTCAGGCTGCAGACAGGCCAAGGAAGCAATGCGCTCACCCAGTCTGAAAACATCTGAATACTCTCTAAGACTGTCCCGGGGAATCTGCATCTTATCACAGGTATCCTTACGGGTCACTGTCAGCTAAGGAAACACTTGTTTACTATGGGTCTGGTGGAAACCCCCATATGTAGAGTGAAGAAGAGGACGAGACAGTGGAGTATGTGTTAACCAGAGGGGAGCTCTGGCCGAACATGGCCAACATTAGGGAAACCCCTCCAAGCGTTGTGCTGTATTTTGCTCGTCATCTTGGGTGGCTAAATGAGTGATAGAACAACGAAGGGCTGTCCCAGCCAGGGGGCACAACGGGCCTAGTGAGGCCTAGGTGTTCTGGTCAATGATTTGATCACCCTTGGCAAACTCGATCCAGATCCAGATAGATAGATAGATAAGTGCCCACTATCCCACCCCAACCACTAGAATATGCACGAAGGTTTTATTAAATTAATAAATAATTACAATTAATTAATACAATACAACTTATTTTGTGGGAAATGTATAAAAAATCAATATTTAAAATTAAACTCTTGGGTAGATGAATTAGAAAAAACACTTACCACTTACAACCCTACCTATTTATATAAATTTCAATTACTATTATTCCTTTTATCCATAAATCTACAATTTTAATCAAATTAGGCAAAGGTAACACAATAACAATTTTAATTAAAGTGGCTTATATACAAAAAAAACAAATCTTTCACCCATTTCAGAAAATTTTTAGAAACTGGATAAAGATCCCATTAACAAATGATCAAATCTTCTGGAAAAAACAAATTATAAGTTTATAAGATTGAATCCAGAAGCTTCAGTTCTCCATGGGTCACATAAATCACATAAAGAAGATAATCCAATAAGACTAGTTGTATCATACATCTATGCACCAGCTTATAAACAATAAAAATTTGTAAATAAACGTCTTGCTACATTTAAAGACTTCATATTTGTTATAAAAAAAACTTGATCTTGTCCAACAGCTAAAAAGATTGAGATTAAGATAACCAATGCAAAGTTAATATTTTGACATAAAAAACCTATTCACCACAATTCTAACAACTAAATTAAAATAAATCATAAGAGATCTATTGACAAAAATAATTCAGTTGAAAATGATTGATTTTTTTTATTAATGTGTGTATTGCCCAAAATAGCTTAATTTTTAAAAGCACATTTTATACGCAAACAAATCTATGGGATACTCACCGCTAATGGCAAAAATATTCATGGCCAATAACAAAAAATATTTTTTTCTGCTATAAATATGTTGATGATATATTATGTATGAGGGTTCCCTTTTATATTTATAGAATGGACCATACAGGTTTTGTCATTTGACAACCGAAAGCTTTTTTTCAGTAGAGTTATTCAGAAAGTGTTTATGTCCATTCGCCATTTGTATTGTTTAAAGTGACATTAGAAATTGATGTGGTCCATGAAATGAGAGTCGTGAACATTTCCGTGCAATTAATTTTAAAAACTTTTAACGCGGATTATCTTATCAAAATCAACAAAAATGCTACCAAATTTGATTATGGGCGTAGTGATGAATGTCGCGAAGGTTATCTAAAATCGGTTGTTATTCCAGAAAACATTGATGCTGTGCGTGAACTGATATTTCAAGATCGTTATGTGACATCATGATATTGTATCGTGATAAGTCACAACAGTTATCATTGTACATTAGTGCGACCAGCACTCATTCAATATTGCATGAAAATTTGGCTGTCAAAAAAATGTTCGTGTTGGTTCCCACATAATTTAACAATCGCTCAAAAAAGCCACGTGGTCGAAAGCAATGCTCAAGAAATAAATTACGGTGCTTCAAAACTATCTATGATATTGTAACAGATATATATGCATACGTGCCCGAAAATAAACTCCAATCGATTCTATGGATTTTTCAAGATGAGCCAAATCCAACAAAAGTTGTTTGCACTCAAAGCACTTCGAAGCAAATGGTCGATTGTTTTTTTGGATAAAAACTGGATATGAGGCAACTGTATCATTCGCAATGTTGGATGGTCAATTTTAAATGGTACATTTGTCTGTCAAAAGTCTTTCTGAAAAGTATTAATAACAATATGATTGATGGTGGAAGCCATTACTTTGAAATTACTAACTTTAAAACTTTAATATCATTATTCTTTTCCCCTGTATATTACACAAATATTTATTGATAAATTTGTACATATTTATATTAAAATAATGAATCATGTGTTAGTGTATTAATTTGTCAAAAGGCTACCGACCACATGTCTTTCTGTCTAGTGTTGTCCAGTCATATGGTAGAATAATAGACAATATAAGGATAATATATGGAAGTTGAAAGGATTTTTGATGATTTTTTTCTGATAGGAATCAAATATGTTCTTGGATGGGGATAACTAAGGTAATATCATAGAGCAGCTGGTTAGAAGGATTATGTAAAGCATAAAGAGGATGCCAGAGTTGTGTTAGAGTACGAAGGAATGCTCGCTCGCTAACTTCAATATTGCGAGAGGATGTATTGGTGGAATTAGGATGGAGGGCATAAACATAGTCAAGTAATGGGCGTCAGATTATCTTATAACTTTTTACAGCTGTTCTTGTATTAATACCATTGTTCTTGTACGTTAAACTTCTAAAGCATTTTGCCCTAAAAGATATTTTACCTTTAATTGTGGCTGTATGTATTTTTAATGGATCTTTTGATCTATGGTTATGCCCAAGAACTTAACGGAAACTGAGAGAGAAATTATAATTTGGGGAATAAAGACTTTGTGAGGTGAATTATTGGTGCGATGATAGGGAATTAGTAGTTGTGATTTGTGGGTATTCATTTTAATGTGCATGTGTAGTGTAGGAACATGTTCGATTAGGGCAGTTCATCTTCAAATTGCAGAAGATATATCGATGGATGAAAGTTGTAGACATCAACACAAAAATGTTATATAACAGAAGCGAGAGAGGAGAGCCGTAGGGGGAGTCCTTGTTCGGGAGTAATGTAAGAAGAGAATGAATTGCGGATTTTGACATTTAGGGATTTATTAGAAATGAATTGTTTAATAATGAAAATGATATGAGACGGGATATTCCTTCAAGGTGAGATGTTTGAAAATTTGATACTAGGATAGTGAGTGGAAGAGAAGATGATCTATATGGAAGAAAACTAAGTTGGTATTTGGAGGTGTGATTGGAAATTAGAGAGAGGATAGTTGAATATCAGGTAGAATGTGATGGGATGATAGCTGGATAATATAGTAAGGGTTTGTTGCGTTTGGGGATATAAATTACAATTCCTATTTTTCAAAAATCTAGGAAGTATTGATTTTGTAAAGTTAATATTTTTAAGGATGTTGTAGTGTATATGGAATGGAAAAGATTTTAGGACGAGTCTCTGTTTATGGTCATGTGCAGTTGCTGTACTTTTCCTTTTCTTTAAAACACTAAAGTATTCGTCGTGTTTTCTCCTTTAATTTCTCGAGTTATTTAAATACCACCTAAGTTTATTCGTAATTTATTATACGTTTGATAATGGCCTTGTAAAGGTTTAAACCATAGCCACAAAATAAATCCTTTATGTAATATCAACAAAGTGCAACTTCTTTTAAAGTTTGTAATAATAAAACGTTAAAATTTAAAATCTTTATAAAATAAATATTTACTGATACCAAAATTCCTAACTTAAATTTATCTTAAATAAGAAATAAAAGAAAAAATTACCCAAGAATCTATATAAAAAAGTAAACTAGTCGATAAAAATGTATATATTGATTTGATGCCTCCTAATTATTACAGTTTTTTTCAACAAATTTAATAATAATTTTAAATAATTATTCATCAAGCTAATATAGTCAGTGAAATAAACAACGTATTATGTTAATTTTCACTTATTATCATACAGAGATAACTGAGAAAGATATTTAAGAAATGTTTAGTATATGTTTAATATGCTTAACAGTGATATATATTGATGTATTACAATTGTATCACAAGAGAATGTCGAAATATTTTTATTGAAAATATCAGATTAATGCAAAGTTTGGCCCTATTTATAATTATTCTGGGAGATTTTGGTGTACAAATCAAGGCACTAGATATTACCCATGAACCAGAGAAAAACAACGCAAAGAGATTTAATACTACTTAATTAATTGAATTCTGCTCTTATGGCATTTCCTGAATAATATTGTTTTGCAAAAAATTAAAGGTTTTATTATTATTTGTTTTCGATTTCATACCCATTTCTTTAATTGTAATTTAAGTTGCATCTCTTAAATATTTCTTGTATAATGATTAAGGTATATTAATAATTAAAATGTATTTTGACGATGATAATTGGACAGTTTAATTTAATAGTTAATTATTCTTGTTGTTTATTAAAAGGAGCAAAATAGATGCCATGATATTTAAAACAAGTTTTGTTTCTTTGCACATTCAAGTAGGTATAATAAAGTAGTTTTTCAGGGTAATTTCAAATATAATGATTGTTTAAATATAAGTGCTAAAGATATCTAAGTTTATTCCACAGTAAGTTAAAATAGAGAATAACTCAAGATATCTGCAAGCTATGAAGGAATTAGAAGCTAGAATAACAATAAAAAAGGTTGGGTTGCCATTAAAGACGAAAAATTAGTACAATGATACTAATTACTAAACAATTATTATTAATTATCAACGAAGCACAGGATAAAAGGTTTTTCTAAGACATCAAAGATATCAAGCGAAAATATCATGGAAAATATTAAACATAATAAGAAGTTGCATTAGGGAAAAGAAACTTTCTTAGTTTGATGAAAAATAAAAAATACTTTTACTTAGTTAATATCACAATGCTTTCTTAGTTTCTTTTTTCTAACTTTAAAATATGTTTTAAACGTGAATTTAAATATATTAATTTAAAATAAATCAGTCATCTGCAAAAAAATATTAGTTCAGAAAAACAAATGGTACTTCTTGGTGGTGTTTATATTACTTCTAATTCTCAACTTTCGAATATCAACAATACTGTTCATGTGTTGAGAACCTTGTTGATGTACTGCCCTACCATAAAATGTGTATTCTGAGCGATTTCAATCTGCCTAGTATAAATTGGTTAGTAGGCGAATATAGTATACTTACCGATTCTACAAAAAATTCCGCGATTTCAATGTCTTATACTTACGGTTTCATTAATTCGTTTCAAGTGAACAATATTACTAACGTCAATTTCGTTTTACTTGATCTCATATTTTTATACACTACATTTGTGAATGATTGATTTCGCTGTACCTTTAGCTCTAAATTGTTTTGTTTCATGTGGCATACATTTCTTAATACGTTATAAATTGAGATAATATATTAAAAAATTTAAATGTAAATGATCAGATCCAAGTTTTCACCAATATTGTTTATGGCGCGATAAACAGATTTGTTATATGATACTACCTCTGTTATTTCCATCAAAGAACCCCGTCTATACCCTAGTGAAAATATTTCAAAAAATCCCTTCAATCAACACATCCTTTCCCTTTACTGCCTGCGCAGAAATACTAACTTAATTCCAAAATACAAAACCCTTTCATTCACAACATTCAAATTCATCCATCATCATCATCAACACCATCAGAAACAGACTGACGAGACATATAAAGACTGACAACTCCGGGCTGAAAGACCGCTGGTTGATAGCCATTTAACAGAGTAACCCACTAACATTATCTATCATACATGTATTATATTTATTTTTGTTGTACTTTTGTTTGTTAATAAAGATGTTGTATATATACAAATTTGTTCCAGTCATTGAGGCTAAAGGCACACCTAGCTATCGCTTTACAAAGTGGTTTAGCAAAGATCTAAAAATAAGTTATTCTTAAAAAAACCTTGCATGGAAAATTTTAAACATCGAATTTACCAGCTAAAAATCTTGTTTTAAATTATAAGGCTATTTCCATTTTATCCCAAATTTTTGAAATATTACAACTTCTTTATTTCTTCACAAGTAGATGTATTGTTGACGGATTGTCAGCATGGGTTCAGACGTGGATTGTTAATCGCTACCAATCTTCTAATTTGTGGTGACCACATAGTGAATGCTTTAGAGAAAATCCGTCAAGTTGATTCAATATATACCGACTTCGTTAAAGCATTTGATATAGTAGTGTCTTATTTAGTGAAGGTGTGTACACATTTTCTTCTAGCAATGTATCGTCCGATGTACCGCAAGTCTCTCACCCTGGCCCACTTCTTTTTAATTTTTATTAATGATATCGTTTCATGTTTTCATCATTCTCATTGCTTCTTGTTTGCTTCTCAACTTTTTCAGCAGAATTTAGATAGATTTACATTAAAAAAATGGAGTTAAATATTGAAAAGTACTATATTATGACTCTAAAATTAGATCCCCAATCTTAAATAATAATTTTATTAATATAGTGTCTTGAGCTAGGTGTGCTCCTTACTTGTAATTGGAGCTTTTCGGAACATATTAATAAGATTACCTCAAAAGCATTACAAATACTTGGGAATCTTAAAAAGAAACACCCATGAATTCATAAATCCGAGAACCAGGGTAAGATGGTTTCTAGTACTTGTTCGTTCCCAATTGGAATATGTGCCTCAATTTGGTGTCCTTACACTGCACAGGAAATTAATGCAATTGAACGGGTGCAACAAACATTTGCTAAATATTTGTCTTTTAAATATGGAATGCTACACTATGATTACCGCTGCCTGTTAAATCTATTTGGCTTAACAACACTTAGGCATAGACGCTTTTATGGCGATATTCTTTTTGTTCAAAAGCTATTACATGGAATACTCGGCGTAATTTACATTCATGTGTCATCCAGACCATTAAGAGTTAATCCTGCATTTCCAGTGTAACAGCAACACAGTGGAAGTCGATCTATGCTCTTATAATTTAAACAGATTACGCAATATCGATCTTAATCTTAAGTATTAATATAACTTAATTTTAGATTTTGTCTTAAATGATGTGTGTGTATAATATTTTAGTCATTTTTAAATATTGGTGACTTTTTAAATTTGAAGCTCATAATTTTACATTTATGTGGTTTATAATTTTATGAATAATTTTTAGTTTGTTGTCCAAAAATTGGTATGTTTTTATGATATTTTCGTAATATTTAAATTTTATGACTTTCTTTTAATTTGTTGTAATTCTTAAATTTTGATAATAATAATAATATACATTTATTTCCTAAAGGTAATACATACATACAGAAAACAAGTCAACAAAAAAAGAAGGTAATATTATTTTATGTTTTTGGCATAGTCTTAAAACTCTAATAAGTTATATGGCTCCATTTCACACAAAAAGTTAAAAATTTGTAACTTGTACACATTCTAGTCTTTAATATTTTTTAGGTAATCAGGTAAACTATTAAACAATTTTCTGCATACATATGAGGGATGTTTTTCGGTAAGATTCAGCCTATGGACTGGATATACGTAATCATATCTATGCCTTGTATTGTATATATGATTTGAATAACAATCTTAAAAATAGATTGCATGTTTAAAATTAAATTTCAGATATTCTAGAATATATATTCCCGTGAAGGTAATCAATTTATTTCTTTTAAACAAACCTCTACACGATATTCGCGTACGCAGGCCGAATATAAGTCTAAGTATCTTTTTCTGAAGAATAAAAATTCTTTCAGCGTTTACACTCTTTCTCCAAAAAATTATACCGAATTTTAATATCGATACGAAGTTTGCAAAATAGACCATTTTTGAAAGTTCTACATCGACTGTTTTACTAAGAACTCTTATTGCATAACAAACCGAACTAACCAGTTACACGTATATGCGATATGATATGACCATTGTAAACATTCATCAATATATAAGCCTAAAAACTTAGTATGGGTTGTAAGAGTGTCGTTAATATGATTTATTGTTAGTGGTATTTCGGGACGTTGATTGCATTTAAAAATGATTGTATTTGTTTTACTGGAATTTAAAAGTAACTGATTTTCCTGAAACCAATTATTTGCTGACTGTAGTGCATTTACACAATTGTTGGTAAGCTCAATGCTATCACCAGCCCTAACCAATAAATTTGTATCATCTGCATAATTTATGGTATACACTTTCCCCATTGATTTGATTGCCAAAATCATTTATAAAGATAATAAAGAGTAATGGCCCAAGAATGCTACCTTGAGGAACACCCATCTCTATATTCATCGTATTAAACGTGAGGGAAACTCCGTCACTGTCAAGAGAAACTAGCTGTTTTCGTCCATCTAAATATGACTTAAACCAACGGTTTGCAGTTTCACAAATTCCATAATTATGCAGTTTATTTAATAAGATGCTATGATTAATGCAATCAAAAGCTTTAGATAAATCTGAAAACATTCCACAAACCAACTCTTTTTTCTCCAATGCTTCAAGTATTTTTAATGTATACTTATATATAGCTGTTTCGATACTCTTGCATTTTAAAAACCTATGTTGGTTAGGATTTATTAAGTTGTGTGAATTTAGAAAGCAAGTAACATGATTATAAACAAGAATCTCAAAGATTTTAGAAAATACCGTTAATAAACTTATTGGACGATAACTGTCAAGATCATCTATATTTCCTTTTTTAAAGAGAGGTTTGACTACAGCAATTTTTAATAAATCTGGAAAACAACCACTTTCTAAAGAGGAATTAATGATATTACATATTGGTTTAGTTATTATATTGGTACAATATTTAATAATGTTTACAGGGATCTCATCGATACCTACTGACTTTTTATTTTTTAAGCTTCCTATTATATTTGCAATTTCGTTTTCTGTAGCAGGATAAAAAAATAGAGAATGACATATACTATCATTAGAATTTTACATACAGATAGGAGAATATTTGGTGCAGCATTAACAAAATAATTGTTAAATTCATTTGCCATATCCTCATTCGGATTTGCTGGTAACATATGTTTTCTTAATTTACCATTAATATCATTAACAACTGTCCACATAGCTTTAGATTTGTTAACAGAGTTATTTAATTTATTTTTTATGGATTTTTGCTTTGCTTTTGTTAATAAGGTATTATATCTAGTTCTGTACAAATTATAAATAGGTTTATAATCATTTATATGTGAAGAAATAATTTGATATAAAATCATCCTATCATAACAATGTTTTAGTTCGGAAGAAGTAGAATAGGTGAGTTTTTTATTTAAAATGCTATTTTTAGTTTTTGTAAAGTGAACATTGAAACAATTCGAAACTATGTTCAGGAAGTGTTTATATTTTATATTGACCTCCAAATTATTATTAAAGATGTGATTCCAATTTTTACTGGATAAATCTGCATAAAAACTTTCCATATTCAACTGTGAAAAATTTCTTAAAATTTTAAATGTTGATTTTCCATTTGACGAAATTTCACCAAATTCCATAATTTGTGCTGTATGATCGGAAAATCCCGAAAATACAACTTCCGTTTTATAAAGATAAGATAATGTTATCTAGACAAGATTCTCTTTGTTTCGATATTCTAGTTGGCTCGTTTATAACTAATTTGGCATTAAAAGTATTTAATAGATTTAATAAACTTGCAGATTCAGAACTGTTGCTAATGACATCAATATTAAAATCCCCTGCAATTAAATACGAAACATTTTCCGTAAATAATATATCTAACAGATCATTAAGTTTATTCAAGAATAAGTCAATGTTCCCTTTTGATGATCTGTATATTGACACAACAATATATTTTTTATTTACTATTTTAAATTGAGCTGCCGCGCATTCGAAAGTTAAATCTTCGGACGGAGCGCACAAATCCTCCCTAATTTGACCATTTAAACCGAGATCCCCTAGATAACTATTATATCTACATTTATAGCTATAAAGTATATATTTATGTTTTTTTTTTTTAAATTTCTATTACTTATTTTTAGTTTGTCCTAAAATTTATATGATTTTAAGACTTAGTTTTATTTGGTTGTCTTAATATGCACGTTCTTATGATATTTAATATGTATTACGAAAATTAGTTATATTTAAAGCTTTTTATTAATTTATAATATGTATTATATTTTATATTGCACTTAAATAGACTTCCGTAAATAAATAAATAATTTTTAAAGGTGGTAGTCGAGATAATGTAGCTGACTATCGTGGGATTAGCATACAGTCTGCTATTCCTAAGCTTTTCGATTCAATTATGAGTGAACAACTTGCTTAGATGTCTCGTTCAATAATTTCCAACAATCAGCATGGATTTCAACGTGGTAAATCTACTTTAACAAATTTAATGCACTTTAAGCAATTTTGATCAAACGCCTTTGACAACCATTTCCAAGTTGATGCGTTTTATACTGATTTTTCAAAGGCGTTTGATCGAGTAAATCACTTGGTGTTGATCGAGAAGCTGGGAGTATTAGAATTTAACACAAACATATTACAGTGGCTCAAATCATATTTAAGTCATCGAACACAAAGAGTTCGGGTTTTAAACTTTATATCTGAACCTATAACAGTCAGTTCTGGTACACCGCAAGGTTCCCATATTGGACCCATTTTATTTTTGCTGTTCATTAATGATATAGTAGATGTTATTGAATTCGGCGAATGCTTAATGTATGCAGATGATTTAAAATTATTTCAAGTTGTAAAGTGCCCATCTGATTGTAAATTTCTTCAGGACGATTTAGATCGTATATATGTATGGTGCGTTAATAACAAATTATCATTAAACCATGAAAAATGTGTCTCAATTTCCTTTTCTAGGAATGCATGCCCATTTAATAATCATTATACTGTTAGTTCATCGCCACTGAAATGTGCTGATTCTGTCAAAGATTTGGGTGTAATATTTGACAGCCGCTTGACATTTAAAAGTCATATAAACAAGGTATGTGATAAGGCTATAAAACTGTGGGGTTTTGCATGGCACATTTCAAAGGATATGAACTCTGACTGTCTAAGATTATTGTATTGTACGCTAGTAAGGTGCCACCTAGAATATGCTTCCCCGATTTGGTCGCCGTATTGGAATATTGATATAAATCATATTGAATCAATTCAGAATCGGTTTTTACGGAATATGGAATATAAACTGGGCATACAACACATTCAAGGTTGTTATGAGTCAATAATGTTAACATTAAATATGCCATCACTTAAAGATCGCAGGAATATTACTGATCTCTGCTTTTTGCACGTTTTACTTAATGCCGATATTTATTGTCCCTTTCTGCTTTCGGAAATTAATTTATATGCTTCCAATTTTAAACGTTCTCTTAGACATTGTGACTTATTTAGTGTTAGGACTCATACAACTAACTTTTTACAAAATAAATCATTTAGCCGTATCCTAAGATCTGCTAATACATTAAATAAACACTCATGGTTTAATTTATTTGGTTCCACGAAACGGTGTTTCAAAAAATTACTATTAAAATTCTCATAACATTTTTTGTTCTCTTTTAAATATGTATTCAAACATTAATTCCTTATTTTCTCTTTCTCTGTAATTATTCTTTTATTATTAATTATAATTAGATTTGTTAGTATAGTTAATTTTAAGTATAGTTTAATTATGCTCTATTGTATCATTTTTTATATTATAAAATGGGGTCTCCCGTAAATAAATCCTTTATTTATTTATTTATTATTTATTTAATTAAAGAAAAACGTTGAAGTTGAATTGCAACATTTAGCCCTCATTGTGGTAATTTAACAATATATAGGTATAAGAGCACGAATTCTTTAGCACCCCAGAAATATCTAAACTGTTGTTGAGACAAAATGATTATTTTAAGAATATGCGCAGCTCTAAAAGGAGAGTCTGATATGGTTCAGGTACAAAGCCATTCACTGACATCTCGTTTCGAAAGTTCGGTCGCGCAAAACTGAAATATAGATTATTATTCCATTACAGCTCTAAGAGGCTCATACTTATAAAGATAATAAGTTTAAATTCGTTTCCAAGGTGTTACAAGTTTGAGCAGATGATGAAGAGCCTAAAGAAGACAAATGTTTGAAGAATCGCAGGGAGAAATCTGATCTGAAAGTGGCAGCAGTTGAAAGCAGTGCAAGTTTTATCCCAACCAATATCTAAACAAAACAGACTAGTACTGTGTTACAAAAAATATCGTTGACTCCGATAAAGTAGAAAAGAAATCAATTCCATTATTATCAATTTAAGATTCGAAAATAAAAGACTAATAATAATAATTAGAAAGTGCATAATGAAGTTAAACCATGTATACGCCTCATTAACCCAATATATATCTTTGCTAAATTAGTTTTATAGTAACAAGAACAAAAACAAGAACGCTTACTCTGATGGTTATATATAGAAATATGTACTACTGCAGAATAAGTATTTAATTACTGTTGAATTAACATTGTATGCGCTTTACCGTTTCTTTCAGCGTTGGTACATTTTAAATAAACAAAAGAATATATTGAACGTAGACAAGACCCCGAAACAATTGAATTAATTTAAATAATGCCCACAGATAAGGTTGATTACTCTCAATGACTTTTCAATGGGCCACCGGAAACCTATCTAATCGCTTGTGTGTGTCACAGGACACTACCATGACTTCCATTCAAGAACGCCAAAAGTATTTGTATGTGCTCATGCGGTTCCCACCGTATCAAATATATGCACATAAAAAAAACGATTACATTCCAATTACAAGTTGCAACTTTCCTATGCAACAAAAAATAGTGTAATACTAAAGAATAGATAGAAATTAATGTTGGAGAATTTAAGTAATTGAGTTAATATTAATTATATTATTTTAATTTAAAGTAATTTTTAGTATATCGACTGGTTTTATTTTTATTTTGAACTTGTTAAAAATGCATCAGTTTTTTAATAAATGATTTTTAGGCAACCAAACATACGACTACAGGTGTGTTTTGTTTGTTAATTAATCGCTAGGCAACCGATAGTGGTGTGTTGATCGAATAAACTGAAAACCCGACAGTAAGAGACCAGTGTAGATAACGTCGGCGTTGTGGTGTGGTTTTTTACGTATTATTTTAAATTTTCTTATTTTCCGTGAAACGATCCTTCAAGCGCACTTACTTCCTCAGGTGTTCGCGATAACGCACGCGGCGCAGGTGAGGGGCAGAGTTAGTGGGGGATATACGGCAGGTACATCCATTGTTTAGATCAGTTCAACTGCATCT
Source organism: Ontholestes murinus (assembly GCA_963969525.1). NCBI lineage: Eukaryota > Metazoa > Arthropoda > Insecta > Coleoptera > Staphylinidae > Ontholestes > Ontholestes murinus. The sequence goes on from OZ018396.1 coordinate 30,902,641, forward strand.
GTGTCTGTGGTCGGTGACGTTCGCGTACCTCAACGAACTTAAGTTTTTAGTGCCTTAGTACATTACACCCCTACACCTATTCGGCTGAATTAAACTGTGCTTAAGTGCTCCGAGAGGATTAAGATTTGTGTTGGTTGTTTTGTTACACTCAGGTAAATAATAAAAAAAACAAAGCAATAACGGCACGCGTGGGAGTGCGGTGTTATCTTGTTTCTCGCCCCCTTGCTAATAAATAAAAGCGGAAACGGAATCGATCGTGGGTTACCCAATTGGCTACATAATAATACTAAATTTTTGTAAGCTACATTTAATTGTAGTGAGAGTAACACTTGATTATAACAAATTAGTTTTAACACACTTAAATGCATGTGATTAGTGATATGTTGACATCCTAATTGTTTACAGGAAAACAATTACCAACAAATACTTAGAATAAATTGCTGTAATTATAAAACATTTTGATGGTGATTACTTTTAACATTGCTGTAAAATTAAATTTCTGCCAAAAACATATTTATATTGTAACAAATCATTTTGTATAGTTTTTGAATTTACGTGAAGTGATTAATTGCAACAATAAAAACACCTTTATTCCTTACTTCACTTATTTAAATTTAATCTAATTAATAAGTGAAGCAAGGAGAAACATTTGTTACAAATAATTTTATTGAAATATCATTTTATAAACAATGTAAAGTATATTATTAATATAGCTTCTAATATCATACGAGTTTACTGTTTATAAACAAAAACCTTTCTAAAAAAACCTTTTAATGTGTAAAGGTAATTAATAAATATTGCCGAAAACAAACAACAGTCGATCTGAAATTCATATAACCGCCGTCTGATAATGTTTTTTCTCTGTATAATTTGATATATTATTTGGAAAAAATGTATAGAGTAAGGAATGTATTTTTTGATGATTAATTTGTAAGTGTGCAAGAACTATACTTTACTGATGACTAATAACAAAATTAATATTGTTTTAATGGATAACTTCGAAATTTTACATATGAATTGTATTATTGGATTTTATAATTATAGTAGATACACTTGAGATGAAAACTTTGTTATCAATTTTTTTTATTTACTGAAACATATATCATAGGAGTATATTTTATTACATTTATTTAGTTATAGTAAAATTGTATTAACCAGTTTAAAACGATTAATATTAAATAACTTTAAAGTATTAATAAATGCATTTTATAATACTTATACAAATATTATTTATAATAAAAATATAATAATATCTATTATGACTACTTAATAACTTACATTCATATTATTTATATTTTGACCTTTCAATATAATTTATTTTGGTCTTGCCTTGGTTACAAATCCATGTGATAATTTTACATTTAAAAATGTGAATAAATTAATAGCGTTTAATTTGATTTTTCCAAAAAGGCCTTAATCATATTTATATAATCATTATAAGTCATTAAAGGTTATAAACAATGTTTTCAGATCGGTAGTTTTCTGTAGGCCTTTATCATATTTATATAATCATTATAAGTCATTAAAGGTTAAAACAATGTTTTCAGATCGGTAGTTTTCTTTTTTGAATATTTGAGTTAATTATGGTTTAAAAACAAATTAATTTATGTTTGCTTTATATAAATCCAGAAGAATACTGTTAATAAATTAATATAACTCATTTGAAGTCGGGAATTACTTATTTTGTTAATTTATTACCATTATTTTGTTGTAAATGACAATATTTCGATTGTTTTATTTACCAAAAATAGATATTGAGTAATATCCTTCCATATTGCATCAAATCACGCAAATGGGTTTTTCTGCCATATGTCGGTATGTTCATATTAGATTCATAATATTCTTAATGGAAAAGATTATAGGTATAAAACTTTAGTGGTCTCTAAACCTTTCAATTATTTATGTAATCTTATGTTTACATCTACAGTTTCTTAAATGTGTAATTAGATTTCTAAGCATTATAAATTGTATAAGAATATAATATCTCTAATCCCTCTCTATTAATTGATTTTTGAAATGATCATGATTCTTCTTACAAACCAAATCATTATGAGAGAACTAATTAAAATAACTGTAGTTTGTAGTAGATTGAATACAATTGCTTCATAAGAAGTTTTATGAAGCAATTGTATCTATTCGAAATTTGTACTGTGTTGCTGCTACCTTTTTGTGGTATCATTTTAATCGTTTTTTGTGTTTTGTAAAGTAATAAGTCCACGTATATAAAAAGAATTTTCAAAATAACACTCTTAATACTATAAATTCATTTACGCACACACAAAAATACATAAATTACACGGCGAAAGGACCACGTGGTCGATAGCCAAACACTACTACTACTATTACTACTATACATTTTAAAATCTTTGTTAATTAGTTTTATAAGACATTGTGTGGTATTGATTTTATTCGCTGAAGTTAACCTTAATGAACTTATTTACTTTATCTACGATCGTACAGAAAGTAGACGCTTTTTGCATCATTTTTCATTGTAAAAGTGGCTTTTTAAAGCACTAGTGCTTTTTTGCGTTTTTATTGCACGGTAATGTCAAACTGTTTTTATTGCACAGAATTGTCAAATTTGACAGATGAATATATTTCGACGAAAAACTTATTTTTTTATTAATTGATACAAATAACTAATAAACTATAAATAAAATATATAATACAAACCAAATGGCAGATTTAAGAACTCTGAAGATTTCATTTAATGCAAGTCGAAGCGAATACAATAAAGCGAACATTTTTTCCATAAATAATAATGGCGGCCGACATTTGTGCAACTTGTTTACTGGTTGCTAAGTAACGCTTTCATTAGTGCACTGCGGGTAAAATATGTTTTCATTAATTGAATTATTGAAATGCCATTAAAGTATTACTCATAAGAATATATTCTTGGAAATCCTTTACGATCGAAGATAAAATTTTGTAAGGCACACGTGTAAAAAGTTTCTTTATTGCACTCCTGGCTTTAAAAAAACTCGCTCGTTCCTCGCTCGTGTTTTTAAACGCCAGTTCGTGCAATAAAGCATCACTTTTTACACTTGTACCTTAAATAACTATTATCCTACAGTCTTTTACACGTGTAAAGGGAAAACACTGTCTTTTTGATGTACTATTATTAATGTATTATTAATTTGATGTAGTGTAACAAAAATAGGGTAGCTCCAGTAAAAAATTATTATTTGTATGTATTGAATTATTACATATTATAGATTACAATCTAAACCAAGCAGATTAGAAATCTAATTACAAGTATTATTATTCCATAAAGTACGAGTCCACTGTAGTTTTTTTCCGGATTTGTTTATTCAACTTTAGGCATTCATTTCGCAACTTTTATAATATTATAATTAATTACTAGTACTCCCACACTGTACACGAAAATCCTTGAAGTGCGCTGTAAATTATAAAGCCTTATCGTTTACGTTTACCAAGTTAAAACCATTCAAATAGTACCATTTTCAGAATTTAAGGATTATGGCATACTTTTCTTTTTACTTTTCTTGCGTAATTTGAAAGGAAAATTTCCAACAGATCAAACCTTTCGATATTCTGAGTTTAGACATTAATTGAAACAGTGAAAGATTTTTTTAAATTAATTAACATATTTCAAGACAGTGTGGGCATATCTTATTTAAATACATATTTATTGAGAAAGTTTTGCTAGAAATTATTCTAGGATGAAGGATTTGTCTATTTCATGTATTTGTTTCTCATTGATCGTAATAAAAAAATATAATTGAGATTCTCTTGGTTTGTTTCACTCATATGTTGCTTTATTTTCAATAAATAAGTATATATAAGTAAAACAAACCAAGTAAATCCTAATTATAGAATATAAATATAGTCTATTATTAAAATGTATGCTAATATACTGTGTGGGTTAACTGCCGATACAGAATTTCGTAGCACACTGTAATAAATATTTTTATAATTGCTTAATATTCTGAATCAATGACGAATGGCAATACTTTATGAACATGTATTTTGGATTAATAATCAACAAACTCCAAGAATTCTATTTTTATTAAATATGAAAATATCTACATTTTCAACCATTTGAACTTTTAAAGTTTAATTTTTAATATAACTAAATGTTTTAAGATATTATCTGCAGCATTCTGCTTAATAATTTTATAATTAATTATAACAGCCTTTGAAGTTGTTATTATAAACACGTTAATTAAATCATCTTAAATTAAAAGTAAAAATCTTACAAATCGAGTGCAAATTAATTTTGAGGTTAAGAGTTTGTACTAGGCAGTCCAGTAATCATCTGTTCTTTTAAAATTTGTTAAATATGTGGTTTCATTAAATTCAAGTTATTAAGGTTAATTGAAAGTAAAATACTTTTATTACCATATCAAAAAAATTGAGAACAATAATAAAAATTTGGTTATTATAGTACTCTCACCCTATCATCTATAAAAACATCTATATAACTCTTGCTCTTATTTTTTCTTAATACTATGCAAAATACATATACTAAAATTTAAAATGAAATTGTTATTCTTAACTAAATGTATAGATTATTTATTAATGAAAATTTCGGAAAGAAAAAAGAAAATTACTAAAAACTTTTTAACTCAGAAAAGGCTTAAATTTAAAGTTTAATTTTATAAGAGATTAGTCATAATATCTTCAGCTTACAGGAATAAACCACCTGCAAAATAAATAAACCTAAAAACCAATGATAATCAGTTGAGTCTATAAGAAACAACCTAAATAAGCAATAATATATTCAAAATAATTTTAAAAAAATGTATAAAATAATACTTAAATACATTACGTACAACATAATTTGTTTCAAAATAGTTGCAAAATTGAATATTTTGAAGAAAATGGTGTATTTTTTTCAGAAAACAATAAGTGATTTTACAGTCTAAATTTTACAAAACAAAAAAATGAAAATCTCTTAAAAAATAGATGAAACTTAGATTAAATCAATTTTTTTATAAAGAAAAACAATTGAAACTTTTGTCGAAACCCCTTTGGAAATATAGTACAAAATTTTACCAAATATTGTTATACATCTATTGAAACAAATCAACTTTCTAAAAACTCTAAAGACTGAAAAAAATACTTTGACATATTGATTTATAAGAATTAATTTAAATTTTAACAAAAAATATTATTTTAATATTTAAGGGAAGCATGTTTTCTTATACGTATATATACAACATCTTTATTACAGTAACACATATTTACAAAAATAACATATATACAGTATGATTAGTGTTAGTCTGTCACTGTCTGGGCTATCGACCGTAGGTCTTTCTGCCCTGTCATAAAAAAAATTAAAAAATATATATAAAAAAAGCTAGTTGAATTTAACTGTCCGGATGATGCGATCTAATGAATTGATGAATAGTGTTTGTGGGGTGTTTGTATTTTGTGGGGATATTGGGATTGCGGGGAATACAATATTTGTCAAGGAGGGTTAGGTTGGAAGGTTTAGTAGCAAATTTTGTGCTAATGGCTAATGTACGTTGGTTAATAGGAATTATTTGGGTGGATTCGTAGAGTAGGTCATTGGACGGGTTATGAAGAGGATTATTTGGGTGTCTGATTTTGGTAAGGGTTCGGAGTGCGGATCTTTCGGCGACTTGGATGTGATGTAGGGTAGAAGGACGGCATTTGGTAAAAAGGATTGAGCCATAGTCTAACAAGGGCCGGCAAATCGATTTATAAATGTTGGCAGCAGTTTTAGTTGTAATACCTTGGTTTTTGAAAGTTAAAGCCCGGAAATGCCGGGCCCTGGTTTTGACTTTGGCTTTGACGGATAGGGCATGTTGTTTGAAGGATAGTTTATGGTCGAATAGGATTCCTAGGTATTTGCAGGTATGAGAGGGTGGGATTTCGGTTTGATGGATTTTAATTTTGGGAGAGTTTGGAGTGATTTTGTGAAAGGGAATAAGGAGTTTTGATTTTGTGGGGTTTATTTGGATTCGCCATTTTAGGAACCAGTTTTGGAGGGAGTTTAAAGCAATTTGTAGGGAGTTTAGGGCAGTGGAGAGGGTAGGTGCATGTGCAACTAATGCGGTGTCGTCCGCAAATAGAAGAGGATATATGGTGGGGTCGAAGTGTGATGGGTTGGGATGGAATATGTCATGGCAAAAAAGGTTGTAAAGAGTAGGGGAGAGTGGGGATCCTTGAGGTACACCTTGTTGTAGGGGGAATGATCTGGAAAGTGATTGACGGATTTTTATTTGGCAGGATCGATTATTAAGGAATTCGTGGGTTAAAATAAGAAGGTGTTTAGGGAGTTTTAGGAGGAAACATTTATAAAGCAGACCTCGATGCCACACCCAGTCAAACGCTTTTTTTATGTCCAGAAAAACTACAGCGGACTTGTAGCCTTCGAGGTGCTTTGTTTGGAGATTGGAAGTTAAGATGGTAAGGGGTAGTGTAGTGGATTTTTGGGGAATGAAGCCAAATTGATAGTCGGGAATGGATGCATTAGTGGATTCTAGAATTTTTTCTTTAAGGATGGATTCAAATAGTTTACCTATTACAGGAAGGAGGGTAATTGGGCGGTAGCTTGTTAGATAGGAGGGGTCATTGTCGGGTTTAGGGATGCAAATGATTATACCTTGCTTCCATTCGCTGGGAAAGTATTGGTGTTGGTAGCAGTAGTTAAGGATTTTAAGGATAAATTGGTGGGTATGTTCGGGCAATTTTTTTAGGATAGATCGAGGAATATTATCGTGGCCAGGGGAGGTATTTTTACCAGAATGCAACAGTCGATAGTAGTCTGCTTCACTTATAATATCATCAATTGGGGGTGGAGAGGGCTGGAAGTTGAATGTGTCGTACCAGTCATTTACAATGTCGTGAAAATTATTGTCAAAGTCGTTACTAATTGTTTTTTTGAATGTATTGTGAAAATGTCCGGCAAATGCATTTGAAATTAGGTTATCGTCAGTGATTGTCGAATTGTCGGATGGGTTTATAATGCTGGTGATGTTGTCAGATTTTTTATATTTTGTCAGTCGCTTGCATTGCGTTAATTTGTTGGCAAGTTTCAGTCCATTTGTCTCTTTTATATTCAAAAATAAGTTTCTTTATGTCTTTATTCAATTTGTTAAATTTTTCTTTAAGCGTTCTGTCGTCGTTGAATTTAATGTCTCTGTATAGCTGTCGTGTGAATTTGATAAGTCGCAGGATAAATTTAGGAAGTGGGTACTTGTAGTATTGTTTTTGAATTTTAGGAGTGTGGAACATAATGGAATCAGTTAGGGCGGAATTAAATTGAGATATTACAAGTGGGCTGATATTGGTAGTATGATTAAATTGCCTAGATATGTCGTTTGCAACGATTGGGTTTGGATATTAAGGTCAAATTTTATCGATAAGTGATCGGAACAGAGGTCTGGGATGAGAGTTACTGAGTGTATTAAATGACGGATGTTGGATGTAACGAGGATTATGTCGGGGGTTGAGGATTGGGTTTCGTTCATTATAAAGGTTGGTGGCGTAGGAATACGGACAAAATTGGAATTGGAAGTGAATGTGGCTATTCTTATACGTATTATGAATGATTTGAAATTATAGTAATAATTAAAAAATATATATAAAAACAAAAAAAATCATAAACCGTATAAACTAATAGTATCTTGAATGCATTAAAATATTAAATATAACAATATTTTGAATTATTTATTGTAGTAAAAAATAAAAATTTGATACAGCAAAAATGATTGAAAACTTAATTTTCTATAGTGTTTATAATTTGCTGAAAAATGATCCTCACACAAAAATAAAAAAATAATGTTTAGCTGGTTAAAGACAAATGATTTTTGTTTAAAAAAATAATTGATATACATTTGATAAAAACACTCAAAATTATTTTTTTTAAAGTTTTTTATTTTCCAAAAAAACAATCGATAATTTGTTATAAAATGAAAACTTTCTTATCAATGATATAACATCGACATTTGATTTTACACAAGACATAAATCCTAATACTATTTCACGTTTCTGCTTATCATTTCCAGAAGTTATTACGTTCCACACCTCCTAATTAAAAAAAAAACAATATTACAAATATCCCGTACCTAAATATATCCCAAGACTTTTAAAATATAAAAGATAATTAAATAGAGACAGTAAATTCTACGAGGAAAGTTCATTAAAAAATAAATAAATAAATTCAACACATTAAATAAAGACAAAATTTTAATATTAGAATTCAAAAATCATAGAGCAAAAGGTAAAAACTTATTGGAACGAAATTAAAAACCCAAAGAAATGTATGTCCACGCTGCCAATATAAAAGACCCAACTGACGGACCAACGAGAGACATCAATGACCAAAGCATTTGCAAAACAGTTAGAAAAGCTGTTTCAAAAGCCACACAGCAACGAATACGACGGAGATTTTTAAAATTTTCAATTCAACCAACGATTCAATAGACTAGTTATATTATTACACACATTTGCAGTCTGGTATAAATTCCTCTCCTGGCCTTGACAAAATTGCGCGTCTACTCAAAAAATTCTTCCACGATATCCACATGTTTATAATAAAAAATTCTATTACTGTTATTCCTAACAACACTTTCCCACTAAATGGAAACAAGGCATCACAATATGCATTCCCAAACCCCACACTGATCCCACACTAGTATCCAGCTATCGTCCCATTACACTCCTCCCGGTAATTGTTAACCTTTCCAAATCCCTCCTCAAACAAAAACTGTTTTAATCATCCAAAATTCACATCCCAGAATAGTTTGGTTTCCTATCTTAAAAATCAATTACTCTTCCATCCTTACAAACAAATCCAATCATCTTGAATAAATCAATAATTCTGTTCCTAAATTTTCAGAAAGCTTTTCATTCGGTTTGGCATATTGGCCTCCTTTACAAATGCTTCCTCTTAAAAATCCCACGCCACTTGAAAATTCCACAGACTAACCCATTATACATCATTTGTAAAAGTTTTTAATTGTAAATATATTTATATGTTCGAATAAAGATGTTATTCTCTCTTTCTGAAAACCTTCTAATAATTAATTTAAAATTGACTTTTATTTCATTCAGTCACAACCGATTAAATTTTGGTAAAAATAGAAATTAATTAATATAGTCGAAAAATAAAAAGTATAAATTTAGTTACCAAATAGTTTCCTCAATCTAAATTTTAAAAATAGGAGTACCCTTTTTAATATTATACACTTTAAAGAGCCTAATTCAATAGTAAAATGTATTAAAGTCCCTTAGTTCGTTGTAGAAAGTTAACTAATAATTTAAAATACATTAAAAACATTTCGTAAATCTACAACACTTTATAGTTTATATTAATTGTGACTATAGTTTCGACAGAGTTAAGTTTGTCATTCTGAAACTATACTTCAAATTGACATACAATGTATACAATACTAGATGGCACTGAACTATAATCACACATAATATAAAGTTTGTGATATTAAAAAAGGTACTCGTGTTTTTAATCATTTATAGATGTATAACAAAGCAGACGCCTCCACAATTACTTATTTAATTTAAATTTTGCTTAAAAATTTTATTTAACCAAAATAAAATTGATATTTTGACAAATATAGTTGAAAACTTCTAAAATAATGTTTTATTAAGTATAGTTGAGAATATTGTTTCAAATTTTGTTATTTTGCCAAAAATGACAGTTGAACACATCCAAAATAGAGACGAGAATTTAGTATCTAACTTACATTTAATGAAAGAGGGTTGGTTAGCTAACTATTCATCTATGAAAAAATATTCATTTAAATTGAAATATTTGTAATAACAATTTAGCTATAAGTTATATAATTTATGATTGCAACAAAACTAAGAAATTTAGAAAAACATTTTGTTTTCACTGGCTATAACAAAATAGTTTTATTTACGTAATAGAAACTAATAATAAGTGACAACTAAACAATTATTACTTTCCCTATATAGAATATATAGGGAAAGTATTGTTTTCGTGCAGGAAAATGCTGTATCTCAAAAACGAATGATCCGTTTGAGATAAAACTTTAAATTTAAGGTTTTATGATTAAATACTAGAACTGAAAAGATTTTGGTAAACATTCATAAACTGGAAGTGGATGTTTACTCGAGGCGAAACAACAAGTTTTATTAAGACATGTTTTTTGTAAAGTTCTTAATTTGTGAGAAAAAGAATTAACTTTAGAATTTTTCAGAAAATGTTTTAGATTTTTATTTAAATTTCAGTAATTTCACCTCCATACTTTTATTTTCTATTGCAACTTCTTTTCCAAATAATTTTCATCGAGAAGTCTAGAAATTTTTACAAGTTTAGCAACGATTTTATTAAAGAGTTTCAAAATTTTTCAGAAAATCATTTTTTATATTTATTTATAGAAATTACTTCGTGGTGATACAAGATTTTGTTCAACTTTTTCTATTAGAAAATTTTCTTCTAAATTTCTATAATTTTCTCAGATGATCCATACTTTTAGTTTTTTTTTTTACATTGAGGTTTCTAAAGATTTTATTTTAGATTTATAAAACTTTTTTTGAGAATTCTAGAAGTGTACAGTAATTTTTTTCTTATCTAATAAATAAATAGATATTTCCAGATTTTTTAGCAAAGATTTTATTCGAGAGTTCTAGATTATTCAGAAAGCTGTCCCAAGATTTTGTTTAACTTTACAATTTATTAGGATATTTTCTTCAAAATTTCTAGAACTTATTTAGAGGCTTCTAGAAGTTTCAGGAATTCCTCCTCCATATTTTCAGATTTTTCATCTTCCATTCCAAAGAATTTTGATTCTAGAATTTTTCACAAGTTTTCCTTGTAGATTTCTAAAGCTTTTTTGAAGGATTCTAGAAGTTTACAGTCATTTTTTCTTCATATTTCCAGAATTTTTAACAATGGTCTTATTCGGGAGTTCTAGATTTTTTAGTTCGTTTCAATATTTATAGAATTTTTTTGAGGCTGTTTCGAGTAATTTCTCTTCCAGATTTTAATATTGTCTTATAAATTGCAAATATTTAAGTGCTCAAAAATTAAAAAAAAAAATCATTTACATACTTTTTTTCGAGAGTTCAGAAATTTCCAGTAGCTTTTATTGAGATTTGGAGGCTATAAATTTTTCTAGAAAATCTGTAACTAGAAATCTAGACTCCATTATTTCTCCTCTAGATATCAAGATGATTTTTTTAAGCTGTCTTTTAAATTGCGAAGTTTTTAGATTTTATTTTCTAGAAATGTAGATTTTTTTGTTGAATTCGGGACATTTGCAGTAAATTGCGAAGAGTTAAATGAAGGTTTTTTTAGAAATCTTGTTTTTAAAAATCTAGACTTTTTTTGAGAGTTCAGGAAATTTGTAATAATTTTTTCTCCAAGTTTTTTTCAACTTGTCTTCTAAATCGCAAAGAGATTTTTGAGGCTCTTGAATTTTTAGAATTTTCTTCTGGAAATCTAGATTATTTTCTCGAGGGTTAAGGGAATTTCTAAAAATTTATTCTCTTAATTTTCTAAAAATGTATTCAAGATTTTTTTTGAAGTCGTCTTTTAAATTGCTAAGATTTTCTTTGAAGCATTAGGATTTTCTAAAAAAAATTTTTTCTAAAAGTTTAGAGTTTATAAAATGGCCAATAACTTCTTCCCGAAATTAAATTTTTTTTCAACTTTTCTTACAAATTGCGAAGATTTTCTTTCAGGCTCTAAATGTTTTCTAATTCGTCTTATTTTCGAGAATTTAGGTAAATTTCAATAATTGCTTCTCTAGAATTCAACATTTTGTTCAACCAGAGGCAATAAAATTATTTATATAGTTCTAAATTGCGGAATGTTTCTTGGAGGGTCTAGAATTTTTTAGAAAATTTTCCCCTAGGAATCTTGTTATTTTCGAGAAAGTTTAAGGAATTTTCAGTAATTTCTCTTCCCGATTTCAAGTTATTTTTTCAACGGGTCTTCTAAATTTCTAGAGCCTCCTAGAAATTTAGAAGACCAGTTGAAAAAATAACTTGAAATCGGGAAGAGAAATTACTGAAAATTCCTTAAACTTTCTCGAAAATAACAAAAGATTCCTAGGGGAAAATTTAGAAATCTAGACTTGTTTTCCAAGGGCTCAGTAAATTTCTAGAAATTTCTCCTTCAGATTTCAAGTTTATCTTCTAAATTTCAAAAATGTTCTTGAAGGCTCTAGAACTTTTTAGAAAATTTGATTGTGGAAATCTTTTCTTGAGGGTTCAGAAAATTTTCAGTAATTTCATTTTTTTTGAGATCCTAGATTTTTTAGAATTTTTTTTATAAAGTGTATACTTTTTCAAGAATTCAAGAAATTTCCACTAATTTCTTCTCTAGGTTTTAAGATTTTTTAATTCATCCCGCTTTCTAAATTGTGAAGATTTTATTGGAAGCACTAAAATTTTTAAAAAAAGATTCGTTTAAAAATCTAGACTCCTTTTAAAAATTAAAAAAAAATTCTAATAATTTCTTCTATGGTATGGATTACCTCGTAGGAGCGGTCGCAACCATTGTCTTTATCAAAAATTTTACTTTATCAATTTTCTTTTATTCAAATTTTGTAATTAAAGTTATTGAAAACCGCGAGGCGATCAGTAATTAAAGTTAATATGTATATATAGGGTGGGTGGGTTAGAGGTAACCCAATCAAAACATAAGCGAGGGTTTTAATTAAAAGTTGTAAAACATAAATAAACATAACATTATTGCAAAATTTAATAGATTTATTCAAACAAATTTTGAATTTTAAGTAATTTTGAAAAATAAGACAACTTTTTAAACAGAAGTTAAAGAGAATGAAAAACTGAAAAAGTTTTATTAAAATATTTTTTGTAGTTCTTAATTTAAAAATGTTTGAATGTTTAATTGTGGATTCGTTTACTTTGTGGTACATCTTGAATATAGTGAAGAAAGAAAACAGGATCACTTTGTTTTACTACTTTTTATTTTACACATGACTATAGTTTCGACTATGAACTAGTCATTATCAAACATAAAGTTTTATAAAGACTTTATGTTTGATAATGACTAGTTGATAGTCGAAACTATAGTCACGTGTAATTTGTTAAATAAAAAGTGGTAAAACAAAGTGATTCTGTTTTCTTTCTTCAGTAAAAATGTTTGTGCTTATTGCTACTAATCTATAGGAGCTAATTGTAAAGAATTCCAAATTGAGCAAATTATTAAGAATAACCCCATGGATTTTGAGAAAAACATAGGGAAAGTATTATTATGGCAACATCACCATATTTTATTTAATATTAAAAGTTGAAAATATCCATTTCTTTAGTATGTGATAATTTAAACTTTAAATATTCCTACTGATCTAACAATCGACACTAGTCGGAATAAATTGAAAAAATTGTGACAAAAACCAAGTGCCTCATTGTAAACAACCCCTACTATTAAAAATGTTTCACCACGTGATAAACGAGAACCGAATTCAACAAATTTTAATATTAATTGTACTCTTCACGTACTCGAACATTCTCACAGAAATTATTTATTTATTTCTAGAAATGGAATAATTTAAATTAGTTAAGTTCGTGAAACATTATTTATACATTTATTTCATTCACTGAATAGTTTTTCGAAAATTATCTATAGTTATGTACATTTTTATGCGATGATGTGACTATTGCAAAAATATTGGGCGTAACTTTAACTACTGATTGTAATATATATCTACAGCTGAGTTTTTGTTATCTGTCTGAAATATTTGTTAACAATTTAGTATCGACGATATTCAAGTCATATAAGTAGAAAAGTGTTTGTGTATGCCAAACAATATTTACGTTATTTAAAAATAAGTCAAAATTTAGGATATTCAAGTTTATGGTTACGCACGTTATAATTTTTATTTTGTTGTTTTAAAGCTATTAGTGTATATTAAGTAAAAACTCAGAGTGTAACCTTTTCCCCTAATTTTGGAATGTTTCCTATCTCATAAGAATTATGAACTAAATATACGTTATACATATTTATTGAAATATTTCTTTTTAATGGCATTATTGTAAAATTCGTTACTTAAGGGAACCGATTCTCTCCAACATTTTCGTTGTCATCAGGTTCTTAGATATGTTTTGAAAGTTTAGTATCAATGACAGCATAAGTACTAGTATTACCTTAAGGTAATATCTCTATAATTGTTAACCCAAAGGGTTAAAAAGTAAATGTCGATCCAAAATAGATCGAAACCGGTCCGTGGCTGTTACAACAATTAAAACACATTTTGTTATCCATTTATTATATTTTGTTATCCATTTATGTTATGTGAATTAAATTATTTTATTTTTAAATATTTGTTAGAATTAGTTTAATATTTATGCTTATTTGCCATTTCGTGATATCTATCATTAACATTTTTATATTTAAAAGAATGCATTGATATTCGTTACGTCATATATGTAATACAAATAAGGTATAAGAAAGGATTAAACTATAAAATATGGCATTTTACCTCGAACAATTATTGAAAAATGGTTTATATTTTAACTGCATCATAATTCTCCAGTTATAATTTAAAGATTTGGATATTTCGGTTGTTAAAATTTGTTCTATTTAATAATAACCATGTATATATTTAATTTAAAAACTATTAAGTTTATAGACTTCTAAATTTTTACAAATAAAATTGCGTGCAAACGTAGACTTTCCCCTTTTTATAATAATTCTTTTACGAGTAGTCAACATTTTGTAACCAATGTACAATTTGACTTTATAATTATTACATCGTACGCTTTTTAAATTATAATTTATAAATTACAATATTACATATGCAATTTATTGTAATTCAACTTTTTTTCTAAGCAATATATCAGGCCATCCTCTCTTAATTTTTTGTGTTGTAGGTTAATTATGCGAATAACAATAAAAATGCAAATTACAAAACCATGAAATTGTTTTTATTCTTTAATTTTGGAAAGTCTGTAAGGATGCCATCCGGTTAATTTATCACCTATAAATCTACATCTTTTTCTACATTAATTACCATTTATTATAAGTCTATTTAAATGCGCATATATGTAACCTCCTTAATGTATTGTTATTCCACAATAAATTTGTTAATTATATACGTAATGTTGTTTTATGCATATTGAACAACTTTAAGAAAAATAAGAAAGCATAGTGAGTTGGTCACTGAATATTGTACATTTTTTAGTTATGTGTTGATTTTTATAGGCAACACTTTCTTGTATTTAAATTCTATTTACTACCCTGCAATAAACTTTCAATGAAATAAACACTTGTATAGTAGTTTTAATTGGTACATTCCATTAGAAATTTCTGAGCAACACGCGAAAACAACTATTTTTCAATTAATGATCAAACTCATACCAACGAATTTTTAAGCATGGCTGAAGGTATTGAAAGTCTATATATATCATAAACTTCATAAAAAAATTCAACCTGTTACTTTAAATTAAAAATATGTAATAAGACAAATACGTATACATGTGATAGATGAAGTGATACATTAAATAATGTTATCATATATTCAACTAACTAAAACATTGTTTTCCATATTTCACTTAGATTTAATTAAGTAAGACTATTTGCGTGTTACGCTGACATGTGTTGACCTTAAAAATAGCACTTATCCCATTTGTACACGCAATTTGCATATAAAAATCGCTAATTTTCCCGTGTTTCATTTCGCACGAATTTTCGCAACCGCGCCTTCTTTCGCAACATTTGTGAGTAACCTGATCCACAAGAAACCTACACCATGTGGCCATGAAGTAATAAAAAATGAAAACTAAATTGCTTTGTTTAATGTTCAAAAGTTCATGTTCGAAACTTGTCCACACTCTTGTTGGAAGTAATAATATATGTAATATATTACAAAAGCAGTTTATTTATGTGCCAATTATTGTTATATGCATATATGTTATATTTTTAATTTTATATAATAATAATAATAATATAAATTCGTAACACATACTCTCCATTTTTTATTGCTAGTTTTGAATGTCAATTTTTTTTAGTTTTAGCTAGTGGAAAGACTGAACTAAAATTAAATAATTTGAATTTTTAAATAAAACTTTTCTACGATGAATTAAATTCTCACTTAACCCGTGGTGAAACATTTTTATATTAATTAGAAGGTTAATTAAATACTTGGTTTTGTATTGAAACAAAAGAAATGTTTAATTAACCTTCTAATTAAAACTTATTACAAATCAATTCGCAAAGTTATCAATAGTTTTTTTTAACGAAAATTGCTTTTATTACATTTTCTATTTAACTCTATTTATGCAAAGTAATATGTTATATTCTTTCAAATATTTTAAAGAAAATTAGCGAATTGTTTTAATCGATTAATAATTGATGGATAAGTTGGCAAAAAAATAAAAGAACTTTCTTTTCTTTGTTTAGTTTTTGATGCTATATTTATTAATAATAATACTCTATTTAACGGATACCATTTACAATCATACAATCATATAATTTGACGTGAGGAACCAATTAATATTGTGAAATATTTATTATAAAAAATATGGTTTACTAATAAATCAAAAATGAAGAAGTAACAGCAATATTCTTGAAAATATTTTTTTAACCATTTTCTTAAATATATAAAACAGGTCATAATTGTTCGTACCTCATCAATACCATACCATAATTAAATGATCAGGAAATAAATGATCGAATCTAAAGTGCGATTCACGAAACCGAAGCGAATTTATGTGCGTTTCAAAGGACGTAAAGGTCGACGAAATCATCACAATTACATTTTTTTTGTCGTGCGATTCTCTTCTCTCAATTACCGAAAAACAAAGGACGCCGCTCGTGAAGTTTTGGGCTTAATGATTCTTCTAATGGGTTTATGCTTTTCTGCACCAGAGCGCATAACGTTTTCTCATGATAACAGTTAATTTTTTTAGAGAAGATGAAAAGGAAATGAGTCTCCAGTCGTTTTAGAAAAACGTTACGTAGTTTTTTCTTCATAGAATGTGTTCGTAAGGTAGACTTCCGTCTATTTTTCAAATAAAACAAATAAGTTTTCCTTTATTCTTATTCTATTATATAGGTACCCACAACATTTTTTTACAGTTTAAATATTAAAGAAGAATCGACATTTTATACAATTGCTACTACAATACATTTACAAAAGAATTATAGGATGTTCTCAACAGCACCTTTTTTATCAACACAAAAAAATAAAAAATGCGTTATCAATAGGTAATGTAAAATAAGTGCCAGTGACCTTTTTTTTGACAATTATTTAATATTGGCTGTTAGTAAATTTTAACACCTACCAATCCCGAGGCGAGGGCGGAGAGATGAAGCAGTGTGTTTTTTTTATTATAAAATATTTGCAGTGAATATTGTTGCTTATTAACAAACAATTAATCCATATTTAAAAGATTCAGATAATTTTCAGACACGTTCTTCTTATGGTTCGCGCACAAAGATTTTTCGCACAATCAACACCAATCTTGATATTTTTTAGTCATTATTTCGGGGCCAGTAATCGCAGCGCTTACTAAATTTCCGGTATTTCCTGACGTGTCATTCCAAATTTCAGCTCGATCTGGCTTCGGACGTCTCTTGGAGTAGTGACAGAATTCAGTCTGCTTGCCTGGAACGGATTCAACTGTAGCAGTTTTTTCAAGAAATCTTGACTGTGATTTTTTTCTCACAGTTTTTTTCCTTGAAAATGATGTAGGTGTTGATTGCCGTAACATTCATTAAGTGGAATAAAATGTCTAAGGACGATTTTCTCTTTGGAAAGCCAACATTGTAGGATGCGCATATCTCATCAATTGTGTTATAAATTTGATGATTTCCGGTTTTTCTTCGTCGTTGATGTTCTCTTCTCCTTCCAGATGCATTGTTGAAAGAAACACGATAGCCTTCCTCGTCCGTGGAACGTAGAAAACCATAGTCATGTTTTAGTGGAGACCAATTAGGTTAGATGAGAAGATCGAAGAACGCCTGCCATGTGCAGGAGTCCTAGAAATGCTTGAATTTTTACGACACTTATAGATTTCCCGTCGCGTTGTCTTTAAAATTTTGGTTGAATCATCTGGTGTTGGTGTAATCTACTGAATTGGGAGTTCACGATCGGTGAAGAAACACCTCCAAATCTCTTCAGCAGTGGTTGCGTTGATACACTTTTGAGTTGGGCCAGACGTTAGTGGGCGCATGGGTCATCTAGCGAATTTTAAACGAACGCCAGTGGGCGCATGGTGTAATCCCTAACTGACGTTAGGAGACGCACGTCATCATTTCTGAATTTTGCATATAAAAACGCTTGTAAATAGAAAATTTGTTTTCATATTAAAGTGATGAATTGGTATTTATGTATAACTAGACCCTTTTGAGGATTATATATGGTATGTGATTTCCGCGTATAAATATCATGAAGTTATACAAGGTTTTATACCTCATGGGGTTGCTTTTGACCCCGTCCACCTAGTTAAAGGTTAAATCTGAGACTAAAGTTGAAACACATACAGATAATGACAGTTGTGACAGTTGACAGTGAGTAGCAGTTGACAATTTGAACTGACAGTGGCTAAAAATTAACAGAAATGACAGTTAATAAAGTGAAAATTGATAGTTGATTAGCCAAATATAAAACAAGACAAGATTTTACATTTTATTTTTATAGAGTGGCAGTTGCTTCTATATATTTCAAATTCAGAAGACTTATCTTTTATTAATATAGAGTTTTTGTTTTAAAATTTATAATTAGCAGTTGATAGTGATAGTATTTGTTGATAGTTGACTGTCATAATTGATTATGTTAGATGACAAATACAATTGATAGTAACAAATTACATTAATAGTCGACAACTCGACAGTAGATTCCAATTTTTAAATTTAAAAATATCGTATCTATTATTTTTATCAGTGATAGTTGATAGTTATAGTGGGTAATAATAATTTCTAGTAACTGTTAAAGCAAAAAGTTCAAAGTGCCATTAAATAGCAACTATTGAGAGTGACTGTCGATAAAAATAGATCACATTAAAAAATGAGAAAGAAAGTTGACAGATAGTTGACAATAAGTATCAAGAGTTTACAGAAACAGTTTACAATAAACAACTGTCGATGACATAACGACTTAAATAGCTCTACTATTTATTTAGCGGAATCGAATAAGGACACAATAAATAAACTAAACTCCTGTCAGTCTGAAAGGATTTTTAAATATAATAAGAACCAAATTAATATAAAATAGCATTATTTTTTAGAAGATTTTAGATTTTCAAACAATTTCTCTTAGAAATTTTTCTATTATCTAGTTTCTTAGGTTTTTCAAATTTCTAAATTTTTAGATACATATTTTTGACACTAAATGCATGTATGATAAACATAGTTAATAATGATAGTAAAAAGTTTGTTGGGACAATTAAATGTGAATTGCAGTTGATATTTTAAACTAACATTGGTTAGAAATAAACAAAAATGCCAATTAATAGGGTGACAGTTGGCAGTTGATTATTTAAATTTAAAATTTTATAAAATTGTATCATTTATTTTTTCTTATTATTGAGTGACCGTTGACAGTTAGTGTTGTAACTGATAGTTGGTTCTATAAATTCCTAAGTTTAGAAGACTTTATTTTAGTTTATAAGTGACAGTTATCAGTGACAGAATCATGTTAGAATTTGGCACCTATAATTGACTATGACAGATGATAGCGATGGTAAATACAACCGATAATGATAATTGGCACTGAGAGTTGATAGACATAGTTGACAGAGGCAGATAACAGTTTATAGTGATGACTTGCAGTTGCAGTGACAATTAACAATTGATTGCAACCTTTAGAAGGCATATTTTTTATAGTGTTTTTTTTTAAATTATAATAAGTGACACTTAACAATGACAGAATTTAGTGATAGAATTAATTTTCAATTCCCGGTAATAAAAACACCTACAGTTAAATGTAAAATTGAAAGTGACATATAATAGTTACAACTAATAGCGAGAATTGACAGTAATTGACACTTAGAGTTGGTATACATAGTTGACAAAGACAGGTAACAATTTATAGTAATAGTTTACAGTTGCAGCGACAATTAACCGTTGAATCTATAAATTGCAAACTTTAGAAGACTTATCCTTCATATAGTGTATTTTTGTAAATTATGATAAGTGAGAGTTAACACTAAAAGTATTTGTTGAAATAATTTACAATGCCCATTAATAATAAGAACAGCTACAATTGAATTTGACAATTGAAAGTGACATATGTTAAATAAAATTGACAGTAGAGTTAACAGAAATAGTTAACGCAGGTAACAGTATATTGGGAGGGTACAGTCGCAGTAACAATTAGCAGTTGATTATATAAATTTCAAACTTTAAAGACTTATGCTTCATTTATATAGATTTGTAAAATTTTTATAAGCAATTATTGACGATGATAATACTTGCTGATAGAATTAATTAACAACGATTATTGTTTGAAAATTGCCAGCTATAATAGATTGTGATAGATGATATATACAATTAATAGTGGCAATTGACAGTCATATTTAAATTGACAGTCGATAATCTATAGTGATGGTTGACACTAAACAAAAGTTGACAATTTAAGTTTAAAAAATGGCATAACATTGGTATATAGTAATAGCTAACAGTGTAGTCGATAGTTAACCTTTTTGCCTTGTATTGTCAGCACCAATTTACAGTAGCTATTAAAACTAATCGATGACAGCGACTGTTAATAGTGACAATTGACAGTGGCAATTGTTAAATATATATTGAAAAATGTTAATGATAGTTGACAGAAGATTTATAAGGGCCAACAGTTTATAGTTATAGACAATAAACAATTGACAACTGACAGTTGATTATCTCAAATTTAAACATTAGATTTTACCTTTTTTTCATATAATTATTATAGGGATAACTCACAGTTAATTGACAATTGTGTCTCCTATTGTTATATATAAGAGACAATTGCTAGTGACCGTTGATAGTTGATTCTCCAAATTTAAAACTTTGGGATGTTACTTGGCTGTGATAATTTACGGCGGGGATTAATAAGAATAATTCATAGCGACAATTAACAGTGTCAGTTGATAAGCACAGTTGATTATGACAATTAAAAGTCACCGGGTCATAGTGTAGTTGACAGTTGAAAATTATTCTTGTTTATAATAAAAAAAAGTTGTCAACTAGAACTAAATGTCACAGAAAATGAAATAAAAATGACTCAATAAACATAATTCAAAATAAAATGAATAACTTTTCTGTATTACTTCTCTAATAATACTTCTTACTATAGTTTCAGCTTGCTATTATCAAATAATTAATTTGTAAAATTTGGTTGATATACAAATTTATACAATGTTTACAATGCATTGAACAAAGAGGAGAATATTAGGACAATCTAGTAATTAATGTCCGAATTACGCTCAATGACTTTGAGCAAATCCATTTGAGCATTCCATTTTTTTCGGTAACATGGATTGCATCCAGTACATCATCGTCAAAACTTTGATTATTTCCCTAATGTGATAAGAAAATGTAGATTTATTATTACCATTATATGATGCGCTAATTTGTTCTTTTAGGCTTGTTTTAATATTGCATACAGACATGTTTTGCATTTTAATCCATATATATATATATATATATATATATATATATACCGGATCTCGACATACTATCAATAAGCGTTTTGCTATCAAAAATACTATTACTTATTTTACTTGGGGTTTTAAGGGATATCATGTTTTCCTAGAACGGATTTTATGTTATGCAAGATATTTTATGATTTTAATCTTATTGTTATATGATTCGTCCAAAAGTAGAATAGCTTAAGCTCTATAAATCATGGTTTTGTTGAGAAGAGAACTCTCTTGGTCAAATATCAAATAGATAATTTCTTTAATATGTATAACATATATTTACGAAGTAAGATCTATTAGCTATTCTAAGGCATATGATAGAGAGAAATGACATGATCAGCAGAGGGAAAAGCCAACATTATACAACACTGAACTCTCAGTAAATAGTCAACAGCATAACCAAGCACAATTCATGCATACAGTCTAACATCAACATTCAGCAACCATTTCGCCTTCTGCGCTATTCACATAAAATAGAAGTAGATTATATAAATAATACTAATTAGCTCCAAAAATCTCAGTCATTAATCGACGAGCCAGAAAGGCAGATCATTTACAAGGCTTCGGAAAAGCTACTACATAGTTCGATTTCGTCAGTTGTATGCATTAGTATCAATTTAGATGCCAAGATATTACACCATCTAGTTTATTGTGAATTAACATACAACGCAAATACTGATTGAAAGTAAAACATCTCTTAAAACAAAACACAACAACGAGAATAGATTATCAGCAGTGAAAAAAAGAATGCTACATCATTATGTAATCACCAAATGCCGGTCCTCCTGACCTGCCCCAATAGGTATGGTTCAAAAGAAAGCCGGTGGATTATCAGAACTTTATGTGGATTACTGGAAATTGAACGCTGTAACAATTTCTGACCCTTTTAAGTAGGCGATTCAATATCCGCTATTGGCAGGCCACTTGCCAATCTACTACAAAAATACTATTTCAACAGTATTTTAACAAATGTTTCCAACGATTCATAGATTTTGACAGATTTTATTTAACATTTTTTAACTAGATGGTAATCGTTAAACTACGAAAATATAACTTTTGAATAACCATATCAAAACCAGATTCTTTTGCCTAAAAACGGTTTCGGGGTCATCAAATTCGAAAGATGAATTAAACCTAGACCAAGCAAAAATTAGCATCAATGCTATTCGAAATAGAAAATCGCCCAAGTGAAACAGCATCCCATATCTTCAAATTTATTCATAGTTATATCAGCTAATTTTAAATTTTACAAGTATAACGAAGTTTGTGTTCCTAAAAATGATTAAGGTGAAGTAGGCTTGTAAACTCAATCAATCAGAATTATACCATGATGCAAAGGAAGCCATTAGCAAATATATGATTTCAAGTTCTCTGAAAATATTCAGGGAATATCTAAAGGGGGCAAAAGTAATAGTCATATGTGATGACAAATATCGCAAATTGTTATGATCATACAATCAACTGCAGGTAGATTAGCTTTGTAACTATTTGTTTTATAGCTTAAATATTAGCCTAACAATAAAGTTGGCCAACTTCAGCTTGGAAGATTAAGAAAACTTCATAGATTTATCTACTCGAACGAAGAATGATATATGCAATGCACAATTTAAGGTTGAGAGCTCATAATTAGATTTAGCTAGTTAAGGTTGAGATAAAATAAGTGTTTGTAAAGTTACTAATTTTATTACTTTAGTTTTTCACCACTTTAACGTTATAAATTCAGTAGATGTATTATTATTATTATTATTATTATTATTATTATAAGAGATACTGTGAATAAATGTTTTGAATGAGATTTAACCTCAACGGAGAGCTCTGCCACAAACTTGAACGAGGACATGTTTTTACGATATGGTTTTCACATGAAGTAATTAATACTATTCGCAATTTTTGAGCGACTTAATGCAAAACGTCATTTTTACGATGAAAATTCAACAGGCGCTACTATTTAGTCATCTCCCATAAGCTAACTGAGTTAAAGGAACAAACAGTGACTTGAAGACATATCCTTATTGGAAGTGAGTATACTGAATGAGAGCAGATGATGTTTATGGATTAATTGTGTTACGATTTCAACATGTATTATGGTTATATAAGGATAGTATTGTTTCTTCTGTGATTTCGTATATTATGTGCATATATTAGTTTTTATTTAATTTGAGGAATTTTTTAAAATTTGTTTTACTTAGGCTTTGGATATTTTAAATCAACAATTGTTTTTAATGTTTACCTATTTATATATTTTCAGACTATTTCAGATTTATTCTTTATTCTTTATTATATCTTTGTACTCCTTTCTAATAACATAAATATAACAAAAAATATATTAAAAATAATAAATATACTCAAGATTTTGGCTGAAGAGAGGACGGGCGGAGCTCACTTCTTCGAAGGATCTTCCACTCAAACCCATTAATATAGATCATTAATGCTGCTTCCAAATGCTGTTACAGGTATCCATTTGTTTATTTGAAGAATACATCAATAATATCTTTCATTATGGAGTCTTATATAATCAGTATAGCTCTGTATACTAACATTGTTAAATTTAAAGAAATACATTTATGTTAATCCTTGCATTAGGTATTACAATATTGGTATACTTTTGAACACTATTCTTATGATTTAGGACAAATAATGTATTGTTGCCTAATGTGAAATTTCGAATTTTTATATGTGCACTAAATGCAAGTCGTGACTTAATCGAGATAGCGTCATCCATATTGATTGATTCATTGAGCATGAAAAGTGTATCAAATATTAATGCCAATTTTCTCCTCGATAGGACTTTCCCTTTCAGCGGTAATAATAGCGATTGCCATCGGAATTACCTGTGGAAAGCCATCGCATACGTAACTGTGTGAATAATTGAATTTCAACATTGTAATTTTATAATTTGCCTCGTCATAATAATTTTGTTTGAAATCAGTCAACATTCCTTTAAACAATTACATTTTACAAATAAACACTTAACATAATTGAAAAAGTTAAATCACTCTATATTTGACATACAAACTATTTACTAATCCAATATAAATAATATATGTAATAAAATATACATTATTTTCATGGTTATATCTAAAAATATAAATTAAACTATTTTATTTAATGTAAGAACTGAATGTTGAGATACTGGAGTAACATAATAAATCCGCGCGGGAAAATCCGTTCTTGTACGAGCAGACTCGTTCTTGATGACTCAACCCGTTCGCTCTTGTCTTGCCCAACACTCGAGGGCCTTGACTTTTCTCCGTGTTGTATGAATATGAGTGTTA
This sequence comes from Ontholestes murinus, assembly GCA_963969525.1. NCBI lineage: Eukaryota > Metazoa > Arthropoda > Insecta > Coleoptera > Staphylinidae > Ontholestes > Ontholestes murinus. The sequence goes on from OZ018396.1 coordinate 30,927,480, forward strand.
ATGGTAAATGGTAATAACGGCAATAACAATGCGTCCGTTTCATTTCAGGTCACCAAACCATGAAAGGACTTAGCCTCGACTGATACGATACACCGCCGATTCTCAAATTTCAAAATTTTCATTCGTACATCAATTAGTTTTTTGGCCGGTTTTTCGTTTGTTTTCGCCATGGACGCGCGACAGAGCGCGTTTCGGGTGTCCGGTTCGCTCTTGTGCGCATGCGTTATGTAATGATGAACACTCTGCAGGAATACATAGTGGAAATGGAAAAGCGCGGTGACATGGAAAACGCCGGAGAGGACGTGTGGACGCAATTACGTCTCAAGGAAAATGACCTACAGCTGGCAGCAGAATTAGGGAAGGCTCTGCTGGAGAAGAACGAGGAACTCAAAAAGCAATATGATGCTATGGTTGAGGATTACTCGAAAAAATTAGAGGTAAGAAATATTTCTTTAAATATACATTAAAATTGTGAAAATATATATTATTTAACTAAAGTTTAGTTCAAAAAGGTCTATTATTTTAGTAAGAATATTTAGAAAATAAAATTTTAGCTACCATTTTTCGAATTAAGAAATTATTAAGGAAAAGGTTATATTATTATTGAACAAATGTGTCATTTAAAGGTTATAATGAAATGATTACTTTTTTATTAATATTGAGTCAAAAAGAGTCAAATATAAAATAAAGCTATTAGATGGGTGACCTGTACTCGTTACTACCTTAGAGTGATGTTAGAGATTTTTTAAAGTAAACATCTCATTTAAACACACAAATACACAGATAACAAAACAGGATGATCACGTAGTGTATAGCCAAACACTACTATTGTGGAGCCGCCGAGAGCTGACTGTATTGGAGGAATCAGATACACATTCCGTCTTTCATTTCATTCTGTCCCGGCCATCATAGGATGATGATAGAACGAAATAGATATTAATTGCTATGTAGCTCTTAGTACGAAAATGCATGAATCACAGTCAGCTCTCGGCGGCTCGATAATACTTGCTTATTTAATTATATATTATCGAGAGAAAAATTTACAAATACATAGTAGGATAGTAGGATTTAGGATTTTGGTATCTACATAATTCATAGTCTATTATTGTCCGGCGTACAATTGAAGTAATTTCGTATTATATCACGAGTTGAGCACTTTTCTTGCACAATAATTGTGCGCCGTCCAATTTTCTCCACCGAAACGGAATCACAATAGCCACGAAAGAAAGTCGCTCGAGTAGCCGCCCTGATTCACCTCCGTGGAAAACAACGGACGGCTATCTAGAAGAAAAAACAAAACGAAGAATCACAAGCGTGCCGTGGAAAATTGCGTAATTTCACCGGAGACGGGACAATGGCAGGAAGGCCCGAAGAAGAAATAGAATGAAAAAAAATTGCAAAATCGGATGCTTTATGTAAATGTTCGTTCTTTAAGTAAATAACTGAAAGTGTGCTGTAATTATTGTGCGGCTGTGTAAAACGCAAGAAAAGATTATGCGATGGCATGATATTTTTTTAGACAAATGAATCAGGTAGTAACTATAATGTTATCATATAATTTATTATTCTTTGTATGCAATTATTGATTATATAGTAAAAGTTTTTTCTGTTTATAATATGATTACCATGTAGTCACGGTCACCGCCATCTTGATGATTAATTTTTTTCTTTTGCAATTTAATAAGTTTTCCTGTTTATGGTCTAGACTGGCATATATTTATTATTATTATTATGAAATGTTTATATAATTATGATAATCTACAATTTATATTATAGTTTCTTTAAATATGATATAGGTAATAAAATAGAGATCCTTGTAGTAGTGTCGCTGTTGTGACTAGTCCATGACCATCGGTTTCCCAATAAGAAACTCAACGATTGTTTAGATTTGGGGGAACGATATCCTCTTTATCTACCATTCTCCATTTATTTTAAGTTAATATTGTTAAGGATAGAGACACCATTACGGTGACATCTATTGACTAAACATTGCACTGATTTCCCTAATTGAGTTGGCAAACCACCGACAATTGGGGAACTGCCAACAGCGACAATTAACATCCGAATCTAAAGCGTTTTCCGCTATGAAATCATTGCCCGATACATTTAATTAAATGGTACGCGGCAATTAGTTGATCAATAAGAGAGCATTTCAACATAACTGCAATATCCTAGAAGCATTCATTTGCTCGCGCTTTAGCAATTAAGACGGCCTGTTGCAAAATTCCAATTAGTTCTGTGACATCATCATCGTCATCGGTTCCAAAATGTCACGCTGCATTGCCACATCTCTAAAAACCCTGAAATTGCCACCTTTATTATTCCGGTGAGGATGTGAAAACGCTATTAAGCATTCTTTGTGAGTTGCAATTTAGCATTTTGTACGCGTCGTCTGGTTCGATATGACTCATTCAGTCTACAATATAAAGTGATTATTCTGAAATTTAAAAAAAAAACAGAAAGTTTTATGTTTTAAAGTAAAAATACGCTTATAATTAAAAAAATAATAATTTTTTCTTAGACTCGGAAATTAATTTTTATCAAATAACAACTGATTACAGAGAATGTATGGCAACTAAAGGTGAACACAATTTTTGCAGAAATTTAGAGAGGTAAGAATAGAAATTGTTGACCTAAGCAACTATGAAGTATGTATTATAACATACTAGGATTCAAAAGACAGTAAACATGAACATTTATAATTGGGATAATTATATAGATTCTTTGCAGGATAAAATAATATCAAGGATAATGACCTTTAGTATTTGAAAGAAGCAGAAAGATGAAGCAATTTTCTAAATTTATTTATTAAGGTTAAAATAATTATAATGCAAAAATTAAATAGAACATTTTGTATCATCATCACTTCTCGTATTTAGAAATTGTGAGTCCCGTATACCACGTAGTTCGATTAGCACACGTTTGACGAGTTTGTGAATTAATTAGCTGAATATGCTGCTCATTCAAAACATCCGCAAAGGAGCATTAGTCACGTATTTTCGGAATTGCATCAGCGACAATTGTTCGCCATAAGGTACGTTTCCTCTACAAATGTATGCGAATCTTAGTACGTCATCATTTGTGTCAGGTTTAATTTTGCTGATTATTATTACATGTACATTGTAAAGCAAGACTATGTTAACATAATATAAGTACTATAGACTACTTTATATATTTATCTATTTTTAAAAATATGCCTCAAATTCGAAAACTATGTAAAAATATTAAATCTTATTTTAATAAAACAAGTGTTGTTAACTTTTGTGATTAGTATATTTTGGAAGTTCGAGTTTGGAGCAGAAAAAACCGGTAAATACTATTTTGCCATTTTTGTTACATAAATATATTCCTCTTTAAAAATGGTTGCATTATATCCGCATACCTATCGATCAATGAGCCGTGAACACTTTCTGTTGTATTAATTTCAAGTCTGCATTTTTGCCCGATTTATATTTGATGAATTACTAAATAATATTTCTTCTTACAAGCGTTAAATCTATTTTTTTAATAAAAGGAATTAAGTCCTTTACTCGTATGTAAATAAAACAAACCACTTATTGAAACAGCTACTTCAATAGCTACTACGAAGGAAGATATTGAATATTCAAAACTAATGTTGATTTGATACTTGTCATATTTGTAGCACACAAATTACTATTGCTCATTTTTGTGTCAAAATATTTCTTTTTCGATAACTATTGATCCTCAAATCGAATTATTTACACATCGTTAAATTGAAGAAAATGATTCAGTAACGACTCTTGAATGGACGTTATGCATCTTGCACGATGTTTTTGCCGTTATCCTGTTGCTAATGGGAGACGAGCGTGACCGAAACGCTGTCATCATCGCGGCCTAGTAACAATAAACAAACGAAATGTAAAAATAAATAACACCGGTAAATCACCGTCGCATAATTGAGCGAAAGAGAAATTAAGGCTAAAACCGCACGTAACGACCGAGCAATAACATTCCGAAACATAACCTCACAAACAAATCAGAATGTTATAACAGGTAATAAACAAACGGAGAATAAAAAATACCGTTATAGTTTTTCGCATTTCCTTGCTTTTATTTTTTATTAAAATATATTTCAAAAAAATAGCATAAAAAGAAAGGAACATTGGCAATTGTTTGCTTCTTGAGCGATGATTGTCATATTACTTAACTCTTAGTAATTGTCCTGTTAAGTTTAACGTATGCTTATACATACATATTAACTCTTTCTTCTTCTTCAATTGATGTATTATCGATCAAACTAAAATTAATTCACAAAACGAGAAAATAAATCCAATTATACAGCTTAAAACATTAAGTAAGGAATATACTAAATCTAAATCGGTCTGATCGATAAGTAGGGGAAGCACAAACACAAGCCTATGATTAATAATTACAATGTTTGACTTAACTGAATGCAAACATTATTGACGCAATTGTATAGTGCGTATCAGTATTGATTATCCGGACGGGTGATTCCTGTTTTTTTTAATCAATTTCTGCAATTCGTCCACGCGTACTTGACACCGATGCGCGGCCGTGCTCAGGAATTTCTCTTAGCTCTTCCCGTCTGTCGAAATTCCTGCCGCTGTCTTATTGCAATAGTGGGCTAATTGGACGTGACTGCTGCACCGAATAACAATAAATTTGAACGTTATGCGCAATTTCCCGCCGCACAGGCGTACATTTGACCATTTTACCTATTTACCAATAAAAATTGACATTATTAAAGGTTATTTAAATATTGCTAAATACCTAAACGTCTTTTATCCACAGGAAAAATAATAACATTCTTCATTAAGGTTCAACATGTCGTATTTTTTTATTAGAAAGAATTTTCTGGGAGCAATCTGGGAAGTGTTAATAAGAGAAGAATTTCCAGAAAAAATAATTCTAATTAATAATATTTAATGTTTTTAATAGAAATGTCGTCCATTAAAAATATATTTTTGATTATATTGATAACACAACAATAATGACATTTCGACAGTTTGTAAGCAAAACAATTTTTGTAACTTTTTTGTGCTGTATGTATAATTATCTAATATCCAATCATGCTTTTCAAATTAAGTACTACTTATTGTCAAGAAATACATCAATAAAAAAATCTAATTAAGGAGTACAAATGCGATACAGTCTAGTGGAATTAATAATGTGCATGGTAAGAACTTTCCATTTGAGATAGGAAAACTGCAATCATCTCTTAATTAAAGAGACGTTATATCTGCTTAATATCACATAATCGTTCTAGACAAAATTTAAAAAATGTATATAAATATCCATACGAGATTAAACTACTAAGCTGTTATAATAATAGAATCTGGAAGTAAATTTGTTTTAACATTAAATACAAACATATACATTTTTAACAAGTTTTTATTTTTCCATTCTCGTTATCTGCAACCTTTTGCCATCCAGTATAAAAATTTCAATGTCGGAATGATAAAAATAAATTGGTCTCTGTGCAAAATATCTGGAGATGGCATTTGCCCAAATTTTCATTTTGCTTTAGAAAATGTTGTACGATCGTAATAAATAAAAATCTAAATTCAAAATCGTCAGTGACTGAATGGTCAGAACCCATGCCAAATAAAAAAAACATAGGATTCGTCTTAGGCAGTGAGTTCTTGCATTATCGTTTTGCAGAATAACTCTTCAATTGATTATAGTAATGTGTCCAGGTTTCACTTCAAAAAGAACGATCCCGCACACATAGATGTACACTAGAAGAGAGCTGCTGCCTTTTGAATTTTAGTTTATCATATAGAATAGTGATCAAAAAACAATACTTTTGTATTGTCTCGCTGAGGTAATAAATTAAATGTGGTGGCTTTGATTTTTCGGACAGATTTGCTAGACTCAAATGCCTACTCTGCTTACTTTCCCAATCTGCTCGAAATATGTTTGGATGATCGGCCAAGGTGAGTTAATATTGTTCGACAGCTTTTCGATTACCTGACACGGATTTTCTTCCACTCATGCCATTTACATGCAATAGTCCAAAATTGTTGAATTTTCTGATTGACAAAAGTCGAAAAGAACAAAATAACCGTATTTGAACTTAGAAAACAACATTTAGTATTTACAAAAAAAAATAATTATTTGCAAGTAAACAAGTCATTTACGTTAAAATGTCTTTGGCATGACTTTGAAGCACAATGTGAGCTGATAAATGCAAACGTACATTGATTGGCGAAGAAATGCCCATTTACTTTGTAGGAAATTAACTAAACATTTCGCAAATCTCCCAATATTTTGTAAATAATATATATTTTATATATTATATAAAAACCGAAATATTGAACCTCTGACAATAGCCGTTATATAAACAATTCTTTCAAATTAAATAATTAATTGTCTTGTCTTCATAAATGTATAACAAAATATTATGCATATTTTTATAAAAAAAGTCGATTGAATAATTTGTTTTTAAGATAAATACATTTTTTAGGAACTTTATAAACGTTGACTCAAAAAACTTGAAATAAATACTTTTAATAATACAATATTTTCTTTATAACAAAGAGTATAGTTATTTTTTCTTCTCCCCCTCTTAAAGGTTAAACAAACATTCGACGTGATTCATAACCTTGGTAGGTGGATGGATGATGAGACCAGTATTGTCAAAATTAAATGGCGTGAATATCTTTCATAATGTTAATTCACATCCGCCCGTTGTTCTCGTTGTGTTTTTGCGATTCAATTAACCCATTAACATGCATACTTTTATCTCCCAAAACGAGATCAGTATAACCAGTCCTTGGCATATTAATCAATGTAAATTTATCATAATTAGTTTTTTTTATGAAATGTGATTTAAATAAAATATTTTTAATATTTAAAATGATTAAAATCACTAATATTGCATACAACCAAGTTGAAATGAGATGGGTGCAACATCAATAACGACAGATTGTATCAATATGTGATTACAACATTATCAATAAAATATGCCTTTCACTATTGGGATATATTTAATAGCGCTTTAGAGCGATGATGTCAATTCTTAAAAATAAAAAGCATACATAAATACACAAATAACACGACCAAAGAACCATGCGGTTGTAGTCAATCACTACTACTACTACCACTGAAGAAAGCTTCATAAAATATGATGAATAGTTAGAGAAAGACATAAGTGTTAGCTTTATACAACGCAATCTGTAACAAAAATTGCAATAATGTTGTTTATTCGAATTATTTGTATCTTTCATAATAATCTGTTATCTTAAACATTTAAACTTAAAATTTAAAAAAAAAATTATGTTAATATTTTGTTGTTCATTGATTATAATTATAAGATATTAAATTCGAGTTCATTCTAAAAGACTAGTTATTGTCTTTGAAAATTAAATAATATTCATTGTATTTGAATATTTTTCGAAAAAAAACTATTTAAATATTATTTTACTTAATTTAATATTGTGTTAGTTAAATTTCCATCGTTACACGTACCAGATTTTGCTATTTAGGCAAGTCAACATTGTTTAACTTTTTTTAAATTAAAAACCAAAATATTATATATATTATATAAAATATAATCGTAGGACCTCTATACGTATATTTACATTAAAAAACTTTTTACGGAGAAAACAAAAAATGAAGTAATAAGCAAGTTGAACTCTAATAAACAATCTATCGTCTAAGAATCTAACTTAATAAGTGTGTGGTCATCATTTAAATAACAATAATACCCAGTGCGGTACTACTGAACACCAAAAAGCAGACGCACAGCAAGAACTAGCACTGTTAAAGGTTAGCAGCAATTCTACATTAATCAAAGATAATTGACATTTCTTCAACATTTCTTCTAAGTAAGTAAATTTATATCCCCAGCAGGCTGCTAGTGCCCATAAAGTTGCTGCCAACAGCAATTGCAGCGGTACAATAATTTAGACATTTGCTTAAATGGCAGGAAAAAAATAATTGCCTTCCTTAAATAGACGTCAATTATAACAGAGATCTAACAGATCTGACCAAAGAAAATCTTCTAGTATTAAATTAATAAACTTTACTGCTTTATTTCAATTTTTGTGCACCCAAAAACTCGAAATTAAACCCTAAACTGTAATGCGAGTTACAGAGACGTTCTGGTAGGTCTAGGATTACACAGGGTGGTCAAGAACGGTACCCAAGACTGCTTGCGATACGTAATCGTCAAAGATGCCCTTTTTACAGCAACAAGATGTGTGGTTTCTAGGCAAACAGTTATTCGAAGAATTCTTGCCATGAGCCTTTATGTGTTCTTTCCGTTTTGGGTGCCGATAAAAGTGCCGATAACTCTGCTGCACAAAGCTCTTCGCTTGAAATGGAGTCAAGTCAGATTCAACTGGAATGTATATTGGAACTTCATTTGCTTTAGTAATGAGTCTAGATTCTGCTGATAGGCCCACGTGCCCTTCGATTTCGCGAAGAAAGGCAAAACGTAGAGTTTGCCTTAGAACACCACACAGCCAATACTAATGGCATCATGGTATGTGGCGCTATATGTCTTGGAAGTAGGTCCCTCCTGGTGTTCATTAGGGGTAGTCTAACAGTCCAACGGTACATCGTTGAAGTTCTACAACCTGTTGCAATACCATACATTGCCCATCAAACAATGGACTTTATACCAAATTCTGGCATAGACCTTTTAGATTGGCCTGCAAGATCCCTTGATTTATCGCCAACATGTATGGGATAACATCGGTATATGCCTCGCCGAGTTAGAGAGTGCTACAATAACCGCGGCGGGTCATTTAGAATTTTTGTCAGTATTTTCTGTTCAACCTGCACCAAATTGTCCTTCACTAAATTGTAATCGTTTGTTCTGACACGAAAACTGAACATACATTTAATACAAAAACTTTTTGAACATTTTTCTTTCTGGGCGTTGCATTACTTTTGAGCTCCAGTGTATATTAAATGATCCTAAAGTAATTTAAAAAGTAATTAAAAGATTTCTAACATTACTGGTGAATTTAATTACATTTTTTGTTATATATCATGTTCATTTATTAATAAGATGTCTAATCTGCCATTTAAAATTGCTGCCTATAATTAAAAATAAGATTTTTAAAAGTATATAATGATTTGAGCAATGCAATCATCTGTATTTAAAATTAGTTGTAAGATAACAATACCTAGAACCCTTATTATTTTTAAGTTTCGTAAATAATCTTTCAGTTATATGAATAAATATAATTTCATTTTCTTTGCTGATGACTCAACTTTCAACACGTTTTGTAAGCATAAACTCTAACTTTAAAAATAAGAAGTATTATTATTTATTTGTTTGGTTTGGCCATTTGGGCCTGGCATAAGAGACTTGTCTACAGCCAATCAATATATTATTATCCGGTATAATCGGACGATCTCAACATCCATGCCCAAGCTCGGATTCGAACCGAGGACCCCTCCGACTACACTCGACGCGCTAACCACTGCAGCAACGGGGCCGGCAAGTATTATTTTAGAGAAAATAAAAAAAAAAAACAAGATTTGTTCAAACCTGTTTCTTCTATTTTTTACTTTTTCATAAGGGAATTATAGAGTTTTTCATCGTTCTCTTTATAATTATAAGATCAAACGCAGTATCAAAAATAGTATGTATGTGTAGAGTTTACAGGACTGGCGTTTTTTAAGAAAATACTTCCGAAAAAGATAGATGTTTTAATAAATTGATTACACATCAAAAATATTTTAAAAATCTTAAAATAACTGCTACACTACCCCCATCCCTAAATCAAAGAAATAAACGGACCTAACGATTGTGACCCGTTCTCAAAGATTGGATCGAGAACATAACAATATTAATACTTTCAACAAAAGTAACCTGTAGGTAAATCTTTTGGAACAAATGGGTTTATTTGAATACCGACTTTTAACAGTAGTTAATTGGTTCATCTAATTTTTAAGTTTCTTGAAAAAAATGTCAGATTTTGGTTTTGTTTGGATATTTGATTAGCAATGATAAACCAATTTGTTGCAAATTGAAAATGCTTCAAGCCCTGTTTTCCAATTTTTACTTCTTAATAAGGGACGCATGGAGTTCTTCATCGTTGATTAAGGTATTCTAATTCTAAATTGGTATTCTTTAATAGATGACGTTCTCTTGAGAATATTTGAAAGATCAAAAATCAATTGAAAATTTTAAAATTTTAAATTATAAAAAATTGAAATTATCCTATAAACGTTAAAAATTCGAATAAATTAATATAAATATAAAGTCGCTAGAGCATTATTGGCCATTGATAATAAGCACTTAGTGCTCGTATAAAAAATAAACTGTGAAGTAAGTGAAACCTGACCAGTGATTTATTTATCGACTAGCGTATATTTCTGACCTACTTCAAAACACTACACGTTAATCTACTATCTACTTTATAGCTTAAAAAGCGTACTTGTGACCTTTTTGCTATAGATCAAAAGAATGCTAGATCAAACATATTTTATGTTTATAATTATTAAAAACACATCAATTCAATATCAATTTTATCAAGTAGTGTTCGGGTCAGCAGCTGGATGGATGACCGGTACCATTCGCCATTGGGATACAAGTTTTATAGTAACGACGAACACGCCAAAAAGGAACGCTTTTACTCTAGAAATTCTTAAATAAATGATAGTTTAATATTCGAAAAAACTTGACGAATGAACCAATTAAACGTTATTAAGAATTAAAATTGTTCAAACGCATGTGAGCTTGAAATGAAAAATAATAAAAATTATTAAAAAAACAAATGAAATTATGAAAATTGCTAAAACAATTAAATTGTTCAAATTATTAGACTTTAAAAAAAACAACTGACGACAATAAAAAATTTAGTTGAAAACAATTAAATATTATTTCTGATTAATAACTTACTTAACCACTATTAACATTATTCTACAAAGCAATTACAATTAAAAATTATTTTTAAAAAACGTTTTTTTTTAAATTCAAAATAAATGAAACAATTGAAATTGATAGATGAAAAACACCAATTTTACCTCTTGAGTTAACTCGTTTCAACAAGAATAATGAATTATACTGACTTCAAAGCTCTGAACTTTTCCTTTTGTGGTGTAAGCACTAATTTTGAATGCAATTATTTGTTTGTGTGTTATACAATTTAGATGATAAGCAGTGTCTTTTCACAGCAACTACTATTTTGAGGATTTTATTATCCAATATTTGTTCACACTTATTAAGCTATATTTCGACTAAAACCAAAGATGAAACAAAAAAAACCTCTAATATAACTTCAGTAGGAAAAGGAATCATTCTAATTTTATTCTGATCATTTTTGTTCAATAATAGAGATACAAACTGCAATTGAAAATTTTACATGGGAATTCCCTATGATGCGTCTTCAAACGGGACCCACGGTATATATAAACTAGGGATTAATATTCGGTAATGAACAAACACTGCATGACAATCTTATCTATAATTAATTATAATTAATTGATGCTACGATTTGTACAGCACGGCGCTGTAGCCCAAATAGTCGATGTATTATTCTTGAATGGCCCCAAACTAATATACCATAGGCCAGCTGGCTTTGACATAATGCAAAGTATGCTGACCTTATTGCTTACTAGGGTAATTGGTTTTTCAGGAACTAACTTTTTGCGACAATTAATAGGATAATTAATTGTCAATGTAAATACTAAGGAATTTTGCGCATTTATCTGTTGTATTTTGTTTCAATGAGAAAATGACACTACTTGATTTCTCCGGATTTACACTTTACTACATCTATTAGCAGTAAACAAGTGTTCATTATCAATAGCAAATTACGTAATGGATGACGTGGCCATCATATTGGAAGATCATTTATATACAAGAGAAACAGTAGTGGTCCAGAGATAGATCCTTGCGGAACACCATGCTTTAATAGAGTACCCGACGATATAGAATTTTTAAATTTTTCTCTCTGAATGCGATTTTTTAGATAAGATATCAAACTGCGGCAACTATTTGGGTGGAAGTTGTAGCAATAAAGTTTCCGTAAGAGAATAACATGAGAGACGCAATCGAGTTCCTTACTCAGATCCATGAAGGTAGCAGCGGAGTACAAGCCAGCTTCAAAAACCTCATAAATCTCCTCAGCAAATGCAATGATTGCATCCCTCGTAGACCTACCTCTCCGGAAGCCATACTGGTCATTATTTATTATTTATATCTATCTAGACAACTATTTGACCAAACAACACCTTTTCAAGAATCTTTGATAAGATTGTTATTAATTATTATGTTTAATGTTATTAATATCCTACCTATTTCCTTTTTGTGAACAGATATGACAATGGCACTTTTAAAGCAGTCAGGAAATATACCAGCTTTAATGCAGGAATTAATTAATTTTGACAATGGCTCAATGAAAATATCGATTGCTCCCTTGAGTACAATATCACGAATTCTTGCTTGACTCACTTCCATGAAGCTACCTTCTATGGGAATATTAAGTTGACTTAATAGATTAATTGGATCAACATTAATATTGGGAAAGTTATTGATTACGTTTTCCAGTACATTGCTAAAAAACTCATTAAAAATGGTTGCATCGAGGTTACAATTTTGATCACAGTTTGACGTTACAGCCACTCGGTATTTTTGTTTTTGGGTTTTGTAAAGGTCTGTCAATTCAGGGTTAATTATAGAAGCTCCTCTTATTAATAATAGAGTTTCAAGCATTTTTCTGAGATCATCACTGTACCAGCCTCCCTTCTTATTTTGCTGATTTACCCGTACTAGTTTTTCGAGAAAGGATTCATTAAAACAATGCTGGATTATATCTATAAATTTATTGAATGTAAAATCTATGATACAGTTTATATTATTTATAAAACTTCATTCGGTGGTAGATAGTAAATGAAAAAAATATAATTTTCGCAACTTGTTTAATTGGCCTCACTATTCGATGGCAAGGGGTTATTATAGTGCCATGACTAAGGAAAGTTTCTTTAATTCCTATATGATCGGACATGCCAGGATTATCTGCTTCGATAATTAAATATTCGGAGTCAATATTAGCAAACACATTATCAAGACAGTTTTTACCCCTTGTATTGAAATCGACTCCCCCTGATAAGACATATGATTGAAAGGTATCAGAAAGTGTAAGAGCTCTAGTGTCACTTGTATTAAATGGAATATTAAAATCACCTCCCATAATGATTAATTTATTTCTGCTAATTTTGTCAAGTAGCTGTACAATAATAGATAAAAACTCGAAAAAAATTCCTGAATCTACATTATTAGTTAATTTTCTACAACGAACAAAAGGATTTTAATATATTTTATTAACTAAAAACTCGTTAAATCGCTAAATTATGTTTAAATTACGCATAATAATTGAAAAAAGACAATATTATATCTGTGGCTTGAAGCTATAAAGGCCAATGTCAATATTTTGCCGTTTTGATTTAAGCAATACATTAGACTTCTTTTCTTACGGTCTTTGAGATATTAAAACAGCCAATGTCAAATCTCAACCAATAGCAGATCTATAAAATTAATTTTGGCCAATGTCGCTATGAATTCATCAACATCAGTTTATGCTAAAAGGGCCAGTGTCTACTTTTGCCCTTTCAGTTGTAACTTTTGATATTATTTTATTTAACATAAATGGGTCAATGTCAACATTGGCCTTTTTAACTTTAACCTTCATAGCAGCAGTAGCCATCATACACGTTACATGGTTGCAGCTGCATCGCAAATCTAGTTTCAAAGTGTTTGTGAAACAAAGAAAATGAATACTTATAATTCAAGGACAAGGCAGATTTTACAGATGTGTGGAGCTGACAATATATTTTTATATAGAACTATTCATTTAATATTGCCGATTTGAGGTTATGTTGATTCGTTGCAATAACTAGAGCACAAACTTATATGCACAATAAATACCGAAAATAGCCGCATATCGTTGCAGGAGGCTCTGAATAATTGAAAATATGCATTTTCATAAAAGTCCGGGCTGTCCACATGACATGTACATTGTATTGGTTTGTATTGGTATCTTGTAGAATCAGCGTCAGTCAGTGATGATGACAATTTAAGCACACGGTCCAGCATAATACCAGTTCCAGAAACGAAGGAATTGGAAGAGATCCTTGAAGAAGAAATAATAGAAAATACAGATTCAAGCGATTCAGAACCGTTTAAAGACGATAGTGGTGATGAATATGTACCGTCGGATAGTGACTATGACACTGAAAACAACCAAGAAAAACAGTTTGAAGATGTCGGTTTGGATATCGGTCTGGTAAATGAAGAACTTATTAACAATGCAGAATTGGTTGATTCGGCAGAAAATCAAATAAATAAATCACGCAGAGGAAGAAAAAAAGGAAACATAGATGACGCTACTAGGAAACGAAAGCGGAATTCTTCTAATTGGACTCGAAATATAAGAAAACTGTTGAAAACTCAAGGCAGAGAATATTCGTCAGTGTCTGGAAAGAAAACTTTACCTGCCAAAGAAATGAAAGCAGCGTGCTCATGCAAAAAGAAGTGTTTCGAGAAATTCACCCCTGACGAGCGACAAATTCTCTTTACAATTTTTTATAAATTGTCTAGCTCTGGACAAAACCAGTTTGTGGCAAATTCCACAGAAGAAGAGGAAAAGCATCTTCAGCGATTAAGACATAATGACGGCAAGAAAAGTAGACGAAACTTTTCTAGAAAATATTTTTTGACAAACATCAACGGCAAAAGAATAGAAGTGTGTCAAATTATGTTTATAAATACATTTGACGTCACTTTAAAAAAAAGCGAGAGTAATTGTTGAAAAGAAACGGTCAAGCAATAGCAAAATATGTTCTGAGGATAAATGAGGAAAACATGGAAACCAACCTAAAATCCCAGAAAAGGATAAAATCCTAATAAGAGAACACATAAAACTATTTCCCGCTTATCAGAGTCACTATTCACGATCCCACACTCAGAAAAAGTACTTGTCACCCGATCTATCGATTGCTCAAATGTACCGACTGTATTTGGATTATTGTAAAGAAGGAAATATTCAACCGCGGAATGCCTCCCTATACAGAAGGAATTCAACTTATCATTTCATAAACCAAAAAATGATACATGCGCAAAATGCGACAACTTTCTTATGCAGTTAAAATGTTGTGAAAACGAGATAGACCGGTGATTAATCGAAGAAAATAAAACCAGACACCTACATTTGGCTGAGTCGGCATACGAGTCAAAAAGAAGAGATAAGGAGGAATGCCATCATAATCCAGGTTTTGTTACAATGTCATTCGACTTACAAAAATGTTTGCCTACTCCATATCTCAGAAGTGGATTGAGTTTCTATAAACGTCAATTGTGGACATTTAACCTTACCATTTACCAAACCATAGGAAAAGAATCCTCTTCTGGTTGTTACCTATGTAATGAGACAATGGCTGGTCGTGGAGGGCAGGAAGGTTCTTGCATTTACCATTACCTTCATAATCTTGCAGAAAATAATAATATACACACGGTAACTATGTACAGCGACTCCTGCGGAGGTCAAAACCGCAATATTTATTTTTCTACAATGTTACTGCAAACTGTTTCTGAATTGAAAGCTAAAGGTAAACATTTAACTATTAACCATAAGTTTCTTGAGGCTGGACATACTCATATGGAGGCAGACACTATCCATGCGGCTATAGAAAAAAACAAAAAACGTACTAGTGCTGATATTGAGTTGCCCCGAGATTGGGCAAATGTAATACGTTTGGTGCCAAGAAAACCCCCTATAAAGGTTATAGAATTGGAACAAAACTACTTTTTAAACTTCAAATCACGTTTAAACACTCACTATGTACATCGAAAAGTAAACATCTCAAAGGAACCAATTCAGTGGCTCAAAATAAAATGGATGCTGTATTTAACAGATTCTCTGAACATTTTGTACAAACATCCCTTTAAGGACTAGTTTAAAATTTTATCCAGAAATCAGAAGAAAACACGACAGGGTGGTCTTCTCAAGCTTCAACCACTTAATAATAAACCACTTACCTTAAGTACGGATAAATTAAATGACTTAAAGGCACTTTTGCCATATATGAGCAAAACTAATCGCATGTATAATACTACAATCACTTTATTGAACAAATGTCAGCAAATGATAACATAGTGGATTACTTGGGTGAAACTTCTGAAGAGGAAATAGATTTACTATCATAAAGTTTTTCATATCTAGATGTAGAATATCTTAGTTTTGTAATGTATTTAGTTTATTTCACCTTTGTTAACACTAAACTTTGTAAAAATATAATAAACTACGTAACTAATAACTATATTTTCTTTTTTATTGTTGTTATATCGGCCAATGTAACCTAAATATTATTTTTTTAAATCGTGACTGTATGCAACAAAGGCCAGTCATTTTTTTTTCAAAGTAAAATCTTTTTTCAAAACATGGAGTACATTATCAGATTCTATGCAAAATTATCTATGTTTGAGCCAAAATGGAAAGATATAACTTGAACTTTATGTCAGTTAGAATTAAAATAATGTTTGATAAAAACTTTCAATGCGATTTTCTCAAATACGCAATTTTTGACATTGGCCTTTTTAGCTCCAAGCCACAGATATACCGTATAAAGTCAACATGACTCGAATTTCGCCGTCATTATAAATAAATAAATCTTGTTTAAATTTATATAACTTTCTTTACACGGTATATAACATGTTTATAATTATTTATGATTACAACATTGCGAATTTTTCAATTGAGTGTAAGGATTGTCACTTAGTAATGGTAACTATTCTCTTTATAAAGAAGGTTAAATTTAACAAAATGCTTTAAATACTGGATTATATTACTTCTCAGCAACATATTTCTTCTTTGATATTTAAAAGTACACATTTTTAACAATTACAATAAAGCCAACATCAGTTACTGCATGAATAACTATTTGATTCCATTCAAAGCATTATATTAATGTTTTGTGGAATACGTTTCACCGATTTTATAGATTTTTTTTTGTATTAAGTTTTAAGCACTTAATATAATTTTAATAATTAATATGTCTTCTTTAAATGTAAAGTCCCTAGTATGTAATAATTGTTGCGATAAATCTCTGATATTATAATTATAATGTAATTGATTCTAATTAATCGTTAACTAAATTCAGTGTAGTGAAATTAGAGATTGAAAAAGAAATATGTTATTGATAAATATTGTAGATTGTGTTTAGAATTTAACATTGTATGTTAAACATTTTTTGGCTATAAGGTTCTACTATAAAGTTTTGTTCCAATTCTCGAATATTAGTAAACTTCTTAGTGTTAATATCTCTTGTTACTAAATATATTTTACTCGCAGTGCCGTAATAAGACTACCTAAGCAATGCCACGAAATTAACACAAGACTTCTATATTAAAATGGAATGTAATAACAACCAAATAGAAACAATTGAGTTTAATTTTCTCAAAAAGCAAAAATTAAAAAAAAACTGTGTCATCTTTAGAAAAGATAATATAATATAAGCTATCTGATAAAACAATGATATGTTCATTAAAAATAAAAATAAACTTAAAAAAGTGCATTTTTAACAAATAAACAATTGAAATTATTAATTATAAAACAATGATATATTCATTAATAATAAAAATAATCTTAAAAAAGTACATTTTTAACAAATAGACAATTAAATTTTGACTACTAAAATAACTAAAAAAATATTTAGAAAAGAAAACAAATTATTTATCTACAATCACGTACAAAATATTACCCATCATTATAATATAGCTTTTGAAAAATATTATGCTTATTAAGCAGATTAACATAGGAATTATTGCTTCTTTGTACTTTGCACCTTTTGAATTTCGAAATTTTAAAATTTGCTTCAAATCACTATTTACAATTAGCGACTAAATGATTTTGTTCTTGGAAAATATGATCTTTTTGTGGTAGCTTTACTATAATGAGTAAGTTAGGATGAATTACAATTACCAAAGAATTTAAATTGTTTTAAAACCTATTTCATTGTTAGTTTTAAAAAAAAAAATTATTTTTTGTTTGTTTGTTAAACAATCAGAAATTTTTAATAACGGTTGTTTCATTTTCTGAAAAAGAAACATAAAAACTATTAAAACTTATATAAACATAGTTAAAATTGTGATCATTTTATTTTCCTTTTTTATTTATTTATTTAGTTTTATAAGTTGCTAGTTTATTATTCTTCGGAGTCAAATATTATTGCATATAAATTTCATGTAACTGTTATAGTAATAATAAACAATGATTGTACATCTGCCTGATGAAGTCACTATGTGGTGAAACAATTGTTGCAGTGTTTTCAACTCTAAAACAAATGTGTTTTATTTTATAATGGAGTATCACTAAGTGTCAGCCCGATCAATCCAATATTTAGTAATAGTAATATTCCAAAAGAATAAAAACTTGTAGTTTTAAATTTACTCTCAATAGCAATTTGTGAAAATTTAATTTTAATAAAAGATTTTTACTAATTTTGAAAAATAAAATCACATTAATTCTTCCGATAAAGAACAAAATATGATTAATACTTGAGGTCAATACTTTGTGATACATTTTTAGTGTAGTAGTTAGAATCTTAAGCTGTTTTTGGGTTACAGTTCACATACACAACTCGCACGTAGACGAAAATTTAAAAAAAAATTAAAATGGTGTCTAATAATCTTAAAATGGATATTTCCGTTAAAAAATCATGTTTAAAATTATTTATATATTCTTTAAGTATCATGTTTACGATTACATTTGAATTTAAATTTGAATTTATTTACGTAATCTCTATTTAAAGAATATGCGTTAACATAATAGGTAATAATCAAAAAAATAATACACATACAAAACTTAGTCACACAAATGAAAAGTAATAAAAATACTTTAGGAACATTCTAATGAAGAAATGAATTAAAAACAAATTAAAATATCGTTAATTAAACAGAAACTAATTATATTTTTAATGTTAATACTAAAATTTTAAATATTAGAAATATATATATATATATATATAGAGTATTTGATTTAATATTAGGGTTTATCTAACATATTTAAATATCAACTTCTTTGATCCATAAAAACATATTTGGTGAAGTCAAATATGTTTTTGTGATTATCTTTTCTTATTCAAATAATATATATAAAATGTTTATCGACATTTTTACGTTAATCTAAAACAACTAGACATACAATTGTCTACCATCTAACTCATCAATAAGCACTTAGAATGAATGAATAATTTACTAAAAGATAACATTGTATACATATACAAGTCTAAAAACATTCTCATCACTCAGTGCTATTGTAGATAATAAAATAGGTTAAATTTAACGTTCTGATCCTGTGAATCAAACAATTTTGCATTAATTTAACAAGATTTTGATGTAGGTGACCTAGTATAAATTATACACCTCTTTTCGGCTCTTACTTAATCGCCGACTCATATCAAATTATACCACATATAATGAATTAATCAACTATTTTCGAAATCAGCGGCGCGTTAATTTACACCCACATCTAACTGCACATGCCTTTTCTTCATATATTTACTATGTAACCGATTATTAATTGATGTGGTTAACTGGAAAATTGAGCAAAATCTTTCAACTAGGATATCAATTACTAATAATTGTGTTGCGTAAAATCGTAAACTTGGTTTGTTTAACGATTTAGGCTTAAAATTATTTTTATTTAAAATAAAATACAATGAAATATTGAAAAAATTCAATAAATAGAAATCAACAAGTATTAAAATTTGTACGTATCTTATAAAGTTAAAAGTCTTTTATTAAATTCATATACAAACAATTATGAAAAACATATATATTTTGAGCAAAGTTTAAAATTAAGTAGATATATAAATCTTTTATTTAAAAACATTTATAAATTAAAAATACTCATATTCTATTAATCTGTATCACTAATTAAAATTTCAGAATCCGTTACGAAAATCCTTATCTTATTATCAAGTTTACCAATAAGTGGATTATTAACCGCATTGTTTTCAAAGAAAAACATTTCAACGGAATAGGTTTGACTGCAAACCTAAAACTGGAAACGAATCGTGAAGCACGTTATGTACCGAAGTGTATAAATTAAAACGCTTTCTTAGATAAAATCGCACGATTTATTCATTTATAACAACCATTTTTATTATCAAATACTGATCAGTTATTAATAAATCGTGTATTAACAAAGAAAGTAGTTTATATTTTTAAGATCAGGAAGTAGACATTTCAATTATTTGCCAATTACTTAAGTTTCTGAAAATATTAAAAGTCGTTTCTTTGTCTATATTTAGATATTCAATTAATAATTTCGGTATATTTATAACTGATGAGTTCTCTTTTTACAAAAAAATACATTTCATTATACATTTAGTTTAGTCGTGAAAGGTTTTGTTTGAAGCAGATGGTAAACAAAGCCAGATACTTTAGACTAATAAACTAGTTTGAAAATGTTTAGGTAAACAGATAGTTAGTTACAGAATGTACTTTTATAAGTTAGAAACAGCTTTGTACTTAATGCAAAGTCCAATAAAGTTTTAGTGAAAAGACGACATAGTGGCTGTCGTCTTTTACTATTAGATTTCACTGAATTGAAAAATTCACTATGTTTTAACCACAAATAATTTGTGTGTAAGTATGGATTACTACGTAGTAACGGTCGCAACCATTTTCTTTATTACTATTAGATTATTTTATTGTTTTACAAAAACAATATATTAACTTACAACCAATTATCTACCAAAGTCTTCTAGGCCTGTTTTTAGATTGTTTAAGTATTATATTATACCACATCCAGTATGTTAATTTATTGTACTTCTAAAACCAATGAACTTTTTATATCTTGCTATTACTCATTATTATTGTTGTCGTTCTCTTTTTGGAAACGACTTAAATGGTAAATGCCGGAAGATCTTGAAAATCTAGAGGACAGTTTTGCGTAGGTGTACTTGACTCCTGATGACTCAGTCAGTGAGAGCTCTAGACCGCAATGATCTTATCGATGATATAAGAATACGCTGATTCATTGATCTCACCAGCAGTACGAAACAAGGCAAAACCGGTCACTTAATATGATCACCACGACATTTAGGTGTCCTAGAAAAAGAAAGGAATATTCCGTCATATTCGTTAATTTTATAATAACGTAAACATTATGTTTAAGGTTTAAATATTTGCCAATTTTTGTAGATAATTTTGTTCTTTATGTTGTAGCACTTTAACGTCCAAAATGTAATCCTTTTATTAGCACTGCCTAATCAAATTTTTACCCAGCTTCAAAAATAACTATTGTTATCGTTTGTAAAGATTTTAAACTGTATTAGTTGCAAATCACTGATGTTTACGTGATCGTTAAAATAGCTTTTACTACTGACGTAAAAATATTGTAGTTAATTGTTTCGGCCCTGCTGTGTGTTTTGTTGTTTATTTTACAACGGGCTCGTATTATAGACTATGTAAATATGATTATTTTAATAACTTTTGATAATAATTGACGTAAATAAGAATAAAAGCCATATTCAAACCCGGACGGAATTAAAACAAATGAAGCGACGATAACATTCAGGTTTTTCAAAATAAAAGTTTTATTTACGATCTTACGTACGGATATGAATATGTTTAGCGATAAATATTGTAATATTTGCTCGGCAGTTGCTTATCAGCGTGTCGACATGCTCAAGTGCGTCATTTGAATTAAACGATACAAAATGATTTCCCTATTGTTAAAAAGTTCTTTCCTTGCAGCTAAATTGAATTGCTCTTTTGCATTTTTTATATTTCAAATATTATACATATCTATTTTCAAAACGTTTAAAATGTGTTTTTTAACAAAACTAGTTTAAATCATATATTAATCCAATTTAACTTAAAATTGTCTATTTAAAAAAAAAATATTACATTTTTAAATAAAATTTTAATTTTTGATTAATAATTAATTTTAAAAGTTTTTAATTAGATTATTATTATTAAGTGAAATTTCTAAATCCAATTTTAATCTGTTAATTTAATTTTAGCTTCTTTTGTAAAAATATGTCTTTAAAGGTAAAATATTTTAATTGTTCTTTTTTATTTTACCCAAAGATCAACAACCAATTCCAAATGTTTTTTTAAAATAAATGTTGAAGTACTTTTTCTTGGAGAAATTGTAGACTAATTTTTTTTTCAAAAAGTCAACTGTTTATTTTGAATTATTATTGCTTATATTGCAAATTTTAACTTTTCTTTTCCGTAAGAAATTTCTAATTGTGTGTTAATAATAAAATGGATTTTAACGAATTTTTAAAGTAAAACCTCTACTATTATAAACATTTTCGTTTTTTTACGAATTTTGAAAAACATAATAATAATAAGGTTTACGCAAAAAGGACTATTCTTAATAATTTTCTCAATTTTGGATTCTTTACAATTACTTGTTATATACATTTCATGTAACTCTTATAGTTTATTAGCAATAGGCAAAAAATGTCAAAAATATTAATTTAAAAAGTTAAGAACTTTACGAAAAACATATTTGAATAAAACTTGTTCAGTTTCAACAATAATATGTAATTAAAGTTATCATGTATGTGTAGTGTGGGTGGGTGGCCTCTAACCCACTCTTCAATCAGTAAAACATAAGCGAGGGTTTTAATTAAAAGTTGTAAAAGGTAAATAAACAAAACATTATTGCAAATTTTAATATATTGAGTCAAATAAATTTTTCAAATAATATTAGATGATGTTTTACTGATTGGAGGATGGGATAGAGACCACCCACCCACCCTACATATACACATAAACTTAAATTCCTTATCGTCTCGCGATTTCCAATAAAATTAATTACAAAACTTTTTGAATAAAAAAGAAATTAAAAAGGTAAAATGTTTGAGTGAGTAAATTAGTAAAAATTTTGTACATGATGGGTGGGCAGACTTTAAATTAGATAAGATATAGAAGCTATAGAAGGTCATTTATATTTAAACTTAAATTTTGATTTTGTTTTATTTTTTATTACATAAAGGGTGTCTTTGTTTTTAATTTTTTTGATTTGCACTTAAAGTTATCATGTATATGTAGGGTGGGTGGGTGGCCTCTATCCCACCCTTCAACCACTAAAACATAAGCGAGGGTTTTAGTTACAAGTTGTAAAATGTAAACAAACACAAAATAATTCCATTTTTTAAATTGATGTATTTATACAGATATTTCAAACAATTTTTGATGATGTTTTACTGAGTGGCGGGTGTGATAGAGGCCACCCATCTACCGTACATATACATATTATCTTTAATTATCGATCGCCTCACGGTTTTCAATCATTTTAATTACAAAATTTGAATAAAAGAAAATTGTCAAAGTAAAATTTTTGGATGTGCAAATTAATCAAAATTATATACATGATACGTGGAAAGGCTTTAAATCAAGCTTAAATAAGAATAGCTATAGAAGATTTAAAAAAAAATCATAACATTCACAAGTAACAAATTAAATATATAATATCTTTAGAAAACAAAATAATCCTAATAATAATGAAATTATATTACGTAGATTACTACGTAGTAATGATCGCAACCATCATCATTATTATATTAAATATAAACATACGAATAAAATTAACACAAAATGATTAACAAAAATTAAACGCAGAACTAAAATTTATTTTGATAAGAAGTACTTTCGACGGTCTACTGATAAATATCAGGTAACTGTCAGTATTATCCAAATGTGAACGCAAATTCACAAACACTTCTATGCATTCGATAGTATTAACCAAATCTACAAGAAAAATGTATAAGCAATCCTTTCCGAATGAATAAGTAAGTATAGATTATTGTATGTGCTATAGAAGCTAATTTTCATATTTTGAAAACCAAATATTGAACTTGCTGATTAAATTTTGATACAATCGTTTTTTCTCAAATATTACAAAATTCGTTGAAAATTATATATACTTAAGATATACCATATTAAAATAAAACTATTATAACTTCCATAAACATCTCTGACACAAATATATAAAATATTCAATTAATAAAATTAATGCCATATTTATACTATGTAATAATTTTACATAATGAAATAATATTATGGATTCAACTTTGCCTGCTCTCTTTTCCATAATAAATTAAAGCTAATTAAACAACAATTAATTACTACTTAGAAGTACCTCATTATGAAGTACGTGCTTTAATGTAATTTATAAAATTTTCTCGTAACAAGATTCTAAAAGATAATAAAGAAAGGAAAATTAATGCAAACTACTTGCTCGCAACTGCATACATTGGAAGCGATAATAAATATTTGTCGTTTTGACGTTAACGAAGATTTGAGCAAGAAAAACGAATCAATATGTTAAAAAATGTAACACAAAGTAATGACTTCAAGAATCTACTATATTATTCAAATATATAGATTTTGTTCAAATTATGTCAATTATCCGGTATGAGACTTTCTATTTCTCTCCAGTAAGCGCTAAATCTCGACCGGATAATGTGAATATTTAAATTATAAGTAACGGTCTTAATAATATTGTTATGTTTGTAGGTTTTATGTAAAAGGAACGGGAAATAATTAACAGCGGTGTTTAATGAACGTGTCCCGCGTTTCCACAAGACTTGCCACAATGGCACAATCTAGGTTAATAAGTCGCCCGGCACCGATTCCGATTCCTATATTCGCCTATTGGGGGGATTGCGTAAACGTAAACAAACTGGTCGTGTCCTTGTGCGAAAAGTAAGAGGCACATCTGTAACTTTGTTGTTGGATCGCTGATACCAACCAGGACCAGGAAACTGTTCGAGTAACAGAGATACGGCCGATTGGACCGAATATGAAAGTGAGGTGTTTGTTAACGGGATCGAACATAAGGAAGAAGAAACAGAAAGTAAATACATACTTGACTGGTTGATGTTTATTTAAAGTTCTAATTCAAACAAGTAAATAATAAAAAATTGTAAAATTGATTGTTGCCATGAGTTTAGAAGCGGAAAAGAGATTCGGATGTGATGGGTATAGAAGAAGTGAAGATGATATCAGAAGAATGCATACATTAAGTGGTGAAATAATAGAGTGGATGTAAATTTAGGTAACCAAATTGTTAATTTAACCATTTAAAAACTTGTCGATATCGTTACGTGCACCATCCTGTCAGCATCACATAATGATATGACGTAATACATCAATTAAATTGATGAGAGAAATGGGAACAAATAGCCTGGAGAGCTGGACTCACCTCAACTAAAATGTGTGAAACATGTTGATGTCTTTTGCTTTTTTTCATTAAACAAATCCATGCACTAATGTTATACCAAAATATTCTTTACGTGGAATATGATAAATATATCAATATGAGATTTCTGAGAAAATTTCTCTCAGAAATTTCGATTTTAATTCTCAGAAGTCAACAACCCTTTGATTTAAGCTTGCTATCCAGGAAGGCTTTAATTTAGAAAGCATTTCATAAATTGTGTATTTTATTCTAAGAAGTCAATAACCCATTTTTATAGCTTTTATAGCCTTCTATTGATTTAGAAATTATCACGAAGAGCCAAGAAGCTTTTGATCTGCTTCCCAAAAGCCTCTAGCTTCTAATATTAATCACAAATTTATCAAATATATCAATTCAATATTTGAGAAAGTGCCTTTGACTGCAATAAGTCATTGGATATAATAGTCTCTGTTCCTGTTTCCTTAAGAGTTTGTTGTCGGCGGTTGTTATCGTGTAATCTACTAAGTTAATCTTGACATTGTCTTCTTTCTTCGTTGTAAAGTGTATATAATTATCTATATTATTTATTGATTTTAAGAATCTCAATTTAATTATCTCGAATGTCAATCTAAGCTACATCATATTAAAAACACGTCCTTTCCGCATTTTCACCAGTGTATAATATTATTTTTCCATAGATTATTGTTGTTCGAAAACTTTTTTTGAAGGACGTTATTCTGTGAATTCTGGCGATGTTGGAGAAACTATGGGAAGGTCGTTCTTTGAATGTAAAATTTGTCGTTGAAGCAGAAATAATTTTGTTCTGAGTAAATTTATTTTTAAATATGGTTTTGTAGATCTTGATTTCTTGTATGTAATTTTGTTGTATTGATTTGTTAATGATGTAGCGAATAAGCTTTTAATGTCAAATAAAACCTTTCAGTTCAATTCGAGATGTTTTGTTTATTTTTCTATCGAGTTGTTGTATTAAATGATGGCATAAGTTATTTTAGTTTATTGTTTATGTATGTTCAAATTTTATTTGTTGGAGATTTTTCCTTTTTAAATTTTGGGCGTTCTGTACAGGATTTAATTCTTTTAATTTGAATTTCTCTTGTTCTGATATATGTGCTGCCACTTTTACTGCTCCTATGATGATATGATTTGTTTTTGGAAACTCGGGACTTGATCTTTGGTTACCTGAAAACTGTTCTGCATTAGGGTTGATTCTGCTTTTTCTATTCAGATTTCTTGTGTATTTTTATTGCGATATTTATCTGCTATTAGGTTGTCATCACTTCACTTCTGTTTTATTTGCTAAAAATTTCTTTGTTGTCTTGCATTGACCCATTTGCGATCTTCAATTTTTATATTAGATAATGTTTTTTTGACAATTTTATTCGTTACCGCCGATTTCTGTGTCTACTGTACTAGTTATTGAGAGTGGTTGGTATGAGTTAATATTTTACTCATTTTTTAACCTAATATTCTATATATGGTTATGTTTATGTTTATTAGTCTTTAGCTTCCTTTAAAAAAATACATATGAATATACACAAATATTATAGAATAATTAATATTAAAAAATAAATTCAATATTATATATTAATATTATATTGAATGTTGTGACTGAATAGTTTTTATATCTTGGGTAGAATACCTGAGTTATGTCTGTAGGATGTATTAATTGTATATTGCTGGATTCTTTCATTCTATATACTATTTTATGTTTGTTTCTAGTTTAAGTTATCTAGTGGTGTGGACATTCGTTAATATATTTATCACTACAATCTGCGGGGTCAGATCCTACTGACTCGAGAGGGCAGAAAGTTCTGGATGTGGGGCCAGTACTGGTTCTGCGGATATATAGTAGGGGAGGTGTTCCTACGTTCCAGAGGGGCATATTGGCGTCTCATATAGATATCACATTAGCTGACAGCAGATTGGAGAGAAAATTAACGGCTGGGTGCTCGAGGAGGACTCATTAAGTGTCCACAAATATATCGATTATGGGGTTGAACGAGGTAGAGATGGGCGCTCAACAGAATGAGTGAAGAGGTAAGTACTTCCCACCCAGCGTCGGAAAGTGCAGTGTCGCAGCTAATGACCAGAGAGCACACGGCATTCGAGTGAGTGGTACTGAAGAGGAAACTCGGGAGCAGAAAAGCCGTCAGATTAGTGGACGTCAGAGGTGGGAGTCCTCCATGGGCTGGCAACGGGCGCTACGAGATCAAAAGCGAGAAACATACTTACAGAGAAGCTGGTAGAGAAACATCGACGGGCCAAGAAGGAGCTGAGAAGGCCCATTGTTACCAGCAAGAACAAATGCCAAAAAAAAAGCTCTGGGAGGAAGTCGAGGCGAACCCATTGGGCGTCCCTACCAGCTGGTATCAAAGAAAATTAGGGCAAGGAACTTGGGCCCGGGGGTTATGGTACCTGGGGGAGTAAGGGCGGACATATGGGAATTGTTCCAGACTAGATAAGTGAAGAAGGTGTGGACAGAAAGAGGAAGTGAGAAAGTGAGAAAGCAATCGTGGAGGCTATTCCGACTTGGTCGCAGGATGAGGTAGCTAGGGAGAGACTTGAGTCGGACGGGCTACGTAATGAGTTGATAATCATGATTATCACCACGGAGTTAATAAAACAATGTCTGAGGGAGGGGGTCTTCCAGATTGTTTAGAAGAAGGCAAGGCTCGTCCTTCTGCACAATATAGGAAAGTCACAGGAAAGCCCCAGAGCTTACATACCAGTATGCTTGGAGGATTGGATGGCCACGGTACTGCAGAGACTAACAGCGGAATAGCTGGAGCAGGTAGTGAGCAGCGCCGGAGGGCTGTCTCCTTACCAATTTGGGTTTAGAAGAAGCAGACCGGTGTTGGATGCCGTAAAGACGGTGCAGGGCATCGCCTGAAGCACCAACATGGGATACCTGGTCAAATAGAAAATATTGCCTCAGGGTAACTTTAGATGTGCAACATGCATTTAACTCTATTCCCTTGGAGACAATTATGAGCGCACTGAGAGATATGAACTCACAGATTTACCTAATGAACCTCGTTCGAAGCTTCCCCTGCGGAGGTAAATTACGAGGCTGAGGGTGAATCTGGGAAATTCACCATGCACGATGGGGTACTGCAGGGGTTAGTGCTGGGCCCTCTATTATGGAATATAGGCTTCGACAATGTCCTGCGGCTGGAAATGCCTCAGGGAGTCAGCACGGTGGCATTCGTCGATGACCTGGCATTGATCAGCTGCTCGACCAAACTAAAGGGAGCCACTGGTGGCCGCAGATATCGCTCCATGATTGGAGGATACGGGGCTAGCGTTGGCGGTGGCAAAGGCGGAAGCCTTATGGCTCTCTACCAAGATGGCGGGCCACAGGGGGGTCAGCAGCATCATTGGTGGGTCGGCTGTAAAATATCTGGTGGTATGGATGAAGGCAAATCCCAACCATACGGAAGGGAATGGGAAGTGAAGAAGAAGTTGCTGGTGGAGGTGGCCAGGCCGAAACTCCTTTATGCGGTCATGGTATGATAACATACGGGTGACGTCGGCGTACCGGACCATCTCGACGGACGAAGTGGAGGTGCTGTCCAGCATGGTGCCTGTCGACCTACTGACTAGAAAGAGGGAGGCGAAGTATGTGGACCGAATGAGTGGGTGCACAAGGCAGGATGCAAGGAGATATACCAGGAGAAGAACACTGGGGGAATAGCAGACGAGGTGGGGGGCTAGTAAAAAGGAGGGATGGGTCAGGCAACTGATCCCGCACTTGGGGCTATGAGTATGGAGAAGACAGGGAAAATGGACCAATGGCATGCAGCTATTATCAGGACATAACTGCTTTCAAGAAGCCAGATATAAAAAGGTGGAGACCAGATATAAAAAGGTGGAGACGGGACAGTGTTTGTACTGCGGCCGAGTTCGCGCGGGCAGTGACGAGGAAGAAGCTAGACGACAGTCTGAAGGGGAATGAGGGGTAAAATAACGTATATGTAACTAAATTAAGTTAAAACGTAATTGTTTGTAAATGTTTGTGTAAAATTGTGTTAATTGTAAATTGCAAATAAAGACGTCGATTGAGGTTTTACTACTGGACGTTCCCATAAAAAAATTTGCCAACAGAAAAAGTACTTAGCGTGTTTCTAGCCTTTATTTATTAAAAAT
This sequence comes from Ontholestes murinus, assembly GCA_963969525.1. Classification (NCBI taxonomy): domain Eukaryota; kingdom Metazoa; phylum Arthropoda; class Insecta; order Coleoptera; family Staphylinidae; genus Ontholestes; species Ontholestes murinus. Next base: position 30,956,792 of record OZ018396.1, read on the forward strand.
AACAATAAATCTGTTAAATAATGCTAATTGTAGTACATAAACAAAATTATACAATTATCAATTCATCAATTAATTATTTAACATTTAAAATTTTAATTTATTTTAATGATTTACTACTAGCAGGTAAGTATCTGCTAGTAGTAAATCAGTCACAATTTTTGCATAATTATTTCAATAGCTTATTTGATATCTTTTTATAGTTATGGAAAAAAGGTTATTGTGTCTTATTCACTTTTTTGCAATTTGGGGTGAAATGGCTAGCCAGAAGAGCGTATCCGGCATTGTATGCTTTTTGAGTTACGCAAGGGTAGCATCGCAGCAGTTGCCACCAAAAACATTTGCGATGTTTATTCACGTGCATTAGACATTCGTAAAAGCCAAAGATGGTTTACCAAGTTCAAATCCGGTAAATCTGACTCCTATCGATCAGAAAGACCAACAACATTAGACACCGATATGCTAAGGACACAAGTGGAAGCAAATCCATGTCAAACAATCGAGTAACTGTCAAACACCCTTAACAAACCTTGGTCGACCATCCAAGAACATTTAAAGCAGATTGGAAAAATAAGCAGAGAAGGTGTTTGGGACTCCCATAAACTGTCCGAAAGGAACTCTCTCCAAATGAATCTTTACGATATACTACGAAGCCTGGCTTACATCCCAAAAAAGCACTTCTGTGTGTTTGGTGGAGTATTCCCGGAATTGTTCATTTTGAATTTTCTGAAATCTGGGCAAACTGTTAATGCAGACCTTTATTGAAAACAAATGGGTCGAGTGAACCAATCTTTAATCGAAAAATATCTGTTTGTCAACAGAAAAGGCGCCACTCTGCAACACGGCAATGCAAGAGCGCACTGTTCGAGACGAACACTGGAAAAAAATAATGAATTGGGTGGGAAGTACTGCCTCATCCACCATGGTCGCCCGATATCGCACCCTACATTTATTCCGATCCCTACCTACAACATTTTCTTAGTGGCAAAAAATTTGAAAATTCGGATGATATCCAAAATGCCCTCTCCAGATATTTTACCCAGAAAACAATTGATTTATCGGTACGGGATTGGAAATCTGCATACTAAATGGCAAAAGGTTGTTGATAATGAGGGTGATTATAGTATTGATTAAAAATAAAAACTTATATATTATTATATTATATATAAAAATGTATCGTTTGGATTTCATGTAAAAAAGCGACATTACTTTCCGGTCCCCCTAATATTACAAATGTTTCTTTAAAATCGTCAATAAAAATGCGTTACTTAGCTCTCCCTTTATTATACTTCTTTTGTGCTTTTGTGCTTTAGGCCCGGATACAACATTGAAAATACCAATAATTACCAAACTGGCAATCTTCAAACACCTCCTTCATTTGTATCAAATAATTCCATCTGCAGTAATTCCAGTTTGCTGGTCTTGTATTTCACTTGCGTCTTCGTTCTCATATCTGAAAGGCAATCGCATGCATTTTCTAAATGTTGTAAATATATTCTAAATGTTTCGTATTCACTGTCGCTTGACTTATCTCCATAATCTGATAGAAATTTGACTACAAGTACTCTCGATGACAACATTTTTATGGTTACTTTCGTGGATTACTTTGAGTGTCTAACAATGTGCTTCGCTATCATTTTCATCATGTTTTGTTTCTATTTATTTATTATTTCCCTTGGCATTTATGAACTTGGTTGTTATTATAAACTGGAGACAATATTTGTTAAAATTTAAACTCATACTTATTTTCTTTTGCAATGGCCATAATTGCCTATCCCCGTCATCCATTGCAGGCATTGTAATTTATCTGAGATATACCAAAAATCTAATAATCGATGAATAGTTGTTTTTTTTTTAGGTGGACACTACAATAGTTTGTACGCAAGCGCGCTGGAATGCGGTAGAAATATCGTTATGAATGCTTGCATGAATACTTTATTTAATGCATGCCTAGCGCCTATTAATTCTGTTACGATTTGTGTCAGTGACTTCTAAATATTTTTTATTCGTATTGTCGCTTTGAATCTAAATCAAACAATCATGACTTCTAGTATATTCGAGTCGAAAGCAAAGGAGTTTTTTGACCACTAAACATAATCACAAACAGATGGTAAACGGAGTTACTGACAAAAGCAAGTTTCACAAAAAATTTGCTTCATTTACCTAATGATTTAAAATAAAATATTAAATTTAATAATACGAAACTTTCCATTGCATCTACATTCCTATTCATATTAATGGGAAATAAAACGCCTACTTAATAAACAAAGTATAGTAATCAAAACAGAATTCATTACTTTCGTTATGCGATTTTTTCTTCGCCGAGGAAACCGACGATTTTGTTTTCACTTGTTTCTAGGACGGAATTTCGCTGGCGTCCTGTGCGACACGTTTATATGTATATATAGAATTCATTATGTCTTAATGTTAATTACTCGCAAACGAAGAAAGGAATGAGCACGAACGAAGAAAGTTGCGCGATTTTTTTCAACACTAAACACGTCTGGTCCGTAATAAAAACAAAAGGTTTACGTCAAATGGCGCCCATAAAATTAGGAGATGTAATTAATGAATTTTATACGTGAATCTTAAAAATAGTATGTATACGCAGTGTCATTAAAATTACAACACAAAAAGAAAAAAAAATGTTTTATTAATAATGGGTTATCTATTTAACTATTTATTCATCTTTGGTCTCCTTTCTTGAATAATACTTATAAACAAATTAATAAAAATAAAAACATACATAAAATTAATTAACTTAATTGGCTACACACTCCCTTATTCTTCGAGAATAATCTCTTGAAGTAACTTCAAGCAACCTCCAATTTGGGCTAAAGCGTTTGTGAAGGATGCTATAAGTTCTTTAGTCTTCTTCCCATAATGTCCCACACATAGTTAAGGGACGAAAGATAAAGAGATCAGAGTGGCCATGGCAAGATATTAGTCTCTGCGAATCGGTCCATGGAAACTCTTGCAATGTGAGGACGCATTGTCCTGCTTGAAAAATAAGTCTTCCAACTGCGGAAGAAATATGAGAATATGGGGTTTTAACATCTCATCCACATATTGCTAGGCAGGCGTTCATATTGCCTTGGATCAATAAATAATTTTCACATTAACGCTCTCTAGGAATAATTACACGTTCAAACACACGATGAAAAGCATAAACAGTAAAAAACGGAATACAATTTCGCAAAATATACACCTGATAAAACTGAAAAACTTGTTAAATAGGTCATTACCACTTGATGCATATGAATGATAATTTAATCAATATTTTAATAGTTAAACATTTTGTTTGGCCAAAAATATCTTCCATTTTACTGGCTATAATTTGGTGGCTGTGGTTGGAGTATGATTTATTTAAATACTTAAATGACATACATTACACATTTAAGACTTGCTTTCTACGTCTTCGTTTGTGTCCATCTCAGGAATTGTTAAATTTAAAAATAATTACCTCAATTAGAAGTAAGTAATTAAAAGAACAGCTCCTAGCTTTACCTTTAGACACACACTCATATTAAAATACATTAGAAACGCTACATCAAGTGAGTACGCTCTAGCGTGTTAAATTTAATAACTTATTTAACAAGCGTTTATCTCATGTTCTTTGGCACGTACGCATAATCACGTTGTAATAAATTTGTATTTTCAACTAGATGGTAAATTACATGAGCCATTCTAAAACTTTTCCCTGTTTATATGTATTAATATAGTTAATTTTTATCTAAATGGAATTTAGTTATTTGCTAATAAAACTTGTATTGTCCAAGAAATTATTATTAAATTGTGTGATATGTAAGTTTTTCTGATGTACGTGATAACATTTTTAAAAAAGGAGAAAGGAAAAGTGGGCAATAATGTGCAGAATTTGATTTATTGAAGATGGGTACTTCTGAAATTTGGTTGAAATAATGGCGGTATATAATAATTATTGGGGTATCTTTTTATCAAGTTTCAAAACGTTAATAAGTGATTATGAATATTTCAGTTCCTGCTATTATATCATTATTAAAATCCGTTAAAATACCATCCCAACACGTATGCTTGGTTATATTTATTCTTTCCATCCATAGATATTAAACATAACACGCATTCCAGCCTCAATAAATGCGAATAAGATTCGCATTAGATCATATTTTATGTATTACACGCTAATAGAAAATAGTATACCATTTTCTTATACAGGAAAATAGTGTCTAATGTAGCCGTCACTTTCACCGAGTGACCAAATTATTGCATTGTCATGGTATCATAATACCTGTACTGAATACCAATCTTTCCGTTATAAATTCCAGCTTTAAAATAATATCACTTGTGTAATTATTTGTATTATTTTTCTTAATTTTGTTCAAGAGTAATAATTATATTGGTATATTTTTATTCGAAGTTTTTTTTATATAGAAATAGAAATGCAACAAGACTCGAGTTTCGACGTTTTATCGTCATAATTTATGTACGGAAATTGATTCCAAACAATAATTTGTAAAAGAACTGGAGTCTTAATTGAAACCAAATGCACAAACATGTTCGAAAAATCGAGTTGATACTTCTTCCTGATTGATCAACATACACGCATTGTGAACAATGGATTTCATACATTCCATGTTGATTTTATCTTTTGCATTGAATAATAACTTTGATACTTTTTTAAAGGCTTTAAAAAGCTTCTTGGTCATTCTGTTTTCGAAAAATACTTGCTCTAAGTGAAAGGAAATATTTATTAAATTGTTTATTTTCAGATATATTAAAACTCTTGTGATTTAATAGTAATTTTACATAATAAATTTTGAATGAAGTTGTTTGGGAAACCATTATCAATGAAATTATTTTATTTAGTTCAGTGGCTCTTCTGTTTGTAATTATATGAATTATAAAGTGATTTGTTGCTAGTTTGTATGACATAGGATGATTTTAAGAAAAAGAAATGATCGAGTTGACGTTAACCAATTTTTGGGTAAATATTGTTAATTATATATAAAATTGATCTAATTGACGTGTTGTGCCTCTGTAACATGCTATTACTTTGTTAAAATATCTTTACAAAAACAAAACATTAATTCAGAAAAATCTAGTGAGAAAATCTATTCCTCAAAATGGGCTACTAATAAATGAGCTAATAGTAGGCTTAATGAGGATGCTATTGAAAGACCTGTGGTATGCTGATAGAATTTATTATTAAATTAAAAATAATTTTTTTACAAAGGTTTCTAAAATTTGATTGGACTGGCAGATGAAAACTCGAATACAAGACATGAGAAAGTAATGATATTGATTTTGTTTAGTCCTTTAAACTCTATGCTCGTGCTGCTAATGTATGCAAATGCAACTTTTATTTTAAACGGTTTTATATAAACAATTTAGTATTTAACCTCATCATTAAACTTCTTTTAATGTCACTATGAAATATACAAATTACAATGCTAGAAATAATTAGACATAATTATTTTCAATGGCAACGGACTCACGTAATAGTCAAGCAAACTAGATTTTTGAATAAAATGCAAGGTTCAGGGGCCTTCTCTCAGGAATTCAAGGTAGTGACCATCAATTTTAATTTTCGGCAGTAATATATAATAATATTAAATGTTTATAATAATAGCAATGTTAGTCACACATGCATGAATATAATTATTATTAATTAAAATGTGATCATGAATTATTAATCTACGATTTCTGAAAATAAATATTCATATTTAGCAATTATTAGTGAGTTTTTTTCTTTATTTTAATTTTGTTAAAATAAACTTAATAAACACAGAGAAAATAATAATAAAGAAGACTGTAACAGTTAGTACAATATTTTATTGTGCATTCAATAATATAATACCAATGAAATAAATTAAAAAATATTTGTTTATAATAAATTATTAAAAGGGTAAATGAACTATCACATAGTAATGGTCGCTACGATCATTTTCATTTAATAAATTATTGTTTGTAATTGCTATCTTAAGAAATAAATACACAAGATATTGCAGAGCCGTCTGTTTGTCCAGACAATCAATTTTACATCATTGATTAGATAAAAAAATGTTCGCCATATGGCTAACAAAGCCAACAGATTACATCAACTGAGCAGCATTTCAATCGAGGCCATTACATAATCAATAAATCCGTAAAATTATTAACTACACGTATCCCAAATACCATGTCCCTGGTTCTTTTTGTAATGGCCGGTTAGGTAACCAGTGTATTATTTAAAATCATTCACCCTAGTGTTTCAACTTTTCCATTCTTTCGTATGCACAGTATTTACTGGATTTAAACCATTTGAATTAATACAAACATTAATAACTTCTGAGAAAATAAAGTTAGGTATTGTTGAAAAACTGAAAGGCAAGCTGAAGATGCATACTTAATATTTGTATAATTAATAAATTTAATCGTTTTTTCATTTTTATTTCTTTAATACCTAAAATGTCTGATAATTTTTATTATCTTCACTACGTAATTCTCTTATACCAGATCATTTCTAACTGACAAATTGCAACTAATATGTGGCGGTTAATATTTTCTGTTTTAATTACTTATTAAAGTTAACAACACTTTAAATTATGTTTGACAATTAAAATGTCAGTTCAATTTATTTGACACATGAAAGAATCGACCTACGTATTTGATTCCAACGCCACCCGGAACTACGATAATTATTGGACACCCGTTATATATATGGCTAAAGCAGTTTGCGGAACAACTAAAGTGATAAAAAGTAAAAAACAAACGGTTTGGTGGAATGAAGAAATAAAAAAGAAAATAAAAGAGAAACTATGGCAAAAAAATTGGAAAACAAAACAATAACAAGCTGTAAAGAATATAGAGAATAACGGACTAAGAGAGAAATTATAAGGGCAAAACAAAAAAACTGAGTAGAGTTTGGAGAAAAGCTTGGAAGAGACAGTAAAGGCAACCAGTAATTGTATTACAATATAGTAAAAAAAATATTTCAAAAAACTACTGAAGGCAGAGGAGACACAAAAAAATAAACAGCTAAAGAAGTGGACACAAACAGAGAAACAGAGAAAGAGGGGGAAGAGAAAAGATTAGGAATAAACTTGGACGAACTAAAAATGGCAATAAAAACCTTGAAGACTGGCAAAGCTCCCGGAAAAGGCAAAATTACAATAGAAATGATTAAAAACATTGATGATAAGGGATTAGATTTATTACATCAAATAATAAATAAAATGTGGAAGGAAGAGACAATATCGGAAGATCTAAAAGTTGGGCCTTTAGTACCGGGGTCAAGACAGACTGCCGCAATTACGGGAGAATCACCTTACTAAGTACAATAACAAAAATATATGAAAAAGTTGTCGAGGCAAAATGAAGACAAATAGTAGAAATAGAACTAAGTGAAGCATAGAGTGGATATAAAAAGGGAAACAGTGCACAAGATCAAGTTTTCACATAAAAAGAAATAACGAGTAAATCATTAAATAAATGGAGAAAAGTATATTGTGCGTTGATAGATTTAGAAAAAACATTCGAGAGGGTAGAAAGAGAAGAACTAGATTTTGTTTATACTAGATCAAATCGAATAAAGCGTTCAACTGTTATAAATAAACGAAATAAAAAATTTTAACTTTGAAGACAAATTCCGGCTTAACCATTAATTTTTGGTTATAGATAAGATGTGTTAAATCATCATATTTTAATCCCAGGAATCTCCAGCCATTTCCATATTAACGGGACACCCTGTATATATGTATTAATATTTATAATAATATACTTAGTTACATAGAGATCACAACACCAAGAAGAGGTAGGAATTTTTAAAGTAAATATGAACAAATTCTTAAATGATAGAAGATTTAATTTAAAAGAAAAAGAAAGAAATTAAACATATTTTTTTATTAATAATGGGTTGGTCCGCCCCTATTGGTTACACACTTCCCCACTCTTCGTGGCATGGTTTTTAGCAAGTGATCTATAGCTCCTAAGATATTGTATCTCAAGCTAACCGTAATTCATGATGAAGGGCTTGTTGCGTCTTCTGAAGTTGTGTAAGTTCTTTTGTCTTGCAATATATTGCATTGTCTTTCATTGGTTGCAAAAGTGGGTTTTACAAGTGTTGAAAACCTAGAAGGATATGGGGTTCTATTATTTCATCCACATATCGCTGGGCTTTTATATTGCTTCGAAAGAATACCAGACGGGAGCTACTTGCATAACTTAGAGCACGGTATACCATAATCCCTACAGTTTGAACAGGTCTCACAACAAAAAAATTCATGTTGCTACGTTCCCCACATCTTCGTCTGATCCAATTACGTCTATCATGCATCCCAATACAGAATTGGGATTCATTCATTACTGCTTACCACCCTATACCACCACTGTAGGTTCCAGTGTAGCCGCAACCTACAACTCTCTAAAAGTTGCTATCGATATTGAGCTGTTAGTGGAAACACAAAATGTGACCGAAGCCGAAGGTTCTGATTCTGCAGAAACCCGTTAAAGTCGACAAAAAACGGTTTCTTGTTGCCTTAAGTCGAAGATGACGGTCTTGAACCTCAATTGGTTTATGTCTGATAGCAGCGCAGGACGATTGATTGGGTTTAGTTAAGGCGATTAGCAATTTCTTTAGTCGAAAAACTTACTTCGTTTAAACCAAAGATAATTCCTCTGCCTAATTCGCATAATTGGCGGTCATTTTCACGTTTGCGCTCTAGATACAATTACATTTTCATAACAAATATTGCATAGCAAAAATAATAAAGAATTGAACACACTTTCGTAAAATATACACCTGATAAAATTTCCAAAAAAAAACTGTCAATTATTATATTTTAATAGTAAAATGTTTGGTCAAAAAATGCCTACTCGTTCGTGATTTCTATATCACTAAGTTTATTTAATTTATTGAAAGCCGAAACCAAATTTTAATCTACTTTAAAATAAAAAACCTACAAATACCAACTTTAGAATTCATGATACTTACTAATACTAATAACTCATTTTTATAAACATTAGCAGAATACAATTCCAATAAACATATAAGATATTTTTATTTGAAAACATTGAATTGGAAGAAATTAATTGCATTATTCAATTTTTCTATTAACCTTACGAAATACATGAACAGAAAAAAAAAACATGCTAATTCTCTAAAAGTAATAAATATATAACCTTGACCTATTATAGGATTATAAATTATCTTTAAAATAAGTTTCTAAATTATTTGATATTATTATCAATGTAAAGGTTTTTTCTAATTTTACAATAAGAAGTTTACTAATTACATGTTCTAATTTGTATGTAGAGGAGAGTTGCCAAATGCGTACTATTTAGAGTTTGTAGGAGAGTGCAGGCCTGATATACTTAAACAATAACAACAAATATAACTACCAGTTCCTATTGATTTAGTACAAATTTATATACATTATACATTCCACTGCTTAGACTGTTCCTTGGTCTCCGTTATGTAGTGATGGATCCAAGTCTCATCTACGATTACGAAAGGCACGAATAAATCCCTTGAATTTCGTTGAATCCTGGCCAGGTACTCCTCCAAAACGGTCACCGGATTTTGTGTACCCATCGCGCCCGAAAGCTTTTTCATTCCCAAAATTTCGTGTAGGATATGGCCAACGCATTCATCTGAGATGCTTGTTATCTCTGTCATCTCTTTCAACTTCAATCAGCTAACACGATATCATGAATCTTGTCGACCATTTCATCGTTGGTAGCGGCTTTTGGGCGTCCACTGCGTGGTTCCTTACTTGGGCTTGTGCGGCCAGGTTTAAACTCGTTCACCCAGAAGCTAATGGTCGAAACTGAACTTTTAGCAAAATTTTTCGAATATCCATGGTCGTTTTCCCAGCCATCCAGAAATGTTTTATTACTGCATGAAATTCGATTTTATACAGTTTGGCGAAACCGCCTGACTTGTTGTACAAAACACACCCTTAAACAACAACTTAACAGTAGCTATAAAAAGAGTTGCTCTTGCCAACCAATAATTTTTATACACCACATCTATTAGAACTCGAGCTACATACAATCAAAATTTCCCGTTTTTTTATGCCAAAAATAAATTTGTTCTCACGATAAAATTTGTTTACAGTATCCTAAATCGCACCAGTTAGATTTTTGATGTAGTATGATTTAGGAAATAGGTATACTTCCAAATTTTGAAACTAACCTTAAAATATTAACAGCATATTTTATAAAACTCCATAAAAATAAATATTATAATTTTTTTTGCCTAATCTTTTTTGTTTACTTATACATTTAAAAATAATAATACACATTTTTATTGACAAACTATACATATTTACATTTAAATAATGAATAATGGATGATGTGTTAGTGAGTTAGTTCGTCAAAAGGCTATCGACCAGATGTCTTTCTGCCTTCTACATTTATTTTTCCATATTTTAATATAAAATTTATTTTAGAAACTTTTATCACACTTTGAAAATTTTGATTTTTTCTCTTTGTGGCCGTTTTTGAGTTAAAAGCAAAAATGTCACTGATTTCAATCGTAACAAACAAAAAACCAAAAATCCTCTAAAAAATCTAAAAACTAACGAAAAATTAAACCTGTTGTTTAAACGTTGACATCTCAATTCATTTTTCAATTGTCATCCCCCACGCATTTTTGTTTTGTTTTGATTATTACTCTTAAACGAAAGATCGAATTATAACAATTCTTGCACTGATGGTCGACAAATGTGGCATATTTATTTTAAACGTTTAAAACGAAAATTCAATTTTCATTGGTTTTACTTTTTTTTGAACATAAGTTTTAAACGAAAGGTCGGATTTTAAAAATTCTTGCATCCAGGATTTACTAAAGTTGTATACTTATTGTAGTAGTTAAAAACGAAAATTCGATTTTCATTTATTTTTCCTGTATTGGTTATCTTTAATGAAAGATCGGCTTTTAAAAATTCTTGCACCCAGGTTTTACAAGTGTAATATACATCTAGAAAATATTATAAAGTATCTAAAAACTATCGAAAAATAAACTAACGAAAAATTAAACTTTTTATTTAAACGACATAGGCAAATTGACAGCTCAATACGTTTTTTCAATTGTCATCGCCCACTCAGACTTTTCCGAGGATTTTTCGTTTTTGTTATGATTGTAATCAGAGACTTTTGCTTTTAGCTCAAAAACGATCACTGTCAAAAAAATCAAAAATTGATAAATGTTTCTAAAATAAATTTAGTTATAAAATGTGGAAGAATAAATGTAGATTTACGAGCAAACAAAAAAGTTCTGAAAATAAGTAATTGTGTAGGCTTTTACTTCGTGAGAAAATTTGCCTAAGAAATTTACTTAATGTTAGTTTAGGCTGTACCAAATTGCAGCACTCTACCACGAACGGTATTGAAAATATTTAGAAAAATGTGTTGTAAATTTAAATATAGTTTCGACAATCAAAAAAATTAGTCACCCAACAGGTTCAAAGGACCCATGTTTAACATGTTAGAATCACTAGAAGGTCCAAAATGAAATAAAGCCATTAACGTTAATCAACTTTAAAACTCTGGTCAACCAGCCTGCTTTTCATATCCATGCCAATCACGCCACCCTTATTTCTACCACTAATTATATTTCTAAATGCATGTAAATAATTTCCGAAGTCTTTATTAACATTATATAATCACTGAATCACATGTGTCGAACTACAGTCGATTATCGTTTTTGTATAAAATCTGGAAAATAGGAATAATGCAAAGTTTAGAATTTTTATGTATATTAATCTACCATATATGTTTTATAGTCTTCAAAACAATATAACAATGTCCGGCGATCACTGTTTGTTGATTATGCTATATAATAAGTATTTAAGTTGTTCTAGCCGTTTTTAAGTTCTTTAGGTTGGCCCTATATAAATGATACCTTAGTACAGCCGTTGGTGCTTTAGGGGAATTATATATAATTAATTATAAGTGGTTGATTTTCAAAAATTTTATTTAATTTACTATAATTGTTTCGCTTGTACTGTGACTTACTTCTTCGGGTGAAGAATATACTTTAAATAAAATTAAATTAAATGTAATATGGACTAAGTACCTCGTCAATCTGTTCATTAGGCGAATTAGACACTAGTTTTGGAAAACCTTAAATTCTAAATAATGAAATTTTAAGAAAATATGGAAAATTGTGTTCCATTTATTCCATACAAATATAATATTTCTCACATGTGTTTACCGTATAATAAATTAACATAAATAATTTATGAGGAAATAGTACTCCTTTGTTATTTATATGTAGCAACTAAGGTTTTCTAATTTGTAATATGTAATTAAACAATATATGGTTGACTGTTAACATAAAAAATCCGATGGGAACCTACAATACGTTTATCGTCTCTTGCGCCATCTAGTACATAAAGTATAGCAATTTATTGAGCAACAATTGCTTAGAGTATTTTATTGGCGTATTTATATTGTATTTTTGTGCAATTAACTTTATTTTCCTTTTCATGTAAGAGATATGCTCTCAGAAGAATCGCCTATTTTCAAACAATTTTGTTATGAATAGTGGCATCATTTTTATACTGTCAAATTAACAATGAAAGGATCTCGCAAAATGAATTAAAAAAATGGGGGTTTGTCATTGGAAAAAAAGTTGATCACGTCATTACTCACAAACAAATGACATGCGAAAAGATTTTTCTTAAAAATATCAGTTTTTATAAAACAAAATCGACCTGTTTAGGGATTTTATCCAAAAAGTTTTTGTTTCTCATCTACTGAATTTATTCCATACTTTGGGAAATTAGCTACTCAATCCATTAAATTTAGTAATGTAATTAATTAATTCTTAAATTATAACCTCAAATGCGTGCGTTTAATATTTTCTTATTAATAATCATATGTCGTCGAAGAAGGACTTTCTCAAACTCTCGATCAAATCAATTCCACAATTAATAATGTATTTAATTCTTTGTTTTTCCCATTGTTTATGTTCTCACGACAGTAAGAAGTAATTAAAATGCAATTCATTGTGTATTGACCTTAATGCAACGTTGCCGGTACCATCGGACGTTCCCCGTTTGCCCGTTCCCGGCCCGTACCTCCTTTAATTAGCAATGAAATTGTTTAATTGTCGTGATCCAATTAAGATTCGATCACTGCCGCTCGAGTTCAGAGTGAATCACGGGAAAACGGCTTCTGTTCATTGTCTCGACTTGAGTCAACTAGTAATTAGGACAATTAAGATAACAGAAACGCGTTCCGTTATTCGTTTGCTGCCTATTCTTCCTCAATTAGTAACTAATCTTATGTATTTAAATCATTTTCATATGGAAAATATTAGATGAAATAAAAAGTTCTGACCATTTTCTGCTTTATTTCATTTCATTTCATTTTGAAATGAGCTTCAAAAGCCTTTCTTGACACCAGTTTTCTACAATTAATGTCAAAATGACATGCAAAGTCACATAAAATAGTTTCATAATAAAATGAGCAAAAATAAGCCAGTAATGGTCAAAATATTAGCTAATATGTACTGCTAGTGAGGATACCATCATCTAGTAATATGGGTTTGAGTGGAAGAACACTACGTGAACTCCGCCCGCGTGTTCCCTGCTCTAAATTGTTAAGTAGTTTGTAAATTAATTAATTAATTATATTAATTATTATATTTTTGTTAAGTACACATGTAAAAGAAAATCAATAAAATTTTGCAAATGCCTGCGAAGGTGGTAATCGCTTGGTGCTAGGTCTAAACACATGGCGATTGCGATAGAATCTGCTAACCAAACTCCCAGAACTTATGGCGTGTTGTCAATAGTGTGTGCGGTCTAGCGTTGTCTTGATGGAACGTAACAACCTTTCTATTGGCCAATTCTAGTCGATCACCCGCTTCAATTTCATCAGTTATTATAAGTAAAGGTCCGAATTATAGCTCGTAGTACATTATTCTTTTTTAATCACCAAACACAAAGCAAACACAAAGCAAAACCTTCTTGATCGTCAATTCGGGCTTAATTGAGCCCAAATAAGTTCTTTCGCATCAATTCCCATACCCATAGATCGAGCTTCTTCCAAAGACCAGCCTTATAAAAATGGTTCAAAACGGGTTTTTGGCTAATCTTAAAGTTCCTGTATAGTACATTAAGTGCACACATGCCGGTCTGTGTCGGTAATTAATATAAAATGATTTTATCATTTTCGACTATTGGCTAATCAAAGCATGCCTTGTCGTTGGAACTACTGATTTTCTGTTGCATTAGATACTGTATTGGATCCACAAATAGCACAATTTTAGACCGCATGTTTGGTCTTTTTACTCAAGAATGTATTGAATTTTCTCTTTTTTACCTCCATTATGGATCTCCGTAATACACAATTGGCTTGACTAGACACAAGACTAGCAAAGAATCTTTTTGAAGGGTAAGGACTTCTTTAAATCGATTTATAGTATGATCTGATGCGATGTAGAAATCGAAGAATATGGCTCACTAAAGACATCTAGAGGAAAACGCTCGGAACTTTTTACTTTTGTATAAGTTAAATACAAGCGAATTTTAGAATTATAAATACAAAACAAATAAGCCATGACTAAATCATGCTGTATTAAAAAAAAAGTTATAATCAATCTAATGTATACAATGAAAATTATATTTTTTAGATAAGAATTTAAGCATGATTATTGCTTATTGGGCATAAGGAAACGACGCGATCGTGGCACAGCGGCCATGTTCTAGAAAAGAACGATAGCCGACATTTACGCGTTCGAGTGGGCCGAGACGATTAATTATCGCGGATCGATGTCGAAATTCGCAATCCAGTTTCGAGGTTGCCACACATAATCCTAGCAGCGAGGTATTATGGCGAGCGCGGTCTTTTCGTATTAGTCACGATTATGTCACGCGAGAAAGCCCTCCGTTTTGGCGGATGCTCGCCTCTCTGGTTTTTAAAACAGAAACAACTTATCTCTTGCACTTTCGACTTTTTGCGCAATGCATTTAATCCGTGCCAACGAGCAATTAGACAATTGTTGGGCACCATCTGCGCTTCAAACTCTTCCGGAATCTTATACGTAACCAACATTAAAATTTACGATGAAGGCGTTGTAGAAATCTTTTGTTGGGATTATTTTAGATCATTAGGCTAGTCATTTTGAATTGCATAAGAAAATTATTTAGAACGAAAGAAACAACAAGTATTATATTTTTAAACTTAGATCTGATGCTTATTTATAACAAATCACCTTAGAATCAAATTCGCACTGAAAATATAAAGCAGTGTATAAATTATCTATAGGTTGCAAGACTTCATTAAAGCAATAATGCATCTTTTGAATAGTTTAGAAACTTGTTTGGCGTTATCAATTATCTTTTGATAACAGCATGCGCCGCAATTTCTTACGAGAAAGTGTTTTCTTATTTTGTTTTTCTTCATGCGTATCTAATGTTAAAATATTCGATTTGTTTCGTTTTAGAAATTACATAAAATTACCACATTGCACAACTCTCACAGTATACTTATTGTGTACCAATTAGAGAAAATTGTGTTAAGATGGTGCAATTGAGAGATAAGCCTTTGCACTTTCCGACGGCTAATGGACGGCTCCGATTAATTAGCATAAAATGGTGAAACTCGGCGCGAAGACAATTTAATGAATTATTTAATTAGCCAAGTGTGCACACTTAACGGCACCCGGCGCGATTGTTCCGTTTCAGGTGGCAACAGTTGGCGGCACTGAAAGCCCGCGTGGGCGGATTAGAATCGTCATCTCGCCTCTAACTGTGAAACCGCCGGGTTAACAGAGCTTAAACATTTAGCGGACTACATGTTTTATTGTATGTGATGGTGTTTTGTGGACCATAAGAAGGTCTTGCTCTCTAGCTAAAGATAAAGTGCTAAATTTTGACATAATCCAGTTTTAATTACTCTAAATAATTGATTGTATTCAACAAAAAAAAATCATAAAAAGTCTATTACTTTTGTTAAAGTAACATATTTAATTTTCTTATCCTTTGACCAATTCTTGTTCATCCAATTGATTTTGTGTTTAATGAGAGTTAATTCCAAGATGTATTTATATTATTGTTTGTAAATATTCTTTAATGCCCACGTATTCTTTCATCAAACCGCCACTGTTGCGAACGGTGTCAGTCTTGGACATTTTCGCACGCCTTCATCACTCAAGTCATGTATAGTTAAGCCGTTGTAATGATAAATTTCATTGGTTCCGATTAAACGTGTGCGGATTTCTCTGCGAGTAGAAAACGAGCGCGGATCGCCTCCATTGTTATTATTAAACGAAACCAAAGTTAATTGTGAAATTGCACGTTTCCATGGTTCCGATTGTATGCGTGCCCATTCCCAGCAATACTAACTAAAGTCCGAACAATCGCTGCAAACATCTGGGAGTCTCATGCGTACCATATGGAACAGAGAATATGGATCAGTAGGTTTTTGCGTTCCGCATTTGGCGCTCGAGCGTGCCAAACTTATTCGAGACCGAATAAGAAATTAACAAGTGGTGAAAACAAATTTTGCTTACATCAAGTCGGATGGCTGGTTCACAAGCCATTTGCAAAATTAGCGAATTCTCTAAGGAGAAGAGTAATTAACAACTTGTATTTCTCTACAAATCATTAAAATAACAGTTATAGTTTTAATTAAAATAATAAGTTGAAATTAAATAATACAGTTTTGAAGGGTGTTTCACTAGAATTTTTTTATCAGTGTAACATGTTACACCACATTATGCAGATGCGTACTGTCTGATGAAGCCAAGGTATTATAGAGTTTCATCATGTATCCTCCTTGAATATTTTAAATTATAATCATTTTTTCATATCCATATTATAAAATAAACTTTGAACTGTTTTAGTTTACTATTGTGTTATATGTTGTAATTCTTAAAACCTATTTAAATTTTTAGTTTCTAGAGTCTGCAGATTTGTAGGCTTTTAAAAGAATTAGAAGCCTATTTTAATTATTATTAGTTTTTTAGGGATATAAAATATTTACTTTCCTTCGGGTGAATAAAAGCTGTATGCGAACCTTGCGGCGCCTCCACCATTTCCTCGCGTTATGGTGCAAAAGTCGGTCGGCATGGAGACTAATTCGATCCGCATTTTGCGTGACCGATCGATAGCTATTTAGTTATTTTATCATTAGGGTGAGTTACCTCACTCGTCGTCATCCAAATAAATAGAAATGTTTTTTTCATTATAATGACGATTGCTGAACGACGAAAAATAATAAAATAGAATCAATATAGTACGTTGGCTTGGCTTAAAAAATATATATGTAATGAATTTCAAAAAGTAACAGCCTCCTTAATCCGATATAAGAAAGATGTAATAAGCTTTATAAAAGAACCTTTTTATTAACAATATGGCGAAGCCAATTAGTATTACAACAAATTGAGCCAATGTAGATGATGATCTAAATTGGAAGTTAATAACATTCAATTTAGATTTATTTAAGTTATTGAAATAGCAGTTAACATAATAGAAGAAGAAATATGGACATTAATTCTAACCTATGATATAAATGATAAATGTAATGCAAAAAAGAGGATTACACTCAATTTAAGAGAACTTACAACAGAAATCGATGAGGGACTCGACTAAAATGGAAGATATAAGCTCTGAAAGATAGGGTACGGAAAAAAGCAAAAATAAACCCTAAAAACATGTTTAGTGGAAACAAAACAAAAAACAGGAAGAATGACCAATGAAGAATCAAAAACTTTAAAACAAAGAAAACAGTGAAACAAGGATTGGTGCTAGTCCCACTGCTGATAGAGCTATTATTTGCAGATGATAGCACAATGATAATAGCAGAATCAGAAGATCTACAACACAATACGAAAATATTAACTAAAATCAACATGAAAATAAATCTTGAGAAAACGAAAATCATTAACGAAATTTGAACAAGTGGAAAAGTACACATATTTATTAACAGCAATTGAAAAAAGCTAATTTTTCAGCAAATTGAGATAGAAGAATGAATGAAGAGCAGCAAAACTATTTAATACGCTGAAAAAACAAAAAAGAAATAACAAATAATACGAAATAGAAATAGTTAAAACAGTTACGACACTACAAAATCAAAGAATTTAGGCTACAGATAAAATCAATAAATCTAGAAATAACGAAAAAACAGATGAGGTAATTTGAGCACATATACATAATGTCTCATATCTAGTAGTTCCATTTAATGTTTTAATTAATTTTAAGTTTTCTTTATTTTTTATACGTACAAACAATCACGTTGCTTATTTCTTATCCTGATTGAGAGTGTCGAATACCATTCTTTCCCTGAACACTGGCTCCTTCTCTTCTACTCGAGGTTCCTTCCTTGAATACTGTAAAAGCGATGGTGAATTCTTTTCCATCTCAACCAGTCTACCTAAAACGTCCCTGGGCGGCTCCACCCTCTTATATTCTGAATACAAATTCTTCTTCTCCAGTAAGTTCTTGTTAAATTTTATATTCAAGGGCACGTCGTGTAAATCAATCGGTCCACTGATGGTTTTATAACTCGGGCACTTTTTTCCGATCGGACTCGGTTGTTTTGGGGTATTGCGGTATTTCTCGTAGAGAGGATGCAGCCTTCTGTTGCTAATTTCTACCAAGCGGAGCGGTACGCTTTCAAATTTTGGCAAGGGATCTTCTAAAAATTCTTTCAAGTCTGGATGCGTCTCAATCCGTTTCACCTCCAAATCCTCTTTGGATATAACTTCCGGTTTCTCGGGCAGCATATCTTTTTGAATTACGTACGCTCTTCCGCAAGTTTTGTAGGCTGTTCCTCCGAAGGAGGAAAGGTCAGGATCTTCTTGTTCATTAGCTATAATAAATAAATAAATTATTAATTATAAAAGCATATAACAGTTATAATGTAATTCAATTCCTGGTGGTGCTTTAGTACGAGCAGTAGTTGTTTTAACTGTTAGTTGGTGTTTTTTACATTATAAGCAGAAATGCTCAAAGTAATTAATTCTCATTATTACTATTATTTTCATAATTACTGCACCTGTAAATCAATATTTAATTTAGACTAATAAATAGTGTTTTAATCAAATGCAATAGTTAATATGTGCTCCTATTTGATAGGTAAATTGTGTTAAAAGTAAATAAAATACGTTTAATAAGCTTGCATATTTGTTAAAAAGTTTTCCAGAATTATAATAATGATAACCAGGTTATTATTAATCTGTGGTATAACATATAATTCAAATTTATTCACCTTTTTGTATATTAATAAATAAGTATAAGTTACATTTTTACTAAATATTATTAACCAAATATCTGTTACAGTGTTATTTATGACCTCTATTAATTTATAAGCTTATTGATGGTACTAGTTGGTACAGTACAAAGTAATATTTAAAAGTATATATTAAGATGACTTACCATAAAACCTAATTTTGCAGCACTCTATAGGCGGTACTTCCCCATAAGTATTCTCTTCCTCATCGTTCTTTTTAGAAAATAACGTTTTCCAGAAGGGCTTCCTCCTTTTCTCCTTGCATGCCCGTGAGGGGCATGGCTTTTGAGGTACGCACGTGTGACATCTTCTCTTATTTTCGATAACGTACTTTCGGTTTTTATGAAGGAACATGGGTAGTCCGACCTCGCGTGCTGCTTGGAGACAGGTAATTTTTTCGCACACCGCCAACGCCATTTCCAAAAATTCTAAGCTGGAATTTTGTCAAGAAACAAATGTCATTTCAATAAAGCGACATACTGTGATCCTAATTTAATTAAGTACAAAGTGTGTTTCCGATTTTTTGATCGCAGGATTTTCCGTATTGCCGTTCAACAAAGCGGATAATAGTCTAATAGTTTTCACCGGAAGGTGCGTATGCTATTTATTAGAGTTCAATCATTCCCATCCTTCAACCATGTCCAGAATATGTTGGTTGAATTATATTTATGTTTTAAAAATTCCCAATGAACGTCAACTTTATCTCCTATGTTTTAGTTGTTGGCCAAAAATGTAATTAAATAGAAACCTTAACATAAATAAAAAGAAAATATTTGAAGGCAATCTAATTGTTTGAATTGAGTAACAATTGCTAAATTGTAAGAAGTTTTTAATGTCATAGTTTTTCTGTATGCCTTACGTTATTATTCAAATGAATTCTTTTATACATTTTATATTAGCATTTTCGAATGTTGAACTATAATAGGGCGGTGACCGCCAAAAAAAAAAAGACTGAATATCTTATCGACCCCTCCATTAATTATTTACTATGGAAATCTGAAATTCGTTGAGGGAAATTGTTCACATTCCTAAATGAGGTATAAATGTTTCCACGAACACTTTAGATAACACTTCCATACTATACTGTTTCTAGAAATTGTGTTTTTTCGCAATGAATAGTTCTCATTTAATATACCATTATAGTATTTAAATAAACTAAAATTCAAAGAATAATTATTTTAAATCAATTTTTGATGTTTTGTCACCGCAATCATTTTGCGGACCTTTTTTTACGCAAGGATGAGTTTGCTCAACAATTTTCGTTATTGTTGCTCAAATGGCGCCGGTTGAGCAGAAAGAGCAATTATTTCTGGTAGAAGCGCTCGTTATCATTTGAATTGCATTACTGGGTTGCCCAATTATATACACTTTCATGTATTTTGGTTTGCAAAACTGAAGTCGGTGAAAACGGCGGGATTTCATGGTCCGTTTTATTGTCCGTCGTGGGCATCGTAAAAAATCAAGTATATTTCCACTTCAAAACTTCTATTTCACTTAAGAAATTTAGTAGTCTGCTTTAATATAATTCTAAACATAACAACTATGCGTGTTGAGAAAATATGTATTTGCATGGAAACACGTTTTGCTATGTTATTAATTAATTACTCGAACCATTGAATATTAATTCATTTGAACGTAGTTTTGTCTAGTATGTTGTTTAATAATTACTTAATTATCTATAAGATATTGTAGCCATTCGGAGAAACAGCTCGTACCATCAAATGTTCCCAGTACAAACAACATTAAACCTGGTAGTAACATATATTTATTGACAAATTTTGTACATATTTACATTGGAATAATTAATGAGGTGTTAATGTATTAATTTGTCAAAAGGCTATCGACCAGAGATCTTTCTGCCTTGTTTTGTCCAGTCATAAGGCGTCAGTCGTTAATGCGTAAAAGGATGAAATGATAAAATGATTTTTAAATTTAGGGTTTATATTAGTGTTTCTGGGAAATATTTATAACTTTCAGAAATCTTCAGCGATATTACCAAGTTTCTTAAATATATACCCCAATAAAAGGCAGAGTTGGTCAAGAATTAAAGTCCTAGAGTGACGGTTAAAGTGAAATTTTTCTTGATAAATTGACGTTCGGGTAAGGTGATGGCTTATTTCATTTTTTGTTTCCTTAAATATAAACTTTCTTTTGGGACACCCTTTATTGTATTTACAGATCAGCGTTTCGTGTTGTCTAGTCTTTATTTGTGGATAAATCGTCATAGAATAATTGAAGTAGCAAATAAAATCAATTATGCACCAGTAAATGAATAATCTAGTTAATAGAATGCTGTCATTGTTTCTGTAATAACAATCATAATTATTAATAAGGAAATGAATGATTTTATTGCCTCTAATCTAAATTTGAAATTTAATTAAAATTCTTAAATACTATTCACATCATTTGATCAAAGTGTTCTGGTAATATCAATCGTTCATGCGTGGTTTATAGCATAATATTAATTGTATAATTTTTTAATTGCCGATATTTCCAGTCATTGTTTAGAAAACTTCAGATTATATTTCAATAATTTTTATTAATATCAAATCGAGATATAAATAAATAATATTTTATATAAAAAAAGTCCGGAAATACTGTTCATTCATTGACATCAAAAATATTACAAAGAAATGAATTATCATTGGATATAATTTATACAGTGGAATTTTAATGCTACAGTGGAATTTCCAAAGGTCGTTGCATGTTCATGTTATATACAAAATCAAACAATGATTGTTCAACAATGAGACATATTCATTCAAATAGAATACTCCAGTAGTTTTTTTTTTTAGGGCATTTTGTATAACTGTATTCTACAATTATGACGAAATATAAATATTTGATCAAAGTACAAAATACAAAATATGATAAAATATTAAATTTTCATGTCATTTTAAATTGTTTGACCTCAAAAGATTGAAATAAAAGTGGTTTTCTTGAATGTTGTTGTCGGCTTTTACTTTTTGGTACATTTGGTAATAGTGGTTTTAATAATACACCATAGTCTCAGCCTAAGTTTAATGTATTACACAATAAATTAAAACGTATTATAATGTTTACTAGTAAAGGTTGTTACAATCATGTTCCATAAAAATACATGTCTTGTAATAAATCCCTCTAGGTTTAAGCCACACATCGAATATTGTTAAAATATTTTCATTAATTAGTGTATCAGCTAGTTTTTAAAAGTTGATTTTAGCAACATATCTAGGATTGTAAATTAAAATGCAGTATTAATGAAAATAACAGAAATACTTAAATAATTAATCATAATTATTACTTTTATAACTAAGATTGCTTCAAGATTTTATTAATGAGTGTATTTGCGAGTTTCTAAAAGATGCAATTTCTTTCGGTGCTTGTGTTATTTTTATTTTTGCATATAATGATTCATTTTGACCGCCTCGAATTAGTTCAAGGTGATAATCTTTATGTTCCGTACTTCCGTTTCAAATTGCTAAACATACAAAGATCATATTTTAAGGCTAAAAACTCATTAAATATGATTGAGTCGTTAAGACTTATAAAATAAGCGTTGTGCAAGTCTTCATATGAATATATTAAAAATATAATATTATAATTCTGGAAATTGTAACTTGTCATTATTTTTGTATATATTATAAAAAATGTGTTTTTATATACACAAACATCTTTATTAACAAATAGATACAAAATTAAGTTACAATTACAAAACTATGTTAAATAGCTTAACTATTGCATCTTTTATTTTGTAAACTTCTTAAAAATAGGCATTTATATCCATTAAACTGTAACTAACGAATTTAAAGATGTAAAAACTAGCATTTTATTTGTCTAATAAAACTATTATACAGAGTTTGGAATAATTACCAGAACGGTCGATTACTTCAAAAGATACAGAAGCTAGCAAAAAATGTCTTATATAATAGTTGTAAAGCTTTAAAAAATTTACTTATCTACAATAAATTTGAGTGACCCGCAAAATTGTGGTGCATTAAAGTTTCATTGCATTCGTAGATATCACGATATTTAGTCACAAACTCAAACCTCAAAATAAATTCGAATAAACAATTTAATCAGTTAACATAAAACAATATATGATTGATTGTTGAAGCCATGACTTTGTAATACATCTTGATTACGAAATAGGTTTAAGAAATAATAACACTTTGCTAGTATCACGAATTTTTACACATTTTATTGTGACTAGTTTCATCCTATTCGGACATTATCAAACGAATTCGTTTGATAATGTTCAAATTCGTTTGATAATGTTCGAATGGGATGAAACTAGTCACAATAAAAAGTGTAAAAATTCGTGATACTAGCAAAGTGTTATTATTTCTTAAACCTATTTCGTATAAAACAATATGTACAAGTAATGGAAAAACGGCTTTAATGTTTAATAAATGTTGAAAATGGCCCCCATTTGCAAAAATTTTGTTGGGTATGTATAATCTTTTCCCTTGTTAATTTTTCACTTACATTTAAAATTTTAATTCTTCCAAATTAGTAGAGTTGTTCGATAAACATTATTCTTCAAGTAACACTAATAAAAGAAATCTGAGGGCGAAAGATCGGGAGACCGTGAAGGCCATTCGATAGGCCCACTTCTTCCCATCCATCTATTTGGGAACATGACATACAAAAAGTATTTAACTTCATGAGAAAAATGCGGGGGAACTCCATCTTGCTGATACCAGGTTACGTTAATATCGATAGGTACATTGTTTATAGTTAGAACTATTCCTTTCCTAAGGAGTTGGAGATATCGTTCACCGGTCAAATTACCCTCGATAAAAATGGGGTCCAATTACATGTTCCACAAACAATCCAGCCCAGACATTAAATTTTTCTAATTATTCTTATATTCTAATTATTTCAAAAAATTGTAGTTTTCGATCATTGTCAAGGTCACAAAGTTCTTGTACATCACCTTTGTTTTCCTCACGAAGTGGTGTCGCTTAGCGTCCCTGCACTGCGGTCTCCGTCGTCCATTTGTGCGCCTCTGGCTGTTTTACTCCTTTTGAACTCCTGTATCTTCTAAGAAGTCCAGGGGTTTCTGCCAGAGTATATTCCTTAGCTGTTCTACAGGAAGCATGGGCTTCCCGAGTTTCGCCTTGCGTTCTTGTTTGTATGCTTCGCAAGTGCACAGTAGGTGTTGGGGGGTTTCCTCTTCTTTCAGATACCCACGGCATAGGGGGCTTTTCTCAATGCCCATCCTATGTTTGTGCTTGTTCAGGTCACAGTGCCCAGTGACTAGTCCTGTAATTTTTCTTAGTTTCAATCTGCTCAGTCTAGACAGCTTCAGCATGCTGTCAGGTACCGGATCATCTAGAAGGAGTCTCGTATGCCTCAATCCATTTTGGTTTTGGTTTACATGCCTTTTTGTGCTCCTCTGTTTATTTATTATTATTTCCTTTCCGGTTTCGTGGGGTATACAGGAAGCGGGTTCAGGTCCTTTGAATTCACCTGCTGCTCCTTATTTAGTCAGCAAGTCGGCCCCAAGTGTCCAATAATTTTTTGGTCCTTGGATAGCCATACTAGCTGTGTTTTTCTTGTTGTCGCCAGTGCGTCCAGTCTGCAAGTCATAACCAGCCTGGACTGCATTATCTGCGAGGCTAGCGCTTTTATGGCTACATGGCTATCTGTCATAATGGTAATTGGTTCTTTGTTAAGCACACCAGTTAATGGCGGCTATTTCGGCCTGGAAGATAGAGACATGCTTCCCCAGAGCAATCGCGAATTGTTTGCTCCGGTTGCAGCTTCCATAGATACCAGCCCCGGTTCCTTTAGTATTTTTGGCCCCGTCTGTGTACCAGATGGTTCCTTTACTCATTCCCGGGTATGTTCCATTTGTCCATTCACTCCGCTGTGGTATGATCGTTTTAAATCTGCGGGATAGATGTATGATTTTAGTGAAATCGGACCTCATTTTTAGTGTCACATCTTCTTGTAGTACTTTAAATGTTCATTACAAATTGATGTAGTGGTGGTAGCGATATTATGTGGCTGCCGTGGGCGTTGTCCTCATTGCCCCAGTGATCAGCAGACACGCTTGTCTTTGCACTCTTTCAAGTTTTACTGCTGCACTTTTGGTTTTGGTCTTTTCTCCCCAAACGAGCGCCGCGTATGTCACTATAGGTCTTATGATCACAGTGTATAGCCATTTGGTCATACTGGGTCTTAGTCCCCGTGTGCGTCCTACCATTATTCTGGTCGCAAAACGTCCTCTCATTGCTTTTTTACTGATGCTCTCTAGGTGGAAGTTGAAACCCTTCATTCCTGCACCATCTTTCTACGGTATTTAGTGCCCTCTGCATCAAGTTTGATTCAGTGGTCCCAAACTTCTTACTACTAGAATGGTCAGATCATCTGCATACCCTAGTGCATGTATGCCCTGGCTTTCAAGTAGCAGCAGAAGGTCGTCCATGACGAGGCAGCTTAGGAGCGGCGAGAGAATACCTCCCTGCGGGCACCCACCAGCGACTAACGCTTCTGCTGTTTTTCTATATAGGGTAGTTGTTACAGTCCGACTTCTGAGCATCTTATTTATCCATTGTCGGACTTGCGGGTTAATTCCTCTTTTCTTCATTGCTGTTCATGTGGAGTTGAAGGTTGTGTTGTCAAACGCCCCTTCAATATCCAGAAAGGCCCCTAAGGCAACGTCTTTGCATTGTAGGGTCCTTTCGCATCTGCTCACTAGCTGGTGGATTGCTAGCTCGCATGACTTTTCCGCTTGGTAGGCGTATTGTTGACGGTGTAGTGGTGAATGACAAGCTGATCGGTCTGTAAGATTTAGCCTGGGCATATAAATCACGCCCTGGCTTAGGTATGTGAACCTTTACAATCCGCCAGCTGTTTGGGATGTATGAAAGGGCAAGGCTTGCTCTGAGGATATGACATAGTGGTTTCCTCAGCGTTGCTATCCCCTTTTGTAGCATGATATATCCTGTCAGGACGTGGCGATTTGAATGGTTTGAACGTGTTAATTCCCCACTCAAAGTCACCTGGTCTGATTATCATTTTCGCTGTTTCCCAGTCCCGTTTTGGAACCCC
This sequence comes from Ontholestes murinus, assembly GCA_963969525.1. Classification (NCBI taxonomy): domain Eukaryota; kingdom Metazoa; phylum Arthropoda; class Insecta; order Coleoptera; family Staphylinidae; genus Ontholestes; species Ontholestes murinus. The sequence continues at coordinate 30,983,036 of OZ018396.1, forward strand.
TGCATTGGGCTCGCTTAGGTCCTCGGAAACAGGATTGTCAAGTATTGCAAAACACGGGAAGTGCGTCTGCAGTAATACCTGCAGGGTCTCTTCTACCGAGTCTGTGTATTTTCCATTTTTGGTCTACAGTTCCCAGCATGATCTTTGCTGAGCGTCTTGAGTAGACGGGAGCTTGTGGGTTCACTTTCTATGTCCCCACAGAATTTTTGGCAAGATTCCCTCTTGGCTTTTTTAATGGCATTATTATATGCCGTGAGGGCCAAGATTTGGTAGTTCTTGGGCAGCTTGCTTCAAACGCAGTATTAATACAGTCTGTCATGCTTTGCACCATGAGCTCTAACTCATGCGTTGTTCTCGCTACTATTGGACAGTCCCCGATTCGGCTGGCTAGTACCTCTTTATATAGGTCCCAGTCAGTTCTCCTCGGGTTTCTGTTTTGGATTTCCTATGCTTCTTCTGATTCGATATCGAATCGTATATATCGATGATCTGAGATGATCTGATTCATCAGATACATGCCAGTTTTACTTGCCTTGCCAGAGGCAAGTGTTATGTCAATTACTTCGCTTCGCACCGCGTTTACGAACGTGGGTACATTTCCAATATTTGCTATTTCAATGTCATTCTCTAAGATAAAATCTAATAGTTTCTCACCTCTTGGATTGATGTCCTTGCTCCATCATATAATTTGGTGCACGTTGGCATCGCATCCAAGAATCAGCGGTATTCCCTTGTGGCTGCCGCTGTGTCTCAGCCGCTGAACCTCGTCTGGCGGCGGTGGTCCTGGTTGGTCGTAGGGAAGGTAACCGGATCCGAGTATAAACTTGGTTGGTTTTTTACACCCCCAGTAATTCTGTAACGCTTTACAGTTCGTAAACATGCATTTAATTGGATAATAAGTAGTTCACTTAAATAAAAAGGACTATGAAATTCAAATAGAACTGAACACAAAATTAAATAAATAGTTTCTTCTTTAAATAAATTTCAAACAAGAAGAAGAAGAACCAAATTAATTAGACGGAAGACAGCACAAGTCAGAGATCGCTCTTCTCTTTCCTAATGAATATTATACGAAGCTGGCTCATGATGTAGCATGAACCCTGGATGTGAATTTAACCTGTCTTGTACTCCATATTTCGAAGAAATTTATTTTGAATACAATCCAGTTTGCAATATTTGATGTCAGTGTTTGGAGACCAAACTGCCGACGCAACTTCTAATTGGCAGAGAACCAATGCCCAATATAGTAATCGAAGACAGTCCGAACCTATTTCTTTACCAATGTGCCATACAAATCCTCATTTTTTGAAAGACATATTGCAAATTAAGTCAATATGTTGTAACTCCTAGATCAGTAACTGCGTTTTTTTTTCGAGTGGTCTAGCGTTAATTTTATAAATAAAATCAATAACGTTTTTAGAGCACGTACAAGACATTGAAACGCGCTTATAATTATTTAAGTCAAGAAGATTCTCGTTACACCATACATATAAACCATTTAAATCATTCTGTAACTCAGAGCAGTCCTTCAAGGATTTAATGGTCTTGAAATTTTTTACGTATAACGTATAAATCATTAATAAAAACTAAAAACAGTATAGGTCCACAATGAGATCCTCGCGGAACACCCGGCGACACTGAAATTAGAGTCGAACAAAAAAAATTATGCGTACAATTTGAATTCTATTAAGCAAAAACGAGTTTATCCAAGAAAGGCTTGGTCTCGGTAAACCCAAAATAGATAGTTTACGTACCAAGAGCTCTATATTGACTCTGTTAAAAGCTTTAACGAAGTCTGAGTACACTGTGTCAACTTGATTATTATCATCTAATGCAAATGATTCAAAATGTTTGTATACTAACAAATTAGACCCGAAAGAAAACCATGCTGTTGTAGAATAATAATGCGCTTAGCAAACCAAGCCAATTGTTCTGAAGTTAATTTGTCAAGAATCTTAGGTATACATGATTGAATGCAAATTCTTCTGAAATTGTGCATTGAATGACGATCGCCTGCTTTAAATATTGGGGAGATGTAGCCGATCTTCGAAGTATCCGGAATAGTGCCAAGTTTTAATGATTTGCTGAATAAAATGTATACTGGTGTACAAATCGAATAAATGCAATTAACAAGAAAGCTGCTAGGTATTTTATCATATCCTGCAACATTTGTAATTTTTAGGCTTAATATAGAATTGAAAACCTCCTCTTTGCTGATGGAAAACAAAAAATTGTCAGGGCTAATTGGGAAAGTCTTCTTATATTCACAATTTATTATATCATTACTGTTTACATATATTGAAGAAAAATATTCGGCGAATAGGTTGGCGATATCCTCATCGGTATTAGCAGTACCATCATTATATACCATACTATTAGGTAACGTTGCTTTACTGTGGTTATCATTATCAAATCGCCAAAAATACTTTGGATGTTTGTTAATCCTAGATTCGACAGATAATAAATAGTTATCATGGGCAATCTTACTCAATTTCTTGCACTCTGCTCTGAGGTTAGAAAAATCTTCGTAAACTTCATAATCTGTGGAAGTGTATTTATATATTTAATATGTGCAACTTTCTTCTTACGAATGAGTTGCTTTAATTCAGAATTAATAAATTTAGGAAAAGAAGCATTAGAATTGCATATGTATTTATATGGAATGAAGTTATCAATAAAGTTATGAACAATGGAATAATGGTTATCAGTAATTTTCTTCATGTCATTACATATTACATACCTCCTGATATGATGATCTCTATTTATCGCTATACCATCCCAAAAAGTAAATATCAATTATCTCTGTTTCAGTAAGTAAAACCATGTAATTTACTTGTTTGTTCATTTTTGACATGACTTAAATTTCAGGTTATTATTAAGGCCATACCTAATTTGTGTTGGGCAGAGGTAAGTACGATTACGATCGAATATCGAATTGTAATTCGTTATCATTTGAAACGTTAGGTAAAATGTATGGTTAATAAAAAACGTTAAAAATTGACATGATTATTAATTTAAATAAACCATGTATACTACAGTATTCCATTAAAAAATGTAATTTCAATTCAATTTTGTGGGCCACTCTGTATATTCCAGTTTATTAAAGATAAGTAAATTTTCAAAAGCTTTACAACTTTTATATAAGACTTTTTTTGCTGTATCTTTTGAAATAATTTGGTAATTACTCCTAACTTTATATGAGATTCTAAAACTAGTTCAATTAATTTAAATAAATTATTAAGTCTAAAATCAAGAAGATGTTTATTTACATATGCATGTAATTGAATGAATTTTAATTCATTTATCAATAAGAACCGGAACCTATCGAAACATTCTCTTTAGATATTCATATCAGCCAATAATATTTGTGTCAGTTTGAATGCAATTATCTTCATTACAACATATAACAGGACATGTCAAATGGTTTAATTGCGTAGATTAGTTAGAATCGTGAGTCAGGAACAAACAATGATGTAAAAGACACTTCGGTAGTGCAGTTTGTTTATTCAATTGATTCGAGCTAATCGATTGTCCTTGACTTTTCCTTTCTGCTTTGACCGCACGTAATTATGTGTAAGCAATAATTTATTCACGAATTTGTAATGTTACCATTACTATTTGATGAGACTTTCCTATAAACAAATGAAATTGATAAAACACAAAATTAAACTAGTATTAAAACTACAGTACAGAAATTAAAACTTATATAGCATATACAGGGTGTCCCACAAGAAAGTTTGTATTTAGTAGGCTATTTAAAAAAAAGTAAGCCCTTTATCGAAAATGTGTTTATTTTTTCTTAAAACTATTTAGGATATTATTTTTTTTAATAATACCATCCAAATGTAATCATTCGCGGTCACGGCACTAATTTATTCGAATACTAAAATTTCTTATGACAGCTCGACAGGTAGACTTTGTGATGATTACCGTTTCGTGATTGATATTTTCTTTCAAATGTGCCAAAGAAGTTGGAGACCAATTTATATCACCTCTTCCGAAGATTAATTTAACTTTAATGGCATCATGAGGCTTTAATACTTATACCAATTGAATTTTACTAGAAGTACGATTTAGGCATATTTAAAGTGCTTGCGCGCTTTCGAATTGAAAGAATTGTATCGTCACGAACAGACTGGTTAACACGTGGGTACTCTGGCATTCTTGATGATCTTTGTTGGCCCTTTATGGGTTTTCAAATGTTTTATCTTACTTTTTCACCCATATTCTAATGACAGGTATTCTTTTCGCCTCATGTGCGTGGCGAAAACCTCAAATGTTGCAGTATCTTCTACGCCCCATAACGACTAAATTACAAGAGCCAGACTTCACATATAATCCCTGCGCTTCTCGAGTTCATTGCGTTCACATGCAAGCTAAAGAAATATAAATTTGCTTTTGTGACACCATACAATAAGCAAATGTAAGTTTGAATTACAACTGAGGTAAACATTAAAATTTTAATATTGAAAATAGATCAAAATTATATCAGAATTAATTTTTAGATTTTTAGTATTTAAACTATTATTCAGTTTTCAATATTTTCTCGAAATATAAGTTATATTATTTGAAGTTTGAATTTATTGATATGTTTTTATAATAAAAGTTAAATAAGTAATAAATAATTTTAAATTTTCGTGTTTTGACATTATTTTGATTTTTCAAAATATTACAAAAATATATGTAATGTTATTAAGTCATACCTAGTTTAACAAGTTTACTGCAGAATTTTATTGGCTATAAAGCTTCGACCCACGGCGTTTCCTATTAAACGCCACACATTAATGTGCCGACTTCGATACTGACTGGCGTCGACTTTTATGGACTCGATGACATTGAAACAAATCCAAAATCGATACGTTTATTAATAGCTATCCGATAGGAATATTGATTGTGGTCAATAATCTGTTCTATTAAATTCAGTGGACGCACTGACGACCTTTTTTAAAATTTTAGCACGCCACATACTTTCCCATTAGTTAATAATTATGTTCACAATCAATTAGGAGTAGGCGTTGTTTATATGTAATTAGTGGAGCCTTTCGTGACTCAAATACCTCATTTTAATAGCTATGATTTATTTTATTTACATATCATTTAAGACTAGTTAAAAAAATGCTATGAATTTTGAACTATTGTGTTTGATTCTAAAATATAAAATTAATTTAATCACCACTTTTAAAATTATTTTAATAACTATTATATAATACAAAAGAGAAAATTTTACAGTTCTAGTTCTAAATATAAATATTACAGTGATGACTTTTTTATTAAATGTATTTTAAAATATTTTAATTATGTATGTTTTGCTTGTAAATATAAAAAATATTGTTAACAATCAAGTCATATTTTACATATACGTAATACTTATAGTTTTTATTTTATATGTTGAAATTATACAGGGTTATTCACGCTATACGGCACGGAATATTGTGGCCAAAATACGTGACTTTCAAAAATTTTCACTTTGGGGATATATGGGGGTCTATTAGGGTTACTTTTTAAAATTATTTTCATAATATACAGGGTGTCCCAAAAACCCTAAAAGTATCAAAGTTGTGTTTTTTTTAATGAAACACCCAGTATTTTATTGCATTTTTGGATCCTTCGATCAAAATAAGTGTGTGTTTTAATATGGTTTTTATTACTTAAACCTTAAGGTTTTTGAAATAATTTGAATTTTGTAAAAATTTAACCTAATATTTATGTTTCAAATACTTAAAAAGTAATTAAGTTATGCATACCAAATTTACACTGAAATGTAACAATAGATCATATTTTATTTTCCAAGTATAATAAATTTGACATCTTATACCGGGTGTAAAAAAATTGGAATTAAACAAATGAGAACTTTAAATGGCTATAACTTCATTTATTTAAATGGAACGCTATATTTATTAATTTATCAGCAAATGCACGTTTTAATTACCTATCGAATGGTATTTATATATTAAATGTTAAGTCTTCTCGTTTTTACAGAAAACGCCAAAATATTGTTTATTGCACCGTTTTAGTACTTTTTAAGTAAAAATTTTAATGTATCTAGTTTTCCATCGTATTTAAAAACGTAAGATAATTCATTTAGTCTGTTACTTTAGTTTAAAAAGCCTGTCTTTTGTTATAGTTGTGTTATTTTGCGTTTTTGTGTTAGATCGTTAGTAATCGTTATTGTTTGAACATCGTTGTTGTATTTAATAGTAAAAAATGAAAATTTACACAGATTTTCTTATACTGGGGATTTTATAACTGACATTTCCAATTTCTTTAAATTGGTTTAATAGTCTCTCAAAAATGGGTGGCTTAGGGTGATTTCTTTCGGGAAACCTTTAAGTATAAACTCGACAAGCCAATAAACAATTTTGATGACATTCTCCAAGCATAAAGATAATGCCAATACCTCCTTCCTTTGCGTAAATCTTCATTTTTTACCAAAAAATACAACAGCGATGTTCAAACAATAACGATTACAACGATCTAACATAAAAATGCAAAATAATACAACCATAACAAAAGACAGGCTTTTTAAACTAAAATAGCATACTAAATTAATTATCTGGCGTTTTTAAATACCATAGAAAACTAGATACATTAAAATTTTTACTTAAAAAGTACTAAAACGGTGCAATCAATAATATTTTGGCGTTTTATGTAAAAACGAGAAGACTTAACATTTAAGATATAAATACCATTCGATAGGTAATTAAAACGTGCATTTGTTGATAAATTAATAAATATAGCGTTTCATTTAAATAAATGAAGTTATAGCCATTTAAAGTTCTCATTTGTTTAATTCCAATTTTTTTACACCCGGTATAAGATGTCAAATTTATTATACTTGGAAAATAAAATATGATCTATTGTTATATTTCAGTGTAAATTTGGTATGCATAACTTAATTACTTTTTAAGTATTTGAAACATGAAAATTAGGTTAAATTTTTACAAAATTCAAATTATTTCAAAAACCTTAAGGTTTAAGTAATAAAAACCTTATTAAAACACACACTTATTTTTATCGAAGGATCCAAAAATGCAATAAAATACAGGGTGTTTCATTAAGAAAAACACAACTTTGATACTTTTACGGTTTTTGGGACACCCTGTATATTATGAAAGTAATTTTAAAAAGTAGCCCTAATAGACCCCCATATATCCCCAAAGTGAAACTTTTTGAAAGTCACGTATTTTGGCCACAATATTCCGTGCCGTATATTGTGAATAACCCTGTATATTTCTGCTAAAAAAAAACTATCGACATACATGCTGCTAATTATATGTGTTACCAGATGTAAGTATTAAAAACTATTAAATATATAAAAAAGCAAATATCCAAACGAAAAGCAATCCTATAAATTATAAATTAGAATATAAGTAATTCTATTTGTATGGTAATCCTCAAAACATTTTCCGTTCATAGAAGAATTTCGCAATACGAGCACATAAACAAATATCTCTCCTTTTACTGTGTTTTTGCAAATTTTAATTTCAACAACTTTTCAACTGATTTAAGCAAATTTTTACTGTTTTTTATATCTATGACATCTTCATTTTTTATTAATTTTAACTAAATTAAAACAAAATTGAAAAAATTGTTTAATTTTTGATTGCAAAATTTAAGTTATTTTCTGTAATATTATATTTTAATTTGTTTTTAACTGAAAATCTCTCGGCGATTTCGAAATTCTATTTTTTTCATAATGTAACTTTTTAAGAAAATTTTCATTTTCATTGTATATTCAGTTCGTTTGTTTTTTGTAATTATTATCATATTTTACTATATTTCGAACAAGTTCTAGAATGTATTTTCTAAAATTTCAATTGAATTTTGTATAATAAACAAAAAAGTATTTTAAACATGAAAACCTTCGTTGTATGAGGTGTTTACATTCCACCAAACAGCCCAATCGAGTATTATTTAACCGGGACACTATAGTGGAAATTGCAACTTTATGTGATCTTCATAAACTCTTCTTGTCGACTATAATACCGGAATACCGGAAATTAATTGGGATAGGAAGGATTTTGAAGAACACGATAATTTTAGATTGAATGAAAAGGCTTAACTCTTAATGACATCGTTTCTCAATATGCGTCAATTAAACAAGTGTCTGAATGATCGGGGTATATTTTTAGATTTGGTGTTTAGTCATAGTGAGTGTACTACAGTGAGTGCTGTGCTAGATCCATTATTAAATAATACTATATATATATATATATATATATATAATCACATTGCGTATTCTATTTATTGGACGTGTAATCAACCTGAAATATTTAAAAACGACTTTTCATATTATGATTTCTCATATGCCAATTTCAGTGAAATAAATAGTTTTTTTCTTTGGTGTTTGATGGTCAGGCACAGGAAGGTTTTGTTAATTAAAACAAAAGAAATAAATAGTTTTTTATCATGTATAGATTTGTTGGATTATTTTGGCGTATGCCAGGATATAAAACATGTGATAAACTAGTTTTATTCTGTTCTTTATTATGCAATATATTTATACATTGCGTATAAGAAGAGATATAGTAGTAATTACCCGAAATTGTTTAACTGAGAGCTATCTAATTTAATCTCTGAAAAGAAAATTGCACATAATACATATAAATTAACTTCTGAATACTCTTCTTAATATTTCAAAATTTGAGGACTCAATGCAAGGAATTAATTTAAGACTGTACTCTGAATATATTGTAAGAATTGAATTATATAAAAATTAAAAAGTAACTCCAATAATTTCTGGTCATATGTAAAGGAGAAAAGGAAAATAAATGGAATTTCCATTTCCATAAAATTTAATGGTAGCTCTAGTAATAATATCCAAGAAACTGTAGACTTATTTGTTGAACATTTTGCTGCAGAATTTACAAGTGAGATTGGTGAAGTACCGATATTTGCTTCTGACAAGCTGGTAAACTTTAATTTCAAATTTAGAATAAATTCTTCTGAGGTATTTGAAGCTATTGACAATTTAAAAAATGGTTCTACTTGTTGCTCAGATGAAATTCCTAGCATATTTCCTAGCATATTTTTAAAATTGAATATATTTAGTAATTTCTCCAATTACATATATTTTTGACTTGTCCATCAAAGAGGCAATATTCCCAGTTTTTTGGAAACGGAGCTACATAATTCCAATTTTTAAGTCAGGTAAAACTGATGAGATAACAGATTATAGGAGAGTTTGCATACAATCGGTGATTCCTAAAATACTCGATTGTCTTCTATCACAACTTCAGTGATTTGGTTATCACAGAGCAAACCATGGGTTTCAGAGAAGAAAGTCTACAACAACCAATTAGATTCTATTGAAATATTTTATATTGGAAGCTTCGGAGAATCAACATCAAGTTGATGTAATTTATACCGATTTCTCCAAACCTTTCGATAGAGTGAGTCATAAGATCTTTATAAATAAACGTCGTCTTCTTGGTTTTAATGGTGATATTGTGAATTGGATAGATAGCTTTATTTCAGATAGGCAACATTGTTTGTTGAATTTGGTTCTCGTTTATCACGTGGTGAAACATTTTTAATATTAAGGGTTGTTTATAGAAAGGCACTTGGTTGGTTTCACAATTTTTACGATTTATTCCGACTAGTTTAGATTTTTACATCATTCCTAGATAATGATGCAAAAATCGAAACTAGTCGGAATAAATCGTAAAAATTGTGAAACCAACCAAGTGCCTTTCTATAAATAACCCTTAAGGCAACATTGTGTGAGAATTAATAGAGTGCTGTCTAAAGAATTAATCACTACTTCAGGTGTGCCCCAAGGATTCCACTTAAACCCAATTTTATTTTATTTATTTGTAAATGACATTCTAAACCAAATAATCATATATTACTATATGCTGATGATAATAAATTATTTAAAATAATGCGTAATCAAATGGATAGTACGCTTCTTTAATCAGACATAAACATTATTTAACAGGTGTTCTAGTAATAATTTGCATCTTAACATTAATAAATACAGATATATATCATTTTTCAAGAATAGAACTTGTATTGATTCTATCTATATACGCAATAAATAATGTACTCTTCCAACAAGTTAGTGAAATGAAGGGTATTGGGTTATACTCAACACTAAAATAAACTTTCAGAACCATATCACCACAATTACAAGTAGAATCTCAAGATGTTGGGGTTTATTTCAAGAGTGGACAAGGATTGGAGTATGCATCAGTTGTTTGGAATCCTAATCAGTCATATTTGATTAAGAAAATTGAAGTAGTCCAGAAGAAGTTCTTACGGATTATTGCTTACAAGATGAGAGTAGAAGTAGTAAATATCAACCACAATCATTTATTACCCTTACTTAGTATTATTCTGTTAACTATAGAACAATAAGTAGCAGATTAGTGTTTCCTTTATAAAATATTAAATTATCAAATAATTTGCCATGAGTTACTGGGTAAAATAAATATTTGGGCTTTTGGTATGCGAACAAGAAGTAGAGTTATTTTTTGGCACTTATTTAATACAACGAATTATGGTCTTAATAATAAAATTTGTAGAATTATGCGACTTGGTAACGAATTAAATGTAATGTCATCATTTCTTATTTTTTCATACAATTATGAAAGTTTTATATTTTAACTATTAATAGATTGGGATACTGTTTTTAGCTAGTAATAATAATAATAAACGTCTTTATTTGCTCAAAAAAATATTTTTGGCGAAGTTTAGCCACTTAACCCATAAAACATTACAATTTCACAAAAAAAACAAAAAAGTAACTATCCTAAACTAAACAATTTGCAAATAATAATAAAATAAAGGCAGAAAGACCTCTGGTCGATAGCCTTTTGACAGATTAACATAATAACATCTCATTCATCATTTATTTATTATTTAAATAATGTACATATTTGTCAATAAAGATGTATATATATATATAATAAAATAAAAATTACTTAATTACACAAGATAAGGTAAAACTAGTCAGATTTGCACGTTTTTAAAAGAGTAGTAACGTTGTTGCCCTATTTAATTTGTTATTATACAGGGTGACTGACGAAAAACCTTTGGTGCTGTATCTCTCTTATTTTTTATCCGATTTTAATAAATAAAACAACAAATTAAACCATTTTTAAAAGACTTTAATATGAACTGTACTGATATTTTTTCTTGCATCCAGTTTTTGACAAAATACGATCAATTTTTTTTTTAAATTGCACTGTATATATATTTTTATTGATTCGCAAGGAGATTTTTTTTCTGAATATAAAATTGTAGACAAATTTATCCATACATCAAACTTAAGTCGAGAAATTGAGGATTAAAAAAATAAATAAAACGTCAAGTATCCATTGTAAACAATATACAGACCCTATTTTAAATGTCAAAAGTGACAGTGACAGCCATTGATACAATACTGCAACGATTTTTAATTATTTCATAATTAAAATGTTGCAATATTTCAAACACTGTACTAGAATTTTGTGCTTCTACAGAAATCGTTTTTCAGTTTTTGATATCTTGCAACATTTTTATTATGAAATTATTAAAAATCATTGCAGTATTGTACCAATGACTGACACTGTCACTTTTGACATTTGGAATAGGCTCTGTATATTGTTTACTATGGGTATTTGATTTTTAATATTTTTTTTTAATCCTCAATTTCTCGACTTTGGTTTGATGAATGGATAAAATCGTTTACAAATTTAGATTCAGAAAAAAATCTCCTTGCGGATCAGTACAAAATATATATACAGTGCAATTTGAAAAAAAAAGTTGATCGTCTTTTGTCAAAAACTGGATGCAAGAAAAAATATCAGTACAGTTCATATTAAAGTCTTTTAAAAATCATTTAATTTGAAGTTTTATTTATTCAAATCGGATCAAAAATAAGCGAGATACAGCACCAAAGGTTTTTCGTCAGTCACCCTGTATAATTTCACTGCGACGTAGCTGAAATAATTTTTAAATAAAGTGGTACGGTGCTGTGATATATGAAAATAGTTAATTCCTTGCAATAATAGTTTAGTTTCATATTAGTTCACATTTTGTTAATTAGTTGTACGTTTTGTTTAGTTTTTCTAAATCTTTATATTTAAGTCATTGCCCATTTATAACAAGATTGTATATCATTTGTAAAAAAGGGTTCGGCCGTTAATAAATTGCTATTATTATTATTTATTTTAAATTTAATTTTGTTTAAAATTTACAGTTGTTTATTAATAAAATTTAAACTATATTTTTAAGTTTAGATTTAACTAGTTTCAACTAATTTCAGCAAAAATGATATAGCAAAATAAAATAATTTTTAAGCAAATTTCAAATTATTCGAAGTAACTTTTTTAGTAAAATTTAAACTGATTTATGCAAATCGTTTTTTTTTATGAATTTTTCATTTTTCTAACTATAATTTTAATTAATTTAAAAATAACTTTAAAACTGCTTACTTTTTTATCAAAATTTGTATTATTTTTTGTAATAACCTTCCAAAAATTAACGCAAGATATAAATTTGCCGCCATTTGCGCAGTAGATTGTTGCCAGCCCTGAAACAAAAACAATTTAGGTTAGTGTAGGGTTACTAAAAATGGAGCGTTACATGATACGATAACGCGTTTTCATTATTGAACAATATTTTAAAAGTAATGCAAGTCGGAACAGTGTTTTAAATTCGTCAACTGTAAAGAGATTAATTGCAAAATTTATTGAGACTTGCTCCGTTAGAGACGCTAAACATACTGGTCATCCAAAAACAAGCCGTTCAAATGTCAATATCGAAGCAGTGCGTAAGAGTGTTGGTGAAAATTCCATAATATCAATTCGGCGTCGTAGTCAAGAATTGCAAATTTCAAGAAGCCCTTTACAGCGGACACTCACAAAATATTTGTGTTTCCATGCTTACAAAATTCAGTTAACACAACAATTGAAACCTAATGACCACGCACAGCGAAGAGAGTTCGTTGAATGGATCATTAAATAGCAAAAAGTGGATGCTAATTTTCGAGCAAAATCATCCTAAGCGATGAAGCACATTTTCACATTAATCAGCAAAACTGCCATGTTTGGGGTTCAGAGAACTCACACGTGATTGTCGAAAAACAAATGCATCCACAACGCGTCACTGTTTGTTGAGGGTTTTGGACATGGGCATCATGGGCCATACTTTTTTACTTTCCCTATATGAAATATAGGGGAAGTATTGTGATCGTGATTTTTTTTTGAAAAAATTTTTTTGCGGAAATATCCGTTTTGAGGTCCTCTGAGTCCATTGCACTAATTTCTGGAAAAAAAAATTTTGTGTCTGTGTGTGTGTCTGTCTGTCTGTCTGTCTGTCCGTGGGTGCTGTATCTCAAAAACGACTGATCCGATTGAGATGAAACTTTAAACGTAAGGTTTTGTCGTTAAAAACTGGAACTGAAAAGCTTTTGGTAACCATTCATAAACCGGAAGTGGGTGTTTACTTGAAGCGTTTTTTGTTTTTTCCCGATATTTTTTGTAATATGAAAAATATTACAAAACTTTTCAAACAAAAGTTAAAGAGAATGAGAAACTGAACAAATTTTGTTAAAATATATTTTTCATAAAATTCTTACCTTTCGAGAAAAAAAAAATTGTAATTTTTGACATTTTTTGCCAATTGCTAATAAACTATTGAAGCAACATGAAAGTTATATAACAAATAATTGTAGAGAATTCAAAATTGAATAAATTATTAAGAATAACCTTTTTGCATAAACCGCATAGTTTTCGAATAAAATATAGGGAAAGTACTATGATGGCCACATCACCATTTTTACTTTCCCTATATACGAAGTATATATAGGGGAAGTATTGTGATCGTGATTTTTTTTTGAAAAATTTTTTTTGCGGAAATATCCGTTTTGAGGTCCCCTGAGTCCATTACACTAATTTCTGGAAAAAAAAAAATTGTGTCTGTGTGTGTGTCTGTCTGTCTGTCTGTCTGTCTGTCTGTCTGTCTGTCCGTGGGTGCTGTATCTCAAAAACGACTTATCCGATTGAGATGAAACTTTAAACGTAAGGTTTTATCATTAAAAACTGGAACTGAAAAGCTTTTGGTAAACATTCATAAACCGGAAGTGGGTGTTTACTCGAGGCGTTTTTTGTTTTTTTCCGATATTTTTTTTAATATGAAAAATATTACAAAACTTTTCAAACAAAAGTTAAAGAGAATGAGAAACTGAACAAAATTTGTTAAAATATATTTTTCATAAAATTCTTAACTTGCGAGAAAAAAAATAAAAATTGAAATTTTTGAGGTTTTTTGCCAATTGCTAATAAACTATTGACTTAACATGAAAGTTATATAACAAATAATTGTAGAGAATTTAAAACTGAATAAATTATTAAGAATGACCTTTTTGCATAAACCGCATAGTTTTCGAGTAAAATATAGGGAAAGTACTATGATGGCCACATCACCATTTTTGAAAATACAGCTGCTCAAGTAGTAACTGTGACTGGTGCTCGATTAATAGACATGCTCGCAGAGTTCTTTCTGCCGCCGAAATTGAATCGTATTGATGTGGCCAATGTGTAGTTTCAACAAGATGACGCCATGTGCCAGACAGCCCGTGAAACAATTCAATTACTGCATGAGACATTTATAGATTTAACAACACTAGATTTCTTTTCATGGTGTTATTTGAAGTCAAAGGTGTATATGAACAATCCCACAACCACCCGTGCATTACAAGAGGGAATTAAACGCTGCATCAATGAAAGTCAGCCAGATTTATGCAGAATGGTCATGAAAAATTTCGAAAAATGAAAACGTATGTGCCAGCAAAGCCCACGGAGGCCATTTGTTCGATGTGTTATTTATATATATATATACTACATGAATCAATAAAAAATCACAATTTAAGGACTAAAAACTTTAACTGAAAAGCTTTTGTAGAATTTTTTATTGCGTGTTTTGAGAAAATAATATTTTAGTCAATCTGTTTGTATGTTTGTTTAGTTAGATCGTTTTTTGTAGTTATTTTTTACTATATGTTCCTTTATATACAATATACAATAATCTTTATTTGGACAAAACATAATACATAGAAACAATAAATATGGATACAATACAAATAAATGGTGTTAGTCCGTCTGGGCTATAGACCTGGGGTCTTTCTGTCCTGTCTTGAAATTAATAGTGAAATAAAGTATCTTTGCTAGCTAGCTTAACTGTCCTGATGATTCGCACAAATGAATTCATGAATTGTGAGGGGAGGATGTTGATATTTAGAAGGGATATTTGGATTTCAGGGGGATACAGAATTTGGTTAACAAGGGTTGGTTGTGGGGATTATTGGCAAATTTAACGCTAAGGCTTAATATATTTTCCTTTATTTTTTATACAATAATAAAAACTGTTTTAAATTTTGAATTGCTATGTAACTTAAAACTCTTTTCTTTAGAGAATACTTTTAATGGGCTTTTAAAAATATTTTATTTTTATTGATTCAATTCAAACTATTTTGGTTTTCAAATTATTTCATTAATTAAGTATTTAACTTTCTAAAAAAAAGCTTTTAGCAAATTACCATATGTTTTAAGACATTGATTTTAAGGTTTTTAATTTTCACCAAAGCTGAAATTATTATATACTTAAATAAAATAAATTTTAAGGAATTGTTTGCTGTTTATTAGAAAGTTTTAAATGTTTTTTTAAACAATTTTTTAATTGTATTTTTTGAAATAATTTAACCATTTAAAATAATCTATTGTTTATTTTTTTTATATTTTGATATTTACAATTATTTTTGGTACTAAAAAAATAAAAGTTAAAAAAATAAATACCGTTAGCTCGAGATAGGGTCCAACCCAGAAATCACGAGTAAAGATGGAAGGAAGGACCAAAAACAGGAGAATTACAAGGAACAAACAAAAGCACTGTTTTATAACTAATTTTTTTAAACAGTATTTTAATTTTTTGATTTTATTTTTCAGTTATCAACTGATTAAGTAATTATTACTTCTTTTCTTTTCGAAAAAAAAAAAAATTAAATGAATTTTAAAAATATTTTCAATTTTTATTGAAAATTGAAGTTCAAACAATCTTAAGAAAGTGGTTACATGTATATTTTTAAGTTTTCATGTACAAATTTGACAATAAAAATGTATATTATTATTATTACTCAACTGACAGGGCTGTTAATTTTTAAAACATGCTTTTATTGTTTCTAAAAAAATATTGCCACTATTGCCACTTGCGTTCTTCAGGCGAAAACAAAACAATTGTTGAAAATCTAAGCAATACATTTTTTTGAAAATTATTTATATAGTTATTTCAAATACTAAGTTAGTAATTATGATAAGAGCAAGCGTTTTAAAATACAATATTATCTTTTAACGTTCGATTAATTTTTCTAATGAAAGGAAGTGTCGTTGTAGGAAATCAAACTAATGAGGCACAAATAATTAAGGATGTTAACTTAACCAGCTTAATCGCGGATGCATGTCCATCCGTGATCGGATATATATATATATATATATATATATATATATATATATATATATATATATACTCAGGGAATAAAATTAACCACATATACTAGAGCGAAAAAATATTGTAAAAGCCTTCAAATAACCAAGATGCAGGCCATCAAAGTAATGAAATTTTAATACATTAGTCTAAATATTTACAATACTATTTGTGATTGGAGACTGCAATTTGCTACAGCCTAAATTAACATTTAGTAAATTCCTTAGGCAATTTGTCACTTCGATCGGACCGCGGGAACTATGCTATACAGGGTGTTCCTAAAATTTGTTTGCCTAGAACTTTTTTGTTTGCTCATAAATCTACATTTATTCTTCTACATTTTAATACATTTAAATTTATTATAAATTTATTTTAGAAACTTTTATTACTCTTTGAAAATTGAAGAAAACATTAGCCGTTTTTGAGTTAAAAGCAAAAATGTCAATCGTAACAATCAAAAAACCAAAATAGATTATTCCAAAGGATATTTCAACCTTCAGAAATTGTTAGTGACTTGTTAATCAGAGTCGATGAAACTGGACAAGTGCGGTATATACAAGTTAAAGTGCATGGATTTGAGTGTGTGTATATCGGACAGACTTGTAGAACTTTTAGTACTAGATTAATTGAACATAAAAAATCAATATTTCAATCGCTCATCTCGACTTCCCGTATTACCGGTTTTTAATCTGTATAAATATTGTATATATCGCTTAGAGAAAGACATATAGTCGAAACTGGTCGGAGAAATCTAAAAACAAGTGAAACAAAACTAGCAATCGGGGCCGAAAGACCAAGGGTCGATAGTCCGTTCACAAATAAAACACAAAATGTAAATACTACTATTGTATTATTAAATATATTTATTATTATTATTACTAGCAATCAACAATCTAATTAAATTAATTTAATATTTTTGAATTAGTTTACATCATAAATTGAGTAAATTAAGTAAAGAATTTTAAAATTGAAAGTAAATTCGATAATTTTTAAATGTAAATTAATTTACTAACTATATACTAATTTTTATTTTTAAAAATAAACTGCATAGATTGTTTCAAACAGGACAGGTGTGTACATCGTGTTTGTATTCAAGGGCCCGGTTCCGTTTCCGCTTCACAGAATGTATCTCTAGGGCCGGATGCTCAGAACAGCCGAGCCCTTCACATTATTAGAGGGACACCTGAATGTAATTTGAAGCTGCAATAAAAAAATAACATCTGCGAAGTGCCACACTTCATATGTGATTACACACGAATTGGTTTATAATCTGTTAGTGGCAACATATTGGTTATAAGGAAATTTATTAATTTTGGCAATCACTGTAATATAGAATTTATTCATCTTCTCTAACTATCTTGCAGTAGAATATTATAATTAATATAATTAATAAAAAAATGTTTTTTTTAATATAAAGTAATAATTATTTAATAAATTTAAAAAATACGAAAACATTTCGTGAATCTACAACAATGAGTCTTACTAAGACTACAAAACAAATTAATTTGAAACAACTACTTCTCTAGCTAATACTTCGACAGACATTGAATAATACAAATTAATTTGCGTGTTACAAATAGTACAACTATTAAAGCAACACTAATTTGAATGAAATTATTTCTGTTGAACAAACTAATAAATGATAAAATGTACTTTAGATTGTTTAAATGTAACTATAACATGAAAAATTATGAGAAATGAATTTTAAACTGATTTCATTAAATTAAATTAGCAAAAGCAATTAAAAAAATCTAGCATTCAAGTTTATAATCATCTGCAGACACGTGTTTCGAACTTTCGCTCTCTTCAGTACAGCTTTATTATAAAATTGATCTTAAATACAAATAAAAACACTTACTAAAATAAATATAATGAAATATGGTAATAAATATAATGAAATATAAATAACTTACTCAGATATGTACGGCAACTGACACAAGAATGAAATATAATCGACTGAAGGTCTGATTTTATACCTGAGGTGGATTAGTGAGTTCTACAGAAATCATTACGTTCGGGATTAAGGAAAAATACCCACTTGGAGCATAATTGAATAATAAAATGTATTAAAATCCTTTAGTTCGTTGTAGAAAATTAAATAATAAATTTAAAAAATACGAAAACATTTCGTGAATCTACAACAATGAGTCTTACTAAGACTACAAAACAAATTAATTTGAAACAACTACTTCTCTAGCTAATACTTCGACAGACATTGAATAATACAAATTAATTTGCGTGTTACAAATAGTACAACTATTAAAGCAACACTAATTTGAATGAAATTATTTCTGTTGAACAAACTAATAAATGATAAAATGTACTTTAGATTGTTTAAATGTAACTATAACATGAAAAATTATGAGAAATGAATTTTAAACTGATTTCATTAAATTAAATTAGCAAAAGCAATTAAAAAAATCTAGCATTCAAGTTTATAATCATCTGCAGACACGTGTTTCGAACTTTCGCTCTCTTCAGTACAGCTTTATTATAAAATTGATCTTAAATACAAATAAAAACACTTACTAAAATAAATATAATGAAATATGGTAATAAATATAATGAAATATAAATAACTTACTCAGATATGTACGGCAACTGACACAAGAATGAAATATAATCGACTGAAGGTCTGATTTTATACCTGAGGTGGATTAATGAGTTCTACAGAAATCATTACGTTCGGGATTAAGGAAAAATACCCACTTGGAGCATAATTGAATAATAAAATGTATTAAAATCCTTTAGTTCGTTGTAGAAAATTAAATAATAAATTTAAAAAATACGAAAACATTTCGTGAATCTACAACAATGAGTCTTACTAAGACTACAAAACAAATTAATTTGAAACAACTACTTCTCTAGCTAATACTTCGACAGACATTGAATAATACAAATTAATTTGCGTGTTACAAATAGTACAACTATTAAAGCAACACTAATTTGAATGAAATTATTTCTGTTGAACAAACTAATAAATGATAAAATGTACTTTAGATTGTTTAAATGTAACTATAACATGAAAAATTATGAGAAATGAATTTTAAACTGATTTCATTAAATTAAATTAGCAAAAGCAATTAAAAAAATCTAGCATTCAAGTTTATAATCATCTGCAGACACGTGTTTCGAACTTTCGCTCTCTTCAGTACAGCTTTATTATAAAATTGATCTTAAATACAAATAAAAACACTTACTAAAATAAATATAATGAAATATGGTAATAAATATAATGAAATATAAATAACTTACTCAGATATGTACGGCAACTGACACAAGAATGAAATATAATCGACTGAAGGTCTGATTTTATACCTGAGGTGGATTAGTGAGTTCTACAGAAATCATTACGTTCGGGATTAAGGAAAAATACCCACTTGGAGCATAATTGAATAATAAAATGTATTAAAATCCTTTAGTTCGTTGTAGAAAATTAAATAATAAATTTAAAAAATACGAAAACATTTCGTGAATCTACAACAATGAGTCTTACTAAGACTACAAAACAAATTAATTTGAAACAACTACTTCTCTAGCTAATACTTCGACAGACATTGAATAATACAAATTAATTTGCGTGTTACAAATAGTACAACTATTAAAGCAACACTAATTTGAATGAAATTATTTCTGTTGAACAAACTAATAAATGATAAAATGTACTTTAGATTGTTTAAATGTAACTATAACATGAAAAATTATGAGAAATGAATTTTAAACTGATTTCATTAAATTAAATTAGCAAAAGCAATTAAAAAAATCTAGCATTCAAGTTTATAATCATCTGCAGACACGTGTTTCGAACTTTCGCTCTCTTCAGTACAGCTTTATTATAAAATTGATCTTAAATACAAATAAAAACACTTACTAAAATAAATATAATGAAATATGGTAATAAATATAATGAAATATAAATAACTTACTCAGATATGTACGGCAACTGACACAAGAATGAAATATAATCGACTGAAGGTCTGATTTTATACCTGAGGTGGATTAGTGAGTTCTACAGAAATCATTACGTTCGGGATTAAGGAAAAATACCCACTTGGAGCATAATTGAATAATAAAATGTATTAAAATCCTTTAGTTCGTTGTAGAAAATTAAATAATAAATTTAAAAAATACGAAAACATTTCGTGAATCTACAACAATGAGTCTTACTAAGACTACAAAACAAATTAATTTGAAACAACTACTTCTCTAGCTAATACTTCGACAGACATTGAATAATACAAATTAATTTGCGTGTTACAAATAGTACAACTATTAAAGCAACACTAATTTGAATGAAATTATTTCTGTTGAACAAACTAATAAATGATAAAATGTACTTTAGATTGTTTAAATGTAACTATAACATGAAAAATTATGAGAAATGAATTTTAAACTGATTTCATTAAATTAAATTAGCAAAAGCAATTAAAAAAATCTAGCATTCAAGTTTATAATCATCTGCAGACACGTGTTTCGAACTTTCGCTCTCTTCAGTACAGCTTTATTATAAAATTGATCTTAAATACAAATAAAAACACTTACTAAAATAAATATAATGAAATATGGTAATAAATATAATGAAATATAAATAACTTACTCAGATATGTACGGCAACTGACACAAGAATGAAATATAATCGACTGAAGGTCTGATTTTATACCTGAGGTGGATTAGTGAGTTCTACAGAAATCATTACGTTCGGGATTAAGGAAAAATACCCACTTGGAGCATAATTGAATAATAAAATGTATTAAAATCCTTTAGTTCGTTGTAGAAAATTAAATAATAAATTTAAAAAATACGAAAACATTTCGTGAATCTACAACAATGAGTCTTACTAAGACTACAAAACAAATTAATTTGAAACAACTACTTCTCTAGCTAATACTTCGACAGACATTGAATAATACAAATTAATTTGCGTGTTACAAATAGTACAACTATTAAAGCAACACTAATTTGAATGAAATTATTTCTGTTGAACAAACTAATAAATGATAAAATGTACTTTAGATTGTTTAAATGTAACTATAACATGAAAAATTATGAGAAATGAATTTTAAACTGATTTCATTAAATTAAATTAGCAAAAGCAATTAAAAAAATCTAGCATTCAAGTTTATAATCATCTGCAGACACGTGTTTCGAACTTTCGCTCTCTTCAGTACAGCTTTATTATAAAATTGATCTTAAATACAAATAAAAACACTTACTAAAATAAATATAATGAAATATGGTAATAAATATAATGAAATATAAATAACTTACTCAGATATGTACGGCAACTGACACAAGAATGAAATATAATCGACTGAAGGTCTGATTTTATACCTGAGGTGGATTAGTGAGTTCTACAGAAATCATTACGTTCGGGATTAAGGAAAAATACCCACTTGGAGCATAATTGAATAATAAAATGTATTAAAATCCTTTAGTTCGTTGTAGAAAATTAAATAATAAATTTAAAAAATACGAAAACATTTCGTGAATCTACAACAATGAGTCTTACTAAGACTACAAAACAAATTAATTTGAAACAACTACTTCTCTAGCTAATACTTCGACAGACATTGAATAATACAAATTAATTTGCGTGTTACAAATAGTACAACTATTAAAGCAACACTAATTTGAATGAAATTATTTCTGTTGAACAAACTAATAAATGATAAAATGTACTTTAGATTGTTTAAATGTAACTATAACATGAAAAATTATGAGAAATGAATTTTAAACTGATTTCATTAAATTAAATTAGCAAAAGCAATTAAAAAAATCTAGCATTCAAGTTTATAATCATCTGCAGACACGTGTTTCGAACTTTCGCTCTCTTCAGTACAGCTTTATTATAAAATTGATCTTAAATACAAATAAAAACACTTACTAAAATAAATATAATGAAATATGGTAATAAATATAATGAAATATAAATAACTTACTCAGATATGTACGGCAACTGACACAAGAATG
>OZ018396.1:31005669-31117342 GCA_963969525.1 Ontholestes murinus
CTCAAAAGTGAAAATTTTTAACACATGGTACATAAACAGTACTTATGAACAACCATAGGAAAGAGAAAATTTCTTAAATTTTAAAATAGAACATATCAGAATAATTTTTTTTTGTGAACCCTCCGCTTTTTACATTTTTTTCAGAAAAACATCAATAACTCGGAAATGCCAAATCGAAATTAAAAACCAAAAAAGGTTCAAGTTATAAAATATTATCCAAATTAGAAAATGAAAGAATATACAGGGTGTTCCATTTAAAAAATGTTTGCTTTTGTTATACCGCAAAATTGGGACACCCTGTATATTTGAAAATAATTTTACGGCATAGAGATTTTTAAATCAATAAATTTTTATACGAAACATTTTTTTCTATCTCTCATGAGAAAGGCGCTAGGAAAGCCCGACGCACTGTTGCAGGACCCTGTATAATACAAAAGAGAAAATTTTACAGTTCTAGTTTCTAAATATAAATATTACAGTGATGACTTTTTTATTAAATGTATTTTAAAATATTATATATTTTAATTATATATGTTTTGCTTTGATGTATAAAAAATATTGTATAATAAACAAAAAAATATTTTAAACATGAAAACCTTCGTTGTATGAGGTGTTTACATTCCACCAAACAGCCCAATCGAGTATTATTTAACCCACTGCGAGACTATAGTGGAAATTGCAACTTTATGTGATCTTCCTAAACTCTTCTTTGTGGCGACTATAATAACGGAATACCGGAAATTGGTATAGGAAGGATTTTGAAGAACACGATAATTTTGGATTGAATGAAAAGGCTTAACTCTAATGACATCGTTTCTCAATATGCGTCAATTAAACAAGTGTCCGATTGATCGGGGTATATTTTTAGATTTAGTGTTTAGTCATAGTGAGTGTACTACAGTGAGTGCTGTGCTAGATCCATTATTAATAATTTTATACATCACATTGCGTATTCTATTTATTGGACGTGTACTCAACCTGAAATATTTAAAAACGACTTTTCATATTATGATTTCTC
Source organism: Ontholestes murinus (assembly GCA_963969525.1). NCBI lineage: Eukaryota > Metazoa > Arthropoda > Insecta > Coleoptera > Staphylinidae > Ontholestes > Ontholestes murinus. Next base: position 31,006,688 of record OZ018396.1, read on the forward strand.
ATATGCCAATTTCAGTGAAATAAATAGTTTTTTATCATGTATAGATTTGTTGGATTATTTTGGCGTATGCCAGGATATAAAATGTTGGAAAATACGCGTTATCTAAATCTCGAGCACCGACACATGACATCTAACGTATCGTAAAATATACTATTAGTTGTATTTATCAAGTAACGCCCGATTTGTATAACGAATGATAGTTGTTGATTTTATAAAAACATAGTTACAATATATTTCGATATTCATACCGCTGTGTTCTCACTTGAGCTTATTTAAAACCTCTGAAATAACCAACATAAAACATGTGATGAACTAGTTTTATTCTGTTCTTTATTATGCAATATATTTATACATTGCGTATAAGAAGAGATTAGTAGTAATTACCCGAAATGGTTTAACAGAGAGCTATCTAATTTAATCTCCGAAAGAAAATTGCACATAATACAAATAAATTAACTTCTGAATACTCTACTTAGTATTTCAGAATTTGAGGACTCAATGCAAGGAATTAAGTTAAGACTGTACTCTGAATATATTGTGAGAAATGAATTAAATATAAAAGTAACTCCAATAATTTCTGGTCATACGTAAAGGAGAGAAGGAAAAATAAATGGAATTTATAAGGCGTGTGGTGGTTTCAAAAGAGTTTATTTACAGAAAGATGTACAGAGTGATCGGTTTTGTGTCGATTCGTCGTTAACGGGTGGGTGCGGGCGTAGTGCGGCAGTGGAGTCCTCGTGGGTCGAGCGGCTAGCGGTGAAGGGCCTCTCTGCGTGGTAGCCTGGGTGTCGTCTCGGATGGACGCGGCGTCTCGTGGCAGTACGTCGTCCCGGAACAGAGCGTCGTTCGGGATGAGTGTTTGTGAGAGCGTGGAGGTACTTCGTAGAGTGATAATTTGTAGAGTGATAATACTAGACCGAAAAGACGAGTGCTAGTAATCACGTAGGAAGAGACGATTAGGCCGAAAAGACGAGCGCTAATAGTCCCCCTTTAAGCGGTGCGCTCGGGGTTTTATAGGGTTTCCAGCGGGTGGTCTTCTGGTAGGGGTGGTGTGGGCATCACGAGTCCGGCGTGGTAGGGGATGCGAGCGGTGGTGCGTACACTCGGCTACCTGAAAAGGCGCGAGCACGCCTCGCGAGTGTTAAGGGAGCGGCGTTACATCCTCCCCTCTGGTTCTGCGATCTTCTAGATAGGAGGACCAGAAGTAAACGTCTTTTTTGGGCGTCCTCTCTTCCGAATGGGATGGATCGGTTGGGCTTCCTGAATGTTTCCCGTGAAGGGGGTGAGTGCGGAGGCGTGGAAAGTGCCAATCGGGGTGCTCGGGTCGTCCAGGGATGCGACTTCAAATGTGGCGGCTCCTTTCACTTGTAGAATCACGTAAGGTCCATCTCTACGTGGGGCGAATTTGGACGTAAATTGGTTTTTTGCATTACTCAGGAGGTGAGTGTCTACCCATACGTGGTCTCCAGGTACATATGCCGGAGTGGGACGTCTGGCGGCATCTGCGTACTTCTTGCGCTGATCCTGTTGTTTATCGTTTATTTGATGGGCTGCTTCTAGGGCATCTCTCATCCGCGTGAGATAGGGACTGATCTCAGTAACGAAGTTGTCGGAAGCGGGTTATGGTCCTCATGTCTCGGCTTACATCTTCTGCGGTCCTTAGGATTTCTCCCAAAGGTGGGTAGGCAGGGCTGTATCCGGTGCTAGCTGTGACGTGCGGTATTCATGGCGAAACGGATAGCTTCTAATTTTTGAGGCCAAGAATCATGATGTGGTCCAACAAGAATAGCTAACTGGGTTTTCATATCTCGGTTCTTCCTTTCCACCGGGTTGGCTTGCGGGTGGTAAGGAAGCCGTGAATGGTGGTCAATTCCCAATCTGTGCATCAGTTGCTGCATGACGGCGCTGACAAACTGTGTCCCGTTGTCCGAAATGCATCTTCTGGGTATACCGTAGCGGAAGAATATCTCTTGTAGGAGGACGGTGGCACATTCAAGCGCTGTGGCTTTTTTAAGCGGCAAGATCTCGATCCAACGCTCGCTAAGTCTTCGGCAATAAGGATCGTCGTATATCCTTCCGGGGATGTGGGCAGTGGCCCGAACAGGTCGAAGGAGACGGTCTCGAAGCGTTGGTTTGGAGGTGTCGTCTGTGTCAGGCTGCAGGCTTCAGGTTCGTCGGTTTGTATCGCTGACACTCAAGGCAGTTCTTGAGATGTTTTGCGATATCATCGCTCATCTTTTGCCAAAAGTACTTCTGCGATATCCTGTGGTACGTTCCGCGGAATCCGTAGTGTCCTGCAGTGGGGCTATCGTGGAACTCCACCAACAATGCTGGGACTTCCTGTTGTGGGATGCATTGCTGTGCTTCTTCGCTGTCCACGTTGTGGTTATATCGGTATAAGATGCCTCGATCCATTAGGTACCCTTTATTGGTCCAATATACGGCATCTTCGGTGCGGGGCTGCGTCTCCAGGGCGTCTATGATGCTTTTCAGGCTTCGTCCTGGTGTTGAGCCTCCCGTATGTCTTTGGTGGTCCTACGAGGTATGTCTACCTGGATTGGATTGATTTCTGTGATCTGAGCGCTGGGATCCGTGAGAGGGCATCCGCTAGATGGTTCGCTCTTCCTGGGATGTATTTGATTTCTAGCTCAAAGGTTGAAGTTGTAAGGCCCTTCCTGATGGTGCCTTCAAAGACATCAGCCAACGTAAGGCCTGATGATCCGTGGCGACTGTCACAGGAGAACCTTCCACATATCCTCGGAATTTTCCCAGAGCCCATACGATAGCTAAGGCTTCCTTCTCTGTGGGTTGTGTAGTTCTTCTCTGCGGGTGTCAGTAAGCGGCTAGCGTACTCGATTGGGTGTTCGTTCGGTCCCTCTCCCCCTGGACCAACACTGCTCCAATAGCAAAGTCGCTGGCGTCGGTTCTGATAAGAAACGGTTCCGTAGCTGTAGCGGTTTTCAAGATTGGGGCGGTGACCAGTGCTTGTTTTAGGTCTGCCATTGCTTCTTGTTGTGGCTGCTCCCATTTCCACGTGGCATTCTTCCTGAACTGCTTGGTGATGGGCTGAGCTCTTTCCGCAAAGTTGGGGATGAATCTTCTATACCAGGAACAAGTCTGGATAAAGGATACTGCCTCCTTCTTGTCCCGAGGGTCCTTCCATGACGTGATTGAGTGTGTTTTGTCGGGATCCGCCGCGATGCCTTCTTCCGTGATTACATGTCCCAAGAATCGGATTTTTTCGGGGCAGAACACGGTTTTTTCCCTATTCGCTGAGAGGGACTCTTCTTCCAATAACGTTAGGACCTTGTCTATATCCTGGAGGTGGCGAGTGACATCGTCGGAGAATATGATGAGGTCATCCAAATATGCGAGCATCCGCACATGGGGTATTCTAGCTCGCAGCCTATCCATCGTTCTCTGGAACGAGGCTGGGGCGTTCCGTAGTCCAAACGGCATCCTCTTGAACTCGAATAGGCCAAAGGGGCAGACAAAGGCTGTCTTTTCCTGATCTTCTTTGACCACTGGGATCTGCCAATATCCGCTCTTAAGATCGATTGTTGACATAACTTTTCCTGTGGGACCGTTGTGTATTAGGTCATCCATCCTCGGAAGTGGATATCGGTCGGGTGTTGTGATCTCGTTTAAAGCCCTGTAGTCCACGCATAACCTGGATGTCCCGTCCCGCTTTGGCACCATTACCACCGGAGCGGCCCATGGTGAGGTGGATGTCTGGATGATGTCGTCCTGCAGCATCTGTACCACCTGCTCTTGCAGCTCATCTTGTTTTGGCGGCGACATTCTATACGGCTTGGCGCTTGTGGGAGGGTGTGCACCGGTTTGGATGCGGTGACATCCTAGTGTGGTCGGTGGCTTCGGAGACCTGAAGGCTTCTTTATGTTTTCGCAGGGTATTGTTGAGGGCTTCTCGTTCGTCCTGCTTCAGTGTTCTTCTTTCTTCTTCTCGCAAGTCCACTTTAAGTGTGGCGATTTCCATCGTTTCGTACTAAGGAATTACTGCGACATCTTCTCCTGGGATTTTCCTTGGGGGTTCCGGAAATAGGAATTGTTCTGTTGTTTCTTGTGGCTGCTGTGCCTGGAGTTTTTCTATTTTGGGCCTCGTGGCATCGTATGCTGGGTGTTCGCCTTCCGAAAATGTCCACGTCTGTTGTCCCAAATCCATGGTTATTCCAGCGCTTCTCATGAAATCCGTCCCAAGAATCGTCTCTCTAGTTTGGCTGTTCGGTAGAATGAAGAATTTCGTAGGAATTATTCTTCCTTTAATCGTTACATCTGCTTCTGTGTACAGCATCGTGCTGTTCTGTGCACATCCGTTGGCAAAGGCGACGTTTCCTTGGTGCACTTGGAACTTGTTTCCATTTCGTTTTAGTGCATCGTACAATCTCAGAGATGCGACTGTGACCTGCGATCCCGTGTCGAAGAGGGAGTATTCGGCCTTGCTGTTTACATGGATATATACGTGTGGTCTGCTTGGGTCCATTGTCGCTGCTAGCGATGAGATTTACGTCGTTTTTGTTTTCGCACTGCAGTCCGGGCAGCGGCTTCTGATGGTGTTCGGCCTCCCGCATCCGTAACATGCGAAGTTACCGGGGTTGGCTGTCATCGTTTCTCTTTGTTTCCTTCTGCATTCTTCCATGCGGTGTCCGTTATTTTTGCAGTAACTGCAGCGGATCAGAGCCGGTCGGCTTTTTCGCTTGGTTTTCTTCTTCGAGTAAGTTTTCTGCCTCCCTCACTCTTGTGACCAGATTTTCATAGTTGTCGAACGTTGATCTTGGAATCCTTTTTCTCATCTCTAGATGGAGTAAGCTGAAGATGAGGTCCAGCTGCAGCTCTATTTCCATAGGGCGGCTCAGCTTGCTGAAGAGTGCCCGTTTTTGGATCTCGAACTGGTCTGTTTTGGACGGCCTATTCTGTTTTTCTTCACATATCGTTGCGAAAATCTTGTAGTTTGGGACTACTGGAGCGAAGGCGCTTCTGATGGCGTGTATTAGTTGCTCCCATGTCTTGATTTCCCTTTTTATTCCTTCCCACCAGGTGTAGGCCGGGGCTTCCAACAGCAACGGAAATCCTAGTATAGCGTCGGCTTCGTTGATATATTCTGTGTTTTTATTTACCGTGATCGTGTTTATGAAGCTTTCAACCACCTGGCTGTCTGTTTCTCCCTTAAATCTCGTCGTGCATTTGGAAAAACTTCCCCTCTGGACCGGTGCTTCCGTTCTAATTTCCAACATCCGGTTCATGAGGTCCTGGAATTGTTGTTCGGTCATCGTGACATTAGCCATACTTCTCGTTATTCTTTTTGTCAAACCTTCTCGAGCCACACGTTGGGCTGCCAGTTTATAAGGCGTGTGGTGGTTTCAAAAGAGTTTATTTACAAGAAAGTATGTACAGAGTGATCGGTTTTGTGTCGATTCGTCGTTAACGGGTGGGTGCGGGCGTAGTGCGGCAGTGGATTCCTCGTGGGTCGAGCGGCTAGCGGTGAAGGGCCTCTTCTGCGTGGTAGCCTGGGTGTCGTCTCGGATGGACGCGGCGTCTCGTGGCAGTACGTCGTCCCGGAACAGAGCGTCGTTCGGGATGAGTGTTTGTGAGAGCGTGGAGGTACTTCGTAGAGTGATAATTTGTAGAGTGATAATACTAGACCGAAAAGACGAGTGCTAGTAATCACGTAGGAAGAGACGATTAGGCCGAAAAGACGAGCGCTAATAGTCCCCCCTTTAAGCGGTGCGCTCGGGGTTTTATAGGGTTTCCAGAGGGTGGTCTTCTGGTAGGGGTGGTGTGGGCATCACGTGTCCGGCGTGGTAGGGGATGCGAGCGGTGGTGCGTACACTCGGCTACCTGAAAAGGGTCGAGCGCGCTCGCGAGTTTAAGGGAGCGGCGTTACAAATTTCCTTTTCCATAAAATTTAATGGTAGCTCTAGTAATAATATCCAAGAAACTGTAGACTTATTTGCTGAACATTTTGCTGCAGAATTTACAAGTGAGATTGGTGAAGTACCGATATTTGCTTCTGACAAGCTGGTAAACTTTAATTTCATATTTAGAATAAATTCTTCTGAGGTATTTGAAGCTATTGACAATTTAAAAATTGGTTCTACTGGTTGCTCAGATGAAATTCCTAGCATATTTTTAAAATTGCATATATTTAGTAATTTCTCCAATTTCATATATTTTTGACTTGTCCATCAAAGAGGCAATATTCCCAGTTTTTTTGGAAACGAAGCTACATAATTCCAATTTTTAAGTCAGCTAATACTGATGAGATAACAGATTATAGAATAGTTTGCATACAATCGGTGATTCCTAAAATACTCGATTGTCTCCTATCACAACTTCAGTGATTTGGTTATCACAGAGCAAACAATGGGTTTCAGAGAGGAAAGTCTACAACAACCAATTAGATTCTATTGAAATATTTTATATTGGAAGCTTCGGAGAATCAACATCAAGTTGATGTAATTTATACCGATTTCTCCAAACCTTTCGATAGAGTGAGTCATAAGATCTTTATAAATAAACTTCGTCTTCTTGGTTTTAATGGTGATATTGTGAATTGGATATAAAGCTTTATTTCAGATAGGCAACATTGTTTGTTGAATTTGGTTCTCGTTTATCACGTGGTGAAATATTTTTAATATTAAGGGTTGTTTATAGAAAGGCACTTGGTTGGTTTCACAATTTTTATGATTTATTCCGACTAGTTTAGATTTTTACATCATTCCTAGATAGAAACTAGTCGGAATAAATCGTAAAAATTGTGAAACCAACCAAGTGCCTTTCTATAAACAACCCTTAAGGCAACATTGTGTGAGAATTAATAGAGTGCTGTCTAAAGAATTAATTACTACTTCAGGTGTGCCCCAAGGATGCCACTTAAACCCAATTTTATTTTATTTATTTGTAAATGACATTCTAAACCAAATAATCATATATTACTGTATGCTGATGATATTAAATTATTTAAAATAATGCGTAATCAATTGGATAGTACGCTTCTTCAATCAGACATAAACATTATTTAACAAGTGTTCTAGTAATAATTTGCATCTTAACATTAATAAATGCAGATATATATAATTTTTCAAAAACTTGTATTGATTCTATCTATATACGCAATAAATAATGTACCCTTCGAACAAGTTAGTGAAATGAAGGATATTGGGTTATACTCAACACTAAAATAAACTTTCAGAACCATATCACCACAATTACAAGTAGAATCATGAAGATGTTGGGGTTTATTTCAAGAGTGGGCAAGGATTTTTCTAACATTTGTTAGATCTATATTGGAGCATGCATCAGTTGTTTGGAATCCTCATCAGTTATATTTGATTAAGAAAATTGAAATAGTCCAGAAGAAGTTCTTACGGATTATTGCTTACAAGATGAGGGTAGAAGTAGTAAATATCAACTACAATCATTTATTACCCTTACTTAGTATTATTCTGTTAACTATAGAATTATAAGTAGCAGATTAGTGTTTTCTTTATAAAATATTAAATTCTCAAATAATTTGCCAAGAGTTACTGGGTAAAATAAATATTTGGGCTTTTGGTATGCGAACAAGAAGTAGAGTTATTTTTTGGCACTAATTTAATACAACGAATTATGATCTTAATAATAAATCATCAATCATTTCCTATTTTTTCATACAATTATGAAAGTTTTAGATTTTACCTATTAATAGATTGGGGATACTGTTTTTAGCTAATAATAATAATAATAATAAACGTCTTTATTTGCTCAAAAATTTTTTTTGGCGAAGTTTAGCCATTAAGGGCACTCTACCACTTAACTCATAAAACATTACACTTTCACAAAAAAGAACAAAAAAATAACTATCCTACACTAAACAATTTGCAAATAATAATAAAATAAAAATTACTTAATTACACAAGATAAGGTAGAACTAGTCAGATTTGCACGTAGCTGGTTTCTAAAAGAGTATACCGGTAGTAACGTTGTTGCCCTATTTAATTTGTTATTGTATAAGTTCACTGCGACGTAGCTGAAACAATTTTCAAATAAAGTGGTACGGTGCTGTGATATATGAAAATAGTTAATTCCTTGCAATAATAGTTTAGTTTCATATTAGTTCACATTTTGTTAATTAGTTGTACGTTTTGTTTAGTTTTTCTAAATCTTTATATTTAAGTCATTGCCCATTTATAACAAGATTGTATATCATTTGGAAAAAAGGGTTCGGCCGTTAATAAATTACTATTATTATTATTTATTTTAAATTTAATTTTGTTTAAAATTTACAATTGTTTATTAATAAAATTTAAACTATATTTTTAAGTTTAGATTTAACTAGTTTCAACTATTTTCACCAAAAATGATATAGTAAAATAAAATAATTTTTAAGCAAATTTCAAATTGTTCGAAGTAACTTTTTCAGTAAAATTTAAACTGATTTATGCAAATCGTTTTTTTATGAATTTTTCATTTTTCTAACTATGATTTAAATTAATTTAAAATAACTTTAAAACTGTTTCCTTTTTTATCAAAATTTGTATTATTTTTTGTAATAACCTTCCAAAAATTAACGCAAGATATGAATTACTAAAAATGGAGCGTTACATGATACGACAACGTGTTTTCATTATTGAACAATATTTTAAAAGTAATGAAAGTTTGGTGGCCACAGTGCGAAAATTTCATACAAAATATGGTCGGAACAGTGTTTTAAATTCGTCAACTGTAAAGAGATTAATTGCAAAATTTATTGAAACTTGCTCCGTTAGAGACGCTAAACATACTGGTCATCCAAAAACAAGCCGTTCAAATGTCAATATCGAAGCAGTGCGTAAGAGTGTTGGTGAAAATTCCATAATATCAATTCGGCGTCGTGGTCAAGAATTGCAATTTTCAAGAAGCCCTCTACAGCGCACACTAACAAAAAATTTGTGTCTCCATGCTTACAAAATTCAATTAACACAACAATTTAAATCTAATGATCATGCACAGCGAAGAGAGTTCGTTGAATGGATCATTGAACAGCAAAAAGTGGATGCTAATTTTTGAGCAAAATCATCCTAAGCGATGAAGCACATTTTCACATTAATCAGCAAAACTGCCATGTTTGGGATTCAGAGAACTCACATATGATTGTCGAAAAATAAATGCATACACAACGCGTCACTGTTTGGTGAGGGTTTTGGGAATAGGCATCATTGGACCATACTTTTTTGAAAATACAGCTGCTCAAGTAGTAACTGTGACTGTTGCTCGATTAATAGATATGGTCACAGAGTTCTTTCTGTCGAAATTGAATCACATTGATGTGGCCAATGTGTGGTTTCAACAAGATGGCGCCATGTGCCAGACAGCCCGTGAAATAATTCAATTACTGCATGAGACATTTATAGATTTAACACCACTAGATTTCTTTTCATGGTGTTATTTGAAGTCAAAGGTGTATATGAACAATCCCACAACCACCCGTGCATTACAGGAGGGAATTAAACGCTGCATCAATGAAATTCAGCCAAATTTATGCAGAATGGTCATGAAAAATTTCGAAAAATGAGTATGTATGTGCCAGCAAAGCCACGAAGGCCATTTGGCCGATGTGTTATTTATATATATAAACTTCATGAATCAATAAAAAATCACAATTTAAGGACTAAAAACTTTAACTGAAAAGCTTTTGTAGAATTGTTTATTGCGTGTTTTGAGAAAATAATATTTTAGTCAAACTGTTTGTATGTTTGTTTAGTTAGATCGTTTTTTGTAATTATTTTTTACTATATGTTCCTTTATATACAATATACAGTAATCTTTATTTGGACAAAACATAATACATAGAAACAATAAATATGGATACAATACAAATAAATGGTGATAGTCCGTCAGGGCTATAGACCTGCGGTCTTTCTGTCCTGTCTTGAATTTAAGGTGAGAAAAAGAAACTATCTTTGCTAGTTAGCTTAACTGTCCTGATGATTCGCACAAATGAATTCATGATTTGTGAGGGGAGGATGTTGATATTTAGAAGGGATATTTGGATTTCAGGGGATACAGAAGGGTTGGTTGTGGGGATTATTGGCAAATTTAACGCTAAGGCTTAATATATTTTCCTTTATTTTTTATACAATAATAAAAACTGTTTTAAATTTTGAATTGCTATGTATCCAAAGTTAAACTAGTTTTATTTTTTTTAATTTTCAATAATTTAAAAAACTTAAAACTCTTTTCTTTCGAGAATACTTTTAATGGGCTTTTAAAAATATTTTATTTTTATTGATTCAATTCAAACTATTTTAGTTTTCAAATTATTTCATTAATTAAGTATTTAACTTTTTAAATCAAAACTGGTTTTAGCTAAAAAAAAGCTTTTAGCAAATTACCATATGTTTTAAGACATTGATTTTAAGATTTTTGATTTTCACCAAAGCAGAAATTATTTCTACTTAAATAAAATAAATTTTAAGGAATTGTTTGCTGTTTATTAGAAAGTTTTAAATGTTTTTTTAAACAATTTTTTAATTGCATTTTTTGAAACAATTTAACCGTTTAAAATAATCTATTGTTTATTTTTTTTTATTTTTTGATATTTACAATTACTTTTGGTTCTAAAAATATAAGTTTCCCTTATTATAATTTCATTTGTTTAACTGTGTTATTATTATTTTCTGTAAATTGGATTTTCCGTCAATAAATATTATTATCAATACCGTTAGCTCGAGATAGGGTCCAACCCAGAAATCACGAGGCGAAGAAGAAAGGAAGGACCAAAAACAGGAAAATTGGAAGGAACAAACAAAAGCAATGTTTTATAACTATTTTTTTAAATAGTTTAACAGCTTATTAAGTAATTTTTATCTTTCGTTTAGAATTTTATTTAATGAAAAATATTTTCATTTTTTATTGATATAAGTTCAAGAAATTTTAAGAAAGAGTATAAATGTATTTATTTTTTTAAGTTTTTAATAGTAGTATTTTTTACAAAAATTTAAATTTGTTGAAAATATACTTTAACGAAAAAGTCAGTTTTGAGGTTCTAAACTTTGAGCTAAAACCCTAAACATAAAGTTTTTTGAGTAATTTCACCCAACCAAAATGGGTGTTTACTTGAAGCCCTTTTTTTGTTTCTTCAAATACTCCTTAACAAATACAATTTTTTTTTATAAAATTGTTCAGATAAATATTAAAGATAATAATAAAAAGTGAACAGCTTACATTATACTTTGTTGCTTTCGAGACAAAAAGGATAATTTAAAAAATTGTCAGAAACCATTATTATGTCTCTTATGTCTTTCTAGATATGTAATAAAACTTTTCATTTTCTGCGGAAATCATGTTGTCCCTTTCTCAATTTAATTTTTTTAGATTTTAAGGTAACTCACTCACTATCTTCTCATTTTAAACAACAAGTTCTAATCTTTATAGAAAGTAATTTCTCTATCAATTCAACTGTATTAGCTATAATTGTCGACAATTAAACATAATGACAAATATTTTCTAAGCTATCTAAAATACGTTGTCGGCGTCTGGATTTTGAATACATAATGACGTTCTACTCAACGGATTCCAGACTTTAAACAAGGAAAATGTATTTATACGTCGACTGTTGGGCATAACCATAGATCAAAAATTCTGCTATAATAAAAAGTAAAATAACTTCTAGGGCAAAATGCTTTACAAGAATAATGATATTAATACTAGAACAGCTGTAAAAATTTATAAATTGATTAGCCACCCATTACTTGACTTTGAAATATGAAATGATTGTAAGAAAAACGATAAACACAGGTAAAAAAATTATCAACGACATAAACGAAAAATGGAATTCCCCATTATCACCCTTATTACCTAAAAGTATTTATAGTCTCAAAAATCCATTTTGTACATCATTCTTGATAATAGCCTTGAGCCGAAACTAGTCGAATAAATTATTAATTTGTGAAACAAGCCATGTGAATTTAATTTAATCTAAAACCTACATGAATACACTAACATCTCATTCATTATCTATTATTTAAATGAAAACATGTACAAATTTGACAATAAAAATGTATATTATTATATCTTGAATTTTGGAGGCGTTTACTTCGTAGTACATTTTTAATGAATAACAGAAAAACGTTTAACTTTTTTATGCTACTTTATAAAAAAGTTTTTCTGTATATTATTATGATTACTCCAAATGACACTAATGTCTCAATTGACAAGGCTGTTAGTTTTTTAAAAATGCCTTTATTGTTTCTACAAAAAAATATTGTCACATATTGTCACTTGGGGTTTTAGGCGAAAACAAAACAATTGTTGCAAGTCTAAGCAATACATTTTTTTGAAAATTATTTATATAGTTATTTCAAATATTAAGTTAGTAATTATGATAAGAGCAAGCGTTTTAAGATACAATATTATCTTTTAACGTTCGATTAATTTTTCTAATGAAAGGAAGTCTCGTCAAACTAATGAGGCACAAATAATTAAGGATGTTAACTTAACCAGCTTAATCGCGGATGCATATCCATCCGTGATCGGATATATATATATATATATATATATATATATATATATATATATATATATATATATATATATATATATATACTCAGGGAATAAAATTAACCACATATACTAAAGCGAACAAAATATTATAAAAGCCTTCAAATAACCAAGATGCAGGCCATCAAATTATTAAAATACCATTTGTGATTGGAGACTACAATTTCCTACAGCCTAAATTAACTTAAATTAAATTCCTTAGGCAATTTGTCACTTCGATCGGGCCGCGGGAACTATGCTATACAGGGTGTTCCTAAAATTTGTTTGCTTAGAACTTTTTTGTTTGCTCATAAATCTACATTTATTCTTCTACATTTTAAAACATTTAAATTTATTATAAATTTATTTTAGAAACTTTTATTACTCTTTGAAAATTGAAAAAAAATAGTGGCCGTTTTTGAGTTAAAAGCAAAAGTGTTAGTTTCTGATTTCAATCGTAACAATCAAAAAACCAAAATAGATTATTCCAAAGGATATTTCAACCTTCAGAAATTGTTAGTGACTTGTTAATCAGAGTCGATGAAAGTGAACAAGTGCGGTAAATACAAGTTAAAGTGCAAGGATTGTGAGTGTGTGTATTTCAGACAGACTGGTAGAACTTTTAGTACTAGATTAATTGGATATAAAAAAACAATCGCCCATCTCGACTTCCCTTATTACCGGTTTTTAATCTGTATAAATATTGTATATATCGCTTAGAGAAAGACATATAGTCGAAACCGGTCGGAGAAAATTAAAAACAAATGAAACAAAACTAGCAATCGGGGCCAAAAGACAAAGGGTCGATAGCCCGTTCACAAATAAAACACAAAATGTAAATACTATTGTTGTAAAAGGGGAAAACACGTGAATAAAGATATGTATTATTATTATTACTAGCAATCAACAATCTAATTAAATTAATTTAATATTTTTGAATTAGTTTACATGATAAATTGAAAGTAAAGAATTTAAAAATTAAAAGTAAATTTGATAATTTTTAAATGTAAATTAATTTACTAACTATATACTAATTTTTATTTTTAAAAATAAACTGCATAGAGTGTTTCAAACAGGACAGGTGTGTACATCGTGTTTGTATTCAAGAGCCCGGTTCCGTTTCCGCTTCACAGAATGTATCTCTAGGGCCGGATGCTCAGAACAGCCGAGCCCTTCACATTATTAGAGGGACACCTGAATGTAATTTGAAGCTGCAATAAAAAAATAACATCTGCGAAGTGCCACACTTCATATGTGATTACACACGAATTGGTTTATAATCTGTTAGTGGCAACATATTGGTTATAAGGATTATTATTAATTTTGGCAATCACTGCAATATAGAATTTATTCATCTTCTCTAACTATCTTGCAGTAGAATATTATAATTAATATAATTAATAAAAAAATGTTTTTTTTAATATAAAGTAATAATTATTTATTTCAAAAATTGGGGAATCACAAGGAAAGTAATTTGATATTTTTTAATCAATGTTTAATTTTTCACTGTTGTATCCTTTCTTCACTCTTTATTTTCTATGCTAATATATATCTAAGCATAAAAAAAGAAGTGTGAAGAAGATATATTAATATTGATATGTTTTAAATCCACAGTCTATATTAATCCTAAATTTCCTTTTTCTGTTCAAAATTCCGTGGTACAAAAATATATTAATTTTAGATTAAAACTTAAATTAAAATAAGATAAACAATTCTTTAAAAAAATTAAAATCCGTACAGACAAAGGCGTGATTTGTATTATATTTTTTTAGTATAAAGATAAAACTAATTTTTTGACGAAAGCTTTAAATTTTACTTTTATTGGCGATCTAATGAAAATGATTTTTCTAGTATCTAAAAAACACTACATTTGAATTTATAAACAAAATATATCAGTCTAGTACTTCACATTTCATTAGTTTATTAAAATATTAGGGTGCCCTCCATTATTGAATTCACTTAATATTTATTTCATTTTTACACTAATTCTTAGTTCTATATTTCCAATAATATATTATTTAATTCATATTCAATATCCAATAGTTTATTTTGTTCTTTGAACTGTTAAAAACCCATTTGTAAAAGTTTTTATAGAAAAGAATTACCAACTGTATTTTTTTAAATTTAACTGAAACAAATAAAAATCCCCAAATGAAAAGTTGATAATTTTTCAAGAGTGTAAAATTAAATTAAAAATAGAAAGAAAATTATAAATTAAACATAAATCATCTTTTAAAAAATTATAAATATAACAATTGTTTACTTATTTAAAAGCATTTGCTTCTTAAGAACTTTTTAAAAAAAATATATACAGACTATAGAATCTATTCCAAAGAATACAATAACAAATAAAGAATACATAAGTAAAATTTCCAAAAAAAGAAAAATACAGATAATGTATAAAATTATAATTTTAGAATGTCATTCACAACACATTTCAAAAATTGGTGTTTATAAAAAGCCTAAATGTGCTTTATTTAAGCTTTAAGCATTAATAATACAACTAGGGATATTTGATTAAAAAGTCCTTTGAAGAAGTGAACTGAAATCTTAAGTATATTTTCAAATTTGGTATTAATTTTTGTGTTATTTTATTAGAAAGTAGTGTAAAAACATAAATGTTTAGAAATTACACTACTTATTATTTTATATTTGTTTCTCTTTAGTTATCTACTTCTTTATCTTTATCTGATAAACAAAATGGTGATTCAACTTACTTTTTTATGGTCAATTTATTACATCGTCCTAGGGATGCGAAGAATCTTACAAAGCCTCTGATACAATTGACAATGATATACTTTGTTTCTGAAACTTGAACGTATCGACATTAATGACACCATGTTATATTTGTTTAAATAATATTTAGATCAAATTTAAACAATCTGCTACAACAGGTTATTCGTGTTTCTTCAGAAATTTTATTTACTCGAATTTTCTTAGGGGTCACATCTTGGGCCATCTCTATTTAATAAATTTATTAATAATATATATAACTGTTTTTATCACTCTGAATGCTTTCTGTTCGCCGATATCATAAAAATGTTAAAAACATTTTCGGATGCAAACTCTTATATTTTACTTCAACAAGATCTCGACCACTTTAAAGTTATTTTCAACGTTGAAAAATGCAATTAAAATTTTCAAAACAAGGATAGATTATATTATAGGTTACTTCTTCGCCAATAATAAAGTTTAAATAGAGTATATACTGCTAGAGATTTAAGACTAATAATCTCAAATAAGTAGATCTTAATTCTTTACGCTCTCACTTACAGCCGTACTAATAAACAGAGATCAATTCTCGGATTAATGTCGGATTCTAGAATCCTAGATTCATCGCTGTTTATTGCCGTATTTTAAGATTATTTGTAGAATTAATCCGAGATTATAAGAACTGTTAGATGCGTTTTAGCCCAATCCGAGGATTAATCCTCAATCTCGGATTAATTCGCGACCTATATTACTACTGTTAAGTACTATTCCATAATTTAATGTTCCTTTACCAAAATTAAATTAAAATTATAAAATATCTTTCATTTATATTTCACAAAAGAAATTTGTGGTCTTCTCGCTTTTCTACGAGGAAGGTATTATGAAATGTTACAAATTGTAATTAATTTAATATTGAGCTTTGTAATATGAGTAAACTTCTACTACCTTTACGCGTACAAGGTGTTCCGCTAATATAGCGAGAATTTGTTAATTTGTTAAAATTCAAATTTATCAGAATTCTAATTAATTTAATTGTACTTGTTTTAGATTTTTTAATTGTGATGTTCTGATCATCAACACAATCAGTTGTCTTAAACTCATTAACTTTCATGTTAAAAGGTTTTTTGGAGAATTTTTCCCTCTAGGATTAAAATGTGATTGAGATAACAAAAAACAGACTTAATTCACCAAATTAGCTGATTTCAAAAGAAAAAGAAAATCATTATTTTAGATAATTTGATCTTCAGATTTATTTGTTTTTCTTCACTTTATTTTTTAAATTAATTATATTTAAACTAAAATATATAATTCAAACAAAAAGCATAATATTATTTCGATACATTTTTTGCAATCTTTTTGGATTTTTTGAAATAAACCAATATTCTCTACATTTATTAATTTATTAATTTATTTAATGTAATTGTAAAAATTTGTTCGTTTTTCCTATCCTTTAGTTTGTGTAGTATTCACTCCATTTATTAGGCAATCTTCTTTACTTCTTCCCATGTATTCCCCTTTCTTTGTGCTTTTTTTCTTATTGTGTTGTTCTAGCCGTTTCTTAATCTTCCTCTGATGTTTTTTTTTTCAATTACACTTTTTCATATATTTTCTTGGCGTTTCATTCCTCTTTTATTCTACATATGTTTCCATACCATCTTATCTGTCCCTCCATTAATAATAATAATAATAAAAGGTGTAGTAAAAAGAAATCCATTATTTTTCCAATAGATTGCTTTGGTTATCTGTATCTCGCATTGTATAAGTCCGATCAAGTTCTACTAGATGGTGTTAGAAAGGGGAGATTTCGTACTAAAAACTTTTCTGACAGTTTTATGATTAGTTGACTCAGTGACTAAGCTCTATGTATGGGTACCACACGAGTTAACGCAAAAAATCTCATGGACCGAATTTCCATCTGCAAATCGCTGCTGAATCGAACAATATCGCCCCATTTCTAAAGTGGTTGGTGATTGGTGATGAAAAGTGGATCACTTACGACAACGTCAAACGAATTGGCAGGGGATTATTTGCTATGAGCTACTCCCCTACGGCAAAACTCTTAACTCTGAACTGTACTCTCAGAAGCGGCCAGCTTTGGTCAATAGGATAATAGTTGTGTTCCATCAAGACAACACCAGGCCATACACGTCGATAGTGACTCGACAGAAGGTCCGGGAGCATGGTTAGGAGGTTCTTATGCATTCACCTTATAGACCGGACCTGACACACACACAACATAGTTGGCGAAAATTTGTTACAAAAGAGGCCTGTGAAAATCGACTGTTTCAATTTTTTGCCAATAGGGACGAGGTTTCTGTGCGAGATGCGTAATGAAATTACCTTCAAAATAGCAACACGTTATTGAACAAAACGGCGCATATTTGACCTAAGTCGGATCATTTTAACTATGCTAATTAAAGCTTTCAATCTAATGAAAAAATAATAGATTTCTTTTTACTACACCTATTATATTCATTTTATTGAAAATTTGTACATATTTACATTTGAATAATAGATGATGAATGAAGTGTTAGTGTATTAATTTGTCAGAAGGCTATCGACCAGAGGTCTTTCTACCTAGTTTTGTCCAGTCATGTGGCCTCAATCACTAATGTGTAGATGGACGGAATGATGAAATAAAATCAAATATATTAGAATTAGGTTTTTAAATTAAGAGCTTATATCAAGCTTTCTAAAAAGACAATATAAGGATAGTATGTGGAAATTGAAAGAATTTTAGGAGAATTTTTCAAATAGGTATCGAAGACGTTTTTGGATGGAGATAACTATGGTTGTACCATAGAGGAGGAGGTTAGAAGGTGTATGTAAAGGATGAAGAGGATGCCAGAGTTTAGTTAGGTTATAAAAGGATGCTCGCTCTCTAACTTTCCTCCTAAATGTTCCTCCATTATTTTCCCATTTATTAATTTTAAGTTAGTTTTGTCTGTATGCCTCGTTCCTTATCCAATTTCGTTTGTATTGTATTGTATTAGCCTTTATCTAACATTCATTTTATAAATAAATATTTAACTGTAATATCAACGTAAGAAAAATATATACAAATCATTTTGACTGCATGCAGAAGGGCGGAGTTCACTCTTACGCATGATCTTCCACTCGAATCCTCTGATCCTCTTCCTCACTGTTCCGTCGTACGAGGTCCCGTTTGTATTACGTATATTAAAGGTCACTAAAACCCTCTTTTTGCTCGTTTTATTTTTTATTTTTATGAGGAACTTCATATCCATAGCATTTATTTTTGTTGTTTTCTCTCATTGTCCATGATTCGTTATTATATGTCAGGATGGGTCATATAACTTTTTTTAACTATATTTGTACTTTTTCTACTTCTTTTCTGTCGAAGAAAGTGTTTTTCAGCATTTATCATGGTCTTCATTTTCTCAAGATTTATTATTCTCATTTTAAAAGCCTACAAAACATGTGTATTTCTCTGTTTTTATTTATTAGTTACTCATTATTTTAATCTATATACTAGTGAATACTTCTAATTTAAAGTTTTGCATTAAAAAGAAATCTTAATTAATTTTACAATCTACTGGATACTGATTCATTTACGTAGAATCTAAAAAGATTAAATTTTTACCACCTTTATACGGTTTCCTCTCAAGGCCTCGACTTCCTCACGGTTGCAATTGGACTAAAACCCAACCCGTCCGTACTTGAACCCGCGGCTTTTTTTTCTTTTAACAGCCGATTGTTATTCGCGAAGGTTGTATTTCCTCACTTCGTCCGTTTCCCGTGACGAGAGACGTGTAGTGAGTGCCGAATTTTATAAACCCAGACCATTAAGTTTAATTAACTGTCTATATCGTTTTGTTGCTAAATAACTATCTGCAAATAATGTGATTCACGCCAGAAACATTTTATTACCATTAAGTCGGAATTATGAAGGTAATGAGCAACAATGCATGGCGAATAAATAATAAATTGTATTTTTTTGTTCTATTTCAACTAATGGAAATGGTGTGCAGATGTTGCAAAATATCACATGATAATTGTTTATATTAATTACATTGGATTTTAATTAAACTCGACGATGATTGTATTCAAGAGGAAATGATTTATTTCGTCTAGAAATTATATACAGAATTAAGCCTTATTAACTAATAATTAAGTTTTAAAAGATTTTCAGTACTTTATGTTTAACCAAAGACAAATTCGCAAATGTAGTTAATGTATTCAGTTAACTATACAATAATAATCCAATTAATTTAAATAGAGTTCAAAAGTTAACATAACAGGTAAATTAATTTTAAAGATAACGTGTATAGAGATGACACAAATTCCATAAAAATATTATGTTTTACATTACTTTTTCTTTATTTCTTCTTTATTTAATTAATAATTGCTTTTATTAAAATTTTCCACCTCTTCCTTAATAATATCCCAAATGTGATCAATACATGATGCTAACTAACTAATAGATAACGATATCTGGTATATCATAAATGCGCTGGCAAGATAAAATGAATATGCAATTAGTTGTCGTAAAAATAGAAAATTTTTACATTTACTTCATGATTCATATTACTCAGAAAAGATAATATGGAAAATTAATGGTATTTAAAAAAATACAATCTGCTTAATCTTTAAAATAATTGTCACGATATTCAGTTACTCTTTTTATAAGCATTGCAAAATTAGTAATAAAATATAGTTTTATTTATTACTGTAACGAATGACAAGTTTAAGGAGATAAAAGTATTGTGATATTTTTATTTCAATCCAGTTTTATCAAATCCGAAAAACTCATTCATTATGTAGTATAATCTTGTTCTATTCATTTTACTTTTCATAATGCTGCGCTAACAATCTAATGTTTTTAACATTATTAAATGTAGATTGATTGTTAATGTTGATTGTATTTATTATTTCATTTACTGTAGCTTTGATAACTTTTATTTTGAATATTGCGCATTAACCTAAAAAAAGGAGTTATTACAACTTAAATGGTATATTATGTAAGAAGTTTTATGAGCAAAGAAAGGAAGTTTGCGAAACGAATTACATATTTTTTAAGACAAAATAAGGAAGCAAAGTTCACCGGTTTTAATTTTTGTAATGTTATAATCTTGTACTGATATAATCATATTTTTGGCAAATTACCGTTCACTTCGAACGCTACTCGCTTATTTTAAGGTGTATATTATTGAACATAATTTACTAATTTAAATTATTTTTCTGTAACCTTGGAAATATTACTTTAAGACTCTACACTCCAGTTTAATGAAATGTATGTAATAAGTATGCACTAAGTTCTATTAGCAATATGAGATACTTTTTAGAAAGCTAATAAATGTGTCTTTCTTAAATATATATATATATGAATCAAAATAATTATTGAGTTATGCCTTCATTTTTTATAACTATAAAATCGACCGATTACGTGTCTTCCAAACATCAATGCAAAATATGTTCCAAATTCCTTAACTATGCGTGGGTCGCCTTATTTGCCTACGAATTGATAATGAGAACCCCCGTCTCGAAGGGGGCACCGATCCCTTAAAATGTCGTGCGAAAATTTGCTTCGCGTGCTGGGGATGTATTGACCCCCGCAGGGCAAAAAAAATCAGAACGCCCCACATTCCCCGAAATACGTTTCAAGGAAACTCAAAAGTAGAGCGCAGAAATGTCTAGTCATAAATATTCAATCGTCACGACTTTATAGTACATGTATTTATTTAGTAACACGAAACCGACTATGAAGCATGTGGTTTTCTTTAGCAATGATATTTACAATCACTTAGCATAAAATCGATCAGATACTGAGAGCATGACCATCAGCATCAAATGAAATGAGTAACATTACGATCTTTCAAATAATAGCGGAAATAAAATATCAGAACCTATTTACTTTCGTTAACTTTGTCTCTAAATCTCAACATAGTTTCTTTAAAACGACTAAAAAAAGTAAAATATTTATTATTATTATGAACATTAATGATACATTATGTTAGAATATGTGATACATTTTGAAAATTAGGAACTACAGTGTAGTTTCTTTAAAGTTCCAAATGTTTGTTTTTTTTCGTGCACTTTTTTATTAGTAAGATACATGCTAAAAAATATATATAAGATCAAGTCTACAACATTTTCAGCTTAAATTTTGCAACACACCTTCCATTACTTGGAAAATAATGAAATTATAATTGGAATTATATAACTTATATAAATAGAATATACTAAAAGTTATAATGTAAGTTAATATTAAACATCCTTAAGCAAGTCCATGATATTCGAATTAACTTTTTTTCTAAATTTGTGATATAATAAAATCAAATGTACTTTAATAATATGCAATCATATTAATCAGTTTTTATCTTTATTTTTCTTTGCTGGAATTTATGTTAAGATTTTATAAGTATGCATAAAACATTATTTTTTAAATATTACGCAAAATTATACATTCCCACGTTTGAATCGTCACGCATGTATAAGTGATCAGTTCATTTTAAAACAATCTTTTTGACGTTATCGCAATGTGTGATTTTTTAAAGTACAGCGTAGTCCCTAAACATAAGCAGATGTGACCATTTCTGTTAATAACAATATATTACACAATACATACAGTTTAAGGTCATGGAAAACTCCTAAAATTAAAATCTGCAAGTTATACATAAATATTTCAAAAAACATAATGATTAGATATCATTATTACGTAGAAAAAAACATTCAAGTGAACGATTACCGTTTTCAGGACGTGGAACAGGACAGACATGTGCTCAAAAGGAAACTCACAAACAGAGAATCGGAGTTCGAGGCGAGGGTCGTCGAGCTGCAGAACGACATCGCCGAGTTGACCAATAAATTGCAGCAGAAGGAACAAACTATAAAGCAGTGGGAGCGTGATAAATCCAACCTAGTCTCTGAGCTTACAGCTCAAAATGTCAGACTCACCTCACAACTTAAAGGTAAGATGATCAATTGCTACATTATTAGAGAAATAGTTGGTTATTGTATCCAAAAATAATTTTAACGTGCCATATTGATTTGTAAATACCTGGAGAGTTAAAAGTCCGTTTCCCTGTCTTCAACTACATTATTCTAATTAGTACCAAAATAGATCTAAACCGATATTTTGTTGAGTGGGAAACAATAATTCAAAAAATTATTTTTACATAATTAACAACTTAATTCCTCTCTTGTTTTATCTCTTTATCCAGGAAACAATTCATGCTGGTTACTATCAAAAATACTATTATTTATTTAGGAAGGTGTCCGCTGTTTGGTTTTAACTTATGCTAGGAAATATAGGAAAAGTAAATGTGAATATATAATTCATCATGGATGGTTCTGTTCAAGATAGCATATGTCGTACAACAAGCCAAACACGTTATTTTCCGTTAATTGTGTTATTTTTAATTTCTAGAATCACAAGCATTAGAAAGTCAATTACAAGAGCAGCTATTAGCCCTTAAGGAACAGCTAGCGTTAGATAAATCTAATCTTCAGGAGCATATGAGTAGTGTGGATGGACTGAGGGATGAACTAGACCTGGTAACTGAGAAGAAGAATGAGTTGGAGAGGAGGCTACACATGGCCGCGGCGGAACGTGATAATATGACCACTGCTTTGGAAGAGGCCTCCGACCGAATCCTGTTACTCGAACGGCATGCCAGAGAACAGGACATACGTTATCAGCAGAGCCTGAAGGAGTACACACTCCCTCAGGAGAAGCTCTCAATAGAGGACAGACTGAACAGTAAGTGTTGATCTGTGGTGTAACTCCTAACAAACGTAATACTAACAGCTTTTATGGGAGTAGTAATAACTAGTCTTTAGTAACTTGCATCTTTAGTTGGTAATTAAAAATCCTAAATCTACATAATTTAGAAAAATTTTATCATATTTTTATAGTTTGATTTTGATTCTATATTTGATTGCATAGACCTTAATTAGCATTCATAATTGAGTATATTCAATCAAATTAATAACTTTAAGAATTATCTACTTTCCTGTACAGCATTACCTTCATTTACTTTTATCCACATTTTATGTTAAATAACAACGTAGTTATATATAATTAAAATTATTTTAAAAATTACTTAAAACTTAATATTCATTTTCTAATTTAATCTACATATTCTGGTTTTTCGGTTTCTGAGTATAAAAAATTGCTTCCTCATTGCCGGTTATTTTAATATACGACTCAAATAAATTTTCATTAAATAAACAATAATTCGTTATCAAGTTTAAAAAATTGTAAATGCCTACGCCACCATACATATTAATTTCGCATAACAGCTTGATAAGAATGTACGTCAGCACCTCTGCCAATTCGCATGCATCCAAAACACCCAAAAACCAATTACCCATCCATGCCTACCATGTTCTGATAATAAACTTAAACTAGCTTAGTGTCGTAACTGTGTTATTGTCTACTAACATGACTATCCGTCGTTAACAGCCGGTGAACATCGATCTTTATTAGTAGAGATGGATATTTCGGAACCCACGCTCTCACAGGAGTGCATGTCCGTGTACAGGCAGCTCAGGTCGCTGTGCCAGCAACTAAAATCGCACAATGATGACGATTCCGGATTACATTCGGATTGCTCAACTAGTACCGACGACGATAAACAGTTTTCGACCGGATTGTTGAGCGAGGTCGCTCAAGAATTGGTAGGACTGGTGCTGGACACGGACGTAGTGAGGATACTGGAGAGGCTGGAGCAGGCTAGAAGGGAGATACAAGAACGAGATCTTGAATTGCAAAGGAGGGCTGATAATATTATGGAATTAACCACTAAAGTAAGTTATTATTAAACAAAAATGGCATTTCATTTGATCATACAATATAAATATTATTATATATTGTACGTATGTATAAATTAGTTTTTAAAGTTGTATTATTATGTATATATTAAGGACAATTATTAGCTGCAATTTTAATAACATCATTTAACATTTCATTGGTGAAAATTGTAAGTTTAAATTTTATTTAAAAAATCGGATAATGTTTCCATTTTGCAGTAATATTAGTATTAAATTCATTCTCTTTTAGGTTTCTGTATGTGAAGTTGAACTTCAAGCAGCTCTCGAAGAAAGGGATCGCGCTAGAAACGATGCCTCGCATTCATCACTGAACCAAGATGAGGTCGTTTCAAAAGCCAGGGAAGTCAGGGACCAAGCTGTTACCAGGAAGAATAAAGCAGAAGTAGAGCTTGCCAAAACGAGGGTTGAACTCATGCAGGCCAATAGTCAACTCCTCGAGGCCATTCAACAGAAGGTTGAGCTTAGTCAACAACTCGAACAGTGGCAGGTATGTATTTATTATATTCTCTGATTGTAAATTAAAATACACTTATCTATACCACTATAGATATTACAAATTATAATAAATACAAAAGTGCATTAATTTTAACTCGAAAAATTTAGATGGACATGCAAGAATTACTAGATGAGCAGCTGAAAAACAAATTAACCTCGCAGGAGATAAAAATGCGACCAGTCGACTCATCAGCAACTTCGATAGCTACGACGAGAAAGCGGCTGCTCAACTTCTTCCAACGATAGCGCCCCACCAACTTAACGGACATTCAACTAATTTATTATTTTAGTTACACTAGATATTTACCTGCTACCATCCAGTTCCTCATCTACGGCACTAACCCATTCGAAGAACGCTTCCCAGTCCTAATTTATTTTTCTCAGATTCCCCCTCCCCCCACCGTGTGTGCGTTTAGGTTTTAATTAATACGATTCTGTGATTATTATTGTAAACATTGTATATTTGTTAATGTACGTTATGTTCTCGAGGGGCGTCGGTTAGTTAATTAGTGAATCGGACTCGAATCCCGCCCGGCTGATCTCGAGTTCCTAGCTTCTCGTACCTTTAGTTACCAATGAGTCTCGGTAGTGAAACTACAGGTTGTGCCTTCGCACATTTCAACGAAGCGCCCTTTTATAAATGTACTGGTCCGTCCAAAATGTTCTAAAGATGACTTTTTTAATGATTGTTAACTAATGGATGTAAATGAATTTAAATAAATATTTTATTAACTCATCTTTTTTTCAATTGTATTAACAAAAGTAAATAAAAAAATACGAGCCGAGAAGAAAAGATAAGCGTAAGGTAAGTTCAATGGCGAGGCTGTTATTTCGAGTAAAATGAATTTTATAATGAAATATATACTGATACAAACTAATAGTTACTTAAATTAATAATTCAACGTATTTCAAATCACTCGTTCGTGTGCGTTTTGAGTTTTGAAATAATATAATTGTTAATTTTTACTCCTCATATCGAATTTTCATTGAAAAATTCATGACATACAAATTTTATGCATAGAAGTAGTTTTCTAATATATTTATGGATTATCACAGAACTTGGAGAAAAAAAATTAAATATCAAAGAAATTTGATTGAAATATGACCACATATTTTTGCGACTTATATAATACAGGTTATAATATGTTTTATCCTTATAAATGGAATATGTCAGTGGCGTGAATATAACTGGTGAGTAATAAAAGTGGAAAAAAAGAATCAAATTAACACCTTAATTCAAAGCTTTAGTTTAAATGGTTCTGGGTCTTAATATATAAAGTAGTTGACCAGCACTCAAACAAAAATAGAAATCAAAAGAAATTTTGCGTATAATCAGAATTCACCCACAACGTAAATAAGACCCGTTTAAATTAGCTTTAACTAAGTAGAGTACATTAAAATGTAATGTTACTTATCAGGAGCTACCCTTTTCAAGCTTCCAAAAGTCTAAGTTCTGATAAGAAACTAGATTTTATCACATTAGACTAAACATACAGACAGACGCAAAAAAATAGAAAGTAACGAAGAATGAGCATTAGGATACTTCTAAGATTCATGCAATCAAAATTAAATATGGGATCATTGCACTAATGTACAAAACAAACTGTATCAAATAAATAGCAGAACCAATAGTAATTACGATGAATTAAATTCTCTCTTAACCCGTGGTGAAACATTTTTAAGGGTTTCAATTAATCCTCTAATTAACAAAAGTAATTAAGATGATAATTTAGTTGTAGTTGACCATGCTTGTGAGGACACAAAATCTGGATGTCTTACTAGAGCAAGCAAACTTTTATAATACATAAAATATCCGAAAAACCAAAGAGTAGCTCAATTTCAAATATCTTAAAACACCGTGAAATGTAGAATTAATGTAGTTTTGTATTTTTAAACAATATTTAAGTAAATTTTCACCTTTACACACAAAAATGGAATGTAAAGTAGTGCGAAACCACCACTAGAGGCAAGGTTTGTACTATCAGTATTGCCTCACAATTCTTTAAAATATAGGAAAGTCATAGAAAATCTTATGAACTGACCTGAACTAACCTGGTATATCTCTATATAAAAATACTAAAACCTAATGATCGGCACAAAGGTGTCCTTGTAATACAAGACTATATATTAATTTCAAGTAAATTAATTATCTAAATCTTTTAACATGCAATTAAAGGATAATGAGGTGTTAATTGTTATGTATAACGCTATATAATATTTATAATAAATATTTTATTTTCTGTTTACAACAAGAGGTTGGAATGTGATATGTAGTTATTTACATATTTCGTTTGAATTAATTAATGTAGGTCGAGTTTTGATAGCGGGGGATGCGCCGGTCGAGTTTTCTTTTCGTGTTTAGTTTGGCACTAACTCAATCCGGTTACACCCCCTCCCAGAGTCCCAAAACAGCTCAACGGCCCCACCCTCGCAAACCCCCCCACAAACTTAGGCCCTTTGCGAGTGACAGGGTGTCTCCTGTGTATAAAAAAGGCACATAATATATAAAATTGCAGAAAATAGGACCTGTGCACGAATTTAAATCCCCGAACATTATATACTTAATTCTCCGGGGGGCTGAATCCAAGCACCACCATATAAGTACATGTTTTTTTGTCAGTAGAAAATTAAAATATTTACAAATTACAAAATATAACCCTCGTCGTCTAAGTTTATAATAAACGTTATGGAGTACGGTCACCTACTCTGCTCAAATTACAACCATTTTTTTTTGTTGACATCTAAATGACATTTATATAAATGTTAAAATATATAACTATATATGTATCTCTGTTCTCTAGAATATATTTTATCTCATATATAATAATACTTTTATATCTCTTTTAGCCTAGATAAATCACAAAATTAGATTGGATGTTTGTGCCGGGTCACGGGCCCCAGACATGAGGTCCCACCACTTGTTCATGGGGCGCGGTCGCTTGTTCATCACATTGATACTTAATTCTAAATTTGTTTTTTTTTTGTAATTTGCATCGATTTTATTTATTCTCGATGAGCAATTGAAGCTGGAGAACCAGTTCTCTAGAGAGACGTAGTATAGCACCAGCATCATGCCTCTCTGCCATTTCTACAAAAAAATAAACATTTCAGTTAAGCTCTTTGTAGCTTCTAGAACATGTAGTTTAAGTAGTTTTTAACTCACCATTAAAGAATTTTATAATATCCGTAAAATCCATAGAATTCGAGAGGATGATGTCTCTGTAGGTCTCCAGGAAGGCCAATGCGAGGAAGAGGACGAAGTGCGAAGAGGAAACATGCTGCGCCGCCCAAATTACTTCCCATGTTGCGTACACATCGGGGTAAATCAGCTCTCGTTTGAAATCCAGTAGGAACCATCGGTAGCAAAAGTAGAAGTGCGTATAATCACCGTGCGAATGCATCAACTCGTACATTTCGGAGTCTAAAATTTGTATGAGGGAGCGCATGTTCGCAAAATGACAGTCCATCGCATTGCCATTGGGGAAGTTTTCGACCATACGTTCCATTAGGTGGCAGAAACAGGCGTAAGTTAAGCTTTCGTCATTAAAGATCACCAGAAGAGGGGCTACTAGATCGCACATGCCCTGCATGTAGCCAATGTCTAAGTGTTCCCAAACATATCTTAAAAAATAAAATATTAATTCACAACGTTTCCTTTTTAATTTTAATTTTTTAGAATTATTATTATTAAAGTATTAATAAATTTTAAGTTATTATTACGTGTGTGAGGGTTGAATTATATGAGCCCATTAAATAAAGGAAAACCTTTTAAACTTTAACGATAAATACAAAAGTTACTTCTAATACCTGTATTCATATTAAAATTCATTCGAAAGACTCGGGGGAAAATAATGGCACGGGTTTTACACTTACGTGCACATCACGTTCCTAAGCTTATCTAAATTTTCTCCTGCGAAATACCAGTAGTTTCGGTCGCACCTTTGCACGTCCTTTTCGATCCTATGCAAATTCAAGCCGAAAGTTTCTAAAAGCTCCGTCTATAAAGGAAATATTAATTTGAGGCACATATATTAATATAATATCAATTAAATTGTATAAAGTTTTTCTGATAAGTAAGTGAATTTACTGTATTTTCTATATTTAATTATTTAAAAAAATGTAGTAAAAAATATATTTAAAAAATTTGTGCATAATTTTAAATAACTCATTCATTAGACTTTAAATGATACGTAAAAAAACAAAATATTCTATCATTCTCACTTACACTATAAACACCCCCATTTGAGCTAGCTGGTGATACGCACGCACTAACTGCTGGTGATATCAACCCATGCGTTTCTAAGCAAGAATCCAGTGCGTGATGTTCTTCCGTGACGGCATCTAGGTTGTTCCTGTGTGCAGCAATTTCAGCTACAGTGTTTGACATGTCGACACTCGCATTGGTTACAATCACACTGTGCACAAATTCGTCTGCATCGCCATTAGCATTCTGCACCACCTCTTTCTCAATCACCACGACCTCCTCCTCTTCATCGGATTCGTATTGTATAGTATTTTGTTTGGTCTTCATGCCCTTGTTTGTCTCGTCATCATCGTGGGAAACTTCCTCGTAATCACTAACATCTTCAAACACCTTAAAAAAGAAACAAATATTAATATAATATGAAATATATCAATTATTACTCTTATTATTAAAACCCTAAATAACATTTGATTTTTAAACATTTTAAAGGATTTTCCAATAGGGACTTCCGAACTTTCACAGTTGATAGTGGCCCTATTGTTGAAGCCTGATCTGTTGGCTGTCATTTATTCAGTTTATTTTGCTAAATGTCATGGACGGATATAGCGTTCAACAAACACGTGCAAATTATAAAATCGTTTTATCAAAATGGGTCGTTATACCGGGAGAATTATTCACAATGTGGTGGATATATGTGAGTCCACTGGTTCAGTAAACAATGAACTAACACGCATACGACGGCAACGTAAAAGCTGCAGAAAATATCGCCGCTGTCCGTGACAGTATGCAGGAGAATCCGAGGCACAAGAACTCAGCCTTTCGCAGACCCAGGAGCTGAAAGTAAACGACCATAGACAACGACGTGTGTTCGCTAAATGGGCCGTAGAGCAGTTGGAAACTGACCTTAATTTTTATCAAAAAATCATCTTTATCGATGAGGCCATTTCTGAATGAATGGGTACGTCAACAAACAAAATTGTCGAATTTGGGACGATACCAATCCACATGAGATCTAAGATCGTTCAATGCATACCGAAAAAGTGGATTTTGGGCTGGCGGCGTTATCGGTCCATATATCTTTAAGAACGTCGAGCTTTATAGGTCGATGATTACTAACTTCTTTTGGCATGAATTGGATGACGACACCAATAGCATATGGTTTCAAAAGGAGGGCGCTATGTGGCACACAACTCATGCCACATTGTACATTCTGCACAAGCCATTTGAGGGCATTGTCATCTCATATGGAGCTGATGTGAACTGACCACCAAGATCGTGCAATTTGATCCCATTAGATTTTTGCTTGTGATATTTTCTTAAGTCGCAGATCTATGCGAATTAGCAACAAATCACAGCCAATATAACCCATGCCATCGGTCAAATTTAGAATGATTTATGCGCCAGAATCATGGAATATTTAACATTTGGATGCGCGCCACCCAGCAAAGCCACGGCAGATATTTGTATGATGTTATATTCCATATATAACGCCATCGATAGGCCTTTCAAACCTATAAAAAGTTTTAATGATATCTTACCCACACTTTGTATTATTCATTCACAGCATTCTCAGAATTATTCATTCGAGAGCGAACTGCTGCCGCGTACAGACGCATTCCTGCATCCGTCCGTCCAAGCTATCTCTCTCTTACACATTCGTGTGTCCGAGTATTTTCCTAAATTTCAAAGCGATTAATCCGTTTACACTACGTCCATCATCGAGATGGACGTGGGTGACCCCACTCTTGACGTCTATTCGGACTTAAAAAGTCCGATTGACCCCGCACACTACCAAGCGGAAATAGACAAGCGAGACCGACAAGTCGAACTATATAAGGAGCACGTCCTAGCGCTCCAAAACGACGTGAGCCGTCTAATGGCGGAGTTAACAGCTTTCAAAGAGCAATCCGCCCGACAACAACCCGATATAACCGCGTCGAAGCCCAGTGCTTCCGTCGCAAACCTACCGAACTCGACCGCGTCGAAGCCCAGTGCTTCCGTCGCAATCTCACTGACTGAGTCGAAGCCCAGTGCTTCTCAAACCTCAGACAACTCCGATGGGTGGATGACACCTAAATACGCCCAGAAAAAGGAGCGTTCCCAGGCGTCTAAGCGCCCGCCCCCCCCCTAGCAGCTCGAACAACGAGCAAAGCCACGCCGGCAAAAAGCCGGCCTCATCTGCCGGTAAATTACCGGCAAAGAAATCCACCGGCGCAAATTCCGCCGCAAAAAGTCCCCCCTCATCGGTTTCCGCCGGTAAATCCGCAACGGTTCCTCTAAAACCCAACTCGTCTTCGAATATTTCCCCGTCTACATCGGGAAATACTCCATCCGCTGCGCCCACAGCCAGCAATTCGTCCTCTGCTGCTCCTTCGCAGCGAGCTAACCCCCAGGCACCGGCCGTAAAACGCCCGCCACACATCGTCATGCGGTCCCAGTCCAACTGGTCCGCCATTGCTAGCCACCTCACCTCGATAGGAGTTTGTGTTGTTAAAGCACAATTAATTCCCCTGGGAATCCGTATCCAGACCGCTACACCGATCGATTTCCGAAAGGTGACAGCGTTCTTCGATAACTCAAATATCGAATATCACAGTTTTCCCACTGAAGAGGAAAAAACCCTTAAAGTGGTCATGCGTAACATCCCCCTCGACATGACAACTGACGAGCTACGCGATATTCTTATCGCAGACAATATTCCGGTGATCGAAATTCACCGCATGACAGGCCGTAACGGCAATACTCTAAAAATGATGTACGTTAATGTACAGAAATCCGATGCGGGTAAAAGGATATTTCACATTATCCGCATCAATGGGATTACGGTTAAAGTCGAACCAAAATTAAAATCAAAAGGCATTAGTCAATGCCATCGATGCCAGAAAGTTGGTCATGCCCAACGTTTCTGCAGGGCTAAGTTCGTCTGCGTTAAATGCGCAGGGAACCACCACACGTCCGAGTGCACTATCACTCCAGAAACCACTCCTCGATGTGGTAATTGCGACGGCAAACACCCGGCCAGCTATCGTGGCTGCCCCATGTTTGCCAACTCCAGGCGCAACAAGCCCTCTCAGGCCTCTCAGAGGACCTCTAGGGCTTCCAACGCCCAAAGACGTGATGCGTCACTGCTTCACCTGCAGACTTTCCGGCTCTTCCGGGCTCACCGCCCGCTGCTCGAACTCCCGATGAGCAAAAAGAGCTTCTCAAAAAGCTCCTGGCAACGGTGCATACCGACGCCGAATGAGCTACGATCGCTTTCGCTGTCACTTCAACGTTCGCTCCGGCCAACTAAATGGCCAGTGCAGATTCTTCCATTTGACAATCCCAAATGGCTGCACAAATACCGGACTTGACAAACCACTTAGACTTCCTTCGCATTGCTTTCTGGAATGCGAATGGGCTTCGAGAACGTATTGACGAGCTCGAACTTTTCGTTCAGGAGAATGATATTCATATCATGCTGGTGAACGAAACTCGTCTCGGCCTGCGCCTGAGGCCCAGAGTCCTAGGTTATACCACTTACCTACAGGTCAATGACATCGACCCAAGTCATGGCGGTACATCTTCATTAAGAGGGGGCTAGACCACTCACAGCTCCCGCTCGACAATTTATCGAGTCTAAACGCTACTGCAATTGTTCTGAATACAGAACACGGACATTTAAAAATCGTCTCGGCATACCATTCGCCATCTCATCTAATAACACATGATGACCTAAATCTTGTCTTTAACGACAACATGCCAACCATCTTGGCGGGCGATTTGAACTCCAAAAGTCCTGAGTGGAACAGCAGACTTACTAACCGTAATGGTAGAATCCTCCGACAGTTCATCAACAACTCGAACTTAATAACTAATATCAGGGCCGTCGGCCCAGTAAGTCCTACTTTTTTCCACGGAGACTCTAACGTCCTGCCTGATGTGCTTGACATAGCCGTTCTCTCGAATGTCGATTGGGACCACGACATCTGGTCTTCAAATGAGCTCAGCTCCGACCATAATCCTGTCTTTTTAGACATAGCTGTCGGAGCACCTAGCCCGACTCGAGAGATTAAATCAACAAATTGGCCTAATTACAAGACGAAGGTGGAAAATTCTATCTCTCCCCTTCCAGTCATCAACTCGACGATTGACCTCGACGCAGCCGTCTCTAGGCTCTCCTCGGTCATTCTCAAGGCTCACAAAGAGTCTAGCAGGACATCCTCACAGGTTGATCCTCTCTATATTCCCCCTGAGCTCAAGGCTCTCATCCGGGACAGAAAGCTCGCTCGCCGCAGATGGCAAAATACCCGAGATCCATCCTTCCGTACGGAAGCCAATCAACTCGCTCGCCGGGTGAGAGACCATTTACGCGACCTGCGTAATGAGCGCTGGGAAAAGCGACTCGAATCGTTCAATGAGTACCCACATTCTGTGTGGGGGTTTTTCAAAAGACTCAAGAGAGGTAAACCCTGCAGCCACGCGTTACCCGGCGAGAGAGGACTCGCATATTCCGATTCTGATAAAGCAGAAGCGTTCGCCGACTCCCTGGAGCGGCAATTCACACTAAACCCTGGCGACGACGATGACTTCTTCGACGAAGTCAAAAGATCCGTCCGATCCTACATTTTTAACTCAGACCGGGCGTGGAACTGCGAACCAGCCACCCCAGAAGAACTCGATGGTCTGATAAAACGGCCCAAAAATCGGAAAGCCCCCGGATTTGACGGAATTTCCACCTTAATGGTGAAAAACCTCGGCCAAAAGGGTAGAACTGCTCTTCTCGACATCATTAAAGCCTCGATGCGATTGGGTGTATTTCCATCAGCATGGAAGCTGGCCTCTGTGGTCAGCATTCTCAAGGTGGGAAAATCACCAACCTTTCCCCAAAATTATCGCTTAATCAGTTTGCTTAGTGCTCTAGGCAAACTCCTCGAAAAGGTCCTGGTAGCTCGTCTTTCGGTCTTCACTGAAGACCATAAAATTATCCCAGATTCACAGGTTGGCTTCAGAGCTGGCCTGTCTACCACTCATCAGCTTCTGAGGGTGACCGAGTACATCTCTGAGGGCTTTGCCATCAAAAGAGACACTGCAGCAGTATTCCTTGACGTCTCAAAGGCGTTTGACAGAGTCTGGCATGACGGCCTTGTCTATAAAATGATAGGGCTCGATTACCCAGAATACATAATAAGGATATTGTACGACTTCCTTCGTAACAGGAAGTTCTGTACTAAGGTAAATTCCAAGTTTTCCACTCAGCGTCCGATATTAGCAGGTGTTCCTCAGGGCTCTGCCCTCTCTCCGGCCCTGTATAATATATACTAGCGACATACCGAATCTGGCTCCGGTCATGATCGCTCAGTATGCTGACGACACTGCCCTTCTGTACAGAGGGCGCTCTACCGCCCACTTGGAGACCACTCTCCAGAAAGCCCTAGAATCCTACGAGGAATGGGCCGACAAGTGGCGGCTTGCGATAAACGCTGATAAAAGTGTCTCTGTACACTTCAGCAAAAATAAACATCTAGTTATTGACTCCCCAGAATTCTCCTTTGGGGACTCATTAATTCCGAGACGAGGTTAAATACCTCGGTCTAATCTTCGACCAACACCTAAGATGGTCAAAAACAATCTCACATGTCCTTCAAAAGGCAAAAGCGACCCTGTCAAGGCTGTGGCCTTTGATAAACAAAAAATCCAAGTTAGCCCATAAGTCCAAGGTTAAATTCTACAAAATGGTCATCAGGCCACAGCTGACCTACGCTGCACCCGTATGGGGCTACTGCAGGCCCACTCAGATCGCGAGACTACAACGTCATCAGAACGTTGCTTTACGCAGAGTCCTCAATGCTCCGCCCTACATGCGGAACACTCAAATCCACAGAGAAACGTCCACGCCGAGTGTGATGGAGTTTATCCGAGAGACTGCAGTAGCCTTCTACGATAAGATTGACAATGGTCCCCCCTCTGGGATCACTTTTCCAAAATACGATTTCGATGTAAAACATCGAAGGCCCCGAAATGTGCTAATTGGTACCCAATTAGACCAAAACTCTCAATGAGCCACCGTGAACCGCTCGGTGACGCTGCTCCCCTTCGAGGAGAGCGTTACGCAGGATGATCGGTAATATAGACTAAATTCATCTAGCGATTTCCTCGCTTATGTCCTTGACTGGGAAAATCCAATGGCATTGAACCAGTCCCTCCCAGATAGATCCACGGAGGAGAAGTTTTAGTCGGTAGGAGTCCGACACTGCCCTACTAAAAGGGCGTCCCATGATGGATTTCCTCTCCTTGCATCAAAAAAAAAATATATATACCCACACTTTGTTTTACTTGAATTTAAAGAGAGGAAGCGCGTATTGAAAGACCCTATATAAACGGTTTTTTTACATCTCTGATATCAGTGCGAATATTAAACATAATTATCGAAGAAAAATAATACTATTTAATTGTATTATTTTAAATTTAAGGAATTTTATTTGGATACTATCGTCAGTTTATTTATTATTTTAATATCACAAGTAGTTAAACCATTTGTTATTTAAAGTAAAGCATACGGATAATACCCATCTTTAAATAAAATTAAACCATACCCTACATAATTTGAATAATACGCATAGTTTCGGCAATAGTCCCGAAATTAAATATTCCACTCAGGCATAGGTAACGATAACAAGTGAATCCCTTATAAATAAATGTGGATTACGGGTTATTGCGAGACTTTATTTTATTACTCTGGGGTAAAAGCTCATTCTATGCCATACGGGGATTAGTGTTACTTACGTCATTGCTCAAATCCCTTTGAATTTGCTGGGGAACCTGTTCTCCGCTCATGCTTTCGCTGCTCAATTTAGCAATAGCGTTTGCTTGCGTCTCCTTATCTCGCTGCTTTACAATCGCTTCCACTGCCAACCACTCAGACATCGTATTTTCATAACTGTAATGAAAAAAATACGTATTTATGCCATTAATTAATTTGTTCTAAATATCTCTGAGTGTTTTGAAACTTATATTTTTAATCAAGCCTATTCGAAAATATATCTCTTTTTTCTTGAATAATTTTCTCACGTATCATTAACATTATGAAGTAATAAGTAAAGAATATAACATATCCCTTTTGATCACTTTTTATTCTATAAGTTATATTTATTTAAAAGGAACGTTCTATTCATATTTTTAGATAGATGAAAAATTTAATATCTCATAATAATTTTCTTTTATAATTAGTAAAAACTGCGATAAGAAATAACGAACATTTTTAACCAAATTATTAATATAAAAATAAATATCTTTAATACAAATGTTATTATAATAATAATTTACTTTGTAATCAAGAGCTCAAAACATTTGTATCTATAATTTTTAGAAACTCTTGAATTTATATGTGTAATATGCGGTTTAATAAATTGATTAATATTAATCAGTTACTCACGCTTGTTTGGTTTCCTCATTCAGCTGATTCCTTTCCTCCACAGTGCTGCCAAATTTAAAATGACCCAGTAGATACGGCCACACCTCTTTCCTCAAATCTTCGGCAATCCCTCCGTAATAGGTAAGCCGAAATACTTCGGAGCTATCTTTTAGGACACCGTCTATACAGAGCTCCACCCACTTTTCCAAAGTTAGTCCTAAACAAACAACATTTTCATGAAGTTGTAAATGGATTTTAGATGTTAGTCTAAGTTAATTAATTTCATTTTCTCTTTAAAACAGAACAAAACCATAGTAATAAAATTATTTCAGAACACTTTGAATTTACGTGAAGTGTTTTGAAAGTTAAAATAATACTCATATCTAATATATAATGATTATTATGTTATTAATTTAATATACTATATATTTTAATATTATTTGTTAATGTTAAATTGTTAAAATGTTAGAATGTAGTATAATATTTACTTTTTATATGTAAAATCTAAAAAAATAATAAATATCAGTATGTTTTTTGTGATAAATTATTTTCAATGAAAATTCGTTACACTAAGTATATATTTTTTCATGTATATTTTTTCATGTAAAAAACTATGAGTGTAATCGTATAAAATTAAATAATTATTTAATTTAATAAATTAAAAAATAATAAAACGTTACTTCTACTGTGGTCTATTTATGCCAAAGAACAATCTTGAAAACTTATAGTAAAATTACTTAATGAAAATAATCTTTGTAGCATATTTTTTAACGCAAAACATATGGATTACCTCCTTCAGCTCCATCTCCAGCAATTATACTTCCATTTACCAGTCCGCTCAGATGGGTACGTACAGTAGATAGGTGTCTGCAGTACGCCAACCACCCATAGAATGCCCTAGAGATAATCTGCCGCTTCATGGAATCGCACACCGCCTTGATACAGATGCTCGGCGGGCTTTCAGGGCCGTTTTGATCAAGACTAAAACTTTTAGAGGAACTCTCGGAACTAGTGCTAGAGGATGCTAGTTGCACTCGAACTTTTGAGGGCAAAGGGGCTCTAGTATCCATCAACTCGTTTCGTTTCACTAATTATGAGGAAGATAATAATAAACTTTAGGTTTAATACTAAACATCCATTGAGGCATTTCTTAACCAAATTTACATATTCTTACTTTGATTTTTTTTTATTTAGTTACTTTATTGAATGTATAAAACGTATTAGTATAAAATTTAATCTTTGTAAATAATAATATCTGGCTGCTTCATATGTATAGTATACACACATTAAAAATTAATAATTTTAAGCTTATTATTCTATAATTGTGAATGCAAAATGTGAAAAAACTATATTAAAAAAACTATTACTTTTCAGAAGAAATTTAAATCCATTTAAAATTATGATGGCAGGGTAGTAAAATTTGTATTTTAACTAATATCCTAAATCCTATTATATCAGTGAGTAATATCGCTTTACTTACATATATCTTTATGATTGGCATTATCAACGATCCTGAAAACGTAATCTTTGGTAGCATCCTCGCTCTCCGAAAGTGCTGGAAGTGGCCGTTTCTTTTTTTTGTTAGCACTGTTGGTGCCCGACCGCTGCGACCATAAAGGAGGATCCAGTCTACCCCGTGGAAGCAATCCAGTCTCTATGCAACTGAGAAAGGCTAACATATGCCCGCCCTTAGGAAAACGGATCGGTGGTCTCTGGAGTCCGTCCTGTCCCACCAAGATAACTGTTCCACCGGCCTCCGCATCTTGATGACAGTGAACGTATACAATTTCGTCCAAACGTACTTGAAGTGCGTAATCCCAGTATGCACTGAAAATAATATGTAATTCACTTCATTATTTTTCGTACAAAAGACAAAAAAAGGTGTAATATCGTCGGATATAAAAAGACAAATTATCAGTTGATAATGTAGCCAGCATGGTTTCATCACAGGCTATTCATCTCTAGTTAATCTATTAGACCAAATGTTTTAGATAAGAATACGTTATTAATTTGATTTTAGCAAAGTTTTTGACTTCAATACAAACAGAAACACTATAACTAGGATTATACAAATAGTGAAAATCAGAAATTTTGGGTAAATCTACGTTAAGTTATTTATGCACGATCATAAGATATTTAAATATATTTAAATAAAGTAAAACTCACTTTGTTAATATCACACTATTTATAGTGTGATATTAACAAAGTGAGTTTTACTTTATTTAAATATTCAAGATGTATCACGAAGTGAACGCCTCAACCATTAATCAATTATTTAAATATATATCCAGCCTTAAAATTGCTAAGAAGTTTGATTTAGAATAAATAATTTCCCACAAAGAACAACTTTTAAAAAAATTATTATTTTCCAAAAATTAATATTAGGTAAGAATACTCTAAAATATCATTTTATTCTTTATTTGGATTTAAAGTAATTATGAAATCATCAAAAATTCCATTACGTCACCACTACTTTAAATTTGTTTATTTACGTGTTTACTTTTTAATTTATTTAGTAATTATTTCCAAAAATGTATAATTATATGAGAATTATATCTAATGATAGTTTTCAAATTTAATATTTTAGCAGAAAAAGCGCTGTACAACAAAAAAGTCTTTAATATAGCAGTAAAACCAGCTTCTTTAATAAATTTAAAAAAATTCTGAACATACTTTAATATTGTGTCTGTGTAGTTCAATTTAATTTGAATAACAAAAAAAAAACCTAAAAAAACTAATACTTTCACAGGAATTGCGGAGGACATGAACATTGCCGGTTTTTCAGATTTATTAGTTTACGTCTTGCGGATTTATGTAAAAAATAAACATGTTGATCAAATTTATTTGAAATTAAGCGTACTAATAAAATACACCTATATTTGACGTTAGTCGAATGGTATGGTATTAAGAAAAATATGTTTCAAGCGATGTAGTATAGTAAATGTTAAAAATAATAGTTAATAAATAATTCTAGTATTTAACTAGAACAATTAAATGATACTATTTTTGTGCTTTAACATGTATGTTTTCGTTTACTTCGATTAATAAAGCATTTTGCTAAATACTAAAAAGTTAAAAATAATTTATATTATTTATCATTAAACACATGTCATTATTACATTTTCATAAATATAGCTAACTAAAGATATGAAAATTACTTTTAAAAAAGTCCGGTATTTATTTTCTTATTTTTGAAAAAAAAATAAGTTTGTTTTAATTATCTTGAGAATTATTAATGTTTAAATTTTGGAATCTTATAGTTTTTTTTATTTTTTTTGTTTTGGGAAATAAAGGCTAAAATAGAAGTCTAAACTTTTTCAGATTTGAATTGTATTTTACTTTTTAATGTTATTAATAACTATTAGTATTTTAATTTGATAAATATATAAATTTACCTTTTATCTTGTGCCTCATCTGCAAAACCGTTCATTAATTGATTAGGAGTCCACTTGATAGTCAAGTGATGGGCTGTCTGGTGAAGGCTAAGATATCCCGGCATAGGTTCTGTTACATCTGCATTAGCAGGAAGCACGAGTACATTATTCTTCCCAAAGAGAAGCGCAGCTCTGGAATTCTGATGTAGGCTTTCGACGTAGTCCTTAGCGTAATGTGTAGTTGAGCTTCTGCAACTTGTTGAATCATCCGCGCTGGTGTTCAGCGATCTTTTGAAGTTTAGGATAGGCCTACGCGCTGAAGGAGGCGTCGAATGTCCACTAGATATTCTATGCCTCTGTACCTAAATAAGAAACAACAACTATAAATAAGAATTGACATATGTGCATAAGAGAAAGTTATCTCTCTAACTACTCAACTATTTTTTGCTATTCAATTCTTTTAAATATTACTTACGAGCTCGTCAGCCGGTGGATCCGTCCAAAAATGATCTGGTGTTTTCGTCCTGGAATAGTCCAGAGCGCAAGGTCCAACTAACAGCGAACTCAGTATGGTACCATAATCAGCATCGGCAACTAGAGCATCTTTATCATAATACTTGCTAGCGTTGGTAACAAGGAAATCTATTATCTTTGCTAAGCGTTTCTCAAAAAGTGCTAGCCTGATCCACAAGTACTTTGGTACTGGAACGCATGATGGTAGAGAAGCATTCTTCTTAAGAGTTGGCTTTGTAACACTATCGCTGCTAGACGACGACCGTCTATTTGGATCGGCGTTTTCTATCTCTTGGACTTTTTTAGAGACTACGGCCGCTTCATCGTTGTGCTTTGCTATTTTGTGCAATAGGGCGGTAGTGCTAGAAGTTTTGAAAAGTCCCAGCGCTCTTCTCCGTAGACCTAAATATATAGTATACATATTCTCATTACAGAAATTGGTTGAAGAAACAATCAAAATATTGAAGGTGTATTACAATATAAAAGCTGTACTTTTTATCAGTTACCTTGCGAAAGACACGCCTCCACAGCGGCACATAGAGATGTCACGGAGCCGCTCTCCTCGTGCACGAACTTCCTAGTGACCGACTCCTCCATCACCTGCTTGACCTCCTTCTTAACTGCGGCGATCAGCTTATCCTTATAATCCTTCTCTGTAAAAGTAAATAAAAACAAAATAATAAGGTCAGGTTAGCTCGGGTGTTTATTTCTTAAGCTACGTGGGCGGAACTCGACATCTGTTGTGTGGGCGTACTGAGTGGGCCATTAATGCGTGGGCCCCAATCCCTTTAAATATTAACAGCGTTCCAGTGCAAAACTCACCACCGGTTGCCGACGGCGACGCCATGGCTCTTTCCCGGGCGCCCTAACACGCGCGTCTTTCTCGCGAAACGGGCGGCCACGTTACGCTCGCCCTTTCCTGGGGGACACCTTGAAAACGCGCGATCGATCCCACCCGGTGCGCACGCCCCGCTCCCTGCTCGGCCACTGGCCTTATCACTTTTCCGCTCGATAAAACGGCCGGCGTTAATTAATCTCGGGATAACAACAACCATTCAAACATGTAATTACGCTGTAAACTCCCGCAAAATAATTAAATTCACCCTTACGTGACGTTGACGTATAAAATTTAAATAATCTAAAAGGAACTTACCAGACCCATCCCGCCACATTACGAACGAGACACCACTTGTTAATTTCAACATTTCTTCTGGAAAACCACCGTCGTTTCCACTTGATTCAATTCACATTTTCAAATTGTGCTCGCTGTTACAACCAGTCACTAGCATACGCATTTTTTGCACACGTGCAATTTTAGTTGCATAACAACCACCGCTAACTTCACTTTTATAACCAACATAACAAAATTAAAAAAGACAATTACATCCGTCCTCGAAGCTTTCATTGACTGTTGTTACATTTGTTTTAATCAATCGGCACTGCACGTATTTGGTAAGACAATATATCATTTTATATATGCAACACTATATACAGTAATGATTCATTTTCGAGAGTATAGTCATGGAAGTAAAAACTGAATCACGCATCAATAGTCTAAAAGTATTATCATTATTGTGAGTGATGTTTTGAATTAAAAATGACATCTTTATACGTTTCTTATCCACTTTAATATAAAGAGTGTTTTGCAGGTTTTGCAGGTTAGGCCACTACAACAGTTCTCATTTATATTTTTTGTAGCTTTTTTTACTGTATTGGGCATATTTTTCTGTTTCTAAAATTGGAATATTTTTTATTTTTTGTGTTTGTTTCAGTACTACATGATTTGGAAATATTTACAAAGTTAATTTATAAGTAGTTAATTATAGAAAGTTTATTTATAATAGTGGCTTTGTTGACTTTTTTAACATTGTGAAAATAATTCTGGAGTTCAGAGGAATATTTGGAATATTCTCGGTAAAATTATTATTTATAATTAATACTTGTTGAGCTACACTCTTGATGGAATCAGATATGTAAATTGGGTGAAGAAAATCACTTATTATGTTCCATGATATTACAGTAGACGCCGCTTATTAGAATCACGGATAATGTTATCAATCGGATATTGTTATCACTTTTGCGAAGAACGGGCCGAACGTGTAATACTACATACAAAAATTTTCGTTTATAGTAATCATGATTTCGGTTTATGTTATCATTTTTACTTTCCCTATATACGAAGTATATATAGGGGAAGTATTGTGATCGTGGTTTTTTTTTGAAATTTTTTTTTTGCGGAAATATCCGTTTTGAGGTCCCCCGAGTCCATTAAACTAATTTCTGGAAAAAAAAAATTGTGTCTGTGTGTGTCTGTCTGTCTGTCTGTCCGTGGGTGCTGTATCTCAAAAACGACTGATCCGATATTTTCCGATATTTTTTTTAATATGAAAAATATTACAAAACTTTTCAAACAAAAGTTAAAGAGAATGAGAAACTGAACAAATTTTGTTAAAATATATTTTTCATAAAATTCTT
This sequence comes from Ontholestes murinus, assembly GCA_963969525.1. Taxonomy (NCBI): domain Eukaryota; kingdom Metazoa; phylum Arthropoda; class Insecta; order Coleoptera; family Staphylinidae; genus Ontholestes; species Ontholestes murinus. Next base: position 31,049,165 of record OZ018396.1, read on the forward strand.
AACTTTCGAGAGAAAAAAATAAAAATTGAAATTTTTGACATTTTTTGCCAATTGCTAATAAACTATTGAAGCAACATGAAAGTTATATAACAAATAATTGTAGAGAATTCAAAATGTTACGTTATTATAGTTTGTTACGTTATATATTTTTATTTAAAATAAAGTTTTGTTTTTCGGCTATTATTATCAATCGGTTATTGTTATCAAAAACCCCGAGTCCCTTTGTGATCACATTAAGCGGCGTGCACTGTATTTGTATTTTTTCGATCATTACAGATCGTTTTCAAAGTATAAAAAAATAATATCATGGAACATAAAAAGTGTTTTTCACCAAATTTAATTATTATTTAGTTTAATGATATGTTTTGTAATGATTTCTTTAATTGTGCATGTTTGATAAAGGATTTTGATAGCTTGGAAGTCTGGTGTATTTTGCTTGGTATGGTATTTTCTGTATATTTCGGACTCCAAACTATATATTGCGTGTGTGATTTATGTGTAGTGTGCAGGTTCTGTGTATGATTTTTAAAAAATAATGCGGCAATAGTTCTCTAGTGTAAACACCTAAGTATTTGATGTTCCCCTTCTAATTTATGGTTCTTGTGTGTTATTTCTCGTCGATGTGTGTATGGGTTTAGTGTGTGGTCTTAATATCTTCCGGTCTTATCTGTAATGATTTAAGGCTTAGAGGGGGCAATAGCTGTTTTAAATTCGCGACAGATGGTAAGTAAAATTAAGATGGGGGCTCTAGAAAAAATATATTCTCAAAGAGGGCGGTGAGCAAAGTAAGGTTGGGAAACTATGCTCTAGGTGGTGTGTAATAATATTGAATGTATCTTGTATGAGTATTTGAATTGTGTTTAGGGATTTGGAGGAATAGGGTGGCGGTGTTGCTTATAAAGGGTGCTCTGGTTATTCAAAAGGATCTGTATTTGTTAGAATTCTGTTGATGAATAAGTTGGAGGATTAAGCCAAATACACTGCCTTGTGGAATAGCGGGTAATTGAGGATTTCCGAAATCAAAAACATTACGTACAAACAAACAAATACATACAATTCAATGAAAATTTAGATATATTTAATTAATTGCTCACTTAACCCGTTTTGAAACATATTTGAAAAATCTTGATTAGAAATTAAAAACACTTGGTTTGTTTCACAGAATATTTATTATTTTTTCTCTCCGACTAGTTTCGACAAAATGTCATTATCACTCCTATCACTAAAATCATCATCATTTTTAGGTATTTATCGGCGCACTATAGTTATGCTAATTTTGTAAATAATTATTTCGGCCTGTGCGACTCTATAGAAGTGAGTAGACCATAAAATTCATTCATTGTAATATCCCTAGAAAATACACATACTAATATCGGATGGACACCCTATATATTAAAGATATAATATATGTTCTAAACAAAATAGGCTAAGAAGCCTTCTCAAACATCAAGCGCATAAAAGCTTTATACTAAATGCATTTTTTAATCACAACAACGTCTACCATTCCATCATTCCATGCACTAGTTGCATTCTTTTTAACATTGATCTATGCTGTAACTCGGATTACTTCACGTTTGTTGTGATATAAAAGGTGGGTTTACTGTTATGGGTTTGGTTATATCGTTGATTGAAATATTTCAATCAACGGTTATATTATAAAAATAATTGGCGAAAAAATATTTAGATGGCGCAAGTAGTCATATTACAGATTTCTCAGTTTTGGTAAAAAGTCGTACTTACATTTTGAAAATAGAAAATATAAGGTTTTCTGATTTTGATTTATATGGTTTGTCGGGATTGTTTCTGCAATCAATGTTTCCCAGGTGACGGCGGACTTCCCTGATTTATTTGGTTATATGACTGTAATCAGTTTTTGTTTTGACTTTACTATTTTAAAGCTATGTAAGTGTCCCAATTCTTATTTTATTTCGTTTCCATAGTATTTAATTTATTTTTTGTACTGATTTATATTTCGTCTTTTGTAGGTGTCAAATATAAAGAATCTTCAAGGGATGATTAATTAATAAATTTTATTAATTATATGTAATATAAGAATGTTACAATAATTAATCAAAATTATAAACTAATTTAATTTCCCTTGTGTGTGATCTATATATTAAATAATTTAAAATGTTGCAATGAGAATAAATCAAGAACGATTAATTTGAAACAAATACCGCTTGATACTTTCCAAATCTTATTTAGTTAGCGAAACTTCCACAAGAGGTGCTGACAGCTGTCTTGCAGCAATACTTTGCAGTAAATTTTCTATATTATATATTCTCTATGGTTTAAACCTTTAACCGTAATTTGGTCGGTCTCCGTACGAGTTGTTTAAACAAGTTCAAAATAAGAAAATTACTCACATGAGCGAAGAGGCTGAACCCCCCGTGAACCGTGCTGAGGAGGTCCTTAAGGGTTTCCAAATGTATCCTTTTCAATAACACGTAAAATTCGTCTATGATTGCAATTCATGTTCTATTGTTTGTTTATTGTGAATATGTTTTGTTTTATTTTTAAAGGTAAGAATAAGCAATTTTCCAAATATCATTAATAATAACAACATGAAATTTTAGAGGTTGTGGTTATTTTAATTAGCAGCAGTATATAATATTTCTATGCTTCTACAATTATAAATATAAATTTATGTTAGAAAATGAACTAAGCAGGTTTTCTGTGGGATTTTGGAAAATTTGATACACCAAAATAAATTTATTTTACAATTTAGAGGGCAAATTTAAATTGTTCAATTGATAGATTATAAACCATCTTGTTCGTCCGATTTCTAATTGATTAATTGAGCCATTTGATGTCGTAAGTTGAAGATGGGGACAACTAGAAATGAATTAACATGAGATTATTCAACTCTACTCACTGTGGACACTAGCTAAGTGAGGGTTATGATTTTATTTGTTTAATTATTCATTGTCTTCTAAGCTTTTTAAAACAGTATTATAAATTATAAATTAACCTAATAAATTAATATTTATTTATTTTATCTAGAATTTAGTTATAATGACTACTCTTATTTGAACAATAAAAATCATTTGCTAAATGAAAGAAAAAATGTGTACTAGATTTCATTGCTATAGTTAGCTAGTTAACTAGTGTTATATATAGCGTGGTCAATTAATGTAGAAAAATCGCTATTTTCTGGTATCAAAATATGTTTTGACACAACTTGTCTATATCGAAAAGACTACAGTTTAGCCAGATTTAGTCCCCCAAAGTTCCAAAAACATTATTTATTTATAACAATGGAATTTGAATTATTATTGATTAACATAATATAATCATTTCTGTTATTATAACCTTTGATTAACAAGAAGTATAAATATTGTATTACCACAACATAAAATATGTTTTTATTGGCACCTTGTAAAAACTTCAAAAGTACTACTAGTTCGTTTGAATGTTTTGTCCATTTATCATATTTGATATCTTGTATCGTTTGCAACAAAAATTTTATATTTATATTTTTTGTAAAAATAAAATTACAAGACAAAATGAAGTAATCTTTCAAGTAGTATTATAGTTTTCTTTTTATGTGTTATATGATGATAATCCACATTCATTCCTATTCCCATTCATTTGTTATAAATAAAAATAATAATATTTTTTAACTTTAAAGAAGTTACTATAACGGTTTTATAAGTTGAATATTCCAAGAATGAATCTTTCGTTTTATTTATATTTTCCGCATAGAGAACATCACCTGAGATTTACCTTGTTTTCTTTGCCTAAAAGGTTACCATTCCTTAACAATAGTATTAGAAACTGGACATGTTTAAAAGATTTAGATGGAGGAAAAATTTTTTGGCAGTGTTCTGAGGATTTGAGTCTCCCCGATGTAGAACATGAAGCTCGGGTGCCTAAAAATATTCTCAAGTGCAGGGCACTATCCAGGGAATTCAATTTTAGTTCAAAGGAATCCCTTGAGAAATTTAGGCTGGAGCAGGTAAACATTGTAAACATTTTCATTAATGTTACATCCCTTCAAAAAATACCAATGTTGACAATTGGATAGATAAATAATTCACATAATGTGAATTATGTTAAAATATTATTTTTTGTCCAAACAACCTAAATGAATTTAAAAACCCTCATATACAATTTTCTACAATGACCCAAAGACTTTAATACATTTTATTAATATAATTTAATGAAGGTATATAAAATATAATAGATTTACTAATTATTCAAACTAAGATATTAAGATATGTTACTTCCTTTAAGAATTTAAAAGGGGAATTTAATGATTAATGTTGTTCCTTCTTAAAAATTACATTAATTTTCTTGTTTAAAAATCAAATTTTTCTAGAAAGTTCTCTTCAAAGGTCGATGTTTAGAGGAATGGTACTTTGAGTTCGGATTTGTTATGCCTGACTCAACAAATACGTGGCAGTCAATTATGCAGGCTGCTCCTGAATCTGAAATGATGCCAGCATCAGTATTAAAGTAAGTATTTTTTTTATTTTATAAAGAAACATATTTTAATATGATAAAGTATTTGTTTTGGTTCTTAATAGTCTCTACAACGTTCATAGAATGATTTGGTCTATTTTTATTGTATAATTTCTACTAATACGATATGAAAAAGCTGTTGATGTATAGAACACTGACCTATGTAATTAGTTTATTTTTAGTTTTACTTTTAATAAGCTTATACTTGTCAATTATAAATATATATTTCAGATATAAAATTAAATATAAGATAGTAATAATAATATTATTAATGAGGGTGAGTTATGAATTCTGAATTCAAAAGAAAACAAAATAAATTAAAAAAAACAATTGTTAAAGTTATATCCATGGTATAATTATTCGCATTCCCTTTTACTTCGACAACAACAGTAATATACAGCTATACCACAACCGTAATTATTGTAATTATATAGATCTGATATATTTATTTTGGTATTTAACTGAGTTTGCAGAGTATACTCTTAATGTTGATTGATGAGCTACATGGAGATATAATAATATTAAATGAAATAACTTGTAATAACTTTCTCCACAGTTATTTTATTTAATAGAGTATACTCTTTATCGTACAATTTTTGTGACACTCTTTCACACTTTCAAAATGGAGCGACAGAGTTAACTGGACAAAAACACAACCATACACACTTAAAAAACTGCGAATTTATGTGTCACAAAAATCGATCGTTGACCAGTATACCATTCCTAATGCTGACTAAGTAAAAGTGTGTATTCTACGAAAAGATACTTGTCGTGATAATGTTTTTATAAATGTCTTTACATATTTTTTATGGCAATTCAATCAATTTCCAGGAAAAGTGTTGTATAATTAATTGTAATAATAAATAATTGTCAACATAAAGTAAATGTATATCGATTTGATAAGGAATTACAGGAAATGCATGAGAAAAATAAAATTTTTTGAATATATTCATAACCACAATTTAAAACACAATTCAAAAGTTAAATCTAACTAGAGGCCAGTATTGCTTCTACCAGTTATCTCGTTGATTTTTGGGGCACTTATTTTTTGAAAATCAATTTTCTCTTAATATAATAATAATAGCAAACTATTTTTATGATTTTTAACTTTTTATTATAACTTTCTATTTTATAAATTATATTTATTTTAACTCACTATAATTGCTTTGCTATACTATAATTCTTCACCTGAAGAAGCTACAGTATAGCCAAACAATTGTAGTGAGTTAAAATAAAATGTTGAAAATCATAAATGGTATGCTATTAGTATTATATTAAGTTCTACCAGTTATTTCTAAAATCTTTGAATTAGATTTAAAGAAACAAATAATTTAGTATTTCTTGCAACAACCAATTTGGTTTATTGTTAGGTCATTTAAAACAGATACCCTTGTTTTAATTGCAAAAATAATCTTGGAAAGTAATGAAAATAAAATCTACTGCATTAGGGACTTTGTAAAAATTTGAAGGTCAACAATAAATAACATTACACTGATTTTATGTATTATATGATATTATATTCCAAGATTATATCTTTATAATAAGAAGTATGGGGTGTTAGGAGGTATGAAAGGGTTGAGAGACAGCAGCGGTACTTCCTGCAGCAGGTGTTAGGGGTTGAGAAGTCAACATACGAATACATACTGCTTCAGGAATCATATAGGGAGAGTATGTGGTGCGAAACTATGAAGAGAGTGGTTGGATTTGAAATGAAATTGTGGGGTTTAGAAGAGGGAAGATTGGTGAAGGAGGTATGGAAGGGTGACTGAAGAGCGGAGAGGAGAAGGATGTATGAGAGGGTGGGACTGTCAGAGGGGATCGTGAAGGAGTGGATGTAGAATGGGTGGAAAGTTGTAGAAGGGTAGTGGAATGGATGAGAGAAGATGGGGCCAGGGTAAGGTATCTGAGAAGGTTGGGGTGGGAAAGAAAGAAGCGAAGAGAGGAGGTATGAGAAAAAAAAGATGAAAGGGAAGAAATGTTATTATGTTTATAGTTTTTATGTCAATAAAGGTTTTTTTTTATTTTTCTATTTTTATATACTAATTGACCTATTTATGACGCTTAGACTTTATTCAGTATAATTTCTAATACATGTGTTTGCCAGTTTTATTATCTTTAAGTACTACAAACAAATATACAGGTCATGTTTTAAAAAGTATATTTTTAATAATTAAACATAGTTTCCTGAAAGCTAATATAAAAAGGTATGCCAAGACATTTTCCAGACAAAAAGAATACATGTAATATTTAAAGACATATTTAGAATGCATCTCTAAGAAGAAAATAAAGCTATTCTATTATCTCATCTCTTTTAATGAATTTTAATAAATGTCACACGAACCAAATGTTAAATTACGAATATTTAATAGGTTTACATACAAATAACATGATCGCAGAATCTCCCACAGATAGATTTGAATAATCTCCATTTACTTGCTACTTATATTAAGATTTACACAGTATAAAATTCTATTTTGTAGTTTAATAAATAACAATGTATATGCTTACTTTTAAAGCATATAGAAACATTAAATATTTCTGTTTTTTGTTCTTAGATTGTATTATATTATAACTTATAAATTTATATTCATTATTATATTTTATATTAATTATATTTATATGATTATGACAAACAAGAGCATTTAGAAATGTAAAGAAAAGGTGAAAGAGACAGTTATAGCTATGAAAATGGTTTTAAGGGAGTGTTAACCACTAAACTAAAATACTTCCTCTGTTTTTACCACTAAAAATTTTTGTAATACAACCTTTGACAATGAAGGAATATAGTCAAATCTCTTTACTTTCAAAGTGAGTTTAAGTCATGGGAAGAGGAAGAAGTCTGGACAACTGAGATCTGTCGAGTATCGTGGATGTTCAATTTGCAACACCCCCTTTTTTGCGAGGAACTGTATTATTTGCTGTGTAAGGGCAAGCATTGTTGTGAACAAAAAACCATGAACCATGTTGTGCACACGTCTGCATAGACGTTTAATGAAGCGGTTCAAAATATAAATGCATTATGTAGCATTGAAAGAAAAGAGATTTGACAAAATTCTTGACATTCAACGAAATCTGTCGAGGTCTTTGAACTGCATCCCAAAAGAAGCTTCTTGAAATGTTTCCAGGACGTCTATAGCAGATCTCAGTGGTGCATAGTTATGGGAGGTGACTATTTCGAAGGACAGTAATGTTACAGGACTATTCACCAAACTTTATTGTCAGAGGTTGTATAAGTATACACATTACATTATTTTTTAGTGGTAAACACATAATAAGCATCTTAATTTTGTCTTTATCATCAGTTATAAGATATTAACAGTCACAACCATTCTTATGCTCAAATGTTAAATAATAAATGATATACGAGTACATATATAATCTCATTCATTTTGCTGATCACTGAGTTATTACCAATTTACCCAATGTAAACATAAATAATGCAAATGATCACATAAAAAATCACCTGCTAAATCATCATCATGAGATTATATAGTTTATTATAGTTATATGTATGATAGAGAAATAAAGAATTGAGTACACATATTTAAATTTCATACCAATGACAGTTTCCTTTTATTTAGTTCAAGTGCTTTATAAAATGTAGTTTTTTTAAGTCATTTGGGTGTTTTGAAACAGAACAATATATTGTACTTTTATTTCTTTTATATTTGTATTTTAAAATGTGTCAGATAAAGATAGGTTTAAAACTAAGTAGTATTAATATTTCAGAATATTGATAGATCTATGCTTTATATGCTTGGGTAATATTTTAACGTTACATTAAAAGGTAAAAAGAACAATCTATAATCACATTTTATATTTTGGTTAAATTAAAATCATGTCAAATAATTATTTTAGTTTTATATAGGAATATTTAAAATAGACAAATTTCAAAAACCTTGTTATTAAACCAGTCAGAATTAGACTCATATTTATACTTATTAAATAGTAGACTACTGTAAGCTATAAGAGGTACAAAGTTTGTTAAATTTGAAGAAGGTTTTTTATTAGGTGCCAAATAAAAACAATAAACTTTTACAAAGCATTACAGATTATAACAAAAAAAAAAACAAAAAAAAAGCCATTTTTTTCCTATTAGTATTAAAAAATATTTTATTTAAAAAAATCACTTCACGAGTAAGTTTATCTATTGTCTGTTCGTTGGATCTTTCGTCGTACGTCACAAACTATCGTTTCAAAAAACGACGAAAGTTTTACAGTGCGTTCTTTTTCTAACGCATTTGGTTTACTTTATCAGACTGAATGTTTTTGCGTCGTTTCTCGAAGCGATAATTTGTGACGTACGACGAAAGATCCAACGAACAGACTATAGTTTTAAATCATTGCAGTACAGAACAAATGATCTGTGATAAAGAATAATCCTAAAGTAATGCATTGTATTAAACTGTGAAATATATTCACTAGTTGCACAAGTATGTATTTTTGCATATCATGGTATAAACATTTTAATAAAAAATCTAAGAATTTAATTGTGATTCTTTCATCTTTTTAATTTCAGTGGTAACATTGTGATAGAGACCAAGTTCTTCGATGACGAGCTTCTTATAACTACGTCAAAGGTGCGCTTATTCTATGTGTGAGCAGCTTTGCAGTGCCATAGCTTATGCCGGGACCATTTTGTTTTTAATGTGTTCCTAGATGTGACAGAGACGGTCCCAAATTTTGCTTAACTGTGTCTTACAAAAAGGCTATCATCGAGATCCCACATGAATATAGGGCAAATTTGGAACATCTTGTTTACTGAACTGTGCTGACTTTAGTGATATAGCTGTGAATTATAATTTGTTATATCAATGTTTTTGTAATTTTCTGTGTAAAACACGTCATTATTCGTAAATAAATTTTAAATTTGTCTGAAGTATTTTCCTTAATTGTAGCACCTGCCATCAACAAAAAGTAATGTTTATGGAAAGCATTTTTATTAATAAATAAACAGCATTTACTTTAGCCTTGAAAGATTTTAAATCATCAATTTGATTGGTCATTAATTTAGTACTTTTTAAAATTGAACTAACTTTTGAATTGTTATTAAGATTTTTATTTGTAACTGGGAATATTTTTATAACCTATTAAATAAAAGTGCCGCCCAGGTTTGTTTAACAATTGTCTATATGCATTAAAATGTTTACAATGTTGTTAAATGACTCCCAATATTGTTGACAAAAAGGTTATTAAAGAAATATATTTCAGCATAAAATGATCTCTTGACTTATTATATTTTCTAGATCACAATAAATTTATGTAATATTTTATGGATTTTTTTTTACATTACCTAAAATGATTTTTTTTAGATCTTTAATCAGCCATTGTTTTATTATCCATTGTAATCTGTAAAACAATTCATCCTGTAGTCTTGATGAGACATTTATTATATAATATGTATATACTAACAGAATCAAATAATATAATAGGTAAGTTAGTTTATAAAACTTAATGGAATAAAAGTACATAATAAATTATATATTTTGTATTTATTTAACAAAGCAAATTAGTATAAAATAATTTGTTCTGATTTCTTTCCACTTTTCAAATTTTAATTTTCTTTTGTAATTTCTCAATATGAATTATTGACATGTTAAAACAGTCCCTTTATTTATTACTTCCACATGTACATATTTCCCTTAACAAATCTACATTAACATATAGCAAATTATTATCATTAAATATACGACCTACTTTTAGTGGTAGGGCAATTCTATTGCAATTAAATGATACAAGTGCTTTTTAATGGGTGAATATTTTTTATTAAATTTGCATCGAGTAGTAGTGACGATAATTGGTGTAATTTTTTTTTTAAATATTAAGTCTCGCGGGTTCGTCAACCCGACAGCCCTTATTTAGGTCATATCTTGAGCTTGCGCCCCCGTGCGTGGGTGGGGATGACAACAATAGGGAGAAACAACATGGCCTCCGCGGTTTGATTGCGTACCCCTGTTTTTCCTACAGTTTTCGCGGAAAACCTCCAGTTATTATCTACTTCGTCAGGTAAGTGCGTATTGTCTAATATCATTGAAATTCAATAGATATTTTTGAATCATATTTAAGAGTTATCATGCGTCGAATCAGTGTTTTTACAAGACTGTCTGATCGCCTCCCCCTTAACCTCTATTCCATTGTCATGTTTGTTTATTATTCGCCTGAATTATTTATTTATTTTTTAAAACTTGTGTATTAAAGCGCTAATTTATTTTAAAATTTTAGTATTTTAAAAGTGGACAACACGTTATACTCAAATATTGTTGTTTCAGTTGCATAGTTTTACATTTATGAATAGCCTTTTAATTAAATATATTTTACTCACGTAAATAAAAATAAAATTTTATTAAACGTTCAATATTGTGTTAAATTATGCTTTTTATTTATGAAGAATTTAAAAGACACCGAATTTGTGAGTCTGGTTATGTTGCATTCACTTTCAATATCGATGCCTGTTTAGTCAAAATAGAATTAGATTATTGATGATTGTATTGCTTAAGCCTTGCTTAAATGGCCATAGATCATAGATCATGCCTGCCACATGGTGTTACATCAGAAATAATATTAAAGGGACGTTTTTACACCAAATAAATAACTTTACAAATACATTTATATAAAGTGGGTTTTAATTCGAGATTATTGTCATGTAAACACAGATTTTATTTTGATTTCCTAGTATAAAATGTATATAAAATTGTTAATGAATTTACAATTTTATTTTTTTAAATTTATTTTTAAGGCATCTACTTCGTTATACATGTTGAACACTAATTAAAACACTTTAACTTTGTTTGTATAACACTGTATTTATTTTGTGACTATAGTTTCGGTAACTAAACGTACCATTATCAAACATAAAGTTTTATGTTTGATAATGGTACGTTTAGTTACCGAAACTATAGTTACAAATTAAATACAGTGTTATACAAACAAAGTTAAAGTGTTTTAATTAATAATTTTATTTTTAGTAATTTTACTACTGTATACAGTTATATTTGAAATCATATTTCTATTTTCTCCCTTCTGAATCATCAAAAAACATCGTTATTATCGATAAGTTAAATTAACTATTAAAATCACTTGCCTTTATATATTTCACAATTTATTTTTACTCGTTTATACAAATTTCCTAACTATTTCACAAGTGATTTTTTAATCATTATTACAATTATTATTAGTAAACAATAATAATGTGTAATAAATAATAATATTAATATAAATTTATAACAGTCGAAAAAGAATAATGCACACGTTTTTAAAATTCATCAAACATATTTTAAATTGTTTATTTTCTATTTACTTGTTAATAGAAAATCAATTAATAGTCAAAATGTCTATAATTTAATTTTTCAATAATATTTACTAAATCTTTACTTATGATTAAATATAATTCGTTAACATTTTTCTTTCAAGTTTATTTTGGGTATAAAAATATCTTTTAAAGATAATAATGCTAAGGGAACATTTCGTTAAAGTAATAAGTCGTAATGCTTTTGATTCGTAAGATATGTTATTGGTTCAATAAATACAATCGTCCAAGACATCTAACATCCTTAATATCCTTTCGAAGTAACATTGTGTTTAAAACGTAATGTACAGCATTTAATTTAATTATCTCCTTAAATCAAGATAATCATTGAATTAATTAATTAATCTTATTTGCCTCATTTATGAATAATATAAATATTAATTAGGCAGTATTAAAAACTTTATTTTTCACCCAAATCACCAAGTGAGTGGCTATACATTATTTATTCGACATTATGGTAATAGTATTTTAAAATGTACAAATTTTACGTGTATAAAATTAAGCTCAGTTGTAGCGTTTCGTCTTTCATGATGACGAAATAGGTATATAATTTTAATAAACTAACACAATATAAAGCTTTCAATTTCTTTACAAAGCCCTGTCACGACTTGTGTAATATTTGTTTTAGACGTACATTGTCAATTTTGCCAGAGACATCTGTTCTAGCGAACCACAAAGTATACATAATGTATTACATGCAAAGTTAACATATAAAAGACAAATTAAGTGTAATAGTGCTTTACTATTATTATAATAAAAAAAGTGTGAACAGTTGAATAAGTGATACAGCAAATGTATATAATAACTAACACATTTATACCTTAAATTCGTTAGTTCGTGTCTACAATCGGACGAGTACTCTTTTTTATTGGTATATAATTATAATAAGAGTGATAGGGCAATCATTTAAACTTAAAAAAAATATTATTTGCACACACATAAATACTACTACTATTTTAATAACATCAACCAAACTATTGATATATAAAGGATCTTTGGTCTGGGTCTACACTTTTTCCCATTAGAATACAATTATTCCATTTCTTCGCTTGAAGAAGCCCCGTGGGGCTAATCTAAGCAATAAGTTTTTTGAAAATTTAAAAAGTGTAGTAAAGTTCTTTATTATGTAGAAAATGAACTAAGACTACAAAACAAATTATTGAAACAACTACTTCTTTGGACAGGAGATGAGGTTCCAGAATTTCTTTGATGTAACGTTGTGCGGTCATGTCGCCTCTAACGAGGTGACCTAGAACCGTAAGCAATAGGGTGCCATTGCCAAACCCCAAAGTGTGCAGAACGTCCTTTCAACAAAAAATTGTGGATTTCTTCTTTCACCACGCAATCTTCTGACTCTGGCCCGGCCATCATGCATCCCTAAACAGAATCTAGATTCTGTGCTTCTAGCTTTTCGTATTCGACCCTCTTGATCCAGCATCTTACTACAGTATCCAAACTTCTATGCGCCCTGTCTCTAACTTCTCGGAAAGAAAATCCAGCCTCTCTAAGTCCAACTATCCGACCTCTATCAAACTCAGAAAGTTGATGAAAATTTGCGCGTCTTTGTACCCTAGACATTGTAAAAGATAACAACAAATATTGTGAGTATTTACTAACTTTTCAATTTTAGAATTCTCACTTGATTTATATTGGTTGATATTTTTTGCCTCGGAGGTAAGTTTATATGAACATACGTAAGGTTACCGGCATGCTAAAGCTGTCAGGACTAAGTAGACTGAAACTAAGAAAAATCACTGGAGTAGTCACTGGGCACTGTGACCTGAATAAGCACAAACATAGGATGGTAATTGAGAAAAGCCTCCTATGCCGTGGGTGTTTGAAGCATACAAAGGAGAATGCATGGAGAAATTCGGGAAGCCTACGCTTCCTGTAGAACAACTAAAGAGTATCCCCTGGCAGAAACTCCAGGACTTCATAGAAGACACAGGAGTACACAGGGAGTAAAACATATAGAGGCGCACAAAAGGACCACGGAGACCGCAATGCAGGGACGCTAAGCGACACCACTTCATGGGTTAAAAAAAAGAAATATATAATTAATTAAACGATATATTATATTACAATTAGTAATTTTTTATTGTTTAAAAAAAATTATGGACATCAAATATTCTTGCATGCGCTTGAACCAATTTTGAATGCTACAAAATAGAAAGGAAAAGAGATACTAGAAAATCTCAAAACTTGGGAATTGTTGGGAAATCCCAGAACTCTCGAAGAAAAATTACTGGATAACATAAAAGAAAGTAATATACCGAAGCATAAAAAAAAGAATTCAGAAGGTTTGAAGAATTAAATTAAATGAATTATATTCACGGAATAAAATTACAACCAAAAATTGTTTATTTTGAGCTTTTATAGTCAGCATCCTATTCGTAGGTACCCTAGAGAGCCTTCAATTACTGATGATACAGACCTGTTGTGTATGGGCTATTGTGTTTACACCGATGTCAGGAGCAAAGATCGAAGAACCTGAGGACTCGATGTAAGGTCCGAGGTAGACCTCGTGGGCCCTATAGAGGTGAGTGCACCCTTAAAATTGCAACAATTTCAGTTAAGTAATTATGGAGAAAACGCGTTTGTTTCGATGTATGCCGAGCACCACTAGTAGTCGGTCTACGGAAGCTACTTGATGCGGCTACATTCACGCACGTATACGTTTTGTAATACCAGGTGAAGTCAACATACCGGGAAATCCCTAAATCCGACAGAAGAGGAAACCCCTTCGACCTTGAGGGGATGATCGAAGAAGATGCGACGATGTTGAGCTCCAATGCAGCTTTAATAATAGTCCTACGTTGGCGACTCCCGATTCCGTACCCAGAATAACCGAAAGGCGGTTTGGAACAGAGCTACCAAAGTTATATTCGGTACAGGAGGATGTACCAAGCTCTGTGATTATATGCGGAGCTGATCCAGAATCTCGACAGGGGCAGAGCAGAGTGTAAAAGGATTTATCATTAGTCTGATGGGAGCCTGCGACGTCGCCATTCCGAAGAAAAGGGAGCAGGTCATAAGAATTAAACCTGCTGCTGAAATAAGGAGGACCGAGGCAAATGCCATACACCAGATGGAGAAGGTGGAGAGGTGTCCTTTCTCCCTCCAGGAAGTGTTCTGGGAAGAGACGGGCAAGCTGAGGACGTCGACGAGAGTCAGTCGAGGCAGACACATGGAAGGCAATACCTAATAGTAGCCAAAAAGGTAGGGGTCGGTCTTCCAAGCATTAATGTCTTTACGCCGGGAAGTACAACACCTCTTGTCAAGGTCCTGTTCCCGAGGCATTAAGTAATGAATTCTCGGGGCCTTGGGATACTTTACCAATAGAAGGAAAAAGGTTCAGCACGGACAAAATGATGGCGGTGGTCAGTGCCCTGCCCAGGCACAAGGTGGAAAGACCGGGAAGTAGCATTCAAGGCTACGGTGCTGAAGGAAATCATAGATTCATGGCCATCATCATTTGGGAGGGCGTCGTACGCTTTCAAAGCTGTGCCGTGTCAACATGGAGATACTACTAGAAAAGTTCCAGAGTGTCTGCTTATGTTGGAAAGGAGTTATCTATCTTGTAGTACTCTGGGCCAGGAGATGAAGGTATCAAGTGTTGATTACAAGTTCCGCCGGTGCTCTAGAATTCAGTGGGGTACTGTTATAATTTAAAAATCCAAAGTGAAATGGACTATTATTGCTTAGTGAAGCATCTGGAAATAAGATAGGACGAACACAGCTCGAATATGTTTTTTAATTCGCAAATTATAAACATCTGCATGTTTTTTAAGAAGGTATAGCTCGTTTAACACAACTTACATAACCAGATATAATTGAGAACACTTTAGAAAGATGCGTTGATACTTGCCGGAATTAGTGGACGCACTAGCTTATGTGCTAAAACTACTATTAGAAGTCAAGGACATATTCGGAAAATGGAGAATAGGCGTGGAGAAATAGAAAAATGATACAAAATATGAGGTAAACTTAAACACATACAAAAACATACAGTCCGCTCATAAACATCAGAAAGATATGCAATATTGTATATGTGTTACATTTTCCACAACTATTATATACCGGTGCTACTATGACTATTATTCCACCTATTTCACAACCACAAAACGTTCAACTAACGACATTTCTGAGAATCTGTTATAATTCACGGAGAAATTAAATGCATGATTACCTTAGGCAACACATTACTTCAACACCAAATTATAGTAACTAATTTAGAAACATTTATTTACGGAGTGTATGCTAAAGGTTTCCACTGGATCTCAAGAATTAGAAATAAGTCGTACTTTAATTTTAGCGAGAAGCGAAATGATTACTAATGATAACTTGAAACAAAGATCGAATGAAGAAAGCACTATAAAATTTAAACCCTTCGTTGATGATTATAATGAAAGACGAAGAATATCAATAGATACTACCATTATTTATACAGATAAAAACGTACTAGTTAGAATAATAAATAATGACTCTTATTATGTACATTTAGAGAAGATAATACTGATAGGAACTATTTGAACAACAATCGAATTAAATTCAATGGGGTAAAGTTCCATAATATTTTTATTCTCAGTTGCCTGACACGTGTTTCGATCATTCCTGATCATTTTCAAAGTACAACAATTTTTTTGTTTTTGTTTTTTTGTACTTTGAAAATGATCAGTAATGATCGAAACACGTGTCAGGCAACTGAGAATAAAAACATTATGGAACTTAACAAGTGTTTTACCCCATTGAATTTACATATCTCGTTCCATCAAGAGTGTAGCTCTACCAGATCAATTATAAAAATCGAATTTACCGAAAAATTAATAACAATTTCAACCAATAACAAAATTTCAGCAAATATGATAAATAGAAAGTTCATTGAAACAAAGAATATATTTGACGACAGATACGACAGAGCAACACCGTTCAACATATATTAATACTGAAATTGCTCAATCAACTAGACAAATAGTGAGACTGCCACTGGCAAATAGAGATCAGACTAATAATAACCGCACCAGCTTTATGTTATTCAGTGCCAGATAGAAAATTTGTTTCAGATATTGATGCAAGTAGAATCAAGTGCTTTGTAGAATCTTATTAAAACCAGAACCAAAATACTGTACAACAAGGAAATAATTAATTGCAGTGGTAAAGTTGGAAGAAAATTCCAACCCTGCCGCTCTTAAATAGTGACTGCAGTTCAAGAATCCAGGACAACCTACCAGATGAAACGCTTAACGAGTTTGGTTTTTATATTGAACAATTGCGGCGCAAGTTGCTTGGGGGTGATATTGCTCACTTCTTCGTGGCATAATCGGTCCCTACTGAAGTGTAAAAAACGCTTGTGAACAATCGCGACACAAGTGCATAGTATGCGCTCGGCCGTTTCATCTGCCGAATCACATAATCTACAGTTTCCACATTCCTCTTTTCCCATTTTCCACAAATAGTATCGGAGGGCACAATGCTCTATCATGAGTCCGGTGAAAGTTCTTAGCTCGTTCCTTGTGAGTTCAAGCACCTTGTGGCTGTGATCGAGTTTCATGAGTCGTTTTGATTGGCGTAGACCTGGTACATTGTTCCAGTGCTTGCGTCTTCTGTCCTCCTATAGGAGTGGCATTTGCACCTCTTTTTGCGAGTTCATCTGCCACTTCGTTGCCTCGATGCCCTGGTACCCACATGAGGGTCAACGAGTTGTTCTTCGCCAGTTGCGTGAGGGATCTTCGACATTCCAAAAAAAGTCCGTGAGCCGTGACTATAGTCTATCTAGGCATTTTCTGGCACACATATCAATTGCAATCGCTTCCGCTTGCAAAATCGTGAATGTCGTACAAAAGAAGCTCCTGTTGTTTTGGTTAGAGCCATAAATACATATTACAGTACCTCTGTTATTCTTGGCACCCTCCGTGTATCAGACTGATATTCCTCGTCCAAACTCCTTGACTCTCATCAAAGCCGTTTTGGGGTCCTCAATCGAAACCTTAAACGGTAATTCGAATTCGAGCTTCCTGGACATGATGACCGTCGGTTTGAACAGAAGGAGCGGGTCAATTTGCTGCAGTATTTCTAAGTGTCCTGTACAATCCCCCGGCAGTGTTTTCTTCCTCTGGTGTAGTCGGAGGGCCGCCACAAGTCCCTCTTTTTGTACCACTAGATGGGGCGGTGTGAGAGCAATGACTGCCTCCATTCCCCTGGATGGGGTTGTTTGCATGGTCCCTGTGATGCTTAGACATGCTAAACGTTGAAGCCTACTGCTTCTTTTGCGTGTCTAGTTGGGTCTTTGGAATTTTTTTTTTTGGACAATAGAGGATCGGATAGAACTAAGTAATATTTTCTTAATATTTACAATGAACACTTGTGGACATTTGGGTGAATAACCTTGAACATATTACGTAAGAGATTCTACATGGTGAACTATAAGATAGACGTGGAGTGGTACAAAAATGTATAGTTTAGGCAGCAAGTGACTCATAACTAGGAAGAAAGTGGTGCAGCCTATTCGAACGAATTACATTTTTTGGACCATTTCTACAGTCACACAAAGGATTAATAATGGACTATTTTAGTCAATGGGTCGACGTATAGGGGTAACATGGGGTAGAACCAATTAATTAAGCACACTGGCCTCTAAAACTACAATTGATGAGATAGCGCAAAGTATTTATTATCGTTGGAGAGCTTATTCCTTCGGCTATATTCTTGTTATAGCTCGTTTTTGTGCTGAGTTATGACATGATAAATGGCATTTTTAATGTTCGAATCGATTGAAATGTTTATTATGAGTAGAAAAATGAAATCATTTTTATTCATGCTTGAAACTAACAAATGAATATAAAATTGAGGAAAATAATCTGCTAATAATAATCACTTTCCGACCCCGAAGGCACTTTTTTCGATTATCCACGCCCACGACCACCACGACCACGTGCATCACCACGAGTGGATGGTAAGACATCCATCCGTGGTAGTGGATGTGTCATCCGCGTCCAAGTCCGAATTGACTGCACCCACGTCAATTAAGTTGACACCATCTATTTCACTTTGCGATAATTTCGTCTTCAATAACGCATTCTGCACCAATACCTACCTCAGCTGCGCCAAGCATTTGAGGACGATCGGTGACAGTGGATGGTGCATGAAAATGTTTAAGTTTGACGGGTACATGCCAGTGCAGCAAAAATCTTCTTCAATATTCGAATATGAATGGCTCTTCCGCATTGTCCGCTAAATTGTAGATGGTTGAGTTTCCAAGACACTGTAATCGCCTTCTCAAATGGTCCAAAAATAGTGTGGTTGTTAACGGTGGATGCGGAAGACGTCCTGGTGACGGACTGGCAAGGAAGTAGCACCGACGGTACTTTCTGGAACCAACACGCACTGGAGGCGGCACAGGGGTCCCTGGCGAAGCTCACCATCGATTAACAGCCGCAGGCTTCGATTAAACAGTTTCCCGTCTGTGATACTTGCTTGAGCTTCCACGCCACGACAACGTATGGGCACAGGCTAGAAAAGAGTAAAGAACAAGAGAGACATGTGTAAATTAAAACATGGGGCTGGAGGAGAAGAAAATATATTACAAAAGACAGAAAGAATAGACAGAGATAATATACAATATATACAAGAAAGACAAGAGGCTTGAATCAGTGGAACCGACCAGGCTGACCACCGCTGCTGATGGCAGACGACTGGTGAAGAGCTGGGAGCCTGGTTTTATATGGTGGTCTTCGGTGACACGGCTTTGTTTCGGTCACGTAGGTAATGATCCTCTTCGCCGAAAAAGGGCCCGTCCTATTGTTCCACACTGGCAGCTGCACATTTTGGAATATTATCTCGTTTGGATTATTACAATAATGCGGAATTTAAGCAAATTATTATTAGGAGCAATGGGTAGCTCGTAAAATCGATTAAAATTTAATTACGCATTTGTTACCACGTTCAGGTAAACTGAACGCCGGTAACATGGTCTAATGGCTGCATTTTTAATGCAGTGTGGTGGAAATGACACCACATGAATACCATTGTTTGAGCAAAACTGCATCACTTCGATAGAAATACGCGATTCTTATTGTCCAACAATCTAAGGGTTGGGTTCTGAGGGATGAATGGGCAGTTGCCTGGAAATGATCCAAGAAACTCATGAATGTTTTCTTTGTTATCCGCCTAGAACTATACGCAGCTGCCCGAGAACCGTTCGGTGCACCACGCAAAATATCCGGATTCATTCAGACACGTGGGAAAATAAAAATATGAGACAAGTCGGCCGGGATGATGTACTATAGATAAGCCGGTTTCATCCATGTTCCGAACATTTGTAGCTTCTAAATGAACCAAATCCATCACTTGATTGATTCAAGTTTCGCGAGAATGATTCCACATTGTATGGATTGAATAATAAAACTCCGATAAATAAAATAAATAAGTCAGGCATATATAAATTAACTTGTAACACTTGTAAAGCAGTATATATTGGTCAGTCAGGTCGCAATTTTAAAATTAGACTAAAAGAACATATAAGTTCATATAATAATAAAAACGAAAAATCAACTTTTGCTAATCATTTACTAAACAATAATCATAATTTTGACGACACAGATAATTCATTTCGCTGAAAAGGGCTTAAAAATTGATTTACTCGAGTCTCTTGAAATTTATAAAATTAAACGTAACCCTGAAATTCTACTAATAAATGATCAAACTGACCTAATATATACCCCTCTGTTTAACGCTATCTAAATTGTTTTATAAAGTTGTTTGTAAAAAATTTGAAGTATTGTAGTTTGAAAATGACAGAAAATCTGTCGAAACTATAGTCATAATAAAGATAAAAAGTGTGTGATATATAAAAAGGTATTTACAATCATGTTTTAAACAAGTTATATTAATTGCTAATAAATTATATTGAGCAAATTATTATGAATAGTATTTTTGCATAAATCTAATGGTTTTTGAGACAAATATAAGGAAAGTATTATGATAGCCACATCACCATTTTTTTTAATAACAAGGCAAAGACAAAAGCTTACTGTTCACAATCTGATGGGATGTGGAATGAGTGAATTAATAATTGAAAAACTATAATGGAAGTATTAATAATTGAATATTATGTGAGTAATCTGAAAAAAATTATGATCACGTACGCGCCAGTCCTGAACGGGCTAGTGAAGCAGAATTATGGTGTAAAGGTAACAAGATTTTCAATTTGGGGATTTAATATGGTTATTTCATCCACATCAATAAAATTTTATGGCACTGTCAAATTGTAGAAAAGATCGTCGATGTGGAATATAGAATTCAAAAATCAAGGTAAACTATTCAAGTATATTTTATTTTAATACTTGAAAGATAGGCCATCAAAAAATTAAGAAAATATTTAAGATGAGATTTTATGATAAAAATTTATATATTTTTTAAAATAATTTTTATAATACTCTAATCGAAAGACGCTGTAAGTACTTCAAAAGTCCGTTAAGACTGGACATAAATCGTGAGAAGTTTATAAGGAAGAATTCCAGAAGTCTACAGAAACATTTACTAGATTCATTCACTTCAAGAAAATTCTAAACTCATAAAGACGAAAATCTACGAGACTAATGAAAAAAAAATAAAAAACCCGGAGACTTATGAAGAAGAAACGTAATTCGAGGACGAATTATTTGTGTAGACAGCGTACCCTTTCTAAAGCAAGCTACTCTAAAGCTCATGTAAATTAAATAAGCGTCCGTTGAGAATAAACAGCACTTTAAACATAAATATATAAGTCCGGGTCAGCAACTGGATGGGTGACCGGGCGATCCTTTAAAGTAACAAACTCATTTACTAAAACATAAAAGGCTGAAGGATCAATAGCTAAACACTAGTACTATTATGTACTAAATATAAATATTAGTGCATAGTATTAATGAATAGTTAATTTTAGTAAGTTAAGATTTTAATAAATCGTGGAAAAATCTTATATACTCGCCTTTGACAACAAATTAAAATAATATAATAATAATAATATTAAAATAATTAGTCAGTGTAGATATGTCAATAAAGTATTAAAAGAAGTGCGTGACACGTTTAAAAAAATCATAGGTAAGTTATCTAGACTAAAATGCTTCAAAATAATTTCTAAAAAAGTGACAAAAACAATCATTCAAATATTGGCGAAGGGTAATAATGGATATGTCTCCCACGGGTATTTCTTATTTAAAGCGAATATTAGTTCTTGGATGAACTGTGAAAGCGAAGCTACGCTCATCCCACTCAAATCGGCACGCTGATCAATTCAAATTGAAATCCACGCCCCAGTAAATAATTTCTGGCGATAATGCTGTATACAGCCTTGCAGCATATTGCTCTAGAATTAAATTGGGAGTGATACCACATACAGTAAACAACATTTTGAACATAATTGCATTTAGGGTTTCAGATATTACACTATTCGTTTTGTTATTATTTACATTGATTTAAACTAAACCATCCACTACCATATCTCTTTATAGTATAGTAGCTAAGTAGCGTCTGCCAGAATGTCCATAGATATTTACACCACACTCACAATTAAATATATTAACAGTACAGGTGACGAAATTTCCCAAGTCTGCAATTTCGAACAAATTTGCAACGTGCTTGATTTGTGATGTTTTCTGGGTATCAAATTGATTCTTTTAACCTGTTTCTAATGCTTGATTTGTGATGTTTTCTGGGTATCAAATTGATTATTTTAACCTGTTTCTAATAATCTGACCAGAAATTTCTAATCCATATATGCTCATCTTAGATTATTTAGTAGATAGATAAGATATTATAAAAAGTCGAGCTAGATTTAATAATTAGAAATTATTAAGACTACAAAATTAAAATTAATATTGAAATAACTGCTTCTCTGGCTGATACCTCGACAGACATTGAATGATACAAAAGTAATTTGCATGTTAGAAATAGTAAGGCTATTAAAGCAACACTAGTTTTAAAGTATTTATTTCTGTAAAATAAACTAAAAATGGTTGAATGTACGTTAAATAGTTTGTGAGTGAATATGGTATGATAAATTTGGAACAAGAAATTAATTTAGGTTGATGTAATTAAGAATAAATTAGCAAAAGTAATTAAATAATTTAACACTCAAGTTTATAAACATCTGCAGACACGTGTTTCGATCTTTCGATCCTTTCAGTATAGCTTTATTATAAAGTTGATTTTAAATACAAATAAAAACATTTACTAAAATAAATATAATGAAATGAGACTCATTTGTTGTGGATTTACGAAATGACTTCGTGTTTTTTCTTAGTTAATTTTCTACAACGTAAAGGACTTGAATACATTTTTACGATCTAGATTTTTTCTTTTTAAGCCAGCTTATCTGGATAATTATCCAGAAATGTTTTATATACTTCACTTGGATTTCTCGTTGAATTTATTTCTAATCAGTACACAATGATAACTGAAATTATTTTCGATTTAAAACGAAATTTAAAAATAATTTTAAACAGTTTGTTTATACTGTTAAAATGCAATTATTCAATAATCTGCCCCATTAAAATTCTTACATGCTGTGATTTTTTTAGACAAAGGCGTCTTTTCTCTACAAAATTATTCAGATTTTGAAATCCTTGCAATAGACCTCAAAATAAAAATAACCAAACATAATTCTCCTAATGTTTGTTACTTTCAGCATCTCTTCGAATATGTACCTGAGTACAATAAGCTAGATGAAGCTAAACACACTTCCAATGCAAAAAACCCTTTAAACTATAAATTAGTTTTTGATAAATTATATCCTTGATTGCAATTACATTCACTATAACTAATTAAATCCACTCAAAGTACAAGTAAATTCATAAAATCTATTAAAAAAATATCACTTTTAAAAAATTCCAGAATAAATTAAATGAAATTGAAATTTGAAAGTATTTTGAGTCCTAATATACAAAAAAATAAAGGTGTACATTTTTTGGTATATTACTTAAAACGTTATAGCACGCATTTCTGCATACAGTACTTTATTCAGCAGACGAACAATGAATATTAATCATCCTTCCGAACATGATGAATGTATTATTGTACATTTCATAATGGAGTTTCGCCAAGTAATAGTTTTATTGATCCAATCTTTTTATTAAGAATACATAAAGGTGGCGGTTTGATATTTATAAATTATGTAGTACGGCGTTTATATACATTAAAATATTATAGGTTGTAAAAAATATCCCAAACCTTTATTTGTAAAATATAACTTTTTATAATTAGATAAGTTATAAAACTTATATTAACAGTATATTAAGCTATTGTATTATCTGCTTTTTATTACATATTGATCATTTTGATAAGCCACCACTTAACATAAAATTGTCACTTCTGTATTACTCGCGTAAATTAATAATTGACTATTAAAAATTAGTACTTTAAACACAACGTAAATCTGAACTTAATAAATAGTTAATTTTAACATCGTGAAAATAAATTGGTTCACATAAGTGAATATGGTTCGCTTACTTCGTGATACATAATAAAACTGTAAGACTTTAACCCGAATTGATAGTGATATTATTATCACACTTGTAGAATTCGGGTTAAAGTCTTACAGTTTTAGTATGTATCACGAATTAAGCGAACCATATTGTTTTACAACTTGTCTGTGAAATAGCGATTTCTTGTTAAAACTCTACATATAATAACTTATTGTTATTAACTTATTAACACTAATAAAGGACGTTGAAGGACCAAAAAACGCATTGAAGAATTAGAGAAGAGGGGACATATGGGGGGCAGACGTAGAGAAAGGAGAACGGAGGGCATAGCAGTATCATTTTGGAATATTGCATGTTAGAAGAAAAAGCTGAGGATTGGGAGTCATTAAAGCAGAAAATGCCAAATACGTTTATATGGAAGTGCGTGGGGTCGAGAAGGGAAAGGCGAGAGGTAGGGTAAAGGGGGGAATTATCACAGGACTTAAAAGAGGATTTGAAGAAGGAGAAGAAATAAAGGAAAGGAAGGTACAAGGAGTAGTATGCAGAACACTTTGCGATGGACCAAGGAAATGGAGGATAGTGACTCTTTATAACCAGCTAGCAGGGAAGGAGATTAGGGGAGCCAGGGAATATATTTATGGGTGGGTATTGGAATATCAGAATAGGAACTATGCAGACTAAGTGTATAAACGAAGAAGGAAACTTAGTAGAAGCAAGAAAGTCTAAGGACTCGATAATAATAAAGGAGGGAGAGGAATGGATAGAGTGGGTAGACAAGGAGGGGCTGGAAGTACTAAATGGGTGTACGGCAGGGGATTGGGAAGGGGGGTGACATATAGCGGGCCACGAGGGAAATCGGTAATTGATTATATCCTGGTGGGGGAAGAGTTAAGGGATGAATTAACGCACTTTGCTGTTGAGGACTGGAGCGGGTCTGACCATTTTCCAGTAACGGTTAAACTTGGGAACAGGGGAAAGGAGGGGCAAGTAATAAAGAAGGAAGGTTGGTGCTGGTCAAGGTTGGCAAGAATGAACTACAGAAAGAGAATTGAAGAGGTATGTTTCGAAGATATAGAATCTGTGAAACAACTGAGACCCGGAGTAAAGTCAGCAATGACGAGGCAGAAGAGGGAGAACGGGGTACCAACGAAGAGGTGCTGGTGTGATAGCGAGTGTCAGGATGCGAGGAAGGCCACTCAGAAAAGGAGAAGAGGACTAGGAACAGAAGAGGAAATGAAGAAAGCAAGGTACCACTGTGATAGGGTGTGCAAGAGCAGAAAAGAAGAATGGATGAAAGAAGAAATGAAGGAGGTATCCGAAATTGTATGTGAGAAACAGCTATGGACATACGTAAAGAAAAAAAACCCTAACAGAAGAATAAGGGGAGAGAATATAAGGATGGCACAGTGGAAGGGATATTTCGAAAATATGTTAAGAGTAGGACACGTGGAGGCAGAGGCAAGTTACGATAGAAGGTTATTCGATGGAGCAGGAGACTTTAGGGAGGAGGAGTTAGATAGAGCTCTCAGAGGGATAAAGGAAAGGACCATGAGGGGCATTTTAAAGATATGGAGGGGCAAGAGCAATTTCTGGAGGAATGGAGGGAGGGAATTATTATACCAGTACATAAGACAGGGGATGAATTGTGCCCAACAAATTATAGGGGTATAACTCTGATGGACACATTGTATAAAATCATGATGGGTATGGTAAAGGAAGGGTTGGAGAAAGAGGTGGAAGAGAAGGGCCTATTACCAGAAGTGCAGGCAGGCTTCAGGAAGAGAAGGTCTACAGTAGATCAGATAGCTACTCTAAACTGGCTGATTGAGAGAGAGTTGACGAAGAAAGGCAAGGTGCATTTGTTGTTTGTGGATTTAAAAGCGGCGTATGATTCGGTTGAGAGAAAGTTGTTGATACAATATTTGAAAGGTAAGGGAGTGTCAGAGCAAATTGTAAATTGGGTGAGTGAGGTGTACAAGCAGATGTGGTGTAAGGTAAGAGGAGGTGAATTCGAGCCGGAGAGGATCAAGGAAGTGCGGGGTGTGAGACAAGGGTGACCTTTGAGCCCACTACTGTTCAATATGTATGTCGCAGATATGGAGAAGGTTCTAGCGATGGGGCATTGAGGAAGGCCACTAAAAAATGCCGAAGAGGACTAGGAACAGAAGAGGAAATGAAGGAAGCAAGGTACCACTGTGATAGGGTGTCCAAGAGCAGAAAAGAAGAATGGATGAAAGAAGAAATGAAGGAGGTATCCGAAATTGTATGTGAGAAACAGCTATGGACATACGTAAAGAAAAAAAAAACTCTAACAGAAGAATAAGGGGAGAGAATATAAGTATGGCACAGTGGAAGGGATATTTCGAAAATATGTTAAGAGTAGGACACGTGGAGGCAGAGGCTAGTTACGATAGAAGGTTATTCGATGGAGTAGGAGACTTTAGGGAGGAGGAGTTAGATAGAGCTCTCAGAGGGATAAAGGAAAGGACCATGAGGGGCATTTTAAAGATATGGAGGGGCAAGAGCAATTTCTGGAGGAATGGAGGGAGGGAATTATTATACCAGTACATAAGACAGGGGATGAATTGTGCCCAACAAATTATAGGGGTATAACTCTGATGGACACATTGTATAAAATCATGATGGGTATGGTAAAGGAAGGGTTGGAGAAAGAGGTGGAAGAGAAGGGCCTATTACCAGAAGTGCAGGCAGGCTTCAGGAAGAGAAGGTCTACAGTAGATCAGATAGCTACTCTAAACTGGCTGATTGAGAGAGAGTTGGCGAAGAAAGGCAAGGTGCATTTGATGTTTGTGGATTTGAAAGCGGCGTATGATTCGGTTGAGAGAAAGTTGTTGATAGAATATGTATTTGAAAGGTAAGGGAGTGTCAGAGCAGATTGTAAATTGGGTGAGTGAGGTGTACAAGCAGATGTGGTGTAAGGTAAGAGGAGGTGAATGCGAGTCGGAGAGGATCAAGGAAGTGCGGGGTGTGAGACAAGGGTGACCTTTGAGCCCACTACTGTTCAACATGTATGTCGCGGATATGGAGAAGGTTCTAGCGATGGGGCATTGAGGAAGGCCACTAAAAAATGCCGAAGAGGACTAGGAACAGAAGAGGAAATGAAGGAAGCAAGGTACCACTGTGATAGGGTGTCCAAGAGCAGAAAAGAAGAATGGATGAAAGAAGAAATGAAGGAGGTATCCGAAATTGTATGTGAGAAACAGCTATGGACATACGTAAAGAAAAAAAAAACTCTAACAGAAGAATAAGGGGAGAGAATATAAGTATGGCACAGTGGAAGGGATATTTCGAAAATATGTTAAGAGTAGGACACGTGGAGGCAGAGGCTAGTTACGATAGAAGGTTATTCGATGGAGTAGGAGACTTTAGGGAGGAGGAGTTAGATAGAGCTCTCAGAGGGATAAAGGAAAGGACCATGAGGGGCATTTTAAAGATATGGAGGGGCAAGAGCAATTTCTGGAGGAATGGAGGGAGGGAATTATTATACCAGTACATAAGACAGGGGATGAATTGTGCCCAACAAATTATAGGGGTATAACTCTGATGGACACATTGTATAAAATCATGATGGGTATGGTAAAGGAAGGGTTGGAGAAAGAGGTGGAAGAGAAGGGCCTATTACCAGAAGTGCAGGCAGGCTTCAGGAAGAGAAGGTCTACAGTAGATCAGATAGCTACTCTAAACTGGCTGATTGAGAGAGAGTTGGCGAAGAAAGGCAAGGTGCATTTGATGTTTGTGGATTTGAAAGCGGCGTATGATTCGGTTGAGAGAAAGTTGTTGATAGAATATGTATTTGAAAGGTAAGGGAGTGTCAGAGCAGATTGTAAATTGGGTGAGTGAGGTGTACAAGCAGATGTGGTGTAAGGTAAGAGGAGGTGAATGCGAGTCGGAGAGGATCAAGGAAGTGCGGGGTGTGAGACAAGGGTGACCTTTGAGCCCACTACTGTTCAACATGTATGTCGCGGATATGGAGAAGGTTCTAGCGATGGGGCAGTCAGGGGGAATAGTGGTGGGAAGAAGGAAGATATGGAGCCTGGCGTATGTGGATGATGTGGTAGTGATTGCTAGAACTATTAATGAATTGAATGAGATGAAAGGGAGACTGGAGAGGTATTTTATTAAAAGGTTGATTGTGAGTGTCAAGAAAACTAAATGGATGGTATGTAAGACTGCGGGTGGTTGGGAGAGGGATTGGAGAGAGTAAGTGAGTTTAAATATTTAAGATGTATGTTCTCCGAAAACGGAGGTAGAGATAATCATATGGAGTATGCATGTAAGAAGGCGAGAATGGCAATGGAGAGGATACGGAATGTATGGGAGGAAGTGTTAGGGGGGAATATGAACATGAAGCTAGTGTGATGGGATGCCTGCATAAGAGCGATAATGATGTATGCATCAGAAGTATGAGGAGTGTCTAGACATGAGAGTGTGGGAGAAGTCCACCTGCAATACTTAAAAAGTATATTAGGAGTGGAGCAAACAACACCAAGTTATGTGGTATTGCAGGAGTGCCAAAGAATGTCTGTGGAATGGGAGTCAGCGAGGAGTGTAGTATGAGAGAAAGATAGGTATGTTAGGAGATGAAGGTTGGTAAAGGAGGCATGGGACGTTTGTTATAAGGAATGACGGATGAGTGCTAAAGGAGCTGGATGGATGAGAGAGAGAGTCTTTGTACAAGAGAGTCGGGTGGTCGTGCCAATTAGTGGATCGGAAAATAGCGTTGAGGGAGAAGCTTGAGATAGAGTATGCGACAAGGGCGAAGGATTTCGAGTTGCAGTTGCGACCAATAAGAATAGAGAAGAGCAATTCGAGCCCTAAGTATAAAGAGATCCAAGTATTTAATAGCCTTCCACGCTATTTTGCGAGATTGTCAAAAGAGAACGCACGGCTACTTGCACGGTTAAGATGTGGGAATGAGGGAAGAAAGGTGTGGATGGGGGAAGAGTACATGAAATGTGTATTTTGTGGAATTGGGAAGGATGTATGGGAGCACTGGATGTGGGAATGTATGGGGTTGCAGGGAACGCTTGAGATAAATGGTAAAGGTCGAAAGAGGAGTATGTGTGCGAGTGGGAATAGGATTGAGGTGCTAAAAGCAATTGTTAAACAAAGGCCAGGGAGGAGTAGCTAATTACAGCAATATTATATATATATATATATATATATATATATATTGTTATTAACTAGATTAGTGAATATAAGAATATGATATGTTTCTCTATTTATAATATAGTATCAAAGCTTTTGTCATTTAGCTATTTAAACATCAACCCTTGAGATCGGAAAGGACTATACCAACTTCTTAGCAGATTGTTTTGTAGATTTTTCTATTTACATTCCTTATATGCGAGAATAACATTATAATTTATATTGTTCGAAAATCGTTGACGCTACCTAAATTCTAAAAAAAAATGTTTTCAAAATTATGAAGCTGCACTTTTCCTATGCAATCAAATGGATACTTTATATTATTGACCATCTCTACCAAATGATTGATTGATGATTCTGTTTTTTTTTATGTGGCAATTACATATTTTGTACTACGTTGCTAAACTTTATCAACAATCTATAATAATGCTAAGTAAAACTGCTCAACACCATAGTGTAAAAGATAATATTGAACAGTAAAATCAAAATGTGATTCAATATAGTGATTTTTATATAAATCACTCTTATTTTTTTCTAATTTGGCTTGAAACAAGGAAGATAAATAAAACATTGGGGTTGCGATTGTATATATAAGTGAAATATATGTTATACAGAAGAGAGTATGACTTATTTTTAGGGACAATAATAATATCCTAAGGATATGATATGTATTATAATAACTGATACATCAACTTAACAATTAGTAAGTGAAGAGAGCAGATAGGCAGTCGCTTATTCGTGACTATGAAAGGATAAAATTAATCCATAGACTTTAAGAAGTCATATTATAGGCTTTTTCCAGAACGCAAAAAACAGGGATTAAATGTTTATTCTTCAGAAAAGCGTTCTGAATGATATATTAAAAGAACCAAATAAATAATAGTGTAATTACGTGTCATACTTCTGGATTGGTTAAATCGTGTGAATAGAGATTCCATGCCATGTTTTCAAAAACTCATGCAGCATGTTTAAGAAACTGAGCACTAACTAGAGGTGGATCTTCTTTTAATTTAAGAAGAGGCAAAATGAAAGTCTCTCTCGCGATATGGAGAGATGGATATTCCCTGGTTTTCTCATATTGGAAATATATATATTCTATTTACATGTGCATAACAGATGTTAAACCATCTTGTAGGGACTGTAATTTGAAGAGTTTTTGCTAATATTTATTCTTTTGAAATTCTTTCATCGTAAATGGTTAGTTATAATAATGATCTGAATCTGTATAGGAATCACTTTGGACTTCTATACTCGAACTCTGATGCATAATTGGAAGAACCACGTGTGCGTTGCTTCATTAACGGTTTTTTCTCCGTTATAAAGGCTTACGATAAACATCAAAACAAGGCCATTAACTTATGTTATTGATGTATAACTTGTCATTTCGTTGGAATATATACCGTAAAACTTTTCTGCTACTTGAGTAATGCTGAGGTTGATACTTGAATGAGCATAACTACTATTTTTAAAGTATTATAATAACGCGACTTCTCCAAACCCATTCATTCATTAAAAATAAATGATACTGTCTGATTTTGAAATACTTAACTTAACACTTGTTTGGTTTCATATTGGTATATTCAGTTTCCTGGCACGTGTTTCGGTCAATGACGTCCATTCTCAAAGAAATTACAAAATTAAGTAAATAAGGAAGGTAGTGTTACATTATTTATATTATTGTGTTAATTGCAGGAAAGTCCAGAGATTACGAGATTCGAACTTGAAAGTAATCATACAAGGAGATTCTCTAGACCTTCAAGAAGATTTAATTTGCGACCTTTTTCTGCATAGTGATGTCTGCTAATGTATGTCCCGTTGCGATGTAGTGTTCGGATAATCCTGTTCTACCAAATAAATTTTTGCAATTTATTTGGTAGATTCCGGATTTTTTCAATTGGTCTATTGTCTAAATTTTATTGTTCACTACATGTTTCTTTAAATTATCTCTATTGACTTGTATTGCCTGGATGTTTTGTTTGGTTAGTTCTTTTGCTATTTTCTCACTTACATCTGGAATGTATGGAATGGCTGCAAATTTTTTGTTTACTTTGGTTTCTTCACCATTAAACAGAAGTTTTTGTACTGTTTTTCTCCTTTTTCGTTTAATTATTCTATCTATCTTCCTTTTGTTTTTTGATTCTTACATGTGCCAAATAAATTGAACTAACATTTCAAATATGTTTAATTAAATAGGTTAATTTCTATCAAGTAAGAAACGACGTTTTCATGGCCACCCGGGACTACAATAATTGTTGGACACCCGTTAGTATTTAATTATAGTTTAAACTCTTCTTTGTTAAGTGGGATGTTGACTAGACGATGAATGTATGAATTTAATGCCGAAGATTTGATCTGTTCAGATTGTATCGATGTCGATGGAATGATTGTGTCGGTTGCAGTGGGTTTTCTATTAAACCGTTAAATTAACGTGATTTAAACGGTTGTTGGGTATTGAAATACTCAGGTCCAAAAAGTTAAGTATGCCATCTTCTTGTTTTTCAATGGTGAACTGAATTTTCTTGTTTATAGAATTTAGTCTTATTAAAAAAGCATCTAATTGTCTGTTAGTGCCGTTCCAAATGCAGAAAATGTCGTCGCCGTATCTGCACCATAATTGTATGTTTTTTGTTGATGTTTTATCCTTAAACATTTTTTCTTCGAAATCACCCATAAATATTTCCGCGAAGAGAGGTGAACCGAAAATAGTTTTGGTCGAGACAGGTGATTTCTTCTGTGTTGCATATCGATAATTGTTCTTGGCACTTTTTATTAATGATATCTTTTAACTCCGAAACAGGTATTAACGTAAAAAGGTCCTGGACATCGAACGAAACCAGAATTGAGTTGTTGTTTACTATTAGGTTTTTGGTTTTGTTCACAAACTCGATGGAGTTCTTATTTCCGTATTCGGAATCAGATAATATATTATTTTCGTTCCATCAAGAGTGCAGTGATTTACCGTAAATGATACTGTGTCATCTCCATGTTATTTGGCACTCGTAAAATTATTGACGAGTCTACTACATATTAAAATACGTGGCTATGCTTTACCATTTATTGATAAGGTGCGTAATTTAAGACTAAATATAGGTAATAATTTGAGGTTCAAATGGACATTAGTAAATCAAAGTTTTAAACTCATATACTGTAACAGAAACATTTATACATCCTAAAAGAACCTTCAGTAATGATTTACATTATTATCATTTTAGTTTTGTTGATTTTGTATATATCTGTTTAGACCTAGTTACATAACATTGAATTCGAAATATTAAAATCTCAATTTTCGTCTTATTTTTGAAATTCGTAAATTTGACCATATAAGTTAACTATATTAAATTGGCTCAATAGATATGATTGACGTTACTAACAATGTTGTGTTCTTTATAATGTTATCCATAAGCTTACTATGTGGGGACTTTTATGAAAAATGGTTTAGTTATGATGTCTATTATTTTATAGTAATATTGATAGTATAATTTTATTTAGAAAATATATTACCAAGTTGAAGTTTATCATCTTTTCTTAATTTTATTTATTATTATTATTGAAATAATGGCAGAGTTGTTTTATTATCAATCTCATGATACTTATGTTTTTCTATATGAAGCAAGTTTTCTGAAAACGACTGAATTTCTCAAAATTCTGTCATTTAATAGTGTCAATCCAAAACTTTATTTCGCGCAATTTAAAATCTTATTTCGCATGGATCTTATCAGCTCTCCACCGTTAATAGACACGTATGAAACTCAAATCACTTAAATTATATTCAGGACAACTGCGAATGAAATAATTTCTCTCTTATGATGAACTTGGTTGTAGGACACCTAGTCAATTCTTATCCTTAGAATAAGATATTTTCCTAAATATCATCTCTCCTGGGAAACGAATCTCTAGATAGTGTTCTCCTAAAGTATCTTTTTGGATAGATTTCCTATTGAAGTACTTCAAGTTTTAGGTATTTGAAACGTCAAGCATTAGATCAATTTGCATTAATCACTATCAAAATAATGGGATTATCAAAACCAAACGTTGATTCTGCTTATTAGATCTCAAATAAAAAGGCGAAATTACTGACATTTATAAACATGGATGAGTTAACATCCAAATTAGGGGCCTTAATTAAACACATGTTCCGATCGAGTTCACAGAAGCGTGTTTACAAAAAATGATGTTAATGGTATGATTCGATGGCTAGCCAATAGAATTAAAATGATTCGGCTGTGGATTTTGATTGGGCGGCTCCCATTATTCCAGTGACCAAAAAGATGGATTGATACGTATTTGTGGTGATTTTAAGGGTTTATATATTTAGAAGTTGATCAATATCCATTGTCAAGTATTGAGTTGTTATTTAAAAAAGGTAAATGAAAATAATTTTTAAGTTTTAATACCACTATTTACTGTATAATATACACAAACAAAGTTTACAATATATTATCAATTTTGACACAACTATAGTTTCGACCTTTGCAGGTCATTATCAAGTGTTGAATGACCTGCAAAGGTCGAAACTATAGTTTTGTCAAAATTGATAATATATTGTAAACTTTGTTTGTGTATATTATACAATAAATAGTGGTATTAAAACTTAAAAATTATTTTCATTTACCTTTTTTAAAATGAACTACCACATAGTAACGGTCGCTACCATCATTTTCGAGTTGTTATTTTCAAAATTGCAGGAGGGAAAGCAATGTACGAAACTTGATCTTTCTCAAGCTTATCAACAAATAAAATTAGATGATAAGTCCCAGGAATTAGTAGCAAATTCAACTAACAAAGGTATTTTTAAATATAAAAGATTGCCGTTTGGAATTTTATATGCCCGCGTCAAATTTTAAAAGATAATAGAATCGATATTGCAAGATATCGAAGGAACTGTATATTTTTTAGATGATGCATTAATTACCGGAACAACTAGACAGACATTTTGTTTAAGGTGTTGACTAAATTACAGGAAGTTGGGTTAAAATTATCACTAGAAAAATGTAGGTTTTTAAAGATTAAATTATCTGAATAGTTGAGGCTGTTAGTTGTTGTTCATATTCTAATCACTTTGGTAAATTTTCGTAAATGAAATACGATAACACTTTTAAATATTTATTTTGCTGTTCGCGACAATTGTTTCGACACACTGTGTCTTCTTCAGGCGAAGAAATGATCAGTTCCAATGAAATTATCTATTTGGGATATTATTATTATTGTTATTAGACCTGTTGCTTCCTGAGGAGCATCTTTTCAGATGATTCTTCAGCTGGTTTGTAGGCAAGGTGTCTAGTTCTGGACCGATTCGGGATATAAAACAGATAAAAATGGATTGCATCCCCCACAAGGCAAAATTTCTGTAATTGTTAAGACTCCTGTGTCCAAAAATGTATCTCAACTTAAATCTTTTCTCGAACTTGTTAATTATTTTGCTAGATTTGTTCAAAATATATCAACAATTCTACATCTTATGTACGATTTGTTAAAGGTAAACAAAAATTGGAGTGGGGTAGAAAATGTGATATAGCATTTAATATTCTTCAATCAAACAAATGATAACTCACGGTATAGAGACCGTGAATAATCCTATATTGTTCAAACACTGCAGAGTCACGCCTATTAAATAACAAATTGCAAAGAAAGAGTTTAATAACATTCTAAACCTAGGTGTTCAGACCCTTGGAGAGTAACTCGTCATCTTCGCTTCACATGGTTCCTAAAATAGACAAATTTTATAGATAATTAGAAAAAACACGAATATTTCGTAGAATCTACAACAAATGAGTCTTATTAAGACTACAAGAACAAATCACTTTTGAAACAACTACTTCTCCAGCTAATACCTCGACAGACATTCAATGATAAAAAAGTAATTTGCGTGTTACAAAATAGCAAGGCTATTTTTTTATTATTAAATTTTATAGACCTTGCGGATATTATAGGTTATTCAATCAAAAGCGTGGTCTTCCTTTTTGCTTCGTCTATTTAGATTATTATAATATTTATCAAAGATACATCTCAAAATTTAGATTAATAGAGTTACTTGAAGATGATAATAACTTGATTAAAACATTTAAAGAAGAAATTATTATAAATATTGTCTATTTGCGCCCACTTTTTTAATAAAAAACGTGCCAAAAAGTAGAAGTAACGAGACACACGTTAACTCCATTACAATAATTTTTGGTACCGGATGAGCGCTTTAAATTCATGCACATATACATTATAGGACCACTTTTTGTTAAAGGTAATCACGAGTATTGACCGTTTCATAAGATATATGAAGCAAGACCCCTCACTGATATATCCGCCCTCTTAGTAGCCAAAGCTTTTCTTCATACCTGCAGTTTTGGGGTTCCTTGTGTTATAATTATCGACCGCATTCTGCATCTTGGAAGCAATTTAATTCGCTCTTAGGCATTCAGCACAAGACTAAACTGCATATCAACCGCAGTCAAACGTATTGGTGTCACAAATTTGATGACAGGCGGGCTTTTCATCTGTGGTGATATCCTTTTTTGAACGCGTCTTGAAAATCGAACATCAAAGTTACTAATGAGCTGTGATACAGCGAAACACGTGTCTGTGGATAGTCATATCAATTCCATAACGTGGCTGGGAAACGATGACACCACAAATTGTGCTGAATGTAATTTCAGACATATAACGACAACTAACAGTTATGTGATTCAATACCTTTAGTACAAGGAGTAGTTATTTTAAGTATTAGTTGGTAGTTTTTACATTGTAAAAATGTAAAACTGCGGTACAGAAACGCTGAAAATAATTTACTTTTTCTAATAATCTTATCTTAAATGCTGACAAAACAATTACCGTTCAATTTTATAATAGGAAACCTCCAGAAAATACAGTTGCCAATAATTCAAATACACTGAAATATTTAGGGAGCTATATTGACGAGAAAATTAAATGGGACAAACAGATTGATCACGTAACTTCAAAATTGAGTAGTTCTTATTACGCCATTTTAAAATTAAAAACAAAATTTCCAATTAAGTCATTAATTGATATATATTATGCACTTGCTTATACACACTTGGCGTACAATATCTTAATTTGGGGTACAGGTGACATCACCAGGGTATTCGTGGCACAAAAACGAATACTCAGACTGATATTTGACTTAAAACAAACTGAAACCTGTCGTCGCACATTTATAGAAAATAAAATAATAACTGTAGTCAGTGTGTATATCTACAAGTGTGCAGTATATGTACTTAATAATCAAACAAAATTTTTAAAAAACAATAACTTTCATAATTATGCAACACGACATGGATCCAATATAAGAGGTACCTTACATCATACTACAAAATATGAAGGATCTGCGATGTATTCGTGCATGGAAGTTTTTAATAAATTACCAGCCTACATTAAAAATTGTATTAGTCTAACAAAATATAAGTTAAGTCTAAAGAAATTTCTACATACATCAACAAACATGGGATAACTCGTGAATATTTTGTGACGTCCTAGTTTTATACCGTGTTATGTTACTTTCTAGAATATCTATGTAAATTTTATCTTATTTATATTAGCGTATTTTAATTTAAATTTTATGTCTATTTATTTTATTATGTATTGTAATTATTATATTGACGCGCACATCCACAGAAATTGTATTGTATTTCATTTGTGGCTTAAGTAACAATAAAGACAATCAATCAATCAATCAATTATTACTTTTATTAAATAAAACAAAGTTTGAAGCTTTTTCGTTTTGCACTGAATTGTATAGACATTATTATTGTTTTCATTAAGAAATGTGGTAAAGCAACTATTTAACAGCACTTGTTCTAAATATGTTTACGGTTCAACGCAAAAACGTTCCGGTGATACCTTCGAACCAAAACTAAACTCTCACGTTTTCTTCAAGGAACTTAAAAATAAGTTGAACCAATTTTACGTTTAATACAGTGCTAGGTGCTCGAAACATATAACTAAGCATAGAAAACAAAGTGTGAAGAAAGTATAGAATAGTGTTATTTATTTATTGATATACTCTTCACGAAACCCAAAAAACAAACATCGAAAAAATCAGTTTACTTACTATCACGCGGGTGTTTAAAAGATAAGTAAAAATAAAGTAAAAGTACTTTTATGTAATTATAGTAAATACCACCAATCTAAGGTTTTAAAATTTTCGGTCTAAAGATTTGTTTCTGCATATACTGGCTTATTCAGAAGACGAACAATGAATACTAATCTTTCCTCCGAACTTAATGAATGTATTATTGTACATTGAATAATGAAGTTTCGCCAAGTAATAGTTTTATTAACAATACATGAAGGTAACGTTTTAATATTTATGATTTATATGCTTATAACTCGTGTATACATTAAAATAAAATAATATAGGTCGTAACACGTATTTTAAACATTCATTCTAAATCTTTATTTGCAGTATTACAGTAATTTAACGCCATTTATAATCATATTTCAATTAGTCCAAAAGAATATTGATTAAATTTATTTTCCATTTATTCGTAATATTGTTGAATTATATACCTATCATTTCTCATTTTGTGTATTTGACATATACATTCCAAACAAAAAATGAAGTAGTACTCTTTTTACTAAATTTTATTTTTTTACAATTTTTTTACGGTTATTAATATATTAAGCTAATTGCAAAAATACACGTGTATAAATATATTGATGAAGCGAATGGTTTCGATCGTTATTACGTGATAATCCATTCTTACACTGGGTTGAAAAATTCACTGTTTAAACCACCAATAATTATTGCAAAAATGTTATATAATGTATAGATACAATTACCTAAATTTAAAAAAAAACACATCACGACTCGATTTTTATCGTCATTATCAAGTGAATTATAAATTCATGAAACTTAATAGCATGATTATTTTGTTTATAACAATAAAATAATCGAAATATTTACCTGAATTGTTAGTTTGATGGTTACAGCAAGTGTAAAGCAGCAATGGAGCCCCCAGGTCCTGAAGTGTCCATCGACTTCTCGAAGAATCCATTGCTCTGTCCCATCTGCCATGACTATTACACTGAGCCTTGCATCCTAAGTTGCTACCATACGTTCTGCTCGAGATGCCTGCGTGGAAGAGAACAAGATAGGAGGTTAATTTGTCCCTTTTGCAGGTATTTATTTATGTATTTAATTGTAAAATTTAAATTCAATATCAAAATTATAAAATTCTTTCAAACTTTGCAAGTCTTATACAGTAGACGCCGCTTATTAGAATCACGGATAATGTTATCAATCGGATATTGTTATCACTTTTGCGAAGAACGGGCCAAACGTGTAATACTACATACAAAAATTTTCGTTTATAGTAATCATGATTTCGGTTTATGTTATCATTTTTACTTTCCCTATATACGAAGTATATATAGGGGAAGTATTGTGATTGTGTTTTTTTTGAATTTTTTTTTTTTGCGGAAATATCCGTTTTGAGGTCCTCCGAGTCCATTAAACTAATTTCTGGAAAAAAAAAATTGTGTCTGTGTGTGTCTGTCTGTATGTCTGTCCGTGGGTGCTGTATCTCAAAAACGACTGATCCGATTGAGATGAAACTTTAAACTTAAGGTTTTATCGTTAAAAACTGGAACTGAAAAGCTTTTGGTAAACATTCATAAACCTGAAGTGGGTGTTCTTTGTTTTTTTTCCGATATTTTTTTTAATATGAAAAATATTACAAAACTTTTCAAACAAAAGTTAAAGAGAATGAGAAACTGAACAAATTTTGTTAAAATATATTTTTCATAAAATTCTTAACTTTCGAGAAAAAAAATAAAAATTGAAATTTTTGACATATTTTGCCAATTGCTAATAAACTATTGAAGCAACATGAAAGTTATATAACAAATAATTGTTGAGAATTCAAAATGTTACGTTATTATAGTTTGTTACGTTATATATTTTTATTTAAAATAAAGTTTTGTTTTTCGGCTATTATTATCAATCGATTATTGTTATCAAAAACCCCGAGTCCCGTTGTGATCACATTAAGCGGCGTGCACTGTATTATCTAAACTATACTGACTTCTTTAAAAGTTGTAACATTTAGAATGTATTTTATTGCAATTTTCATAAAACGTCTATTTTCATTAAACAATTTTTATGGAAGTCAGTATATATTATAGTATTAACAAATGCTATAGTAATAAATAAATTACAAAAACTAACAAGTTCAAACACACAGAGTTAAAAACATGCAGGTAGCATATTTATTGACCGCTTTGGTTTCTTTTTACAGTGTCAACTTTTAACACAATTTTATACTAAATAATCCTCTAGCATTGAACGAATACTTAAAATAATTAATGCTATGATCATTATATCGGCGAGTTAAACCATTTTTTAAATCAAATTGAAATTTTATTGTCTTTTCATTGCTGTTAGATACGTAACGAGACAACAAGACATGCTTCAATGATTTGTTGTGTGTTTTGTGTCTAGACACCCGACAGTGCTAAAGGATGGTTCTAATCTTCCAACACCGGACACCCTCATGCGTCAACTCATAGAAATAGCAAACAGCGAGAACCCACCGTGTTCCAACTGTGACAAGCGAGACCGGCCTAACATGTATTACTGCAACACTTGCGGTGATTATTTGCATAAAACCCCGTTCTCTTAGATGTTTTGCTTTGGTTACTTTTCTTTCTCAACTATAAGGTTCGTTTCTTACTTTATAATTTTTATATCTACCAGGATTAATTTTAATTATGTGCCATATGTAATTTTTCTTATTATTTGTTAAGCAGATCCAATTACATTATAAAAGTACTAAAGACATATATTTCAGGTCAAGCCCTATGTTCTCAATGTCGAGACAACACACACCGAGCGAAGATGTTTTCAGCACATGATATCGTGCATATGTCTAGGTGTACAAAGGAACCTAAAAGGGTAATTGATTACATACAGTTTTAATTTAACTTTCAGAAAAGTCAATGTATTTATTTATTTGTTATAACTTGTATTTGTATTTGTATTTATTTATTTATCCAACATGCTTACACAATTCTTCCTAAATAAAACGTAATCCTATAAGTATTCACGAGAATTTTGAACTTTACGCAATATTAATAATGCTATTTTCAAAACTTTAAGGATGATATTTTTTAGTGTCCCCAACATGGGGAGCAGTACATAATGTACTCTCCGATGCAGAATGCCATGCTTTGTGTGAACTGTTTCCGAGATACTCCAAACGAAATTCGAGCCCAATGTTTAGATATAGAAACTGCACATGCACAGGCGGCTAAACGGCTTGAAAGAGGACAAAACGCCATAATGGATCTTCAGGTATAAAATAAAAAAGCATTAAAAAAAAGTTTTCTTTATAAATACAAAAAATTAAATGCATGCATTACGCATATTACTTGCAAATTATTTCTTAATTTCATCATTTACATTTGTTTAGACATCAGTGCGTGACGGCATCATTGCTCTCAAGGGATTAATGGATGAACTGCGGCATAATATGGATACAGAGAAGCACACAATTAACACTTTCTGTCAAGGGATGCAAGAGGCTATGGCAAAAACACACGCTGCTATGATTATGGAAGTCCAAAGACAATTCGAGAGCAAGGACAGAGTTTATCGGAGCCAGCTACTTGTTTTAGGTATTATAAATAGTGTATTAAATGTACAAATGATTACACAATTTTTTCAGGTATATAAACATCCAAGGTTTATTTAAAACAATAGTAAATTAAATTGTTCTATCAAAGTGTTCGTCGATGCTTTTTAAAACTTTGCACTATCTTTCAGGCAGCTGATGAATTCCATCTCGGAAAAATAAGATAAAGTCGTCAAGCCATTATCGGATCTCATAAACTGATGTTTAAATGATGTCCGGGTGCTGCAAGACGTCCCAGTCAAGACTCATTATAACGTCTTTTGTCTCGTTGTCATGTAACAATTTCTCCTTTGCCAGAATACGACCGTTTTCTTTCCAATTCTTGACTCGCGGATTAATTGATAGTAACAGTAACTCATAATAAAGCACGCCCTTCATATCCCACCAAATGGAGATAAGAACCTTCTTTCCGAAGCGATTGGGTTGATTCGCAGGGATTTACTTATGATTTTCTGAGTTTCGGAGGGTCATACAGTATTCATAATGATTTTCCACAAGAGAAACTTTTGACGCTGTTTATTGAGCAGAGAAAGTGACTTCCATTCATTGATTTTTGTTGGTTTCAGTGAGTTAATACGGCACCCATTTTCCTTTATTTTGGATCTTTCCCATATCATGTAGGAAATCAATTGCTTACAGAATAACTGGGAGTAAACCAAAACCATTCCAAATCAGCATTTCCGGCTCGAACATCAGCCTTCTTATCGCCACCAGGTGGTCCACTGATAGTTTGGATGTCTCAGACGTGACGGCAGCAGCCCTTGGTCTTGCAGACCGAATTTGCCCCTTGAGGGTGGCAGGCATAATTTCTGGGGGCAAGTGAAAGTATTCAATACCCTCATTTGTCAAATACCAGTAGAAATGCCTTGATGTAAACTAATTCTTGACATATTCCCTGGATTTCAAGGATTGCAATGCCTTGATGACTACCAAGTTTGGAATTTGCTCTAACTCTGGGTGCTTTGGATAATAATTGTCCTTCTTGGATACCATGACTCCTTCTTTGAAGAGGTATTCCTAGATGCAGAAGCGGTTCTCTTTTGGCATCAACATGACGTATTTGTAAGAACTTCTTCACAGGGATACTGATTAGACACTGAGCGATACAGCACCTTCGCCGAGAAAGGAATGAATCTCTTGCAGATTTTTTTCCGTTGGAATTCGTAAAGTATGCAGTGTCGAATATGTAGCTCTTCCATTTCTATTTTCGACTACAATGAACTAAATACTTTTAAGGTTATATCAGGCTTTTCGGCAAACCAACTGTCATTTTTAACTACAAAAGAACGGGAATTCAATTGATTTTTATATTAATTTCTTGACTGCTTAAAATAGTTTGAATTATTCATTTGTACACCAATCATTTATTATAAAATATGTTGTTTTGTCATGTGATTCTAATGTAATGTAATTTTTATTTCCAGAAAGAATGTGTTTACATTCGTGGGAGTGTCAAGTGATGATGATACATTAATTAATTGTAAATAAATTATATAACTGTAAGAAAACTACTTAATCATGATTTTAATTCTGAACAACTCAAAAAACAAACGAAATGGTTAGATTTCTCCACCGTCACAAAA
This sequence comes from Ontholestes murinus, assembly GCA_963969525.1. Lineage (NCBI taxonomy): Eukaryota > Metazoa > Arthropoda > Insecta > Coleoptera > Staphylinidae > Ontholestes > Ontholestes murinus. The sequence continues at coordinate 31,091,790 of OZ018396.1, forward strand.
TTGATGAATAAATTGAGAGGATAAAAATATATAAAACGACTTATTTTGTTCAGTTTAATTTAAATATATAATTTCTGACGTTATTTCGACGGCAACTGTTTTTTCCTGCGTTTAAATAAATTCCGAACCGTAGTATTATCAATGTATTATTAAAAAAATAATGACGCCTTGTTTTTTATAGGTACTGTAATGCCCGTACTACAATTACATCTCGTCCTGTGCACAACATTCACTTCAGCGGCCAACAAATATCAGTTTCTCGAGCTGTGCCCATCCCTCATCGAACGTTTAGCAGCCGTAGGCCAACTTAGCCAACCAGTCAGGTAAATTTATTTGCCCATCCACTCGCCCTAATATTTACGGTAAAATTAAATTCTAGATCCCTACAATCATCGTCTATTAAAACTAACTACAGGAGTGAATTTGCTCAATCTCTTGAACCGTGGATCGGACAAACTGCTGTAAATCAACATTTAGCTGAACTAGCAGGTAAATTGCGTAAGGTAAACTTTATTTCTGACAAAGGTTGTAATAGTGAGAATAAAATTCATTTAAACTCTATAATTTTACAACTTACTACTTTAACAAGGTAACGGCATGAGTTTTCTGTTGGGCAGTGCCTTTACTTTACTTGTTACCACTAGTATTGTATCTGTTGGGTTATTTTAACTGCCTCTTCAACCAATCAATAAGTAGTATTAACAAACTTTTCCGCTAATTTAAATTTGTTTGTCAGTAAATAAATTAGATTGTCTTTAATACGGTAAATACTTTGTTCATTGTACTCTCGATGAAACGAAATTATAACATTAGGTAATTTTAAATTACAACACTTCATATTGTTCATTTATTTCAAGATAAGCCTCTTAGCTTTCTATGAAGGAATTCTCAAACTTTAATTTCTTAAACACTCCGTATAACACTTGCCTTTGCGGTTTTGCTCTTTAATTTCTTCGAGCTGCAAGTGAAGAATTCATTTTCTCTAGAGATTTGAAATTAGGTTTTTTAGTTGCTCCTTTCCTCGTACCTTGTTCTAAGCCAACCTGGCTAAAATCGTTGATGAAGCATAGGTAAAAGGTTATCTCAACACTGACTTTCTTTCTTTTTAGAATCCAACTTAGCCAAACCCGTAGCTCCCATTTTCTCAACACTTTCTGCGATTGACGAATCCACTGATAACAAGACTTTTAATTTGGGTCTCACTAAATTTCTCTTTATAACCCTTTAGCTGTTTGCGAAGGTTATTCAAGAAATTTCAGAACTAACAGCCCATTAAGAAGTGCATACAGACGGGTTTATTTTTTACTTGATCATTAAGAATGCGATTTTTTCATTTCTGCACATTCATTACATTCTCAAAATTTTTCTAAAACTATTGCTACGTTTTACTTAATTGGCATACAGTCCTATTTCATGTTTTTCTTTTGCAGTACCACTCAGTGTATCATTATTGTGCTTAATTTGTAGACTCTTAATGTTTTGGGCAAGTTCTTTAAAAATACTTTCTCTCTTTGTTGGCTGCAATATTGAGACTTGCAGTCAATAAAGAGAGGAGCGCAGACTTTTGCATCCTGCTCGATACTTTTGGACGTTATAGAATAGTATTTTCCATTTCTGTAAACATGCAATTAGGATATACCTTAAAAATTAATAAGTAATTTCATACTCTACAATTCTTTTATTCTGTGATGTGCCAGAATTAATGACAACTTTACTGAATCTTTGTGCTACTTGTTTTAACATATATGAATTTACCTTCATGAATTGGCATATCAAATTACACGTGGACACTTACTAAAGCCGGCGACTTTTGTTAGCGGTAGGAAATAAGTGTTTTTTGTATTTAGGTGCAATCTTTAACTCTCCTTGTAAGATAATTTTGTAATTATATCATTAATTCTGCAAAATGTCGCTGATGAACAGAAAAGATGCGCTAAATTGTTGAATCTTAGTGAGTAAACTTACCGACAGCAAAAGTCACCGACTCCTACTCGACACAAAATTCTCCTTAATTAATGAATCGGTACATTGTAATATTTTTACTAGCAACGTCGAGAGTATATGAGAGTGCACCACCGCCTGCCACAAAGAAGCAACAAAACGTGATGAAGAGTAAATTACTAGAAACGGAGACGTCTTTCGCTTCCCACTGCCGTTCATTCGAATCTCAAATTCGCGAACTAAATCAACAATTTAATACTGTGAAGGAGCGTGTTAGCGAGTTGCACAAGGACATCACTGCTATAAGAAAAGCACAGAACCCTCCATTAACGACACGTTACGAGATGCTAACACACGACTGTACTTTATTAGATCAGAGCTTGGAAAGACAGCAATCCGAACTCGACAGGATGGCATCCATGTTTGATAAATCTTGGGAGGAGCAGCTGTGGCGACTGCGAGTCGAACAAGAGGTATTTAGTTGTCAACGGGCAGATGTTATGACACTTAGAAATGAGTTAAAGCATCTAACAAACGTAGCTCAACAATTAGAGCCTTACATTAGAACAATGACGCCCGCCCAAGCTGCTCAGAATGAGCAGGCTGCAGATCAAGCTCAACATTTACAAAATATTCTAGAACATATTGGTAAGAGTTATACAAATCATCCATTATTTTTATGTATATATATTTAAATATGACTATATTATCTATATATTAGGCAATCTGGAATGTTTATTTAATGCTGTCCTTTTTTTTTTCTTTCAGGTCGATTACAAAACGAGACAGGAAAAATTCCCAGATCAAGAAGCCGCATTTTGGGTCAACTTATCGAAAAAGTGCGCCCGAATCAACCAGACAGAGAACGCAGCAAGTCAACCTCGCAAGTCGAAAAGGCCTCAACAACTTCAACCACCCCCTCCAAACCCAAGAAAACATTCACACCCCAACAACTAAATATTGAACGTTTAGAAACACATATAAAGGAGAAAATACACGATATAATGTGCAGAAGACAGTCCCAACCGCCCCCTCAAGGTTCAACAGCGACTTCAAAATCTGATACCGAAACTGAACAACGTAAGCTTAGCAAAAGTGATCTGGATCAGATCGCAAAACTCGGTGCCAAACATCATAGGATAACCTACAAGAAGATAGGAAAAAGTTGTGATAAAATAAACGCATGCCCAAAAGAATTTGAGTCTAAGAAGTGTGAATATCAAAGGGTTACCGCTGATGGTACTAGCAAGAACGTTAAAGCCTTAGTACATGAGACAAGATCGAGCCCTAGTAGTCCTAAATGCAGAAATAAGGCAAAGCAACCACAACAACACCATAAGCAGAGGAAAACGAAAGTATATCCTTACAGTGATGGAGAAGATAACGTGTTTTATTCTTTACACGATTCAGCCGATTCTCTAAGTACCTCCAGTAGACGGTCTAGTTTTGATGCAACGGATAAAACCTTAGTTGTTGTTATTAACCGCAGAAATAACAAGCATCAATCATTAGCTCAGAAACAGCGCAGCTGGGAAACCTTTCCACCAAAAAGGAGACACCATGCTTGCCCGAAGCTATCAGCTCCGGACCCTGTACCAATCAGGAAGGCGGATAGTTTTGAAGGGCACGAGGAAGCAGTTAAAAGTTTAGTTGCCGCTGTGCAGGAGACGAGGAGGAAACCAAAGGGTGGTGGTAATTAATTACATTTGCAATCAAAAATTCAAACCTTTATTGCGGATTGAAAATATGACGAAAAGGTTCTAATAATCAAAAACTGATTTTATCCAAATTTTCTAATGGAAGCTTCTCTGAAATGTGCCAAACGATGCGAATTTGAAATGTTTTACAATGCCAAAGGTTTTTTAATTTAATAGTACTTGTTTAATAAATTAGACACTAATGATAGTTTATTGATATTTTTGGGCAATTAAAAAGATTTTCAATTTAACAATACTATATTGATGTCTTATTAAAGACATTCAATTTAAGTTATTGCAATACTGACTAATCAGTACGGATCACTATAAATATACAATATAAATTATTCTTGAAATATTAACGAAACTTCAGAACTAACAGAACATTCAGAAGTGTATACAGACGTGTTTATTTTTTATATGATCATTAAGAATGCGATTTTTCGTTTCTGTGTGTATTCTGTGTATTAGGTATTCAATCTTAATCAGTTTTTAATTCTTATACTTTTGCTTTAAACATTCATAGTTCTTTTTAAATGAGACAAAACTATATAAACTTAAAACAGTACTTTTGACAATTTGATTATTTGAAACAGTTTGTCTGCCAAAAAACCTATACATCTCACATATTTACTGATACAAAATAATGAAGTTCAATACTCTATTTAAGGCAGTTCAATTAAATGAAAACATGAATTAACTCCATTGTCCGTTAAAACTTGTACAATTAAAGATAAAATCTTGTGCATTATAAAACTCGGTTTTAATAAGGCCGTGAAATTGTTTTTCTGTGATTGCTTAAATCCTAATGCGCGGCCATAAGATCAAAATTATTATTGTAGTACTAGAGATATAGACATAGTTGTAGATTTTGCGTAAAGCTGCCATTATGCGTTCTCCGGTTCACCGCTGTAGCCGTCTCCATAGAGATGAGTCCAACTGTTACTTCTATACAATTAGATTAAACCACTTGGGTCTGACCAATTGCAAAGAAACAAAAAGATACAACAATGACTATTGTGTTGTTTTTGTTGTGAGTTTCATTGTTTAACCGATAGGTTTAAAAAGGTAGATAAAAAAATAAATCTACGTTCCGTTAATGTTTAATTTCTAAATATATTAATATATTTAAGTAAATTCCATGCGTAATATTCCTATATTATTTTTACGGCCAGCTTTTGTTTCTCCAACCAGGTTAGATGTTACTTATCACAATTTATAGAATAAAATGTACTTGGGAGACAATACATTTACTAAGAACATTTTGTTTCATACGCTGTGATAATATCCAACTTAGTTCATTTTTTGGTATCTATTCAATCCAAAATTCGTAATCGAATGAATGATTTAATTAATTGATTAATTAAGGGTGTAGTTATACGTATTTGCAGTGGTCAGACAAGATTGGTCCTTTTAGATCGGGCGGCGATTTAATAAGTTTCACTTATTTTTAAAATGTGTGAATAATTTGGCTCTAACTATATTTAACTTTACTCTTTTCGAAGCAATTTAATATCGTTAAATCCTTAATGTTTGATTGCTTGCCCTCCATTTATTCTTGATTATACTAAATAAAAGATAAATTATTACCTAAATGACTGAGTTGGCTTGTCTCTAGTTCCACGCCAGATTGTTTCTAAAATGATTTTCTGGTATTCATCACTGCCATCGATTTTTTTATTACTTGCGTGCTCACGAGTTTCTATATAGTTTCTAACGATTTTATATTTGCTTGATATATTTTATAATGAAGCAATTTTCTAGCACCAGAGATTAATAACCCTGTTGTATTCAAAATATTAAACAATAGTTAGCGGCGTTAAAAGATTCACAAATAATGGATTTCAAGTTGTATAACCGAACACTCGAGCACTACAGATATTTATTAGGGTTATGTACTTCAAAGGGTATATTGTATAATTGTATTCATTGTTAATTGTTCTGATATTTAAACAAATAAACGTATTATTGACATTATTTGTATTTATATTAAAACACCTGCTAAAATATTTATTTATCTTTTGTTTTGTCACGTGTAACTGAGTTATACAAATATTTTTTGTAAGAGGTATGACCTACTTTACGCCATAAACAAGGTAAGATCATAAGATAAATTAGATATAAATATCTGTTATTTTTGGTAAGTATTAAAGTTTACATTAAATTCATTAATTCTTAGAAATTTACTATCAATAGCATTACTCTGGTCCAGCTCCATTGATCCACGAAGTAAATTCGGAACATTTTTCCGCTTCACACTTTTCCTAGTTTTTGTTCTAATACTTATATAATAGTTCGAAATTATAATAATAAGAAATCAAACCGAAGAGCATACACCAGAAACATTTGAAGAAGCCTTAACTGAAATAAGAGGAGGAAAGAAAAAGCGATATGCTGAGTATCACTATGAAAGTAATCGAATTTATTAAAACTAATAATCCCAAAGCGAGGGGTAGAAATGGAAACGATCCCTATGCAATCCATTACAAGACAGTTCTTCCACTTGAGCAATAAATACTCCTGGAAGAAAAAATATTACAGTTCTCCTGCCAATTTCTGCATCTAGTGACAAACTCTCGTCACTAATAATTTTTCAGGGAAAGGAAATCTGAGATCTATATTGTGCTCAAAAAACTAATGGCTCTCCGAAAACTACGTATGCTGTGTCTGCCAATGGTTGGATAGAATCAAACGTATTTAAAAACAATTCTTAAAATCGCTTATGCCAAACTACCTAGTCTTATTAATATATGATGATCATTATACCTATATTAATATAATATCATTAGTAAAAGCTGTGAAGCTAATTTTACAATACTAGAGTTTACGTTCGCCCTATCCAACTCATGTGCTTTAATTCTTAGATATAAGCATCTTCGAATCATTGAAGACCTTATGGGATCAAAAATCATTTGACAAAGAAAATTATCAAATTAAAAAATTATCAAAATTCAGTTTGCTAGTGGGTTATTTAAAAAGTTACTACTCACTTGCTGAGCTAAAAGTATATGGCCGATCTCTCCCCCGTGTGTGCTCACCTTGACGTGGTGGGGGAGCTTGCGTATCCAGATGATCCTAAGTGCAACAACAGCGGAAGCGTCAGCTCCCGATAGGGGTACCCATGCTGGAAAGGACTTAGATGATGGATCTGACTAAACAGCATGCACACCCTGCTCAGCTGTCGTGTCGTGGCTTAGAGCTTGCACTAAAGGGTACGATGCTCTACTCTGACTGGCTGTAAAGCCACCAGGCAGGTTATATCTGTAACTCACCGCTGTACGTGGTCAAGTCTCGCGGGCAGTGAGCGAAAGAGGGTCTGGGCTTAACTGCATGGACCAAGTGAAAGGAGAGCCACAATAAAAAACTCCTCAAGCCAAGGTGGAACAGCATATGCCGAAGGCTGTATGGCTAAGGGGAAGCTTAGTCTTAGTATGCGAACTCCGGATACCAGGCGACCTCCGGTTTCAAATAGCCTTCCTGTGGCATGCGGGGCTCTGCTGCAGGTGACCGTTTATTTCCCTAGCTTCTCGTAGGATCAATAATGAACCAAGAACCAACAAATAAGGGCTCGTCCCCCTCAAAGGACGAAACCACGGCAATGGAGTGTGAAATCCTTGCCACGGGAGAGGACTTAGCGCCTGAGACCGACAGGGAGGAACTACTCCTAGCCAGCAGTGGAGATGAGGCTGGGCAAAGGTCCAAGGACCTCCAGCCACGCAAGCCGCGCCTAAGCGGTGCTGGGAAGAAGAGGTTTAAATACCTCATCAGCAAGGGCATGTCCCGGGAAGAGGCAGCACAAAAGGCCTTACAGCCCTTCGGTCCAGCGCGTAAGCAAAAGACCGAAAAACGTACCCGTTCGGACGGCAGTACGCCGAAGGGTACGCCAGCCAAACATCAAGTGCCTTAAGCAGCAGGCTGGCTAGGGGGAACGTCCAAATAGGGTTAATTCAAGAGCCCTGGGTTCACGGAGGGGCGATTAAAGGACTTCAGAACCCATTGTACTATCTGGTATGTAATACTACGTGCGACAGGCCACGGGCCGCCCTGATTTTCAGGAAAGATACTAATTATGCTCCCATTCCACAGTTCGTCGCCCAGGACCTAGTGGCAGCGGTCGTGAACGTACCAACGGGAGATGGCAAGAGGCAAATTGTATTTGCCTCAGCCTACTTTCCAGGGGACGAAGACAACCCACCACCAGAGGCAGTTAAGAACCTCACGGACTGGTGCCGCAGGAATGGGAAACATCTTATCATGTCACAGCCCATGATAAGATGTTTCCCACCACACAGTATGGGGCAGCTCAGATATCAACAACAGGGGTAAGTACCTTCTTGATTATGTATGCGCTAGCAGTCTAGACATCTTAAACAGGGGGAATAAACCCACGTTTATAAACGCAATAAGGCAAGAGGTACTTGACTTGACCTTAGCCACAGCGTACGGCGCGCAATTGATAAAAAATTGGCGTGTACTCTCAGAGCCCTCCATGTCGGACCATCAAACGATCGCGTTCGATATGGAAGCTGGGAGTACGGAAATAGCATAGTGCAGAGTGCCACGAAAAACGGACTGGACATTATATAACGAGTGTCTATTGTCCGAACTTCAAGGCCTCCAATACAAAATTGCTACCATAGAGGAGTTAGAACAAGCCTCACTATACCTAAGTGATACCATCGTAACAACCTATGAGAAAAGCTGCCCGGTAAAAAAGGTAAACTTCTCGAGAAACGTTCCTTGGTGAAACAAGGAATTGGATCGACTCAGGACTTCCGCCCGGAAATCCTTCAATAGAGCCAAGAAAACAGGCAACTGGTCAGCCTACAGACAGGCTCTAACTGAATTTAATAAGCAACTTAGGGAGTCTAAACGAAAGGCCTGGAAGGCCTATTGCGAGGGGATCGACAATCTGACCCCAGCAAATAGACTCCGGAAGGTCCTATCAAAGGACGGCAGTCACACCAAAGATCAACAGGAAAGTTTAGAGCTACTCCTAGGTACTCACTTTCCGGGATCAAAAGTAGTGACTAAAAACACAATTGCGGCTAGTACCGACTCAGTGGCTCACTGTTCCAACCGTGACAGCCGCTGCTTAGTGGGGAAAATATTCACGCTCAGCAAAATGACTTGGGCCATAAACAGCTTCAAGCCATATAAATCCCCAGGAATGGACGGTATCTTCCCCGCGCTACTACAACGCGGCTTAGATACAATTGCTCCAGGACTCAGGGAGATATATAAAGCAAGTTATGCACTAGGGTATATACCCCGGTTGTGGAGGAAGGCAAAAGTGGTATTTATACTTAAAGTGGGCAATAGGCCTCTAGATGAACCTAAATCATATCGACCCATCAGCCTAACCTCTTTTCTTCTAAAGGCTATGGAGAAAAGAATCGACGAGCATATAAAGGGTGACTTACTTATAAGTACGCCCTTAAATGCCAAGCAATTCGCATTTCAAGCTGGCAAATCCATCGTCGATGCTCTACATCACCTCGTCAAAGAGGCAGAACGAGCCATCCTATACAAGGAAATAGCAATCGGAATATTTGTAGACATAGAGGGGGCCTTTGACAACACCTCATTCTCTGCAATAAAACGAGCGGCTATAAATAAAGGACTATATCCTTCCACGATAAGATGGGTGGAGGCAATGCTTCAAAGCCAATTAGTAACGGCTTCTCTAGCAGGATCCACAGTATCTATGACTGTAACAAAGGGGTGTCCTCAGGAGGGAAATTTGTCCCCCACACTATGGTCATTAGTGGTGGATGGACTCCTGGATGAACTGCATGGAAAGGGCTACGCAGTTGACATCGCCGTAATAATCAGGGGCAAGCATGAAGGCGTTCTTACAATCCTAATGCAAAAAGCACTGAATAGCATCAATAACTGGTGTATTCGGGAAGGACTAAGTATCAACCCGAATAAAACGATCATAGTTCTATTCACGCGTAGGAGGAAGCTGCACATAAATTCTCCCTCGCTGAATGGAATAAATCTCTCCAACGAAGTAAAGTACCTGGATATAATTCTGGATACCAAATTGACTTGGAATCAGCATGTCGACAAAATCATGGCGAAGGCAACGATGTCGCTTTGGGCCTGTCGGCGGCTTATGGGAAAAACCTGGGGACTAAAGCCCAAGATCACGTATTGGCTGTATAGAACGGCGGTGATACCCATTGTCACCTATGCTGCCCTCGTGTGGTGGCCGAAGACCCAAAAACTAGACACGCAAAAGAAGCTGGGTAGGCTTCAACGTTTAGCATGTCTAAGCATCACAGGGACCATGCAAACGACCCTAACCGCGGGAATGGAAGCAATCATTGCTCTCAAACCGCTCCATCTAGTGGTACAAAAAGAGGGACTTGTGACAGCCCTCCGACTACACCAGAGGAAGAAAACACTGCCGGGGGACTGGACAGAACACTTAGAAATACTGCAGGATATCAGCCTGGTACACGGATGGTGCCAAGAATACCAGAGGTACTGGAATAGGCATTTATGGCCCTAACCAAAACCACAGGAGCTTCATGGCTCTGGGCACGACGCCCACGATTTTGCAAGCGGAAACGATTGCAATTGATATGTGCGCCAGAGAATGCTTGGATAGGCATCTAAATGGCGCGCATATATACATCTGCTCAGACAGCCAAGCCGCATTAAAGGCCGTTCGAGCCTATAGTCACGACTCACGGACTGTCTGGGAATGTCGAAAATCCCTCTCGCAACTGGCGAAGAACAACTTATTGACCCTCATGTGGGTCCCAGGGCACGGGGATATTAAAGGCAACGAAGTGGCCGATGAACTCGCAAAAAGAGGTGCAAATGCCACTCCTATAGGACCAGAGCCGTTTTGTGGACTCCCCATGGCGCATAGAAGAGAGGTGGTGCAAAAATGGGAAGAGGACAGAAGACGTAAGCATTGGAACAATGTACCAGGTCTACGTCAATCAAAACGACTCCTGAAACTCGATCACTGCCACAAGGTGCTTGAACTCACAAGGAACGAGCTAATAACTTTCACCGGATTCATGACAGGGCATTGTGCCCTCCGATATCATTTGTGGAAAATGGGAAAAGAGGAAAGTGGAAACTGCAGATTGTGATTCGGCAGATGAAACTACCGAGCAAATACTATGCACTTATGTCGCGATTGCTCACAAGCGTCTTTCACACTTCGGCATCGATTATCCCCCGAAGAAGTGAGCATTATCACCCCCCAAGATAGTTACCAGGTTCATGGTGGACGTGGGACTGCTTGGGAAGTGATTGGTTAAGGGTAGAACAATAGATCTAATAGGTCGCAGTTCACGAGAGGCTAACACACCTCACTAAGACCCTACTTAACCTATAACCTATATATGGCCGATCTATGTCTAATGTCTGATCTATGCGGACTCTGGGTACCAGACAACCCCCAGTTTCAATAGCCTTATTATAGCATGCGGAGCTCTGTTATAATGGACTTTTTATTTCCTTAGCTACTCGTGGGACGTACAAGGACCAAATCGCTAAACATGGAGTGGACGACTCCTCAACGTCCAAAAACGCTACAACGGAGCCAAAAGTCAAGGTGCCTATGGAAACTTGTATAAAGACCTGAGGATGTTCATCATCAAGCGTGGAGCTAGGGGAAGCTGGAGCAAAGGTATTATTGCCCCTCAAGAGAACACCCTTAGAAGCTACCAAGAAACCTCGGTCAATTGGAAGTTCACCTGATACAGCAACGGCCAAAAGGGTGAAAAGGCAAACAGTACCTAGAACCGCTGGCAACACTGTATCTCACACCCAAGGCGTTAAAATAGGTATAATCCTAGAAGAATTTCCAGAATGTCTCATGACTACAGAACAAAGTGAGGCTATCGTGGACAGAATAAATGAGGATGGGAAGAAGGGAACAGTGAATCCCAAATTCCACCAATTTCACCATAGACCAGGGTTATTTGCACTATCATGTACTGACCGTGCCACAGCTATGGGAGGTATCCAAGCTAAGGAAACTAAAAGATGCAGAGATGCCTAAAGCCTGATTTAATTTTATAAATAAGTATTTTGTAAGCTGAATGTATGTGAATTAATTGTAATTTCTACTTTGTAATTAATTGTATATACAACTATGATAGTATTATGTAACCTGACGCAATTTTCACTTTGTACAAATTTTTTGACACTTTGAAAATAAAGAGACATTATTATTATTATTATTATTATTATAGATACTCTGCAGCGAGGGTTATATCAATGAAATGATAATCTCACTGATTGAGGGCCAGAATGATCTGAAAACCTCCAACTGGGATGTACTAAGGAGAAATCCGAAGGGACCCAAAGTCACGCTGTCGGTGGATTCACAGTCCGCTGACTAGGTGGAGAAGTTTGGCCAAAATATCAACTACTATTTTGGCCAGGTTGCACTGATATCCAAAGCAAGGGAACAGAGTGCCGTGGGGCTACCAAAAGAGCCTAGTCCAGTTACAACCCCCCAAGCAAACCCGAGAAAGGATTCTCCGATATGAACGATGATAATGGATATAAAAGACCCTACTCAATCTATGGGAACCGATAGAAGTGAAACCCTAAAGGCAAAAAGCCCAGAAACACAAAGTTTAAAGGCTGGTGCTAATTTCGAAATTCGAAAAAGCCAAGTTTGAGGGAATCAATAAGGGAAAGATAAGGGGCTTACCCCAAGACAATTGTAATATGTTGTCTAATACGGTCTGCATTACTCCAAGGGCAGTTCTAATGCTTAAGAAAAACTTTAATTATACATTCATTCCATAATTCACCAGCAACCCTTGTAGAAGTTCCCACGAAGGGTAAGAGCAAGTTGTCATGGCCTCGGCCTATTTTCCGGAAGGACAAAGCGAACCACCGGAGGAGGTAAGCCAAACACCTTCAATGCCCACAATATGGTATGAGGCAGCACGAATACCATTAATAGAGGTAAAGAACTTCTTGAATTCATCATCCCTAACAATTTAGATATTATTAAAAGAAGTAGCGAGCCTACCTTTGTGAATGCAATCTAGCTGATCCATTAAAAACATTAAAAACTGGCATGTTGCGCAAGAACCCTCTTTGTCGGACCATCTGAAGGTTCGAGTTCGACTTAGAGGCAACAAAGGAAGATGCAATAGAGTGTAAAAAATCCGAGGAACACAGACTGGAGCCTGGAGAGTGCTTAAGTGTAGGGACCAACGATCTCTACCTCAACATACAAACCACAGAAGAGCTAGGGACAGCAGCGGCTCTGCTTAGGAATAGCATCTTAAAGGCGTATGAATCCCGCTAAAAGGATCTTCTTCCAGGGATGTGCCCTGGTGGAACAAAGATTTAAATCGTTTAAAGATGCAAGCTCGGAAAACCTTCAATAGTGCCCATGAAACAAGCAACTGGGAATGTCAGAATATAACAAAGAGTTGAGGAAATCGAAAAGGGAATTATGCTTAAAGAAAGTCTGAGTGTTCTACTAGAGATGCACTTCCCAGGCTCAACATCTATGGACTCCCAAGAAAATATTACTCAATCTACTAAAGGAAGCATATTTCTTCCTACTAGAGAAACAGAAGCAAGGTTGATAAACTCATTACTAAAGAAAAAATTAAATGAGCAGTTGACAGCTTTAAACCCTTTAAAGTACCCGAACCAGAGGCTAGGGGCCGCCTCTTTTCTCCTAAAAGTCATGGAGAAAATTATAGATAGATAACGATATAAGGAACAGTGCCCTACAAGCAAATGCGCTCTATGGGCAGCAGTTTGCCTATCAACCTGGCAAATCCAGTACCATAAGGGTTAAATATGACAATATCATATCGGCCCTAGCCCAAGACGCCCTAAATAACATAGTTAAATGATGTCTGAAGGAAGGCCTTAATGTAAATCCTGATAAAACTGTGTTGGTACTTTTTACTAATCGTAGGAAGCATGCATGAACAAATCAGAAAATAAGGTTTAATGAGACACAGGATTAGCATGGTACAGGATATAAATTCGGGAACTCAGAAATTCTGATCCTGATTAAACCGATGTTACTACGAACACCATCGGACGTAATTCCTACCAAATTTGATTTCGTATCGCGCTTTGAAGTGATTATTGACAGTCGTCAAGACAGCTTGAACTGTAAACAAGCTCTGAATCAATTGACCAAGGGCAACAAACTTACTTGGGCACCAGGCAACGAACATGCCAAGTTCGTTTTTTTTTTGATTTGGTTAAAATCCATTACCGTATTAAGCATTGTATGAATTAATCTGCAGTAATCATATACAATAGTGCGGTAAGCTGTGGTCTTATAATCATTCTGAGGAAATTAATTTATCATCTTGTCATCTTAGATTTTGAGTTGATGATGTTAAAAAATGATTGTTTTTAACTAGATTAGGAGCTGGTCAAAGACTAAACTGAGGTTTTTGACAGCGTTATTAATAATAGTCGGTGTTTCGGCGTACATTGACACTTTCATTAGTATTACTCGCCACATTTCAACTATCTGAAAGGTATTCTCTTAATTAACTGATGTTATCCCTCTGTGCAGAAAGGACTGTTTATTTATCCATACTTACAAACTAACATATAACTTTGTATGATAATTGCTCTGTTATGTTTTGCCACAGATTTTATACAATGAACTTACTACCTAGCTTAAGGCGACTCCGGATAATTAATAAAATTTCGGGATTTGTGATTCTAATCGAATACTCGTTCCACACCTCTCACGCAATGAACAGGTCCATGATTTTATTTCTCTCGAACGCACAGACCTGCACACACATTCAATAACACAACATTATAAATATCAGAGATATAATAGAACCCTGAGAAACATCCCCTTTATTGTACCTTTCGAGTACGGTATAATAGTATGGTCTATGATAAAGACCGATATAATATAGAGCAAGATTTTCTCAAGTAGTGGTTTTCACAGCACTAAGAACATTAATTTCAAATTAATTATACTTATCGAAGACGGGATTATCAAGAACTTCCAGAATCTTATTCTACTGGGTTTTTGGAAAAATCCTGGCACTTGTTAAGGCCACCTTAGTCTGACTCGTTGATAGGATCAGATAAATGCCGTATGTACTCTCAAATTAATCCTTTATTGTGGTGAACTGTGGATAACATTAAATGATTACAGCTTCGGAAGTCGACTGGTATGGTAAAATCTGGGAAGGTACAAAGAGCTATTTAGCTCCAAAACTCCTAATTAGATGTACACAAGGTAGACTAAGGTCTTTTTTTATCGGAATCTATGAGTACTCACTCATCGGATCCAATATCATTAATACGGTTGCTTTGCTCGGATCTCTTGGGACTACTTGGATTGCTATCATTCTTATGAACGCGTGGAATTACACACATAAGCGGTTATCTTAGTGGTTCAAACATTCTGGGCAACTTTTGAATGTTTACCTAGAATATAAAGATTTACATCAAACCCGGCGCAGCCACCAAAAGTAAAATAAAATATTGTAGGTAATATATTTTTTGACACTCTAATTTTTGTACTAAAAACTTTTTAGTTATTCACCTGAAAGTTCTATAAATTGTCATTCCAATCCACCTTTAGTTTCCTACTATAAAAAAATGAGAGACATGGAAAAACGCACAAAATGATACAATTTCTAATTTCTAAAATACGAGAAAACTATATCTGGGTGTTTGACTCGTTGGTGTTAGACAAAGGAAACTGCATCTCTTTTTTTAAGGCACCAATTTATTAAATTTATATATTATCTGCATCCAAAATAAGTGCGGATTTAGGAACCAGTGAAAAATTAAAACAGATTACGCTAAACTACAATATAATGGCATCGCCAGTAAACCATTTCAATACTGAAGATTTCATTATTTAAGCGTTAGTGGCGCTTCACTAGTCAGAATGCGGCCTTACGGCCCCGAACTGTCGTGTAGCAACGTTGTTCGGGACAGTAGTTGGATGGGTGACCGGTACCATTCACCATTGGAATACAATTAATGGTGCTTTAGAGTGACGGGGGGCGATTCTTTAAAGTAACAAGCTCATTTACACACACACAAATACACAAATCATGCGGCAGAAGGACCACGTAGTCGATAGCCAAACACTACTATTACTACTATCTAAATTTATATTTAAAAAACAATGAAATTAACATATACCTAATATTATAAAAAAAATAATTATGAAAATCTTTTTCCTCTAATTAAAATTCCCAATTTACATGAAAATGAATAGTTTTAGATTATATTCTATTTTTAAGAGTAAAAGAGAGCAGATCACTTACATTTTGAGAATTTATTTCAATAAACTAGACTGCCCCTCCTTTCAACTTCATAAATACAAGGTAAGTTTTTTTAGAAGTTCTCTGTGAGGATCTCGAAAACTATAACAGATAGAGAAAAACGGTTAAATGGGGAAAGAAGTATAGATTTAAGAGACGAATAAAATTCTAATTTCAAAGTTTTCAAAAAGGTCAAGGGTAACTATATATATTGAAAAAAGTAAAGTGTCAATTTTTTCAAAAAAAATATATCTCGTTTATTATAACAGATAAAGTTTTAGATAATTTTATGCAGATTAATAAATTATATTCAGAAAATTCGCCATTATTTTCCGAGATATGACGCAAGCATACATTATTTTTTAAATAGAAATCTCATGGCCTCATTCAATTGATTATTTTTTTCTCTTTAATCCAAAATCATAGATGACATAGGTTATAAATTAAATAGGGTCCTAGTGAGGTGTGTTAGGCTCTCATGAACTGCGACTTAGTGCTTGGCTGTCTGAGCAGATGTATACATGCGCGCCATTTAGGTGCCTATCCAGGCATTCTCTGGAGCACATATTAATTGCAATTGCTTCCGCTTGCAGAGTGCCGTTCTCAGAGCCATGAAGCTACCATCACCAGGCTGACATTCTTCTACTACCGTCAGTTCGTTTTAAGATACCAACCGCATTGGTATGATCCTTTCATAGGACCTTCCTTATTCTATTTGCTGGAGTCAGTTTGTCGCAGTAGGCCTTCCAGGCCTTTCGTTTAGATTCCCTGAGTTGCTTATTCAATTCAGGGCCTGTCTGTAGGCTGACCAGTTGCCTATTTTGGCTCTGTTGAGGTACTTCCGAACGGAAGTCCTGAATCAATCCAATTCCTTGTTCCACCAAGGAACGTTTCTCGAGAAGTTTACCTTCTTTACCCTTCTCTATAGTCGCAATGTTATATTGGAAGCCCCAGCTTCCATATCGAATGCGATCGTTTGATCGTCCGACATGGAGGACTATTGCACTGTTCTCCACTGCTGCCTAGGAGTAGTTCCTCCCTATCGGTCTCAGGCACTAAGTCCTCTCCCGTGGCCAGGGGAAACTCCATCGCCGTAGTTTTGTCCTTTGAGGGGGACGAGCCCTTATTTATTTATTCTTGGACCATATATGATACCACAAGAAGCAAATGGAAATAAACGGTCACCTGAAGCAGAGCCCCGCATGCCACAAGAAGGCTATTTGAAACCAGAGGTCGTCTGGTATACGGAGTTCGCATACTAAGAGTAAGCTTCCCTTAGCCATGTAGCCTTCGGCAAATGCTGTTCCACCTTAGCTAGAGGAGTTTTTTATTGTGACTCTCCATTCACTTGTTCCATACAGTTAAACCCAGACTTTAGCACACTGCTAGCGAGACTGGTGGCTTTACATCCAGTCAGAACAGGGCATCGTACCCTTTAGTGCAAGCTCTAAGCCATGACACGATAGGTGAGCAGGGTGTGCATGCTGCTTAGTCAGATCCATCATTAAGTCATTTCCAGCATGGGTGCTGCATTTAGGATCATCTGGATACGCAAGCTCTCCCACTACGTCAAGGTGAGCACACACGGGGAATACACATATGACATAGTTATTTCTAGAAATAAGTAAGTTATAGACATTTTAAGTTTTATTATAAATGCAAAAATAGTTAGCCATGAAAAAGATAAAATTAAAAAAAGTTGTTTATAATAATAGGAATATTGTAATTATTAGTTTTACAGAGACAAACAAACATGAAAAACAGCATAAAGTAATTCTGTAATTATCAAAATAATAATAGGAGAGAAATTATAATATTAAATAATGTGTTCGAAGAGTTCACCATTAATATTATCTTTTTAAAATTGAATGTATGGCTAATAATAAAAACACTTTCTCCAAGAACTTTCTACAAGAATTCTTATACAGCTATTGATAAAGTTTACTTCGTAAACGAATGTACATTTAGCGAATAAAAATAAACTGTGGAGAAAGTGATTACAAGTGTTTTTATTATTACTATTCATCTTCACGTAACTCAACAATCAATATTATGAATGTATGGCTTTTTGACTATTCTCATATCAATTGAATTAAATGTTTCAACAACAGCTAGTCTATGATCCTCCACGGATTGATATTTTTGATAAATGTCTAAAACGCTTACATCGGGAGAACTAGTTGGCCCTGGGAGTGGTTCATTTCTTCCCACTCATGAGTTAGGAAAAGCATCATTTAAATAATTTCGTAAAGCCAACATATTATGAAGTGGATCTCCGTCATGTTGGAAGCATTTTAATCTTGCCTGTAATGAGAAATTTAAATAATCGTACATATCTTCAAATATTTCCATGTTCATATGTGATATTGAAATAAAGAGAAAAAAAATAACTTATCCACTTACAAAAATGTAAGTTTGCGTCATATTTCGGAAAACAATGTCGATAAAAAAAATGATTATATTTTGTAAATCTTCATAAAATTATCTACAACTTTGTCTTTTACAGTTCTTTTCTATCTGTCATAATAACCGGTATATATGATTTTAAAAATTTGACACATTTTTCAAAATATTTAGTTACCTTTGACGTTTTTGAAAACTTTGAAAGTGGAATTTTATTATTTTCGTAAATCTCCAGTTCTCTTCCCATTTAACCGCTTTTCAATCTTTTATAGTTTCCAAGATTCCCATAGAGAACATCTAAAAAAACTCACCCTGCATAAACAGTAGCATTAAATACAGAAAATTGTGTTTCATTTATGCTTATTTAATTTTCGACATCATTTGATAAACACCAGATTTCTTTAATAAATCGATTTTATCTTTCGAATTGAATAGAATATTTGATCATTTGAAACTGGCCCTAAGCACGATTTGATGATAAGGTTTATGAAGCATGTGAGCTATTTTATCTTTTGTTTTGCCGAAATATGTTAATACTGTTAATTTTTCTCTGTTCGAATTTTTGATGCTTGGATAGATATGTGTCATGCAACCATCATCATGATTAAATCCGTTAATATTTTATATAATTTTGATAGATTTTTACCAAAAATTATTATAAGGTTAATGCTAATAAACATTTTACAGAACACTCTTTTATCTGTTAACGGGGGAGCGGAAGACGTCCTCGTGGTGGACTGGCAAGGAAGTAGCACCGACGGTACTTTCTGGAACCAACACGCACTGGAGGCGGCCCAGGGGTCCCTGGCGAGGCTCACCATCGATTAGCAGCCGCAGGCTTCGATTAAACAGTTTCCCTTCGGTGATACTTGCTTGAGCTTCCACGCCACGTCAACGTATGGGCACCGGCTAGCTGTGAAACAGAGTAAAGAAACAAGAGAAAGTGTGTAAATTAAAACATGGGACCGGAGAAGAAGAAAATATATTACAACAGAATAGACAGAAAATAGACATAGAAAAATATACAATATATACAAGAAAGGCAAGAGGCTTAAATCGGCAAAGCCGACCAGGCTGACCGCCGCTGCTGATGGCAGACGACTGGTAAAGAGCGATGGTCGGGCCTGGTTTTATATGGTGATCTCAGGTACCGCGGCTTTGTTCTTGTCACGTAGGCACGGTAATTCTTGGAACAGGTAATTATCTTCGTTCGCTGAAAAAGGGTCCGATTTATTGTTCGGCACTGGCAGCTGCACATTTTGGAAAATTATCTCGTTTGGATTATTTCAATAATGCGGAATTTATGCAAATTATTATTAGGAGCAATGGGTAGCTCGTAAAATGGATTAAAATATAATTACGCATTTGTTACCACGTTCAGGTAAACTGAACGCCGGTAACATATCTTCTATATAATGAAATGAAGGACCCTTTAACGTATGATAAATTTAATAAAACGTAGAGTGTAAAGTGGAAATTGGCGCTCACCAACTAAATAGAATTAGCCAACGTACAGGAATGTATGGCTCATTCCTTTGGAATATAGCCTGCAGGTAGGGGGCTATTATATCTACCCCCTGGTGCAGCAGTACAGGGAAAATAGCATATGGGCATGGTGCCTTAAAGGGTTTAAAGCTACCAACTGTCCATTCATTTTTTCTTTGGTAATGAGTTTACCAGCCTTAATTTTGCTTTCTCTAGTTCGGTAGATTGAGCAGTGTTTTCTTGAGAGTTCATAGATTTTGAGCCTGGGAAGTGCCCCTTTAGCAGAACACTGAGACTTTCTTTAAGCCCCTCTGCATAACTTCCATCCAGTTTAATAATTAGGCCGTTGCTGTTAGAATGATCTTTGGACGGGACTTTGTGGAACCTGGCTGTTGGAGTCGTATCAGTAACTCCCTCACAGAACGGTCTTCATGTTTTCCTTTTCGATTTCCTCAACTCTTTATTATATTCCGACAGTGCTTATCTATAGGTTTCCCATTTATCTGTTTCCTTTGCATTGTTGAAAGTTTTCCTGGCTTGCATCTTTAGGCGATCTAAATTCTTATTTCACCAGGACGCATCCATGGAAGGAGGTCTCCTTTCTAGCGGTTAACTGTATTCATACGCCTTTAGAATGCTATTTCTAAGCTGGTGCTGTTCCTAACTTTTCTGTAGTTTGTGTGTTGAGATAAAGATCGTTTCCTACACTTAAGTACTCTCTATAGAGACTCCAGTCTGTGTTCCTCGGATTTCCACACTCCATTGTATTTTCCTTTGTGGCCTCTAAGTCGAACACAACCTGCAGATAGTTCGACAAAGAGAGTTCTTCCGCAACATGCGAGTTTTTAGTTGTGCTTACTGTTAAGGTATCAGCTAAAGTGATGTTCAACACTTCCTGTCTGATTGCATTCACAAAGGTAGGCTCGCTACCTTATTGGTATCAGTACTGCTCTATATCATAGTGTGGGCGTTGTCATCACAGCCCAGAAGGAGGTGTTTATTGCCTCTGCTACATCACTCCACGAGTCTGCTTACCTTCTTTGATAATGGTTAGCTTTTTCTCCCAAAAAGTAGACGAGACCACATCTTGGTTCTTCTCTTCCTTGTGGGAACTTCTACTAGGGCTGCTGCTAGGTCCCCTGTAACGAATGTATAATTAATGTCTTTTTTAAACATAAGAATTGTTAGAGTAATGTAAACCACATTATACACCAAACTACAATTGTCTTGGGGTAAACCCCTTACATTTGCCTTATTTATCCAAGGCTCGTGTAGGAATCCTACTTGCTACCGCTTTAGAGTGATGGATGTATTTGTATTTAGGGTTTTTTTTCATTTAGGATTTCTCTTCTATCAATTCCCATCGATCGAGTAGAGCCTTTTACGTCCCTTGTCATTGTTAATGACAGAGGACCTTCCACGGAATTCTATTGGACTTGGACGAGGCTCTTTTGGTAGTCCTAAGTAACTTTGCTCTCTTCCCACCTTAGATTTCATCACCAACAGTGTGACCTCCAACTAGGGTCCCTTCGGATTTCTTCTTGAAGATCTTCAGATCATTCTGGGCCACAACCAGTGAAATTAACTTCTCATTGTTATAACTCCATCTGTTAGGAAAGTAGTCAATCAAGACTTTAGGCATTTCTGCATGTTTCCCTCCCATAGCTTAAGATAAGCCAATGCGCCTTTAACCAGTCAGCAGTGGCGCGTTCAGCATATGAAAATGCAAGCCCCTAATCTATGGTGAAATTGGTGGAATTTGGGCTTCACTATTCCCTTCTGTTATAAATGTTATAAATGTAAATTGTATGAGTGGTTGTATAGCGTGAATTTAGATTTAAGAGGCGCGAGCTGAGAGCGCAAAGGAGAGGTTTGACAGGTTGGCGGGGAAGAAGGGAGGAACGGCGGGAACAGGAGGCGTCTCGGGGCTTTGGAGCAACGAGCAAGCGTGGTGAGCGGGAGTGTGCGAGCGAGGAGAGACTGAAGCGAGGTGAGGGAAGAGAAGTTATCGAAGTTATTGAGGGAGTTTAGCGAGTTGAGCGGGAGTGTGAGCGAGTAGTGTGAGTACGGTGTATTGTTATTCTTAAATAAAGACGAGGCGAGTTGTTGTTAACGATTACTCTGGTGATATTCTTCTGACCCGCGACGTCCTGACAAAACGTAATTTTAACATCAGAAGTGGGATCTCCCGAAGACAATCATAGAGTTAATCGCGAGTGCGTGTAAGGTGTGGCGTGGCGAGGCGAGAAAACTTTGGGGTTGGGTCAGTAAAGTTTAGGCGCGGTCGGCGTGGCGCGGCGCGAAAGCGCGAAAGACAACCTAACATTTTTCGGCGCGGTGAGTGCGGGAAGGTCGACAATGGAGTCAACAGATGGCGCAGCGGGCGGTGCGGCAGCACCAACAGCTGATCCTGGAATGCGGGAGATAATGGCGATGATGCTGCAGGAAAATGCGCGGCGTGATGCGTTGATGCAGACGATGTTCAACCAACTAGCGAATAATACAACAACTGTAAGTGTAGGAGTGATGCCGGAGGTTTTGAGCGGCATCCCAGCGTTTGGTGGATATCGGGAAGACGGACGAAGGTGGCTGCAACAGCTGAACAGCGTACAGGCGCTACACCATCTCACAGATGAATACATCTTCGAAACGGCGCGAAACAAATTAGTGCGAGGTGCGCGTGAGTGGTATGAGGGCGTTCGTACGGCGGTAACGACGTGGGCGCAATTTAAAAACGCGTTCGAACAGACATTTTTCGTGCGGGAGAGCCAAGTGGACAATTTGAACAAAATGATGCAGCGGGTGCAACTCAGGGATGAAGCCGTAGATCAGTATTTGTTCGCGAAAGTGGCGTTGTGTCGTAAATTAGATTTGGCGTTCGCGGAAGTAAAAGAACAAGTTCTGGCGGGTTTGTGGTCACGCGACTGCTACAATGTTATGTTGGCGAAGGTTCATGCATCGGCAGACGAACTATTGCATGATTTGGTTGAATTTGAGCGGCTAGAAGGTACGCGTCGTGCGGTTGTAAGTAAAAGTCGAGAGGCGCGTCCGAGCGCGAAACCGTCGGAGCCGACGCGCTCCAACGTGACAGCTTCAGCGGGGCCTGCGAGACCATCGGCAACACCAACTGCTCGAAACTCCAGCGAGGGAAGGAAGTGCTTCCAGTGCGGCGAGGTGGGACATTTGGCGTCGAGGTGCGCGCGACTTAAGTGCTTTGTTTGCAAGCAAGAGGGCCACAAAAGCAACGCATGCCCGAAGGTAAAGTGCTTTAAATGCCAGGGTGTTGGTCACATGTCTGGCGCGTGTCCGCTTAAGCAAGAGGTGCTTTTTGTGAGGAAGGTTCAGAGGAAAAAGAGTTTCCGAAAACTGGCGATCATCAATGGCGAGCACGAAGTCGAGGGAGTGTTTGACACAGGCGCGGCGGAGTGCATCTTAAAAGAGAGCGAGGCGAAGCGAATGAATTTGGCGATGGACGAAACGCGATGTGAGTCTTTTAACGGGTTCGGAGCGCCGCACCGTGTAAGCTCACTCGGGGTGGTCACCGTGGATTTAAAAGTGGGCACAGCGATGGTGAGGGAGTTGGAGATTCACGTTGTTCCGAACGATGTGATGGGTCCTAACATGTTGATTGGCGAGACCTTTTTATTAAATCACCATGTCAAGTGGCGGATTGAGAGTGGCGAGGTGAGTGTTGAAGCGGTGGAAGATCCGTTTGAGGATCTGCAGACCGAGGAGTTTGCAGAGATTTTGACAATTGAAAGGGCGAAGCCATTGCCCGAGGGGGAGATGATCATTGGGCCGGAATTGAGGCCGGAAGAGCGAGAAATTTTGATTAATGTGTTGCAGGAGAACCGCGATTGCTTTTCGCAGTCACTTGCCGAGATGGGATGCACACATTTAATGCAGGTGGATATCCGCGACAATGGAATCCCCGTGAGGCGAAGGCCCTATAAGGTTAGTGCGGATGACAGGGCGACAATCAAGCAGATTGTAGAGGAGTGGAAGGAAGCGGGGCTAGTAAGGGAAACACAGTCACCTTATGCGAGTCCAGTGCTCTTGGTGCCAAAGGCGAACGGCGAGAAGAGATTGGTGATCGACTTTCGTTTCCTAAACAACCAAACAGAGCGGGTGAACTATCCGATCCCTCAGATCGAGGAACAGTTTTTGACGCTAGCGGGTAACAAGTTATTCACGACTTTGGATTTGGCAAATGGATATCTGCAAATTCCATTGACTGAGGCGGCGAAGCAGAAGACAGCGTTTATCACCCCCGACACGACAGGCGAGTTCGAGCGATTGTGTTTTGGGCTAACAAATGCGCCCTACGAGTTCTGTCGGATGATGAATGAGGTATTCGGTGAGTTGAACGGGCGCGAGATAGTATACTATCTAGATGACATTTTGATTCCGGCGGCGAATTTCGAAATGTTTGTTGAGCGGTTGAAGAAAGTATTGGTGCGGGTGAGGAGTGCGGGTTTAACATTGAAACTAACGAAATGCCGATTTGCGATGCCGAGCGTCGAATTTTTGGGCTTCAGCGTGGGCGAGAAGGGCATTCAACCGGGAGTGCCAAAAACGCGGGCGATCGAGGAGTTTCCACCACCTAGGAATGAGCACGAGGTGCGCAGATTTCTTGGGCTGACGGGATACTTCCGTAAGTTTATTCCGAACTATGCGCGGAAAGTGCGGGCGATTAGCGACTTAACGCGTAAGGACAAGGCCTTTGTGTGGGGCGAGCGTGAGAACAGTTTGTTTGAGGACTTGAAGCGCGAATTAGTTGGGCGACCAGTATTACGTGCGTTCGACGAGCGAGCGCAAACCGAGCTACATACTGACGCGAGCGCGGAAGGATTAGCGGGTATGCTATTACAGCGCGATAATGAAGGCGAGTTGCGTTTGGTGCATTGCGTGTCTAAAAAGACAACTGACGCCGAGAAAAATTACCACTCGAGCCGACTCGAGTTACTCGCGGTGGTCTGGTGCGTTGAGAGACTACGAACGTATTTGTTGGGCGTAGAGTTTATTATAGTGACGGACTGTCAGGCGTTGATCTATCTCAACGAGAAGAAGGCGTTGAAACCACAGATCGCGCGGTGGTATAGTCTTCTCATGGAGTATCGTTTCACGATTCGACATCGTGCGGGCGTGCGAATGGCGCATGTGGACGCTCTTAGTCGGGCACCCGTGGAAAACGCGAGAGATACTATAGACGAGTGCGCGCAAAGACTTGATGTGTTTCAGGTAGTTCGTGTGGAGGAAGTGGACTTAATCCAGCGCGATGATCCACGACTGCGAGAGCTAGTGGAGCTTCTTCAGCGACCCCAAGAAGAGCTCACGAGAGGCGAGAAGAATCGAGTTGTCAACTATCAACTCGATGAGGGGCGACTGGTGAGACAGGTGACGGTGAACGGCGAGCAGCGCGTGCTCTACGTCATTCCGTCATCAATGAGGAAGTCAGTGGTGGTCCAGTACCACAACTGTATGGGACATTTTGCGGAAGAGAGGACGGTGGCCAAGATTCTGCGGAACTTCTGGTTTCCGTCGATGAGGGCGTATGTGAGGCGACACATCCGAGGGTGTATGGAGTGTTTGTGGGGAAAGACCCCGGGCGGAAGGCGTGCGGGATTATTAAATCCAATTCCCCCTACCCTTAGACCCTTCCAGCGTGTCCATATCGATCATTTGGGTCCTTTTCCCCGGAGTATGCGTGGAAATTCGTATTTGTTGATTATAACGGATTCTTTTTCCAAAT
>OZ018396.1:31117542-31441434 GCA_963969525.1 Ontholestes murinus
ACCAAGATATGTAATTGTAGCCTTTCAAACAAATAAAAGAGGTGTGGCTATCGCTGACGCGTCGACGTTTGATCATAGCAAAATTAAAAATATTAGAGTTTATCTCAATTCTGAATCTTTCCCATACGATAATCTACATTTGGATTTTGATCGAGATGATTACTTGACTGTCTATAACATGTACTGTAATTTTCAACGAAGCTATTACAATAAACCGAGTCGACCACTATTATCATTTATTGAATTTAAAAGTTGTGCGATTTTTGTGTTTGATGTGTCAAAGCAAAATGAAAGTGTAAAATCATCAGCCGTGGACCTGCGCATTGAGATGGAGGCATCTGAAATATTTAAAGATAATACCCCGCGCATACTGTCTCATTTTGAGTGATTCAATTGTCGAGTATACACCGATATCTGGAATCGTTAGAAAAATTATTTAAAAATGGCTCTAAAAGTTTTCATTGATTTGATTCCGGTGACATTTACTTATGTGTTGGAAGAGGATAATGATGATATAAATTGGATGCAAGAAGCTGCTGACCGATTACGATTCAAGAAGCGTATCCGAGTTACCGAAAATTTACTGACACCTATTTTCCTGAAAAGGATTACATCCCCACCACCACCAAAGATATTATTAATTGATATTCAAGGATTCTGTACCCCTGACTTTACTCCGAAGGAGCTTGCTGCTACGTATGATGGGAAAAATATACTCGCATATGTATTCAAACCGTCAATGCAGTTTCGCGACCTCAACGCAGGTTCAAAGAAACAAGTTAAGTGGTTGGAGAAAAATTATCACGGAATCCCCTACAACAGTGGTGAAAGCGATCTGAGCGAATTACCAAAGCTGTTTAAAAAACTGTTTGCAGATATTGTATATGTTAAAGGAAGTCAAAAATGCACTTACCTGAAAAAGTTTTATGATAATGTTATTGATTTAGAATTAGATGTGGATTGTCCTAATTTAAAAAAATCTTTCTATTGTTGTCAAGTGCACAAAAATAGATTAAGTATGTGTAGCATTATAAATGTTGAAAAATTATACAAGTATGTAAAGGGTAAAGAATAAAAACTGTTTTATTTTACAAGTGTTTTTTTATTTAAAGTGTATGTTCATTACAGGAATCTTTATTATCCCCGCAAAAACACATAGAGCCCACATTAAAAATAATGTGAATGCTGTTGATAATATGATACATATACAATTCATTCTTAAAATAGACATAAATAAAAATAAATTAATTGTCGGTAGATGGAGCTGCCACTATATCTTTATGTCCCCAGGCTAGAGTGTCGATTCTGTTTTCACAAATATACCGCTTATCATCAAATGGTGATAGAGCCAATTTATTTTGCGTGTTTGAATAAATTGTGTGTTTGATTGATCTAAAAAGGTTCTGTTTTTTAATTATTGTGGCCGACTCATTCAAACACCTTAAGTAATCTGAACCGCTTAAATCATTCGCCACTACATTTTTCTTAACACCTTTAGCCTTTTTAGACCATTTCCCCTCCACGTTATTCGCATACATTTTAGCTCTTAATCCGACAAACTCTTGCATAACCATTCCCCCATTCTCATCCTTCATCAGGCCCAATACGGCCTTGTTTTGCAAAGGGATGCCATACTGATTATTAGAATCAAAATTACTAGTGTCGAATTTATTCAAGTCTTGTTTCATATCCTTATAAATGTCATCAGTCTCAAATTGTAGCGTTAAACTGTCCGTGTCCATGTAGCACAATCTCACCTTATCTCCATATTTAGACTTTAAATAGCCATAATAAAAATCATACATTAATAATTTACTAAGATCTAAAACTGAGAACCCGACGTAAATCGGTTTATTATAAACAGCCCGCAAACGATCCAATTGGATCGCTACTAAGTTTCCGGTAAAAATTGAACAACAGTTGAAATTTAATTTTGCTATTAAACTTTCCGCGCCCCGACGATTACCGATATCCTCCCAATGATTCACCAATTTTACATTTACACGCTTATCTACATTTACCATTGTCTTTCCAAAAACTGAATTATTCATTAATTTAAAGAAATCTTTTTCGAAATCGTTTCGAGCGGCCTGCCTCATTGAAGTGTTTAAATCAATGTACCTCTTTAACCAGTCAGACTGCTTGAAAGAAATTACGCGGTGAATTTGAATTAATTTTAATCCGTTTCTTAGTGCTTGTTTCAAATTGCGATAATGAATTATATATTTGGTTTTATTGTTTAAATTTGGAATAAGTTTAGTTTGCGTGAATTTTGAATTTGGTGGCACCATATTTTCTGCGAGAAAAGGTAGATCGTTGTGTAAATTGTGAACATTTTCTGGATACTCAATATCCACTTCTAAAATGTATCATGTGGATGAATCATCGGGAACATTTAATACGTTTAAATTTTCAATTTCTGTCGCGCTTAACCATTTAAAGTCCGCATACGGTAATAATTGTGACATTGCCCACCCATACAAATTGTTTGCGTCCCAGTATGTGAGATATGTCGAGGGTTTCGTTTTGTCAAAGTCGAACATGTATTTGTTATTGGCTACTGCATGTCGCAAAGAACATTGACTTATACCACCTCTTATCCCTTTACGTATAAAATGATGCATGTCAATGTCTGTCAGTAATTCCAATTTAACGTCCGTCAGTTTCAGCATGGCATCCCACGACAATCCCGGGGCCGTATAATAATGAACCGGATCTAAATTATACGCCTTTAAACACACATCGCGGAAATTTTCAAAAATATCTACCAAAAGTAGCACGTCAGTCTTTAAATACAAGTCGGAATATTCGCTTAAATTTTGACAATTGAATTTTGACCACACGTTTTGCGCATGCTCGTAATCCGCATAGGTGATATCCATCTTTGTTAACGAATTATAAAATGAAGTTTTTGGTGGTAATTTCGATTCGGTTAATTTGGAAAAGGAATCCATATACTGATATGGAAAGACACCTTTCTTTGTGACTAAATTGAACTGTTGATCGTCTGGGAAATGTTTTTTAACAGTAGTTAGTTGATCCACTTTTAAATTTTTAGCTAATTTATCTAAACTCGAGGCCATAAATCTAAACGAATCCAAAAATCTTAATTTTAAATAAATATCGCGATCAATTCCTCGCTTATCTGTATATTTGTCAACTTTAATTGATTTAGAAAATGATATGTATTTCTCCTTGTTTTGGGGAATTACATCAATTTTATCATTATCTAAACCAAACTCTTTAATAAATAAATGAGAATCATAACCGCTTAAATTGTGAAAGAAAATCGGTAAAAATTTAGGAATTTTATAATTTAAATTACATTTGGAGTGGGCGGCTCCGACAAATTTCCCCGTTAAATGACAATGATCTGCCACCTTATCACAAGCGTTTAATAATTTTTCACAGATATGGCACTCTGTTGCGGAGTCAAACAAATACTGTTCACCCGGAGTTAATTTCGACATTGGAATTATGGGTTGTAAATAATTTTCATAAATCAGTTTAGCATCAGCACTCAATTTTTCCATAAATACTCTGGGGCAGTCCAAACCAGTATATGTCACAAATTTATCTAAATTTGAAGTATAAGAACATTTAATATAATACGCGAAGGAATACGGAGTATGAACATGTCTCAGGTTTGTGTATGCATTATTTGGATCCGGCTGGCATGTTTGAATCGGGACGAGAAGTGATTCAAAATCGGCGTAAACAGTAAAAGGCACCCGAATTTTAGAACAATAATTATTAAATGATAAAATGTTTCCGGGTACCATATCGCCGTTTTTATTTTTTATTAAATCGGTGGTGGGCATGACTGTATACACTTTGTTGCAATCATGCTGGGAATGGTTATGCAGGGCGATTTCAGTGGAGAAAAACGTCAAACACCCATCACATAGATGCGTTTTTGATTTATGTGTAGATACTTGAGATGCTACTAATCTGGATATATCTTTTATCCAAACATAGTGCCCCTTTGTACCATCCTCGATGTAAAGGAGGTTCACATGTCTCACGCGCTTTGATTTCGTAAAATAAATCGGCCCTACCACCTCGTGAACATGCTTATCAGAATCAAACTCTATTATTTAAAATTTCAAATTTAGAAATATCTTTTAATTTTAATGGCAGCTCCATACCTGTTAATTTGAGAACGGTGCTGTAGTGTGGGTATGACATGGGACGATGTGGGTGAGCTCCATGATCGGCGGGGTACAGTGCTGACGTCACCGCCCAAGCGAAGCAGGCCTCATCTTTATTTTGTACATTGATACAGGCCTGTTTTTTCTTAATCGATGGGGGAAGATCCACATAAGAAGAGCCGCGGATGGGGGTGTATTTATTAATGTTCACCTCAAGGTGTGATACCTTAAGTAAGGCCCACCCGCTGTCCCGCTCCTACAATGAATAATAGCATTTAATATAAAAATTATGTGATTAAAAAAATTAAAAACTTACCTGGAACTCTTCGCTCTTTGTTTTCACCACATTGCACAATTTTGCGTACACCTCCACCAGGTCGTCAGTAGGGGTTACCACCACGAAGCGGGTGTTGAATGATTTTAATTCTGGAGCGTCTTCTCCTCCGGGCTTGATGTATAGTCCGAAGAGCTCCACATTCACTTTTGATGTTGTGTGCCTATGACGCTCCACCAGCTGAACAAACTTCTCCTCCTGCCGCTCAAGGAATGTTGGAATGTCTACGCAATCCTCTTCTGTGGTCAGGATGGCATAGCTTGCTATTCGCCCCCTGAAGGCTGTGTCAATCTTTTTGATGCCCTCACCCTCATCTGTGGCGATGATTTGTAGGTGCCGCTGGGTCCTAAGGTGTCCTGTGAGGAGTTGTGGGGTTGTGAACTCCTCCTGGCACGCATCACACCTCAACGTGGGTGGGGCCGGCTTTACCTTCTTCGTCGGGGGCTCCCTGGCTGGTGGAAGGTCGGCAACCCGCTTAACACCGTTTTGGGTGTGGTACTTTTTGACATGCTTTGTCAAATTATAGTTATGGGTAAAGGTTGATTTGCAGAACGTGCACGAGAACATGTTGATTGTTGTGCGTTGACGGCTCAATTTAAACTGGTGAATAATATAGCTCTGAAATATTTATATCTTATCAACATACGTTACGTCATATCTACTCCCACCCTTATCAACCGCAACGTCCGCAACCGGAAACCTGATACTGGAAACCGCAACGTCGGCAACCGGAAACCTGATACTGGAAACCGCAACGTCCGCAACCGGAAACCTGACACCGGAAACCTGATACTGGAAACCGCAACGTCGGCAACCGGAAACCTGATACTGGAAACCGCAACGTCAGCAACCGGAAACCTGATACTGGAAACCGCAACGTCCGCAACCGGAAACCTGATACTGGAAACCGCAACGTCGGCAACCGGAAACCTGATACTGGAAACCTGACACCGGAAACCTGACACCGGAAACCTGACATAGGAAACCTGACACAGGAAACCTGACACCGGAAACCTGACACCGGAAACCTGACACCGGAAACCTGACACCGGAAACCTGACACCGGAAACCTGACACCGGTGACCTTGGGAATGCTTCCTGGCCCCGTACCCGCAGTTCTCCTCTACTCACTGCCAGCGAGACTGGTGGCTTTACAGCCAGTCAGAGCAGGGCATCGTACTCTTTAGTGCAAGCTCTAAGCCACGACACGATAGCTGAGCAGGGTGTGCATGCTGCTTAGTCAGATCCATAATCTAAGTCCTTTCCATTATGGGTGCTGCATTTAGGATCATCTGGATACGCAAGCTCTACGTCAACACACGGGGAATGCACATATGGCATAGTTATTTCTAAAAATAAGTGAGTTATAAACATTTTAAGTTTTATTATAAATAAAAAATAGTTAGCCATGCAAAAGATAATTTATAATAATAGGAATATTAAAATATATAAGTCCTTTACGTTGTAGAAAATTAACTAATAATTAGAAAAAACACGAAAATATTTCGTAAATCTACAACAAATGAGTCTTATTACGACTACAAGAACAAACCACTTTTGAAACAACTACTTCTCTAGCTAAATATTTTCGTGTTTTTTCTAATTATTAATAGGAATATTGTAATTATTAGTTTTACAGAGACAAACAAACATGAAAAACAGCATAAAGTAATTCTGTAATTATCAAAATAATAATAATAGGAGAGTAATTATAATATTAAATAATAAGTTCGAAGAGTTCACCATTAATATTATCTTTTTAAAATTATGGGTATGGCTAATAATAAAAACACTTTCTCCAAGAACTTTCTACAAGAATTCTTATACAGCTATTGATAAAGTTTACTTCGTAAACGAATGTACATTTAGCGAATAAAAATAAACTGTGGAGAAAGTGATTACAAGTATTTTTATTATTACTATTCATCTTCACGTAACTCAAGAATCAATATTATGAAAGTATGGCTTTTTGACTATTCTCATGTCAATTGAATTAAATGTTTCAACAACAGCTAGCCTATGATCCTCCACGGATTGATATGATTTTTGATAAAAGTCTAAAACGCATACATCGGGAGATCTAGGTGGCCCTGGGAATGGTTCATTTCTTCCCACTCATGAGTTAGGAAAAGCATCATTTAAATAATTTCGTAAAGCCAACATGTTATGAAGTGGATCTCTGTCATGTTGGAACCATTTTAATCTTGCCTGTAATGAGAAATTTAAATAATCGAGCATATCTTCAAATATTTCCATGTTCATATGTGATATTGAATTAAAGAGAAAAACTGTAAGTTTACGTCATATTTCGGAAAACAATGTCGATAAAAAAAATGATTATATTTTGTAAATCTTCATAAAATTATCTACAATTTTGTCTTTTACAGTTCTTTTCTATCTGTCATAATAACCGATATATATGATTTTAAAAATTTGACACATTTTTCAAAATATTTAGTTACCCTTGACTTTTTTGAAAACTTTGAAAGTGGAATTTTATTATTTTCGTAAATCTCCAGTTCTCTCCCCATTTAACCGTTTTTCCATCTTTTATAGTTTCCAAGATCCCCATAGAGAACATCTAAAAAAACTCACCCTGCATAAACAGTAGCATTAAATACAGAAAATTGTGTTTCATTTATGCTTATTTAATTTTCGACATCATTTGATAAACACCAGATTTCTTTAATAAATCGATTTTATCTTTCGAATTGAATAGAATATTTGATAATTTGAAACTGGCCCTAAGCACGATTTGATGATAAGGTTTACGAAGCATGTGAGCTATTTTATCTTTTGTTTTGCCGAAATATGTTAATACTGTTAATTTTTTCCTGTTCGAATTTTTGATGCTTGGATAGATATGTGCCATGCAACATCATGCAACATCATGATTAAATCCGTTAATATTTTACATAATTTTGATAGATTTTTACCAAAAATTATTATAAGGTTAATGCTAATAAACATTTTACAAAACACACTTTTATCTTCTATATAATGAAATGAAGGACCCTTTAACGTATGATAAATTTAATAAAACATAGAGTGTAAAGTGGAAATTGGCGCTCACCAACTAAATAGAATTAGCCAAAGTAGAGGAATGTATGGCTCATTCCTTTGGAATATAGCCTGCAAGTAGGGGGCTATTATAACTAGCCCCTCGTGCAGCAGTACAAGGAAAATAGATTATGGGCCTGGTGCCTTAAAGGGTTTAAAGCTACCAACTGTCCATTTCGGTAGATTGAGCAGTGTTTTCTTGATAGTTCATAGATGTTGAGCCTGGGAAGTGCCCCTTTAGCAGAACACTGAGACTTTCTTTAAGTCCCTCTGCATAACTTCCATCCAGTTTAATAATTAGGCCGATGCTGTTGGAATGATCTTTGGACGGGACTTTATGGAACCTGGCCGTTGGAGTCGTATCAGTAACTCCCTCACAGAACGGTCTCCATGTTTTCCTTTTCGGTTTCTTCAACTCTTTATTATATTCCGACAGTGCTTATCTATAGGCTTCCCATTTATCTGTTTCTATTGCATTGTTGAAAGTTTTTCTGGCTTGCATCTTTAGGCGATCTAAATTCTTATTTCACCAGGACGCATCCATGGAAGGAGGTCTCCTTTTTAGCGGTTAACTGTATTCATACGCCTTTAGAATGCTATTTCTAAGCTGGTGCTGTTCCTAAATTTTCTGTAGTTTGTGTGTTGAGATAAACATCGTTTCCTACACTTAAGTACTCTCTATAGAGACTCCAGTCTGTGTTCCTCGGA
The DNA here is from genome assembly GCA_963969525.1 of Ontholestes murinus. Classification (NCBI taxonomy): domain Eukaryota; kingdom Metazoa; phylum Arthropoda; class Insecta; order Coleoptera; family Staphylinidae; genus Ontholestes; species Ontholestes murinus. Next base: position 31,125,796 of record OZ018396.1, read on the forward strand.
TTTCCACACTCCATTGTATTTTCCTCTGTGGCATCTAAGTCGAACACAACCTGCAGATAGTCCGACAAAGAGAGTTCTTACGCAACATGCCAGTTTTTAGTTGTGCTTACTGTTAAGGTATCAGCTAAAGTGATGTTCAACACTTCCTGTCTGATTGCATTCACAAAGGTAGGCTCGCTACCTTATTGGTATCAGTACTGCTCAATACCATAGTGTAGGCGTTGTCATCACATCCCAGAAGGAGGTGTTTATTGCCTCTGCTACACCACTCCACGAGTCTGCTTACTTTCTTTGATAGTGGTTAACTTTTTCTCCGAGAAAGTAGACGAGATCATGACATCTTGGTTCTTCTCTTCCTTGTGGAAACTTCTACTAGGGCTGCTGCTAGGTCCCCTGTAACGAATGTATAATTAATGTCTTTTTTAAACATAAGAATTGTTAGAGTAATGCAAACCACATTATACACCAAACTACAATTGTCTTGGGGTAAAGCCCTTACATTTCCCTTATTTATCCAAGGCTCGTGTAGGAATTCTACTTGCTACCGCTTTAGAGTGATGGATGTATTTGTATTTAAGGTTTTTTTTTTCATTTAGGATTTCACTTCTACCCATTCCCATCGATCGAGTAGGGCCTTTTACGTCCCTTGTCATCGTTAATAACAGAGGACCTTCCACGGAATTCTATTGGACTTGGACGAGGCTCTTTTGGTAGTCCTAAGTAACTTTGCTCTCTTCCCACCTTAGATTTCATCACCAACAGTGTGACCTCCAACTAGGGTCCCTTCGGATTTCTTCTTGAAGATATTCAGATCATTCTGGGCCACAACCAGTGAAATTAACTTCTCATTGATATAACTCTCTCTGTTAGGAAAGTAGTCAATCAGGACTTTAGGCATTTCTGCATGTTTCCCTCCCATAGCTTAATATAAGCCAATGCGCCTTTAGCCAGTCAGCAGTGGCGCGGTCAGCATATGAAAATGCAAGCCCCTAGTCTATGGTGAAATTGGTGGAATTTGGGCTTCACTATTCCCTTCTTTTGGCGATTTGGTCCCTGTATGTCCCACAAGATTTTCTAGACTTGTCACCCACGAGACATGGCCACTGACAGTGATAAGTCCGATATATCAGTCCAGATGATTATTAAACCCAAATAGACCTGGCATCGTTAACCCTAGCACAGGTCATAAGTCAGCCGGGCAGAGGTAGAATAAGAACAGTTTTGTGGCCCCCCCTATCTCTCGAAACCTAATAGACTCAGGGGCCGAAAGAGGCCAAGGTAGGACGAAGAGTTTGTCCAAGGGAGGATGTCAGATCATAAACGGAGCAAATAGTGATTCTATTGAAGGGGAATCCCTACTGCAGATTGTAATGGGTATCAAAATCTCTTAGCAGTAAGTCATTTCCTCGCCCCAGTATGATCCCAAAGTGGTTTACTCCCTATTAGAATCATCCTAGTAGTTCTTCGGTGGTAGGATACTGATTCCAAACCTCGCAAATTTAAGCATTTGTCGTAACGTATGACGAGTTTTTGCATCCCATATTCCTCCGCGGAAAGTGTATTGAGATACGTAATAACGGCTTCTTTCAGCTCTGTCAAATTTCTTTCCTGCCAAAAAATCCTTGAGTTTTATAAACAGATGGTAATCTGAAGAAACTAAGTCTGGACTATTGGGTGGATAGTTCGTCCGTAATGACTGAACGCTCATCATCATAGATGTTCTCTCTTCCTAAGTTAAAATTACAACACTAGCACCGAATTTTCTCCATACGCATTCTTCAATAGATGATAAATGACGCATATTTCTTGCGTTGAGAAATCTAACTTCAGATCATAAACACTCACCTAAATAACACAGTCAATATAACTGAGCATGTAAGCATACATCCGGCGGCTACACTATTCGCCAGAACTCCGCACGGTGCAAATGAACAATACTTTCCTATTATCCTCGTATACATATATTATCTAGTAAATATTTGTTAGTCTCTTCATGAAACTTATTTATTTGCATTATAACAGAATATCTTCTCGGTACATTTCCCAAATGTAAAAAACGTTTATTAATAAAAATATTTACAGATCTTTCTCGTAGTGAAGACAATATATTTTAAAAATTGCCATTGTCGTTGTATAGTAATGTCAACCATTTATTATTAGTTTTACAACAAGTGACATTTGTTTGTTCCGTTTTTTTTTTTCGAGGCACACTACATTTGTTGGAAAATAACATAAAAATAAGATTTTTTTTTCAGACATAAATATTAAATTTAAATCAACATATTGGGCATCATTGGATTCAGAAAAATAATATATAGTATAAAAAAATTAAAAAAGTATATGCAGCCATTTAAAAATTTAAAGTTGACTATCATTTGTTAATGAAGTTAATTTTGAAAAAATATATAATTAATGAACACTTACTATGATTTTAACCACTATAATTTATATTCATAATATAGTTCATATTTAAACGACCATTCAGTTTGCTTTTTAGTTGACATAAATCGGTTAATAAATAACAAAGTTAACAAAGTTATAACAAACAATAATTTTGTTTTACTTTTTTGTGTTTTAATAACAAATGCAATACATAAACAAAATTATTAATTATAAATTCATTTAAGACCGAGGTTCGAACATTTCTATCTCTTTACATCTCCCACTTACTTTTCCTCCTAAGGAGAAGACTAAGTAGTGTCTAAAAATGCCACCGGCTACAAAAATGTTCAACAAGCGTGTAACTAGCGAAACTAGTCTTGATTATAGTAAATATAAAAAATCAATGAAACAAATGATGTGTTGATCAATTCTTTACCTACTATTTCATAATGTTTCACCAAAAGATAAGTGAGAAAATATCAAAAAATATAAATTATTTATTTTTACGCATTAACGACTGACGCCATATGACTGGACAAAACAAGGCAGAAAGACCTCTGGTCGATAGCCTTTTGACAAATTAATACATTAACACCTCATTCATTCTTCATTATTCCAATGTAAATATGTACAAAATTTGTCAATAAATATATGTTACTACTATAAATTATTTGATGCCAAAAAAATTGATAACTAAAATTTTGGGCATCAAAATATTTTAAGCAGTTAGTTCTGCATTATCGATGCTAATAGTAAAATTCTGTGTGTTTGCAATTATTAATTATTACTTTCCCTAAATAGAATATAGGGGAAGTATTATTTTTGTGAATTTTTTTAGTAACATTAATATTTTCCTTCACACAGCAACAAATATAAAACAAACACAATGAACACTAATTTAATGTGACACACTGAAATCATTTATGTAAATGTCATTACTATCAGCATTATTACATTTTTAACACGTTAACGCCGGCGGGTACCACCGGTGGTACACGAGTTTTTACGCTTTTGGTACGCCACTGATTACTTCCATGTTGACAATAAATAACTATTATCGCGCATCTAGGACTTCAGTCACCATAGCAACCATAACAACCATAGGCGTGCGAACCAAATTTTGTCTTTTTAAATGAATAATTGTAGGGTACAAAAACGCCGGCGTCAACGTGTTAAAAATTTAACATACTAAAATTGACATTAACATTTAAACATGTTTTGATTATAAAGTATATTTTTTGGAAATTAAGACTCAAAAGAGAAACCCACACTTTCCAATACCCATAAAAAGTAAGGAAGTTACAAAATGACTTGGGTTGTCAAATAGTGTCTCATTATATTATACCAAATTTTATTTTTTAATCCTAGATTCATTCGAATTTAGAATGACTATATCTACTTTTTGTTAATTATAAAAAAAACAATAATATCAGATTAAGAAGGCTGAAAGACCGATAGTTGTGAAGAAGACGACGAATCACAATAGTTTTTGTTATAACTATATAATGTGCTTATTATTAGAAAAACACGAAAACATTTCGTAAATCTACAACAAATGAGTCCTATTAAGACTACAAAACAAATCACTTATCGAAACTACTTCTCTGGCTGACACATTGAAATATTTCAATCAACTGTAATATATTGAAAAAATTATTTGGTAAGTAATAGTATGTTTGCAAAAGCATTGTTATCATTTTGAGAGCATCTATCCACGTGTGTATATTTTCTATGGCGTCTATGTAATACCTATAAATGCTGATAATGGATACTGATTTTAAATAAACTCTTGATATCTTGAAACAATAGCAATATGAAGTATCAAATAGGATATTATCAATTGGAGAATAAATAAAAAAAGTTTAAATATGAAATAAAGAGTGTACAGGATATATTTGTTATTATTTAATATACATTTATGTAATTACATAATTATTGTGGTTTGACATCTACACATCGTTTATTCATTTTTGTTTTCCTGTCGGGACAAACGGGAACATATTTGATTCAATTATAATTTCCTCTTCTTCATTTTATTATTTCATATATAATTAACACACAACGAAGCATTGTATTATCTTTTTTTTTTGTTCTTTATAAATATCTCTTTAAACCTGTATAGATTATAAAGTTACAAATATATATATAATATATTATCATATTGGAATGTAACCGTTTATATTTTGTTTATTACTCATCTCAAAAAATAGTGTCTCATTATTACTTTGCGCAAAATAAAATTTCTAGGCGCGAGGAGGCATGCGGCGGCGGCACCCCTCGTAAGCTCCAGCCCACAATAAATATTTATACCTATCTACAAACACCTAAACGATTTACAGTGAAGTCGAGACTCTGACAGACTCGCAGAATGGAACTCCCCCAGATGCACTCTTATAGCCAAATTAACGGGGGGAGGGAGAACATCAACACGTCCCTTTCTTTACAAATAAAAACAATTAACATAACCGCATCCCTATATATATATTTAAACAACAAGGAACTATCTACAGTGTGCGAGCTGAAAGAGTTCCACATATAATAAGGTGGTGCCACCATCGCTTCACCTTCGTATCGCCTTTTTGTCATTCACGGTGCTTTCTAATGACCCAAACAAAACAATAATATTTTCTTCAGAAATCACAGCGACTAACAATCTAAGAGAAATGCGACACGCATAAACAAAATGGCTTCCATCGTACCCTTAAATTTACTTCATTTATTTTTTTATTCGAAATTTGAAGCGATCGGAACAGTTAACTATTATGCGCGAACCAGTTTGTTTATTCGAGCTTATTACATCATATTATTTTATCATTACAATATTTAAGTACCCAAACACTTTATAAATTAACATTATCATGTAGTTAAAAAATAAAATTACAAGTTACAGCTGCATTATATAATCCTATTTACAAGTTTTTCCTGTTAGTTTTTCCCACACTTCTCTGGATTGGGTTAATCAAGAGAAATGGGGATGAGTGGGCAGGGAGCAATTCTCTCTAGGATAAATGATTCATTGAAAACACTAAATACAAACGCAACAATTAAAAGGCTTAAAAGAATTGCTGCCGCACCGAGATGAGTGTCGTGTACATGCGCGCCAAAAGAAATAAACCACAAAATTGTGCGAAATTTTATATCTGGGAACACGGGGATAAGAGAGGAATGCTTTAAACGATTAAATGCAACACACAAAAACAGCCAAATTGATTGCACAGACGGTGAAAATGTTGATATGACACAATTTATTATTTACGACCGCGGAGAACAAAACCTGACGCACACTTCCTCCCTTTAAAACCGCTCAGTAAAATTAATTAAAAAAATAACACACAAATAATTAAGTACATGTAATTAATAATAAAATAATGGCAATACTGAATTAGTAATTAAAAAAATAATAAGTAATCTCTTAAACTAAGGTTAGTTAGGCCCCGAAATAATAAAGAAAGTAAAGGCTGCCTGAACATGTGACCTAACCTAGGGGAATTGGTGCTAATCTAACACGAGGATATTGTTGGGGTAAAGAAATCTCGATCCTAAAAATGTTCCGCTGCTCTTACAAGTCGTACACACTAAAAAATATATATGTATTCATATGTGTATATATAAATATATATCATTTAAAAACGCACTTACCCAAATTATAGACAAGTAAAAAAGAGTTATTCGAAGCGAAGTGATAACTATGTATATATATATATATATAGATTGTTATGTTAAACTAGCTACGGTGTAGGGGATATACAATTATATCTCTAACATTATGGACGATTATTATTGATAGCATCGGAAGTACCAAGTAAGGCGGGGCGTGCAGGCCCGTCGTTTGTGCATCGGGGCAGAAAGATTACAAGAGCGATTTGTGTTGCAAGCGGCCTGAACAGATAAGCTGGTCCGGCGTCCGGCTCGCCCTCCCCTCCGGGGTACTCCCGACAGTGCACTTCCATGGCACAAATTCTTTTACAGCTCCGCTAAACGCGATTTACAAGCTACGTCGATTAATCCACAAAATATTACCTGTCTGGAAAAGGGAAGGGAAAATGAAATCGAGGGAGAAGGCATATACAATTCGAGAGTGCGTTTCTTGTTTAGTGTGTGAGTGTGTGTACCGTGTAAAAGTGTGCGCTCGTGTTAATATTTCATGGATGTAATTTATCATACGCTCCCTTGCTGGTGTAATCCGCGTTTCCCTGTACACCGTTTACATAGTGGAGTGGTCCCACTCCAACTGACTGACGTTCTGATAGGTGTGCTTGCCTTTGCGACTACGCTGCGGCTGCTCATCCTCTTCATCTTCCGAGGAGTCGTGTAACCTGTGCGGACCATCCATCTGCTCGTCATCAGACGAACTATCCGAGTCAGACTGTTCACTGTCTGAATACTCGGCTGGGTTGCCCTCTAATTTTCTCTCTGCACTCTAATACAAATTTTTTTTATTTAATAAAAAAACTTAAGTAGTTGTTTTCAAATGAATATGAATCATAGGAAACCAAACTTATAAAAAAAAACTTACCTCCATAGGATTTACAGTGATTGTGAGAGCAGAATCATCCCACGTCATCTCAGAGTCCTGGACTTCTTCAGCATTGGATCTCTGATGAGCGGCACGTATTCTGATCACTCCCAATACGATCATAAAAAGCAAGAACCCAACACACACAACAACAATGATTGTGACTGCATGGGAGCCACCTGTTGCCATCAAATGATCAGTCGGCATGTAATCACGAGACATTACAGAGGCAGGCCTCATCTCAACAGAGTGCTTATTAACTTGTGCATGTGCTACAATTGGTTCTTTGGGTGTCGGATGAATAACAGTCAACTGAAAATATTATTTATTTAATACACAGCCGATTTTAATGGGAGTTAACATAAAAAGTAAAAACTATTTGAAGAAAAATCTAAAAATATAAAAACTCTAATTAAATTCAGAAATACTTACTGTTTGTACATATTCATTCGATGTAAACCTTCCATTGAGCTCAGAACAAGTGAGCTTGAAAACCCTGTTCAAATAGTAGGCCGGTTTGCGGTTCGTATAGACAATTTGCCTTAACACCTGCTGATAGTTGTAAAACATATCCGAGCCTGTGATTGTTACACCATCTTTTGAGACTCTAGCTGCCATTCCTTTAAAGTAAAATTTAAAAAAAATCCAATAAAACTTATAATTGATGAAAGTCTTAAAAATATAGTAGAACTTTGCAATGACAATAGCAAAAGAATTTCATCATCATTTTTTTTAAATTATAATTAAATTGACTATTACTATTTACATTGTGGATAACATACTACCTTGTAACATTGAAAGATCATTTTGTTATAAATATTTATATATATAACAAATTAAATTACTTTATATTAATATCAAGTTTGTTTTATTCCATCATTTTATTTGTTTTAAAATTATTTCAAGGATTTTAAATAAAGTGAATCCTTACCTAATCGTTTTAGCATCTCCTCTGGCACACTAAGATTTTCATGATCAGGATTCAGGTTCGGATAGATGGTCAAGGAACATTTATCTAGTTTCTGTTCTCCAGCAATGTGTACATCAGCCAACACCCTCACGCCCATCCTGAAGTCCTCGTATTTCCTTGCTAAGTTGCCTGTACCATTGATACTAATGCTGGGTGTCTGAGGTCGCAAAACCATCACGTAAGTTTGAGAATCTGGTACTTTAACAGCCCGTCCATTGTCACAAGTCACAGTTGTTGCTAAGCGGAGATTTCTTCGGCCTGGTGTAGGAAATTCCCTACTGTTGATGTAACCTATTTTACGGACCAATGTTTCCAAATTGGTGCGATTATCTCCTTCAACTGTCACCTCTGTTAAATCAGAATTGGTCAACAATTCCATTCCAGGTTGGAGTAATTCCATAGCAGGTACCTAATACATAAAACATAATTTAACATGAAATAAATAATTATTATTATATGAATGTATCATTTGTATGAAGAGAACAAAAAATCATTCATTATTATTAAGTTCCAAAGTGAATATTTAAAAATATGATATATTTTATATACATCTTTATAATTGTTTTTAGACTAATATTTTTTATTTACCTGTAAACTTTCTTTGCACTGATGCAAACAACTTAAAACTTCAGCTTTCTCTGTTTCTCCTACAAGGATACTTAGTCCAGCTAAGTATCCTTTCAAGTAGTGCTTCATTTTATTGTCAGAACCTTGCCAGCAAGCACCTACAGTCAGAGTGGTGTTGATTCCTTTAGTGGGATGCAAAGGCCAATCATCGATCACCTCAGGGTTCTTTTTTTCTGAGCGGAATATCTGCCCATCCACATACAGTTCAACATCAGGGAATCTGACATTTACAGCATAATGATGCCACTGGTCATCACACACTTGAGGTAACTTCCATCTCCATTCTGCTGGCCTGAAGATGTTCAAGTCTCCCTCAGAGAAATCACGCCTTAACAAGAGAATCAACCGGCAATTGCGAACGAAGAGTGCATAATGATGTCTGTTCATTTCTGAAAATTATATTGTGTTATATTTTTGTGAAACATAATTTTTTTAATTGATTTGTAAGTGTATGTTATTAAGAAATTATTACACAGGGATATTAAGAAATTATTATTGCTTGCCAATAACTCTATAATTAATAATTCGAAAACTTTAATATGTTTAATCAAATGTAAAAATAATCTATTGATGACAATAACCAATCAGGCCATAGGAGAAATTTAAGTATGATTATTGCTATTTGGTGTTTCTTACTGTGGTCATCTGCACTGCACAGAATATGTTCCTTGATATGTTTATCCTGTCCTGGGTGAATACCATGCCTCATCCAAGTAGCAATGGTAAATGTGGGTGGTAGATTATGGTCTAGCACACTGTTGGGCACACTAACAGCAGTGCTTTGCCCATCGAATTCAAACATTTGATCGGATTCGTGTCCTTCGTCAGAAATTAGTGGTTTAGTCCATTCAGCTCCTAAACCTGGACTGGGAAGAAGGTCGATAGCATTTGGTGATGCTCCACACAATTTTCTTTGTGACTGTACACTATATGTGTCTCGATCACATCCTTTGCCAATGTGTCTATAAAAAAATACAAAAGAATTATTTAATTGTATTATATACAATATATACATATGTATTTGATGCTTGAAGCCATTACTTTGTGATACATTTTGAAAATTAGGATGATAAATAAAATTCACTTTGTTGTTATCACATACGGTTATTATTATTAGTGACCGGTTTCAACCATTACATGGTCATTTTCAAACTACAATTGTTGGTGGTTATTATTTTTAAAATTATGGTTATATAAATATTAAAGGTAAGTGAAGGATATCTTAAGCAAAAAATCTAATTAGAACACTTATCATTACATGATAGCATATGATTTTTTCAAATATTATTAATCATAGATATATTAAGTTGTATAAAAAAGCAATATGTCATTTATAACAATTCAAATCTCATTGCATTGGCAAAATTGAATTGAAGATATTTAAAATGTTTGACATAAAGTAATTTCATTTTTTTAAACTAAATACCTAATTAATTACCTTGTGGCTAAATCAACTCTCGTCCTTAATTCTCTTACTGTACATGGTACATCACATAATTCCAAGCTGGCTGATGGGAACAATTCCTGTTTACCCGTTGTTGGAGCATAGTCAACTCTTTCAGGTAAACCTCTCCATCCAAGTCGACATACCCTGTTGACCTTAATAGTAACCATGACAGGCAGACTCTGCCGCATGCCACAATCATATGCAACCACACTAAGGATATGGTTGTGCGATCGCTCATAGTCCAGTGGTTCAGTGTTTCTGATGCTACCATCCATGTCAATGACGAATGGCTGATCAGAGGTGAGAATTTCATATTTGCAAACATCGCCGAACTTCGGCGTGCAATCTCTGTCAGTGGCTTCAACACGCACAATTTCGTGGTAGATTTTACCTTCATCCACTTGGCGCACGTAACTTGGTTCTGAAAATGTCGGGGCATACTCGTTCACATCTGACACTGTTATGTGTACTGTTGCACTGAAAATAGAAATGATTTATTATTTATGGGGAAAGGGTATATTTTTTAATAAAGGAAATAAATCTAATAAATAATACAAATAATTATTAAATTTTAATTAAACCTAAATTCAATCATACTTTCAGTAAATATTTAAATATTAATCGATCCAAGCACCATAATAATCTATATATTTTCATAAAAACATTTTATATAATTTATAACTGTTGCACTCTAATCCACTCAGCATTAAAACTGATACCAGCTCTAGAGAGTAAAATTACAGTTTGTTTTTAATTAAAATTGCAAGTCACATAATAATCTGCTGATCCTCCATAATCCTGTGCTAATTGAGATCCTAATTACTTCTGTGTCCAATGTAATTTGAACTCATGCAACTGTAGAAGCCATCACTGTTATCAAATAGTGCACTAACATATAATAATTCAGATAATTTAGCATAATTATGTACAATTTTTCATTCTGATATTATAAATACTTCAATTTGATACTATATTATATAAATCATTAACAATATTGAAAATTAAAAATTGATAACTAAATATTTCTTTCGATTCAATATTTATTATAATAGAAATTAAGGTGTGGAGGCTATATATTGATTCTGAATTTAAATTACTCTCCCTCTATCACGAACATGATTGAGTTAATTTCAGAAGCAGATGCTGTGCCTTATTGATTTCATCAGCTGAATTAATTTCAAAGCTGTTTTCTTATCCCAGTGAAATTAAAATTATAATCGACTGTGATCAATATTTCCATATCTAAACTTAAGTCAAACTTATAACCCATAAAGATTATTTTACATATATAAATTAAAATTCACATGCAAAAACGAGAATCCATTCAAATGTGATTGGGCAAGAACAGGTTGTTGTGGACAAATCTACTTATTTAGTTTATGATTTAAATGATAAAAATAATGTTATTTAAAAATATTTGTACAGTGAACCATCTATAATATAAGACCATCTACGATTTGTTTAACGCGAGGTGATCGCGGCGCTTTAGTCTTGTCCTTAATTTTTTTTAAGATAAAGAACAGAAAATGAATTGTTGTAATATTAAACTAAAATCTAAAAATATTATCAATTATAACGATATTAAGCGTTAGCTATTATAAATAAAATGTTCTACATAATCTGTATTTTAGTGGGGTTTATTATTGATACAGGTGCGGAACTCGGCGGACAGCATTTGTTTGAGATAATACATTTAATTGCATAAATATTTCCGAACTCAAATGTTACATTAATAACAAATAAACGTATTTTATTATGTAATGTCACTCAAGTCGACCTTAGCGTAGTTGACGCCCAAGGCAAAGGGATGTAAGTGCACCCAATTAAACAAGATGCAAGTGCATATAGAGTTATTAAAGCTAGAAGTTCCAACTTTAATTTAAAAAAAATACTATTTCTTTTACTAATTTATTGTTATGTATGTGATAATCTGAGGATGACCATTAGTTATAAATATTTTTAATACAATATTTTCTAATGGCTCTGAATAATAATATTTTTAACATAGTGTATCGAATAAAAAATTCTAAATTTAAAATATGCATTATTTTTATGTCTTAATAATTTTATTGTTTGACAGTCCATATAAGTTTTAGAATAAAAATTATCTAATAGCAGAAAAATACTTAATTTTTTTAGCCTAAATTCACATATTATTTACAAATTTAATACTATAAATATATTTTTATAAATAAATACTTAACCATTGTTAACCTTTGTTTGTATTTAAATTAGTCACATTTGACTTTGGTAATGTTTTACGTAGTTATAGCAATTAGTTTGGTCTTTTTTGGAACTCAAAATAGGCTGCATTATGTTAATGGCGATATTATATACACTTAAAGTATTATTTAAATTTAATGAGTAAAAAAATGGGACAAACTATTTTGTCATAATTTCCATATAATTAAGTATTTTCCTTGTATTTTGTAATAGAAAGAACATAAAGTTCTAAATTTAAAATTAAATTAATTTATAGTGTTATGTGCAAAAATCAAATGTAAATTGGAAGTGTTATAATTTAATTATCATTTCTATATTTTCAATAAAACAAAATAGAATGAAAAAATCAAAACTGTATTTATAACTTACAAATAAAAATAAAATATAACATTAACATTTAAAAGAGTTTTTATGATCGAGAAGATAATATAAATGCCATCAAAATAAATTGTTAAATAAATATTACATTATAATAAGTTGTTCATAATTTATTTAAAGTTATTAGTTTCCTGTTAACACTCATATAATAAATAAATTGAAATGAAATTAATTTTCAATATTTCTTTAATAAGAGTAATGAGTTTTTTGTAAAACTTAAAAAATTTAAATTTAAATGAAATGTTAGTATTGCAAAAGTATATGGCAATGTAAATCATCTTGAAGCACTTGAAGCACACAAGTTTTTTTATTTGTAATTTTTATTAAATCAAAATCAATTGAACGCCTCCTAACCTAATCTATTTACTATTTTAACTACATATTATATTATTCATTCATAGTGTATATGTATTATTAATGCAGATTAAAACAAGTACTATACAAAAAAAAAACATTATATTCTTAATATTCTATTTCTTATAATACAATTATGTTAATTCTTTTATGATTTCGTACCATCAATTTTAAACTGTTTAAATGTGTATTTAGACTAGTTACAAAGGAAGGAATTAATGGTGTGGTTAAATTACATGAAAGTGAATGCGGAAAGAGATAGCATAATTTGTTTGAGTAATGCCCACAAAAAGAAGTAGGGATGTGAAAAAACTGCAAATGACAGGAAGGGTGTTTAATTAAATGGAAATTAATGACGGCCAGCAAAAAGTTCTGACCCAGACATGTGAATTGGATTGATGAAACAGTGATTATGAAGATTGGTTTTTCAACTTCAGACATTAAATTTGTATACAAATCTCTTTTTAATTGTCTAATAAGGTTAGACAATCTATTAAATAATCTTGATAAGATTCTTTAAATATATAAGTAAGGTAAAATTAAAAAATAACATTAAACACCTGTAAAAACATGGTTTGTAATAAAAATGTCCAACTACTGCATTTTAGTTGACTTATAATAATGCAAAGGAATTTTTTTGACCTGTAACCAATTTTTTTCGGGTTTCACATATATATGCAAATTTGCATAAATGAGTAACTAAATACTTAAGCACAGTTATATTCTTTTACTTCACTCTTTCATTTTCACCACTACATGTACATTTCGAACACTATGTTAACTCGGTTAACTTTTGAACGTGAACACATAGTTCAGTAAGTAAGTAATATAATTGTATAAATAACACAGTTGTATCCTTTCTTTCGACTTTACTTCTATCCTTAGATATATATTTCATGTGCTTGGCGCTCATTATGAATAACAACTATACAACTGTTTAATTATTTAATCTTCTACTTGGACATATTGTAGTAATTGTATGGTTAATTTACCTGACACTCTCTTTTCCGTCACAGCCCACAGCAGCAATGTCAAATTTATAATTTCGCCTCTTCTCGCAGTTGAGAACGCGTCGCGCATGTAATTCCGCGTAACCATTCTCCTTAGAAATTATCTCAAAGGGGGCTTCGCCATGGTGTTTGTTGACGATCCTGAAGGAACACACAGAATCCCCCACTGCCCTAATGGGCGGCGTCACTTCCACCAGCGTCTCATTCTCTTTGACCAGGCCGTGGTAGCCATTGTCCAAATTGTCGATGTCTAGCCTGGGCGCTGTTAACAAAAATAAAAATAAAACATTAAAACAAATAATCGAATAAAAGTAAACAATAGAAAAAATATTTTATAAACTTCCGCAAAGTTTTATCCGCCATTTAAAAAAATAACAGCTTTACTATTAACAATACAAGTTACAAAAAAAATTCATTTCGAAAATGGCAAGCTAAAATGAAAACAAAGTAAAAGTGCTTAATTATTAATTCAACACGTATAACAAATTAGTATGTACAATGAGAAAAGTAGAAAAAGTTTAATTCGAACTGAACTTCAGCAAACACTTAATCCTAAGCAAATACACTTGAACAATTAAAAAAATCTAGAAATCAAAGCAGAACTGCTTTCAAAAACATTATAAACGCGGAACAATTAATTAAATAGGTACTTTGGAAACGACACCCAAAGAAGTATATTAAAATGACATTGAATAAGATGAAAAATCAGATTCATATAGTTACCATAAACAATTTTAACTACTTAATTATTAATTAACGGTGAAACCCCAGTTAGTCTAAATTTTGAAAATATCTACATGATAATTAATATTAGAACAGACATATGAACGCGATCTTATAATGTTACTTTTAGAGCAACTTACTTAGAGCATTCAACACAGAAAAGAACACGATTTAATAATGAAATTCAAACGTCAAAATAGGTACAGTTTTTAATATATATTACATACAAATTTAGTGGTTAAAACAGAAAGTGTTTTGTTTAATGAATTTTGTTTTAATGAAAGTTGTTTAGTTTTTATCAAATTTTATTCTTTTTGTAAAAGAAATTTCGAAATATAAGCAAAAGCTTCTCAGCTTTTCGGATAAAGAAAGTTGGAGCTCAAAATCTCTAGCGGTTTTTGTTACAAGCAATCATCGGCTGTACAAGTCTGATGACCTAATCACCATCATGTTTTACTTTCCTTGAAGGGGAAGGAAGTGTGTCTGTGTGCGCGTGTTTGTGTTGGCGTTGATTGTCCAAAATCGCAGAAGATTTTAAACTAAAATTTTAAACATAAAGTTTTATTCTTTGGCAGCTGAGCTTTTGGAAAAACTTCACACATCACTTTTGTGTGTATGTTTTTCTTTTTTATTGAATTTACGAAAAAACAAAGTGTTTTCGATTTTGGAATGGAAAAACAATCAAATAACTGAATAACTTCATTTCAAAATTTTCACTTCTTCTAAGAACAGCTAAAAATTACAAAATTCATTAATTAAACTAATTAATTTTGGTATCTGTAGAAACTTCGACTGTTATTTTTTAATCTTATAATGTGTAATGTTAATTTTTGGCGCGAACGTTTTTCTTATCATTACAATTACATTATACATATATACAAAATATAAGTTTAATTATCACAAATGTCATTGTGAGATGTAACGTCAATATGTGCTTAAAATCTTACAATTAAAAAAATACATTTAATTGTAAAACTGAGATAATGAATAAATCTGGAATTTCAAAGGTTAACTAAAGTAAGAATTCAAATAATTCTTTCGACAAAAATGTATTTTGTTAATCCATTTAGCAAACAATGGTAGCGAAATTGATTTACTATAAGCAATAGAAAATAACAAAACCAAAACTAGTCCCGTAATTTTCCTATTACAATGTGTCAATTTCCCAAACTATTATCCCCATTCAAAAACGTCTCCAAAAATCCTTTCAACTTCCACATATTATCCCTTTACTGTCTTCCTAGGAACCCAAATATAATCCCTACATTTAAAAACCCACATTCTAATTTTGATTTCATTTCATCATTTAATTAATGCATCTACTCATTAAAGACTGACGCCATTTGACTGGACCAAACAAGGCATAAAGACCTCTGATCTTTTGACAGACTAACATCTCATTCATTATTTATTATTTAAATGTTGTACATATTTGTCAAAAAGATGTATATATAAAGAAATAATTCGTAATTTGATTCGGTTTCCCTGCCTGCAATTGCGCTGCGTTGACGAGACCCGAATAGGTCGAAACCGGTTCGTAACTGTTGTTAACAGTGAAACAATAATACAATAAGGTCACTTTAAGTTTGAAAATGCCTGTCTATTAGTAAACTATAATCACTTTTTATTCTAAAAATGTAGCATTAAACCAAAGTTAATGTAAATAGAAAAAACACGAAAATATTTTCGTAAAATCTACAACAAATGAGTCTTATTAAGACTACAAGAACAAATAACTTTTGAAACAACTACTTCTCTAGCTAATACTTCGACAGACATTGAATAATACAAAAGTAATTTGCGTGTTACAAAATAGCAAGGCTATCAAAGCAACACTAGTTTGAACGTATTTCTTTCTGTAAAATGAAATGTACGTTAAAATAGTTTGTGAGTAACTATACTATGGTAATTTGGAACAAGATATGAATTTAGGTTGATGTGATTCAAAATTATTAAAAAAATTTTTTTTTAAATTCCATCACCAAATCAACGGCCATTCGTCATTAAAGACATTACATTATGCTATTGGTTGTTCCAACTTTACTTGTACAGGCATATTAAATACTATTAAACCATTGGTAAGTACCAGTTCATTATAATCATAGTATTTTACATTTTCGAATAATGCCGACATAAACAAGACAAGTTAGCATAGACCAAGGCTGGGCAACGAAGTAATAGTGGTATGATACGATAAATAATTACTTTCATACTGTTGGTTTGAGTCTTAATTCATTTCGGTTTTTTATTACAATAAACAATTACGATAACCTATTCACCTCTTTCGGGTAATATCTTGATGCCATGCTTAATGAACTTCTGGCCTTCCAGCAAAAAAATGAAGTAAGTGGTATTTGACAGCATTTTTGGATTTACCAATTTTGGCCGCTTTTCATTGGAGGCGTCATTTAATTTGCCCAACTATTTACTTAGTTGCAGCTTGCGTACCGTGCTTGCACTATGATCGTTTTCGGACGACGTTGTCATAAAACATCAATTTCTCATCGCCAGTGACAATACGTTTGAGAAGTGGATTATTTTCATTGTTTTTCAAGAGGTCGTCGCAGGTGTTTATGCTCTTTGTCAAAAGAATTTCTTTGAGTTCATGTGGAAACCAAGTATTGAATTTTGACATTGAAATTACCGGAACGGAATTTGGCAAACCATTTCTGGCAGTGGCGTACACAGCACATAACTTCTTATGGGCTTGCGGTGTATTTTCCTTTTTCTGAAGTAAAACAGTAAAATATAGCAATATTCCTTGGTTTGCTTTTCCATCTTTCGACAACTGCTTTTCGACGACTACTGAATCGATTAAATTACTTTTTTAACGACAATTCAAGTGTGTTCTGTAAAACAATATTTTGATTAAGTGATTGGACTGAAGACAGTTGATTAAACATACAATAGTAGACATCTATTGGCCGGAACCGAAATGACTTAAGACTCAAGCCAATATATCCTACAAACGGTCGAGTTACGGTATAGAGAACTCTACCGTCAAAATAAGGAAATAAATAGTTAATTACGATGAATATGTCTATAATATTGGTGCAAACACAGCGACATTTCAAAATAAATAATACGCGTAATACACAGATAAAAAGGTTGAATCTTAATTTGAGGAGTACCAGAATATCATCATACATTTTCCTGGACAGATCTCAATGGATCAGTATATGGAGATTTAAAGCAGTGAGGGAGGAACAGATTTTAATTTCCATTAAAATTTTAACTTTTAATGATTATGTGAAACGTTCTTCGTAAAATAAGTTTAGATTGCCCTTTCGATTCTGTGAACAACTTTAATAATTATATTTTAATTGGAATTTCGAGTTATAATACTTGATTTCAAATAATAATATGGCTGTTTAAGTAATAACTTTGGATCTATGCAATTTATGCGACTCTAATACGTATTTTCCATTTATAGATCTAATGGTATTACTAAAATACTATTTTAGTGCTAAAATAGGTAGGGAAATTTAACGAACAAAGCACTAATAATTTTTTACACACTTTTAAAAAGTGCGAAGAAATGTTATTAGTGCTTTATTCATCAAATTAATTTGATCTTCACGTAACACAATCAATCAATTTGGGTAGGAAAATATTTCAAATAAAAAACTTTTCTTGTATATTAACGGACCCTGCAGAATATTCCTAAGGTGTTTTGAATAGTTTGAAATGAAGCTGCGATCCAATTTGTTATGATTTGTTTTGTATGTACTGCCGTTTTTAACATTTTAAATATACTACAAGAAATCCATTTAAACTCTTTAGATCACAAGACCTACTTAACTATATTGGATCGATGAGGCTGTTACTTGTCGAAACTCCATGGTATCACTTAATAAAATACTGATAAGAGTGTAAGCTTTCAAAAAAAGTTTTTATTATCTACAACAATAAACAATAGAATAAAAACATTTTTTTTAAACCTTACAATCTATCAGTGTTTTGAGAACATTGCCAATCGATATCCAACGGTACACAATGATTTCAAAACATCGCGTCAAATTTGGTTTCTGTAAATATTCCCGTGAATTATATCGTCTACATAATTAACACCCCGTATACAATTCGCATAAAAACAAAATAATAGTTTGATATGTCTTAAAGATGTTTTATTAATACAGTTAGGACTAGTAGTTAGGACAATAACAGCCTATTAAGTTGAACCTTTATTACTTTAACGAATTTGTATAAAGAATAATCCTATAGAGTTCTGCTTTTATTTTCAAAAGCATACGTTTAATTCATTGCTTTTGTTTTCTTTTCTAAAGGCTAAAATGTTATTGTTTGTAATTCAATGGATGAAATCCTTTATCTGCTCGTTTTCAAACACTACGACCACATGAAATCGATAATGTTTATAAAATCTCTGCATAATATAATTATGATAAAATCGGTTAAGAGCTTTTTAACGACTAGATAAGCATGTGTGCATTTTTACACTTTAATCAATATTTATTATTTATTATTATTGATAAAATCAATCATCGTTTCTTATCACATTAAAATTTCAGCTAAGCTAATGTATTAAATAAAAAATACTTGAATAAGTAAAATTTAAACATTATCGTGGCAATTATTACATTTTACGCGTTAAGGAAATTGTTTAATAAATAATTTTTGCGTTACCTATCAAATATCATTAATTTTATGACATCACTTTCCTTCATCATGTGCTTATTTGTGGTTTTTGTAATTCCCATACAAATAATTAAGCTTGATGGTGGAATGCATTACTTTGTGATAGGTTACATCTTGTAATTAGGAACTTTAAAAAAACTTCACTTCACATCACACACAAGATTTATTCTGTAACTATTGTTTTAACCTTTATAAGGCCATTATCTAACGTATAACGTACTCAAAACAGATTAATATTAATTTAATTTTATTTTATTACATCTTTGCTCTCCTTTCTAATAAAATATCACAAAAAAGTATATACAAAATTTGAAAAAATACTTTATATTTTAGCCGAAAAGAGAACGTAGTTCACTTCTTCAAATTATCTTCCACTCAAACCCATGAATAGACTTCATCAATACTGCTTCTATTTATCAATTATGCTTTTTTAAATGTTCATCAACTAAAAAATATTTTTTATAAAAATTTATATTTCAAATGTACTTATTTACTGGACGCCTTACAAACTGTTGCATAGAATAAAATCCAGGGTATAATGGGAAAAATGGAGAACTGGGCTAATAAAAAATCTAGCAATGAAAGTCCCATTTGGCATTTTTGAGGCCGACCACAGGCTGAAATTGCGGAGATTGGAAAGGAAATCGGAAATCAAATGGCGCAATGCCAATTAGCCAGTGAACCGGCAGTTTAACTGCGGTGCTGAAGGCAACGGAAGACCACTAATTAATTATTCGTAGGGAAATCATGACAGGGAGTGAAACTCAAACAGTGGGCCCGAACACATTCCTTCGGGTTTATATAAGAGAGCAAATAATCGACTCACTAGACAACCCTGGAAAAGAAAACTGGTTTGGTAAATACTGAATCTCGAAGAATACAGTTCCTAAAAAAATAAATTAATTGAACTGATAAATTATGATAAAAATTAGCAAATAAAAACATTACAGTGGCAAATTACGAGTTTTTTTACTAAACTTTTAAATGTTTTTAATAAGTAATCATGAAGCCATTGTTTCATTCGTTTTGAAGTTAGAAATAATTTAAAAATAAAAAGTAAGTTTGAATAGCCTATAATATAAATACTGTTTATACAGGTGGAGGCTTCTATTTCGTTATACATTATTCTTCACAAATAAAAAACTTTTTAACTTTGTATAACACTGACTTTATTAAGTGACTATAGTTTCGACAATTTTAGCTTGTCATTATCAAACTAGAAGTAAGAAACAAATATTTTATCAAATCTATTTTATTAAGCAAAAATTAATTTCTACATGCATTCTCTTATTATAAATTTACAACATTGACATGTATGATATAAGTATGTATTTAATATATTGTTTTGGGGTCAAACATTGAATTTTTTTATTAAAAAATGTCAGCTTTACATAATTGATAAAATACAGATTATTGCACATTTCGAAATTGTTGTTGCTGGACCCGATTTTTTTCTTTGTATTTATTATTGATGCTATTCGTGTCCTTTCCATGTCCATTGTTTTGTCGTCACTACCGTGCCAGAAAAGTGTTTCCGGTCGTGCTATGTAATTTTCTATCGTCTAGATATACGCTATGCTATCTCCTTGAACGTAGAACGAAGTAAAATATAAATTTTATAAATCCAAAAAAGTTTAATGGATGACATTATTTAAAAAAATGAAGTAAATGAAAAAAGAAGCGATTATCAAACTTATTATTTTATACATGACTGCCTATTGTTCGGCGGCGATTAGAATTATTGTCGACTGCTGTGACACATTACAAATCGGAAGTAATTTATTACGCTCGCTCGTAAAATAAAGGCATTTTGGACGAACGATCGATTTATGTAGGTGTGTTTGGACAGTAGGAACCACCTACTAAATAATACTTTATATGATTGAAATTCCAAATGACATGCGTTTGGGATAATATATTGAACAAGTAGTTAACATTTAATTTTCAGCTATTAGAAAGAAATGAGCTTTACGATAATAAATTACAAACTGCATAATCTCACAAGCTAACGACAATAAACTTCATTCACAAGTTTGTCAAGACAGTTTAAAATAAATATTTTTTGTATTAATTAAAGAACAAAAGAATTTATCGAAATACTTTTAAGAGAGATAATGTTCAAGACAACAAACAAACGATTACTTCAATATATGGATCTTGTATGTGCGGGGTACATATTGCAGAAAACGCTATGAATTGTAATAATAAAATAGGTTTCATAACTGCCTAGTAGTGTACGGAAATTCAGTCAACTTCGTGAAAACTTATCGCTACGTTTCTCTGAACTGTACTTGTACATTCCTTCAATTTGTTGAAGCCGCAAGTATATTCAAAGCAAAACTCGAGTTCTGTGTAAATCATCAAAGAGAAAAGTTACCAATGAACGAAAACCATTAATTTATTTTGGTCTTTATTTTACTTTTCCAGAAGCATAACATCAACATTTAATATTGAATATAACACTTGTTGTGTTTCATATATTTACTATCAGTTTTATGACACGTGTTTACTATAATAAATATATGAAACAGAACAAATGTATCATTCCTAATTCCTATCCAGTGAGTTATGTTTCATCAAGAGTGTAGCAAAGCAAGTATCAATCATACCTTATGAAACACTTTTGTATTAATTAAAACACTTGGTAGTTTCACTGGCTTTTCTTTCTCCGGCTAGGTTTAAGTTTTATTCATTCACAAGGTGTACAAAATATTATAAATTGTCGGTTTTTTTGAGATTTAGGTAAAAAGAGCAGTTGAAATTGGGAGTTCCAGGTCGCAATTTTTAAAAAGAATTGAAATAAAAATATATTCCTATGCTTTTAATATTATAAATTATAAGTATGGTTTTCAAATCAATCATAATTTGAAATTCGTAATCCTAGATAGCAATGTTTTTTAAACTTATGAATTTTTCGTGCTATAGACACGCAACACTAGAGTTTGGCGACACCATTATCCTTTTTCTTAACTAACAGTATCTCACGAAATTAAATTGTTGCTACTTTCAGCTTCTGAATAACAAGATCAAACAAAGTTCTTCTAATAGTGTCTACCGCAAGTTTTAATCAAATCAATTTACTATCACTACGCTTATATCAAAAGCTTTTGTCTTCATTTAATGTTCTTCGTTAGTGCTGCGTTGCACAGTACAGCAATATGCATATTTTTTTACTAAAAAATTTAAACTGAAATTAAATCTTTTATTTTTTGTCAAAAGAGAAAAACATTTGGTAAAATTTCGTGCACCGAAAATGAGTTCATGAAAAAAAAAATATACGATATTTTTTAAATAAAGCTTATAGATAATAAAAAAATGGATAATTCTCATTAAAAAAGAAGTCTTCAGAACAATTTAATTTCTGAGAGAAATTAAAAATTCAAAAATTGAAATTTATATATTAAATAATTATAGTGAAAGTGGGACGCAGCATTTTCGAGATAAATGGATAGAGACCACATAACTTAAATAAGTACGCTTACTTATGTTTCTAAACTTTCAGTTGTCAACGAAATCCATGCAAGTTTTTGTCCTTTTTTTCTTTAATTTTTTTAACAGTTCTGGTCTAACGTGCCTTTCAAGTTTTCCCTTTCTAAATATGGAAAACTTTTCTATAACATTATTAAGACAAGAAAAGTAGTATAACAACATATTTTTTTAATTCACTCAAATTTCAGTGAACCCACATCTATTATACAGGACGTTTATTAAACATACGGCAAACGTTCAAGAGGTTATTCCCTGGGCAATTCTGATAATCTATCATTTAAAAAAATAATTCTAATATAGTACGCCATACTTTTATTTCCACTACATTAACAATTTCAAAAATATCAACAAAGGTTTTGTCAAGAATTTTGCTTCCCCTATATCTATCTATCCATCTTCAAAACAAAGCAGGTATTTAAAAATAATCAAAATATTCTTAGAATAATCCAGGGAATAGCCTCCTTTTGAATTTTGGGCGTATGCTTAATAAACACCCTGAATAATAATATTAATTATGTTTCAACATTTATTAGCCTTATCAATCAATTATTTTAGTTAATGCATCTTTTTAAATTATCATTTTATAGAAACTTTGAATCAACAACAATAACCATATACTAACTCATAAACATTTAAAATAATTTATATCAAAATTTCCATTAAATAGTATACCAGATGAAGTAACAATAAGTTCGTTTTGTTTAATCTGCAATTTATATATTTCTAGTTGCATGTTATGCCGTTAAATAATGGAACAGTGTATAAACACATTTCCAGCAGTTAATTACAAAGTAATTTGTCAGTTGTAACCTTCACATAATCCAGGTAAGGAATTCAATAAAACAATTAACAATCAAAGCACTTCCCAGTAAACACTCGCATTCACACATGCACATACACGTAGGGCAAGAGAGATTCAATTAGATTCAGATTGCCCATGAATATTAATAACTGTTTAATGGAATTAATGCATAAAGTAATATGCATAAATTTGTCCCATCCACAGTTTAATGATCCAATCAATTATACATACCGTAATTGATTTGTAATCAAGCAATTTCACACATGTAAATTAGTTAAAACTGTATTAATAATTTGATCATTTTATCATGAATACAAAAAACAGTTCTTGTTTACCTTAATTAAAAATAATGCATTTTTAAAATAAGTTACAATTATCAATCATATTACAAATATGTACTTTATATTTCCTTTGTAGTATGTGTATAAAAAATACAAATTATACTAAACAAAGCATCGTCAACGCGCAATCACAATAATTATTTTATTTCATAAAGCTATAAACAATACAAACGAATGCAAATAATGATTATTTAATTATGCATACAATATTGTGTCATTACGCGGAATGTACAGGTTGAAATAAAATGTTGGTTTCATGTTAAAAGGCAATTAATTTAATTACATCATAGTGCTCTGATCAGATTTTTGCGAGCCATTTCAAGCGCTACTCCCACGAGACAATCTCTGTATAATGTCTATATTAAGTGAAAATTTACAACTGGCCCAATTTGGTACAACTGGCGAGCTTGTTGACCTTAGATTTGTGTGAAAGTGACAGTGCCACGCCTGATAAATATATATATTCAAGCAAACAGCGATAAATAAGGTTTTATTCACACTTTTAATCTACTAAAACGCATTTAGAATATCTATATATAATTTTGATGTAATATACTTATTTTATAATGCAGCAAAATACATACATATGTATATATATATTGTATAGTTAGTTATATAAAAAAAAATTTTACTATAAAATATAATGAAAAAAGAATAACATCCTTTCAAAATCTGTCACAAGTAAATAGATATATAAAATTTTCAACTTTAATAATATTACTATAATTGTAGTCTTTGATAGTATAGATAACAAGAAATATTCTATGTGAACATTAATTTAATTTCTTCCTTACAAAAACAATTCTTAATTCGCCATCAATACATCAGAAAAGCAAATGACAAGTGACTTATGAAATGAAATTTATAACCTCAGGTATTCCTCAAGGATCACACCAAGGTCCTGCATTATTGTCATCATTATGTCAGTTAAATTTTAGTATGCACGTGAGATAGAGTCTAGTGTCTAGACTTTAATGTGTTGTTTTAGGATCCAGAATAATTATTAATTTAAAACCTTTTAAATTGAAGATAATGATCCATGTTTCTTATTTTTCTTGAATAATATTCTCACTTATCTCTGGACGAAACATTATGAAATAATAATTAGAGAATTGATAAACACTTGGTTTGTTTCACTGCTTTTTACATTATATTATTATTATTTTGATAAAGCTTTACCAAGCAAAATTAATATCAAAAATCAGCAAATCAAACGTTCTATGTTTTTTATTTAATTTAATAAATAACTATATTTCACATTCGTTTCTTCTACACCAGATATTTCTGAGTAGTTTACCAAGCCACTGTTTTCTACTTAAGTACCAAATTAATGAAAACGTTATAATAAAATATCAACACCGCACCAATAATTCTCCCCACAACATCTCAATTTCCCAAACTATTATCCCTCCTTCAACTTCCGTTAAATACCTTGGTATAACCATAGACCCCAAAATCAATTTCAAAAAACACACAGCTATAATTAAAAACAAAATAACAACTAAAATATTTTAGATGTTTAACTTATAGAAATGATGGCATCACTAGTAAAATAGCAGTTAAAATATACAAAATGATTTGCCGCCCATACTGGACTATGGTTGTGCCCTCTATCCCAATCCCAGCAACCCAACTTCCCGTAATATTTAAGTTAGCGAGCGAGCATCCCTCCGTACCCTAACAAAACTTCGGCATCCTCTAAATCCTTTACATAATCCTTCCAACCAACTCCTCTATGATACAACCTTAGTTATCCCCATTCAAAAACGCCTTTGATTCCTATCAGAAAAATTCTCCAAAAATCCTTTCAACTTTCATATATTATCCCTCTACTGTCTTCCTAGAAACCCTAACATAATCCCTAAATTTAAAAACCCACATTCTACCATTTTCGATTTCATTTCATCACTTCATGCATCTACTCACTAAAGGCTGACGCCATATGACTAGACAAAACAAGGCAGAAAGACCTCTGGTCGATAGCCTTTTGACAGATTAACATAATAACACCTCATTCATCATTTATTTATTATTTAAATAATGTACATATTTGTCAATAAAGATGTATATATATATATATATATATATATATAAAATATCAATTTATTTTATTTTATTATACTACAATTAAAAGTTATGTGTTTTATGTTATGTTTTTAGAATATTTTTTCCAGTGCTTGTCTTCTCATTACCCAAGCTGTAGAAACAAGAAGTAATCAGAAAGGGTTAGAGCTGGCTGTATGCAATAGAATTTCCCAGTCTAGTTTCTGATAAGTCCTTAAAACAGCATGAAGCCTGGCATTAATAAGAAATACTTCTATTGAAGTTCAGGGTCTCTTTTATCACCGACAATATTTACATACATATGGCCAGTGATACATCATAAATTCTGTATATGTACTCCAAATTACACGGAAACTATAAGAACTAGGTATAGGAAACCTTAATATAATTTTTAAAACTGATTAAAATTAGAATCTAAATATGATAACAAATATAGGGTGTTCCATTTAAAATAAGAAAATTATTTGACGTTAATGATAGCAGATATCAAATGTTTATTTTTTCCACCCTGTATAATTTTTAGGGATCATTTTTATAGTATCCTCAAGTCTAGTGCTTAAACTAAAAGAGAAATACAACTTAAAATATCTAGCTTAAATATGTAGGACAGCCATGCATTTTAAATTTTGGTCTACATTTTCAAGAATTGTCAAATATCTTAAAAACGCCTGGAGTTAGGTATAGGAAACATAACAGTAACTTGCCTTTATTTAGCCTGCAATATCAAAATATGAAAGAATATACAGGGTGTCCCAATGAAATTTATATAACTTTGGTGTGTAACTCTTTTTTGAGTCACCCTGTATATATCAAAATAATTTTAAAACGTGCTCCTAATGAACTTACATAGCCCTCAATAAAAGGATTTTAAAATAGTTATTTGTACAACAAGTGTGGAAATGTTACGCTTTTCCGCACGAGAATAGGATGTTGGTGGAGCGAAACGAGTGAGTGCATCAAGTTCCTACTCGAATGCGGAAAAGCGCATTTCCCACACGCTGTGCACACTATTTGTTCACATACTGCATATAACATCAATTATAAAGGTGTTTGCGATTTCATTTTTGACACTGACATATAAAAATTAGGTTATAATTACCGATAGTACGTGTGTTGTACATATTACTCCATGTATGTAGCTGACACTGACATTGATTAATAGTAAATAAAAGTAGTGCGGAAAAGTGTATCTATGCGGAAAAGTGTTGCTATGCAGAAAAATTCTACTTTTCTCAACGATTTTGGATGCGGAAATGTAAGATATTTCTATTCAGTATGTGAAAAGAAATTTTGCCGTATATAAACCGACGTGAATGTGGTGCGACACCCTGTATATTCGTTTTGCATAGTGTCTTATTTTTGTTTGATTATGGACTATCACATAGAAACAAACACCATTGTTTTATTATTCTCTGTGATACAAAACCAGAAAAAAAATTCTAGTATACTAAATATTAATATCTTGCAAACACTAATACTATATAAATAGTGTATCTGATGAAAATAAATTAATAAATAGTTAATCAAAGTAACATGATTTGCGATAAGCTATAATACATATTTTGTACACTTTTTGTATATAGCCAGTATAAAACAATAACAAAATCCAATAACAGAATGAAAATTATTCTAAGAGAAAAATATTACATTGTGCTAATTCGGACAGATGTAACAGCAGTTTTAAATAATAATAATCATTTATTTCCGTACAGAAAAACAAGTTAAGGGAAAAATTATAAAAATGAGACACAAAAGTTATCTTACATAATTAATTTTAGTTTAAAAATTATTAGTTCTCATATCATCTAATATGACTCCTGAATTTCTAAATTAGAAATTAATATCCATTAGTAGGAACTGTTTGAGTGGTAATTGCTTCCTGAGAGTTGTTAGAAAGTTTGTCTGGTATGTTTTGAGGGTGGTTAGGGGCATTCCAAATTGTCCCCCGCTTATTTATTGATTGCCACCTTGTATAATGCTGTTATTATTGTGTTATTGATGATCTGTGAAGGACACAACTATCAATAAAGTAATAAAATATAGAAGGTTGTTGTCAATGCATTGGCACTACGACAATTTTAGTGTGCAAATATTTGTAAAGCAATCAGATCCTTATTAGTATATTTTATATACTCATAAAATCACATGAAAGATAACAGATATGTACATAAAGAGGACAAGTCTATAGCCTATATATTTACTTTTAGCACATATGTATCAATGTTTCTTGTATATATATATATATATTAGAACCAATAATTAGATCTGCAAATGACTTATTACATCTTGCAAAGTAATTATAAAAAGTAATGACGCATTAAATATCCCAAATTATTTTACCATAACTTGTTGCATTTCTGCCAGTATTGAATGCATTAATTAAATATTTCACATACAATCAATAAACACACCTTTCAAGAATTGTCTAACATTAAGCAACTTGTTAATTGTTAATTTCTAAGATTAGACTGTAGCAATTGACATCTATCAAACTCTTCTTCCTTTTGAGTAGCTTCCTGTCAGCATTTTCATTTATTATTTTTTTGATGATAAATAGTTATATATTATACTTAATTGAATTTTTTTATATTTATCCAAGTTATAAAATTAATCATAGAATTAATACATTAATGTAAGAAGTTATGCTAATAACATACAAACCCACAATAATATCACTCACCCACAAAGCTTTGTGTATTTTCATTTAAATAGTCGATTGCAGGAATAAGTAATGATGCAATTTAGATTCATTTCACCCTAACTCAAACATGCCTCGCATTGATTAATTCTTTCAAAGAAAATATGAATCAGCTTTAATTTATTCCCTACACCTACCCATCATTGATTAATAAAAAACAGCATTATTTATACTAAACAAATGAATACTTTTAAATATTGTTTGTCTGAGTTTGTATCTCAATCTAAACCTTGCAATTAATATAATAAGCATTGCATAAAATACACTCACTTTTATATGAAATGCACCACCCAGAAAGAATAATACGATTGATGCAAAACTTGGTGAAAATAATTGTTTATTCATTGGTACAAAATAATTAAACTCTCAATAAAAAAAGTTGAGGTTTTTCCGTCATGGTTATCTTAAAATTCCACAACTTTTTATATGGGCAATGAAGAATATTTACTTAGAAGTTTTCAGCAGTTTTATTCTGAAGTTGTCACAGTGACAGTTCATAATGGCCAGAGTCAGACAACACCCAAATTTTTTCAAAACTTCAGAAAGAAACAGGTTTATCGGTCCGCAAAATTGGCGGGAAAATGAATGGAGATCACCCAATTGTGGCGAGAATATGGTCTTCCTGGTCAGAAGAAGGTATACAGCGACATAGTCCGACTGGAAGACCTCGCCGACGTAGTAACGCCCGTGAAGATCGGCTTTCAGAACCGATTTCAAACAACTAGGTCTGTTGCCATAGATTAGGTGAGAGCTGTAAATCGCCAGATTTCAATGGCGACCATTTATCGACGAATCGCGTCCTTTGTCCTCCATTCTTAGCGACCACTAATCCCACCTCAGAAAGCTGCTCATCTGGCTTGGTGTCAACAACGGCAGGGTTGGGTTGAAGAATGGAACAACATCGCGTTTAGCGTTGAATCCAGGTTTTGTTTATGGAAGAATGACGGACGTAGAAGGGTGTGTCGATATCGAGGAGAACGAAGAAATTTAGAGTGGGTTGAAAGACGCCATTCAGCTTTAACGCCGGGCGTCAAGGTGTGGGGTGTAATCAGTTTGGAACGAAAATCACCTTTGGTGTTCATTTCAGGTACTTTAAACGCTCGTCGATACATTGATAATGTCTTGAATCCCGTCGAGGTGCCATTTATGCAGACGCTACCTTATGGGATTTTCCAGCAAGATAATGCTAGACCCCACACGGCAAACATTACAAGGGTGTTCTTGGAAAACGCGGTTTTGCAAATGTTGTCTTGGCTAACAAGGTCTCCCGACTTAAACCCCATCGAGCATGTTTGGGACATAATGGATAAAAGAGTTCGTAACATGTCCAGACCCCCCTGACAACTTAGATGATCTGCGATTTCAGTTAGAAGTTGCTTGGAATGAGATATCTCAAGCAGATATAGACCATTCTAAGTATGCCTAGAAGGGTAAATTCTTGCATTGCTGTGCGAGGCGATACTCATTTTTTTTTTCAGTTAAACTAGATTTTTCTTTTGATGTTTTAATCATTTTGTACCAACGAATAAACAATTATTTTTACCAAGTTTCGCATAAATCGTATTATTTTTTCTGGGTGATGCATTTGAAATTGAGTGTATTTTAAAAATTGTAAGTGAACACAAAGTTTAACTAACTTTATAAATCAATATAATACTTAAATTTTGATGCAGCCATGATAAATTAAAATTACATAATATTGGAAAAATGTATTAAAATTTATTGATTTAACTGAATGATTTCATAGCATAGAAACACACTTATTATGTTCCATATTATTATTTGCATTTCAATTTCAAGTAAAACACTCCTGTTAAAACGGAATATTATCAAACATTCCATTGTTTTTCTACAAATAGAAGCTACAGTTATACAGATATAGTGACCATACCAAAAATAGTTAAAAATCATAAATTAATAAATAAATTTTAAGAATTCTCTGTCCAGTACATAATTAAAATGACTGATTTAAATAAATAATATAGGAAATATTAAAAAAGTATATTCATTCTTTTTTTAATAGTGAAAACTGGTATAAATACATATATTAAAACAGAATTTTATAATGTAATATTTAACTTATTTCAAATGACATTTGTGATATCACATTATAATTCATAGGTAATTTGAATTAGTGTTGCTAATCGTGTTGTTAGACCTGCTTAAAGTATTTTTTTCTTTATCTCATGATAATTATTAGATTACAAAAAAAAAAATTAATTATGGTCAACAAACACTAAAAAAAAAATTCAATAGTCGTTTTCATATTGTTTAATCAAGTGAATTTAGATGGCTGATAATAAACTGTTACAAAAATAAGCATTTGGTAATCAATTGGCAAATGTTTTCACACAGGAAATAAATAGAAGAGTAAGTGAATCATACATTGTATTAGTGGGTGTGATTCACTACAAGTGGTCCTTTAATGTTGTGATTAATAAATATTTTAAATTTATATAACTTCTGCAGACATGAGGTTTCATACTAGAATTAATAACCTTACTAATATTATTATTGTTATCATTACTAAAAATATTTTATATATTACAATTGCTCCAATTAGTAACATGTAGTTCATAACATAACCCTAAAATACAAATATAAAAGTACAAACTCATTTTCTAATATTTAATAGAATAAATGGAAAACACAAATATAAAAAAAATAAAAATAATAGATTATAAATAGGTTATATATTAAATTGATGTTGGTGGATTTTAAATTATTTAAATGATTTAATATATTCATATATGTATATATATTTTTATTAAAAACATGTCCTTAATTATTATGCTTTATTGTTAGTATTATTTGTTAAGTTTTTTCTATGAATTTTATATACATATAGAACGGTTTTTTTTAAATAAAACCAGATTTATAACATTGCATGGATTTAACATTTGTGATAAAATTTTATCGTTTTACGTTTTTGATACAGTAAAAAAGGACACCCCAATTATTATTTAAAAATGATGTTTATTTCTATTGGCAATTCATTTACTATTTTGTAATATTTACCTACATCAATGATTGGATTTTAAAACAAAACAGGATTTGATAAATAAATATAAAAACAAAAAGTTAATATTCCATCTTTTATCTTACTAAAATTGCTTGTTTATAAAAGAAAAGGCTGTATTTTTCTTCGAGCGTTCCTTGTCTTTTCCTTTTCCCTTGATCGAATTAACCCCGCCATCCTTCAAGAGAAAGCGCGAAAATTTCCATATCTGTCGGGGACCGGCTCTTAAATTTCATTAAAGTTGAAAAATTGATTCGGCCTGTTTGCCTCCGTTCCGCACGCACATAAATCAACCGTGTTTTCTTTTTTAATAACTTAAACGCGCGACGACGTCGTAAATCGATAATTTCGAGCCGATTTATTGTAAAATGCATATAAAAGGGGGCGAAAACACTACAGTGTCTCTGCTTAATCGCCGTAAAAATCGGAAAGGGAAATGGGTGTCGATGCGTCATATGAGAAATTGGGACAGAGATTTTTTTAAAGATTAAACAGGTTAATCAAAACGCCCACACGCGGGGAAGGGGGGGCTGGCTTTGTTGTTTTTTTTTTCTTCTCGTGTTATTTTTTACACGTTCCGCTGACCATCTGGTTTTATTGATTTTTTATTGGAAAGCAGGCCATAGATTTCGAAAGGCCCCCGGTGGCGAACTAGACTTAGGTTTTTATTTTTGTTGCAGCGTGCTCTAAAAAGACGGCGCTGGGTTATCACGAGAAGGTGAACCCAGAGCCGCGTTCTACGGGCAGGTAAATGGGCCCGCAGCGGCGCCATTTTGTGTGTACACCTGTGCGTAAGCTTGTTCCACACTATGAACGTCCCCGCGGGGCCCTTTAAGGCCCCATCGACGCAAAGGAACATAAAGCGCCGCCGTCACGACCTATCCCCCGGGGCATAATTCGCCCCATTTTGTTTGTGATTAACGCCATTTTGTGCGTGCACCTGTGCTAGGTAGTTTTCGCACAAGGGCGCTGACAAAGGGCGAAAACCACCCTTACACAAAACAAATCTGGTATACAATTCTAAACACCAGCATGTGTTATGAATTCGGAGGACTAGGAGTGGCCCTGTTTCCCCCGTGTACAGGTGTATACTACGATAAGTGGTGAATAAGAGGGACTCACCGTCTAAATTATAGAATTTTAGCGATGCCGCGCCGAACGAGCACACGTTCACCAACAGGAACGCCAAGAATAACATTGTCCTTGTTTTCAACACCCGGAAAAACGTACTAACGCACTTTTCTCACTGCAAATTCGTGCACTTTTTCATTTCAGTTTTGCTTGTGTGTATTTAAGTCGTCTAATATGGACGGCACAGGTTTGCATTGACCAAATACTCCTCGGTGTAAGTGACATCTGCATGCATAACGCACAACTGGGGCGTACTATATCGTAACTGCGACATCTACAGGAAGAAGAGAAACATATAATTCAGCTTTCAATGTGGTAACCAAACGATGGCGCTACATTGTACATACACTCGCAAATATGGTTGCCTAAATTAAAGGGAGGTTATTTACATAAACAATAAAATTAAATTAATTGGCATTAAGGGTTATTATTTAAAGTAACAAACTTATCTACAAATAACAGAAAAAATAAATACCAAAATAATATAACTAAAAGATCACCAATCACTACTCTTACTATGAAATCAAAATTAAAAGAATTTGAACAAGCTCTGATATACTACACATATAATTCAGAATTTGCTGTATAAAAGTACTCATTTTGAATACTTACTCTGTCATGTATTCATTCAAGTTTTAGTTAGTTCACTAAGTAAATATTGTTTCATATCAGCCGCCCAAAACAACATAAAGTAGTAGTAGTAGTGTTTCTCTATCGGCCACGTAGTCCTTCCACTGTGTTGTTTGTGTATTTGTGTATGTAAATGAGCTCATTACTTCAAAGGATCGCCTTCGTTACTCTAAAGTGGAACTCATCATTCTGGCCACAGCGGCATAATATAAAGATGTTGTTTTAGTTGTGTACGAATCAGACAAACCGCCAATTTTATGATCAGTTAATAAAACACTGGTATAGCGTGAGGTTTCAAAAATTAATGTATTGTACTACGGCAATTGTTTTGCCACACTGTGGCATCATCAGGTAGATGTATGATTGTGAAAAAATACAAATTGTGTTTATATAATAACGGAGTTGGTCTTTATGAGGGTGGGGATTTTGAGGGGAATTGCGGTTGTTAACAAACATTTTAAAAGATTTTACAACGAAAAAATATTGACACGGAAATCAAAAAAATATTTAATAATGGCGAATTGTTGGTCTCTGTTTGGTCGTTTAAAGGAGTCATTTTAAACGACCAAAGACCAACAATTCGCCATTATTAAATATTTTACTCTTGTTAAATTTATTTATTTTCATGGATTCCAATAGATTGAGCTTCAGTCCCTTGTTTCATTTATGGAGAATCTTAAAGTTGTTGTTAAATGTGTGGTTATGCTTCTGGAGATGTTTTGCATATGCCGAATTAGATTTATTTTGGGTGAAGCACGTCCGGTGTTCTTTGAGTCTGGTTTCAAAGTTTCTACCTGTTTGGCAAAACATCTCTGGTTGCTAGAGCTTGTTTGAATTCTTCACGTAACCAAACTTTCTCGGCGGCTTGGGCTGCTTTTAATGCTGCTGGTTCGGATTGAAATATGTTTCGGTGTCACTCCAAAATTTATTGTACTACGACAATTGTTTCGCCACACTGTGACATCATCAGGTAGATGTATGATTGTGCAAAAATACAAATTGTGTTTTTAATTCGGCATATGCAGAACATCTCCAGGGCAATAACGACCAAACAGAGACCAACAATTCGCTATTATTAAATATTTTTTGATTTCCATGTCAATATTTTGTTAACAACCGCAATTCCCCCCAAAATCCCCACCCTCATAAACTCCCACTCCGTTAATATATAAACACAATTTGTATTTTTTCACAATCATACATCGACGCCGAAGGCGAGTGCAGCAATTCATACGAGTGGGCAATGGTCATTGTATGCGAATTATACACTATACTTTTTCTACGATTATACAAATGAATTAAAAAATACAAATATAGGTTTCTACTAGTGCTAGATAGATATATTATAGCACTAGTGCTACAATGGTTGCTATGACAATGACTATATAATATATACATAACATACAATGTACTACATTTCATAATCAAAAAGTAACCTATAATTATGTTATTTCAATAAAGATATTTAAAACCTTTACTTTCTTTTAAACTTAAAGTTTTATTCTATGTCGGGATAACTGAAATCTGTTTGGTAAAACTTCATTTATCTCGAGGTCCTTTTTTTGTTTTGTTTATGCGAGAAAAGTAAGGAGAAAGTAACGCGAAACAAAACAAAATAATTCTTGGATCTTAACGCCGCGGCGTTCACTTCGTGGTACATTTCAATATTAAGAATAAAGAAAAGACTTTTACTTTTTTATACCACTTTGAATTTTATTTTCAGTGACTAGTTTCGACTACACTTTAATCATTATCAAATTAAGTACTTAAATTACGAATAACAATTATTTATATACCTATTAGAAAGCTTCGAACAGTGGGGTGTACATTAGGTCAACCTGGTCGTTAATGAGGGAAAATTCCGGGATTAATTTTCGCTTTATGGATTTCAAGGGCTTCCAGTAAATCCATCTTACCTCCTATTTCGGCGAGATGGATTACCGAAAGTACATCCTTGCCGAAAGTATGAATTATTTTTCTTTAAATTGAATGACCTCTGATGTTCATTTAAACTTTTTCTAATCACTTATTGGGATCAAACCATACTTTCGGCAAGGATGTACTTTCGGTAATCCATCTCGCCGATAAAGGAGGTAAGATGGATTTACTGGAAGCCCTTGAACTATAAAGCGAAAATGAATCCCGGAATTTCCCTCATTAACGACCAGGTTGACCTAATGTACATCCCACTGTACGAAGCTTTCTAATAGGTACATATATAAACAATTGTTATTCGTATTTTAAGTACTTAGTTGAAAATGATTACCGTGTAGTTTAAAACAAAATAAAACCTGTAAATTTACGTTTGTTGCCTTTCCGAAACGAAATGAAAATGTCTTGATGTAATGTCTTTTACTGGCAGTGACTGTTCATTAATTTTCACCAAAATTGAATGGGAATTTTATAACATTTCTCAAAAAAAGGAGATTATGAAAACTGAATAACTTTAACTAAAACACATTTTTCACAAACATGAAATTTTTACGAAATTATGGCTCTTTATGCCACTTTTTCCCAAAATATAAATATTTCACTCCTGAATGTCATATGCCATGTACGTTGAAGAAATCTATCTACAAGCTCGCATCCACTACAAGAGTAATTGCTTCTTAATTAAACGGGATATTAATTGGTGCACTAGACGTACTTCAGCAACCTTAGCAGTTGGTGCAGGGACTGATGTAATAACTCTGAAAAGACATTTAAATTGATTCTTGTCAATTATTCCCAAACCAAGTAAATTCTAATTTTTTTTCAGATTTGATATCAGCAAGATGGAGCTTCGCCTCATACACGTAGAGATAGGTCGAAGAGGACATATTAAATGCCTACCACAATCTCTTTTATTTGTCATTAGACTATTATTAAGATTATTGAAATTTAGTGGACCAAACTTCGAACGTTAAAATGTTGGAAATAGAAAAATATCATTTTAAAACTCCTTTCCTTTTAGTCACCAATAAAATGAGTTAGTCATTACATTCCAAGAAAGTGAAACTTAAGTCTTTGGAGGATGAGAAGTGAATATTCTCATTATATTCCACACAAGTTCATTGCAATTTATTTTAGTGAACTAACATGACATGACCAAACACTAGCTTTATGAATACAGTTTATAGTTAGATGAGCAATATGAGGGCGACCTCAACAAAATGTAATGTATCAT
Source organism: Ontholestes murinus (assembly GCA_963969525.1). NCBI lineage: Eukaryota > Metazoa > Arthropoda > Insecta > Coleoptera > Staphylinidae > Ontholestes > Ontholestes murinus. Next base: position 31,162,422 of record OZ018396.1, read on the forward strand.
CATGTTGCTTTCAATAAACAAAAAAGTAATTGGCTACCATAAGTAGTATTCTCCCAAATCTTGACTCCAGCAGTGCTTTGAATGCCCCAACAGTAAAACCAAAATCAGGTCACTTATCACATTATGGCACTCAACATAAATGCATACACATTTCTCTGCTTACTCCGAAAATTTGTATGCACTAATGGCTCAGTAGTTGTTATACTGATAGCCAAATTGATCATTACATACACAACAAGAAATCGTAGTAATTTAATTTTTGTGAGTTACTGAAGATAAACTAGATTAATTAATAAAGCACTAAAATCCTTTCTTCACAAATTTTATTTAAATTCACAGATATATATTTCGGACAGACACAAGTGACCATTATCAATGTTTTAAATTTGTGAAGAAAGGTTTTTAGTGCTTTATTAATTAATTAATCAAGAAATCATATGTTAACTATCAACTAATTTTTATGCTCTTTAGAGGCGTATTCCATGCGTCTACCGTTTCCAAGCCATTGATTACTGAGCTATTTGCTTTAAGAAAATCCATTTTTGATAAGTTTCCAACGATATACCACTAGGTATAAATGTATTTAGGAAATTAACTAATTTACAGAAGATGTTCTAAGAAATTAAATGGTAAACATTTTAAAATTATTTCCTTAGTTTTATTCTTATATATTATTAAAAATAATCTTTTTTCAAGAATATTTACATAAATCACGTATAAAATACATTTTTAAAATCTTAACACTTAAGAAAAGCATATTATTAAAAAAGTAATGGTACAGATTCAGACTTATAAACCCATCTCTTTAATAAGATTTCCAGCGATGACCAACTTTTGAATTTCAGAAGTTCCTTCATAGATTTCTGTAATTCTTGCATCTCTATAATGCCTTTCAGCAGGCATATCAGAAACATATCTGGAGAAAAATAAGAATATATAATAATATACTTGATTATAAGGTACAACAAAACAGTATGTATCTAATGTTTATAGTACAAGAAATTGTGTGATTAATAAATTCTGCTTTAATTTTCAACAAGTTCTTTAGAAAGTAATGCAATATCATGAATAACTGCAAAACAACATATTATTTACAAAACTAATACTAATGTTTTGTTTGGGTTAAAATGTTTTCCTGGTCTAAAAAATATTAAATCATTTACATTACTTAAATGAAAAATACATAAACAATTATGAATTATGTTATATTATTATATTAAAATTATAAATTTATAGGGTCCAAATTGTTCATTCATAAATAAATTTGAAGGAAATTTCAATTGATTAATGATTTTCACAAATTTTAAATTGTATACCGAAAGTACGATAAAAAACGCCCAACTCCATAACTCTACTCTTTATTAAGCCATTTGAATCAACTAAAAATCAAATCAAATGGCCGTTTTAAATACTATGAAATGACATTAATTATATATTTTTTCAAAATTAACTTCAATGACAAATGATAGTCAACGTTAAATTTTTAAATGGCATCCATTAAGTATACATAATTATATTTACTAAACTATACTCTACCATAACAAAAAAAAAAAAAAATATAATCATTCCATATCTTATTTCACTCCACCCTTCTCCTCCCTCTCTCCCATCCTATTATCCTCAGCACATTTACCCTGGCCTTATCCTCATTCATCTAGTTCGTAACCAATTTGAAACTGATTTAACACACGATCATGATACTGGACAAAAAAGTAATCTTAAAATGCCTCAACTAAGGCTATCACAATCCCAAAAATATATAAATTTTATTGGTATAAAATTATATGTAATTTATTATGTAATAAGATTACCCGATAACAAATACAAATCTGCATTAAAAAGGTGCATACTATTCAATTTCGAAGTATTTAAATGATATAATAAACGAATCTGCCTTCTCAGTGCATCATTTGTAAGTTCAGGTTCAGTTGTATATTGTATACCTTAAATGTTGCGATATTTTGTTCAAACGTATCATGCATTAATCTATATTTTTTATCTAAGATTATCATGTAATATGTTCTTTATTTATTTTTATTGTGTTATCGCCGGTAGTAAAACATTATATTAAAGTATTATTTTAGAAATTTAATTACTAAGTTTTAAGATAATGATATTTGATTTATATTTGACTTGTAAAAAACTCTTATGTAGTGATTATCACCAATAAATTCTATTCTATTCATACATCAAAATTGCACGCATCCCACAATCCACACATCACTCTTACATTGTTTTCCATCCATCTCCCCCATCTTTCCCACACCACTCCCCACGATCTTCGCGCCTTTCCTTGTACCCATCTCATGTGCTCTTTATACTCTCCCGTGCACTTAAAAATAAATCCCGGTATTTGAACACTTTCACCCTTTCAATCACTTCCCTTTTCCTTTTTAGCTCTCTTATTCTTCCTTCCCTTCCTTCTGAAATGGATGAGGTTTAGGAACCATCATCCATTTCTATTCCACTCTCTCTAACATCTCTTTCACCCCTCTTCCATTCCCTCGTCATCAGCACCATATCAGCTGCATACGCTACCATCCAAACTTTCTTATTCCCAATCACCATGCCACCCGCATGCCCTCTCCTCAACACCAGTATATAAGTTGTTTAACTTGTATATAAGTGAACTTGTATATAAGTTCACTTATATACAAGTTAAACAATAGAGGGCGTAGCGGGCATCCCTGTGTCAGTCCCATCCATGTTCTAAATTTCTCTGATACTCCATCTCCCACCTTTGCCACACACCATGTTTCCTCATATACTCTCCTCACAAACTCAACCATGCCCTCACTCACCCCTCTTCTTTCCAAACAGTCTCTTTCAAGTCTAAGAAGACCGCATACATACTTCCTCTTTCTTCCATTATTTTTTCGACCATTCTGTCCAGGGTAAATATCTGGTCTCTTATACCTCTTCCCCTCCTAAACCCTCTCTGTGTCTCTGGCACAAGACCTTTCTCTTCAGCTTCCTTCACCAGTCTATTTTAACTACGGTCGTTGCTATTTTGTATCCCGCATTTGTAACTGTTATTCCCCTGTAATTATCCCCCTATCCTCTGCTTTCTCCCTGATGTACCGGGCATACGGCCCCCAACTTCCAAGACCGCGGTATTTCCTCTCTCCTTTCCATATTTGATTCATAGTTTTCTGAAGGTTCTTCTCCCCTCTTCCCCAATCGCCTTCCAAACTTCCTCCTGCCGCTTCACCCTTCTTCGCCTCATCAAATGCTCTCTCCACCTCCTCCTCCGCGAAGTCCTCAAATAGCCCGCTTCCTCCTCTTACTTCTATTCCACACAGTTTTCCGCTCCCTCTCTTACACCTCCATCCATTCCTCCAGAGCCACCTCTATCTGCTTCTTTTCTCCTCCACTCCTCAAAACCCTCCACATATCCACTTCATTTGTACACTTCTTACTTCCTCCATCTTTCCTTCTACCACCGCAGATTTCCTCTCCCCACACACCTTGGTATAATGCTTTCTTGCCTCCCGGCACTGTGCTTCATCCCCTCTACCCTCCATATACTCCCTCCTCGCCCTCCGCATCCCTCTCTTTGCCAGTAAGCACTCCCCATTGAAGCATCCACTCTCTACTTACTTCTCCGCGATTTCTTGCCGCATCCCACTATCACCTCTTCTAATTCTTCCATCGTCCCCGCCCACCCATTCCACTTCGTCCAGCTTTGCCTTCATCTTCCTGATAGTCTTTTCTCCGTTCTCCAATTTCTCCCTTTTCTAACCCTGCTCCCCTTCCCTATCTCTACCTCTATCATTATCGACAAGTAATCCGAACCCTCCACCTCTTCCACGGCGATCCTCTTCACCTCAGTTTCCAATTTCTCCCTTTTCTGAACCAGCTCGTCTTCTCCTGCTCCCCTTCCCTATCTCTACCTCTATCATTAACGACAAGTGATCTGAACCCTCCACCTCTTCCATGATCATCCTCGTCACGTCACTTTTCCTACACTGCTTCACCATTGCATAGTCTATCACGGATCCTCCTCTCGTCCCAATATACGTTCTCTTCCCCTCCCAATCTCTTTCTGTGCATTCGTTCTGAATCTCCCACTCCTCTTCTATTCTCCCCCCTCTCGATCCCTCTCCCTTCCTCACTGATTCCGCCTCTTAATTCCCCTATCCTTACATTGAAGTCTCCCTCCACGGCGAATCTTCCTCCTTCCTTCGTCCTCTCCTCCAACTCCTTCCTTATCTCTCTCCAGTTCTTATTCACATAGACCACCCCCTGTTATTCCCTCTCCCTCCATAAATTTCACCGTGACCTGTTGACTGCCTCCTATTATTCCCACTATCATCCCTCCCCTTGCTCTTCCTCTCTCCGCCGTTCTTCTTGCCTCCTTCATATACCACCTAAAGCCCCCCCGGTAGCTTCGCTTTCACTTCTTCTCTTTGTTACCCACGTCTCCACCAGCCCCACGATTACCTTCTCTGCCATCCACCCTTTTAATTCCTCATCCCACCTCCATCATCCCCTTTTTCTACTCGTTTTTTGCCTTCTCCTCTAGCTTATTTTTTGCCTTATTCCACTTCCACACTTTCCCCTCAATTGTCAATTTTTGACACCTTCGCTGATCTTCCCTTATCCCACTCCCTCCTTGCCCTTTCTCTTATATCCTTTGTATCCTTCTCTGCTTTTCCGTCAGGTCATCATCTATGAATATTCTCTCTCCTGTCCTCTTAATTAGCTTCTTATTGGTCATTATTTTGACTTTATCATCTCTCTCCCCTAGCTTCGCCACGGTTATCTTTTTCCCCTCATCCACCCTAAAACTCTCCTTCACCTCTATCTCCACTCATATCATCTCCTTTGCAAAACTCTCCACCTCTTTGCTGTCTCTAAAATATTTCTCTTTGATTATTGTATTATTCCTCCTCTCCCTTTTCTCTTTCTTTCAATCTCCTCTTCTAACTTTCAACATCTCCCCTTCCACCCCCTTATTCCTTGCTCCACATTTTCCTGACTTTCTCCATCTGCTCTTTCCACATCTCCATCTGCGCTCTCCACCTCTCCTCCACTTTCCACCTCTCTTCCACTTTCTCCATCTGCGCTATCCACCTCTCCTATGCTTTCCACATCTTTGTCTCCTTTCTTATCTCCCTCAACACCCCCTCCACCATCTCACTGCCGTTTACTCTATTTCCCTCTCTCTCCTTCTCACCTTCCCTCCTTGGGCTCTCCGCTTCCTCGAAGGATGTCTCTCCCACCTTCCTTTTGTCAACATTTTCCTGCTGCCCTTGCTGTTCCACAAACTTTCCTTCTCTAAGCTGATATATGCTGTACTGTTCTTCTAGTTTGGTGCACATAGAGCAAGAAATACCCACTTAAAATTATATTACTGCCAGAGCACAACTCGCACATGTCAACCATCAATCAAACAAAAAATAAATAATTAATGTCATTTCATAGTATTTAAACGGCCATTCAATTTGCTTTTTAGTTGATTCAAATCAGTTAATAAGTAATAAAGTTATGCAGTTGGCCGTTTTTTATCGAACACCCAGTATATTAGACTTTTTGTACTATAATTAAAAAAGTGTAATATAAGTGCATTAGTGGAGGTTAACTAATATGTGAAAGATGTTTTGCATATGGATAATGTTCATTAATTTTATCTTCAAACACTAAATCTCACAATTACATTAATATTTCTTAATCAATTTCAAAAATAATAAATCAATAAATTTATACACTTACCCCATTCCTCCTAAAATTTGTATACACTGGTGGCTCAAAAAAGTAGCTGCTTCACTGGCTGCCAATTTGGCCATTGCAGCTTCTTTACTGTAAGGTTTTTTATTGTCTTTTAGCCAAGCAGCCCTCCATGTGAGTAATCTGGCCGACTCAAGTTGCAAGGCCATATCAGCTAATTTGTTTTGAATAGTTTGGAGTTTAGTAAGTGGCTTGCCGAAAGCAAGTCTTTTTGTGGCATATTCAACAGCAACTTCCAGTGATGCTTGAGCAATTCCTAAAGCTTGTGATGCAATACCTATTCTACCTGCATCTAGAGTCATCATTGCAATCTGAAATTATAAAACAGTATTTAATATCGTTGAGAGACAAAAATTACAATAAATGGTTATAAAATATAACATAGATATTTTATCAAGCCAATTGTCAGCTTGTGTGCAATTGAAATTAGCTTTACATGTTATTTACAAGATATAAGATATTACCAAGTTATAGTCTTGTTAATTCAATATTTAACATTGAATTTGAAAGAACTAATATTATGTGAAAAAAAATCTGTATCCTTCACTTTCATATATTACAACCGTCTTCCTTGTAGCAATTTTTAAAAGAATTTGCTGATTTCTGACTCTTCTAATTACAGATGTTTCAATTTTAACCATATTATTCCTCGCTGCAATAAAAATTATTTTTGATGACAATTATATTTTACCAAATACTACTTATAATGTTCCAGATGAAATGAAATGTTAGTTTATATTCTACCTTTCTTAAATATTAGATGTATTTATTGAACTTTTTATTTAAATTATTTTTATTTTCATTTTTCTGCCTAATTAACAAGAAAATGATTCACAAATTCTTTTATAAACTGTATATATTTCTCTCAAATGCTAAAAACTACGTGGTATTTTAATTAAGTTATTGGAATAAAACTTTTCTTAGAATCATGTTTTAAAAATTGGTATAAACAAAGAGTTTTGGTTAAATTAATAAAAATCTATTAGATATATATTTTGTATAAATAAATATGTGACATACTTTAAAGCCTTCACCTGGTTTACCAAGCATGTTGTCCTTTGATATAACACAATCCTCAAAAATTAGTTGACATGTTGAAGAGCCTCTGATACCTAATTTATCTTCCTTTTTTCCCAACTCCAAACCTTTAATTGGCTTAGGAACTATGAACGCTGATATACCTAACATAATAGAAACAAAGTTAAAATTAATAATAACAATAGTATATGTAAAACATAAATATAAATGTTCAACATTAAACAAACCTTTGTGCTTCAAACTCTTATCGGTTGTGGCAAACACCACAGCAGCTTCTGCTTCATATCCATTCGTGATCCAACATTTTGATCCATTAAGAACAAAATTTGTACCATCTGATTTGGCTGTGGTAGAAGCTGCTCCAGCATCAGATCCATTTCCTGGCTCCGAAAGGGCAAAACAACCAACCTAAAAGTTCAACAGGTTCAAAGGTTATCTTCTTGAATGTCTAATAAATTTCTTGCAGTTTTTCGTTAATATGGTAATATTATATCGTACTTGATACATTTAACTGACACTTGCCTTATCACCCTTTGTGAACGGGGTGATATAATTTTTCTTCTGCTCAGCATTACCAAAGTGATCCACCGGGCCTAGATACAGGCTGTTATTAACAGACATGATTACTCCAGCTGAGGCACATCCCCTACTGACTTCTTCCATAGCTATAGCATATGCTAAATAATCTAAACCAGTGCCTCCAAGTTCCTCACTTACTGCAACTGCCATTAATCCTAATTCGCCCATTTTTTTTACCTACAACAAAATCACAACAATAATATAAATGTTATGGCTATAACAAAAATGATGAAATGAGGATATCTTTTGCACTTCAAAAATATAAATAATAATTTCTCAAATATAGATAAATACACCTAACTGAAAAAATGGAACCACCAACTATTTTAAATTGGTAATTTTTACATTTAAACAGTATTTTTTGTTAACCTCCATTTTTATTTTCATGAAATATTGTATTGTAAAAATAAAAATATTTGGTAATAAATAGTTATTTGTGCAACAAGTGTGGAAATGTTACACTTTTCTGCATGAGAGTAAGATGTTGGTGTACTCCAATATATACTTGAAAATTAGCCTTACTATTTTTTGTTGCGTTATTACTTGCTTCTTGTGCAATTTGACAATAACAACATATCTATTAAGCTAGGTTAACTTTGTTAACATAACAATTAAAAATATGAATTAAATGAATATAACTATTACCCTTGTAAGTTTACAATATACTAAGATTGTAGAAGGTACAGTTTTATTATTGCTTTCCTATTAATATTTTCAATATGCTCTTTTAAAATTCTTTATTGCTTGTTTATTGCCTTAATAAACATTGTTATGGGCTGTAACAATAACCTTTATATATAAATTAAAATCAAAGCAGTATTACTTCAGTTGCAATAAGGATTACCTGTTCACCAGGATACAAGTGGTCACGATCAATTTTTCCAGCAATCGGCTTTAATTCAGCATCAGCGAAATCCCTGCATGTCTTCTGTAGCATCTGATGAGTCTCTGAAAGGGCACTTAATGTGGCAATGTTCCTCGACCTCAGAAACAAACCTAAAAAATAAAATGTTAAAAACAATAACATACATTTAACCAACTCTCTTTTCTATTGGATTTAAAAATATTACGATTTCACATATTTACTATCAAAGTAACTCACCGATTTTTGATAAACTACGATTTAGAAGAGCCATGGTTGTGCAGTGAAATAAGGTATTATAATTCTTTGAACTTTGAACGGCGATGGGTGCAAAAATAAACTTTTCAGATTCAAAATTTACTATACGTCAATTAAAGTTTTACAGTGTTGCCGGAGTTACGTTAAAATTTTCGAGTCATTCTAGTTTTGTTAATACATGTCGACGTCTTATTTATTGATATTTTTTTAATTTTTAGTTAATTTACTTTTATTTTATATTCGTTGTTGATAATGTGAGTATTTTACTATTTATAATCCTTGTTATTATCAACGTTAGGTGGCTAACTTCGCGCACTTGTGTCATTTTCTGGTGTGTGGCTTAATTAAAAAACATTTCCGACGAATTAATTAACACAACAAACACGTCCACTCCCATCGGGCCGCGTCCTAGTTTCGGGTCCCTTTTGTACCGTTCCGTCTCAATTTCTGGAGTGGTCGCGAGGATGCGCGCGGGAGCGCGCTACCGCCCTTCACTAGTGCCCCAAAAGGTCCTCACCGTCGTTTCCCACTGAGCCCCCCTCGGGCGATGGCAGCTTCTGTGAAAGGCGATGAGGATGGGTCGGTTTGCTCAGAGGCGAGCACCGTGCCCGACAGGCACGGCTTCCTGGGGGGCACACAGTACTCTCCTGAACCTAGACAGGGACCACCTCCTGAGATCATATTACGCAGAGAGAGGAAATGGATCAAGATGATTTCCAAATGGCAGTTCTATATGGAGAAAAACTATTCCAAAGTTAGAGAGCGGTGTAGAAAAGGTAAGTGTTTTCAAGTGAAATGCATCCTTTTGTTTTTGTCAACAGATGTGAATGCACATGTAGAAACAATGTGAAATATTTAAGTATTAACAAATATTTATATGGATGTTAATTATGAATTGATGTTATCAGAAAATTTTAATTTTGACAATTAATAATAATAAACATTATGTAAGTGTAACATATTTAATAATAATATTAAGGTTTAATAATATTTATAGAGTGACCGTACCATTTGCTATTGGGATACAATTAATAACGATTTAGAGTAACGGTGGTAACAAGCTCATTTACACACAAATAACACTACAGAAACAAACACTATTACTACTAATATTTATAATATGTTTTTCATTGCAGTGATGACAATATGACTAATAATTAATAGGCAAGTAATCACATTTGTAGGTAGGGTAGACTTCTCTATACACAGTATATAAATAGTAACATATTGTAGTAATTCTAGCACTCTTATTACGCAGTTGATTGCTATAAGCTGTGTAATGTAACGATCATTTTATAGAAAAAAATATGATAACAAAGCACGTAAGGGTGGTGTTAAAAATATATTCAGTTATAATGTATTATTTTAGTTAATGAAGTAATCTAAAGTTATGATATGTTTAACATAATTTTTTTAAACTGCAAGCTGCAAAGTAGGTTTTTTGCGCTTAATAGTATTTCCAGCCCTAAAGACAAATATAATCTATAACCTATAATTATATCTGAAAAATCCAAATAAATCTATCTCTGAAATATTCTTTTATGTTCTCAGATATAGTTTGTGTATTCTTTCATGGAAAATTTCCCCTTTACTTATAATACCATAAGCAGCGCTATCCAACTTCTCTTAGCCAATGGGCCATTTTTCTTTAGCAAACATTCCTCGGGCCGAAAAGGGTAGGTAAATGAAAAGTAAGTTCATGTCAACTTAAAAGTTATTTTATTTTATGTAAAGTTGGACAGCGCTGCCATAAGGATGCTTGGAGCAAGTATTCGTTTGTAAAAAATATTTCATTTATTCAACTGTACATTGTTGCAAATTATACCAAATAATATAAAACAACTAGAAAAATGTAGTCATAATTATTTCACAACAGAATAAAATAGCAATGTACAAACCATAATTGTTTTATCATTGAGACCAATTAATTTGATGGATCGTTTTCTAAATGCTCCTGTTTACATAGTTGCATTTGACATATGTTAAATAAACATAAAACTGTTGATTCATTGACTATGAAGAAGAAGAAGTTCAGCTCAATAGGTTAATCATCCCCATGTACACATATAAGGATATTATATCCTCATCGAGAATTCTGTCTTGTTTCTGAACATTTTTATTATTTTTGCTGAATAATATTCTTTATAAATAAATTTAGCTGAATACAAAATGTAATATTATTACAAGCTTTACCTATACTGCTTGTTTAGAAACTAATGTTACTCAAAAGACAATGTAATCTATGTTGCAGAATTTAGAATCAAAATATTATTATTTCTTTAACAACCCATTAAACAAAATAAAAAATTATACTTTGATTTATTTTTGATATATTTTACTTATTTTAATACACGATAATAGTAGTTTCATTATTAAATATTATTTTAAAAGTACATATCAAAACCAGATTGTTTATCATATCAAAGAATCCAATACCTGATTTAGAATTCATTAGTTTTTTTAAACCAAATAATTCAACCAATTGAGACTAAAATCATTTACTATTTTAAAAGAAATTATAGGTTATGTTTATTATTACAAAACGAATTAAAATAACTTCTTTTTATCAGGCATCCCAATGTCCGTGAGACCTCGGGCCTGGGCCTACCTATGTGGTGGAATCAACCTAATGGAGACGTTTAAAGGTCGCTATGAAGTATGTTGTGAAAAGGAAGCAGACCCTAAAGCAATGGACGATATCCGAAAGGATTTACACAGACAATTTCCATTCCACGAGATGTTCTGCTCTGAGGATAAACCAGGGTATTTGTAACTATACTACTTTTTCTTTTATATATAAATTATTTAAAATATATCTCTGCATCCATTATTTTGTTTAAGAGAATCCCATCATATTTTATAAGTTCAATTGCTCTCAAAATGGTTGTAAATAGTAATTTTTATTAATCAATACATTATTATTACTAATTAAATCTATCATATTTATTTCTAGGCAAAAAGAGTTAGCGAATGTATTAAAAGCATATGTCGTACACAACCCAAGTGTAGGATACTGCCAAGCCCAAGCCCCAGTTGCTGCCTTTCTACTTATGCACATGCCAGCTGAACAAGCATTTTGGTGTCTAGTGAGCATCTCAGATAAATACCTAGTCGACTACTATTCCCCCTCAATGGAGATAGTGCAGCGGGATGGCATGATTCTTGAAGCCCTATTAAAGAAAGTCTGCATGCCAGCCTACAAACACCTCAAAAAAGTTAATGCTGAACCTATGTATTACTGCACAGAATGGTTTCTTTGTGCTTACACCCGGACTCTTCCATGGGATTCCCTCTTGCGCATTTGGGATATATTTCTCTGTGAAGGGGTAAAGGTGCTTTTCAAAGTGGCGCTGGTTATACTCACTGGCTGCCTGGGTACGGCCAAATATAGAAAGCAATGCCCTGGCCTTTGTGAGACCTTAGACTTCCTCAGGAATCCACCAGAAGAGGTTCTTAGTGAGGAATACCTTGTTGTCAACATGGCCAAACTGAACCTCACACAGCGTGACTTTATTACTGAGCACCAGAAACAGGCAGTCAAAATGAGCAAGAATGCTGCATCTCCTCAAAATAGGTAGTTTTAAATACATAATGCTTAAACTTAACAGATGAGTGCAATAAGGAACGCATATCCAAGCGGCCAAATAAGTGCATTATAGGGTCTATCCCATATTAATTGCCTAGATACTGGAAATTGTAGTTGTAAAATTTATTCTTCAAAAATATTAACATTAAATATACAGATAATTTTTGGTATTTAAAAAAAATTAATTAATATATCATTACTTTTTATCTTATAATATTTAGTGACTAGGTGAGTAATATGGGATAGAACTCGTAAGTATGTAAATAATTACTCGCGCACCTTTCCAATAAGTGCAAATTATTGTTGTTACTTTTGAGATTCTATTCTATTAACCTGCACATATACATTTAAATATTTATATAATAATATATATTTTATATTTGTACGAGGCAGTTTCGGAGGTTACATTTACTTCAATAAGTATTCACTGCATTTATTTAGTAACTGTGCGATGACTCTAATCCAACTTTAATTGTAATCATATGTAAACATGTTTAAAATTACATGTTTACATTTGGCATTTAATTGAAGCATTCCCTGAGTACCGTACTTTTATATTATTTTTTTACAAATAAGGCAGGTGGCATTTTAATAAGAGTGAGGTTAGGAATCCTATCCAGGCAGACTGAAGTATTATGATGTCCTTTCTTGTAAATAAATATAATTTCATATCAAACAAAGATAGTTGTAATATTTAATATCCTTAAACGATCCTGTTAATATTAATTTAGAATGCCAAAACTCAATTAACACTGTTTTATATATGCAATTGTATTATTTCAGATTCCAAAAAATGTTAAATGTGAATTCATAGTTTATGTTTTATAGGAATGTATCTTGTAAATTGTTAAGATAAGGAATAAATTTCTGCATTCCATATTATTTTATACTTTTAGTACACTAAAATAACTTTTGTTAATATATAGGTAAGAGAAATGACAAACATCAAAAAATTTGTATTAGGAAAAAATATAATGTATTTATAAATAACCGGGGACAATAGAATAGCCTATTGGGATAAAGAAGGGAAGATAATAATCGCAACTTTTATATAGTGACCACAATGTACATTACATTAAGGGCTACTTTTTGCGGCGGCGACTTCTGGTTTTCGGTTGAGGTGCATCGCCTATCGTCACACTGCCTTCTGCTATTTCATCTTTCAACTCTGATTTCTCAATTTGCTAAAAAAAAAATATACTATTACAGAAATTCAATGAATTTAATCAATAACATAAGTTGCCATAGAATAAAAGTAATGGAAAGACAAATTTATATTTTTGCAAAAATTGCTTAATTAAAATTCCCTCAATATAAAATTATATGAAGAAAATCTGGTCTATACAATAGTGACTCACATTTTTAGCATCTATGTAAAACATAAGGTCCCTAAGCTGGTCCTTTAGATCCATAGTTTCTTTAAGCCTAATAGTTTCCAACTCTTCTAATTTAGATTCCAGTTTTGTCATACGTTTGTGGTACTGATCCTGATTTGCACGTAATGCCTTTCCAAGATGTCTTTCTTCAATTAACTCTTGTAATGTTGTATTCAACCTTAAATATTTTAGAAAATGATTGGTCTGTATTAAATTAATTGCAAACTAATGAAACTAACTTATAAAATTAGTCTTAAGAGTTACCAACATTTAAATGTTCTTTAATATAATACATAATTTTACTTGGTTATTTGTTGAGCAAGACGCCTTTCCACTGCTGCCTTCTCTTTCTGTACAGTTGCTACCTTCTCTTTGAGCTCCCTATTTTCATCTAATACACTGTTAAGCCTTTCCCTTAGAGAGTCTGCTTCTTCACTAAGTTGGTAGTCTAGTTGAGTCATTTTGTTTTCAAAATACATTCTCTGCTCCTCTAGTTGTGATGTTAATAGGTAAGTAAATTCCAGCTGGACGGAATCTACCTTTTCCTGGGCTTGTTCAAGTTCTGGAGTAGGGCCTTCAGTAGGTACTAACTTTCCATCCGCCTTATTTTGAAGAAGTCTGTGTACGAAATTATCACCTAAACAAATAAGCTTTTATGTGCATGGTGTATCATTTCTGGCAAAACAGAATCAAAAAAATCTGATTGATTCAACAGAATGAGGGATGTAAGATTCAGAAGAGAAAGAGAAATAGTGAATGTCCACTATCGAGTGGTGAAAAGCATACAATAAAAGATAAAGAGTTCTTAGAAAGGTTAATCCCCATATTATTTGATGGGCAAAATTTTACTTCTTTCTACAAATAAAACTTTAAGTTTAAAATTAAGAAAGCTGAAATTTTGTTGTAAAATAAAAAATATCAGCTAATAAATAAAAGGAACAATTTGATGTAAAATGTTTATGGAGCTCACATTAATGTACATTGTCTACTGGAAAACATAATTGATTTCTAGAATACACCATTAGAAATTATTAGTCATTTTGAATACATTCATAAACAATATTAAAAACTTCAAAGCTAGAAAGTAAAAGTTGTTGTTCTATTTAACATTAAAAATATTGCCTATGTAAAATAATATACTCATTACTTTTTTTCTGTTTTGGCAACTCAACTTTTATTTCATTATTTTTACTTTTGTATTTATGTTTTTTATTATCTTGATTTACATAGTTGTAGTGTAATATTTGGCTATCGACTACGTGGTTTATGTACTGTGTTATTTATGTATTTGTGTGTAAATTAGCTTGTTACTTTAAAGGTTCGTTCCATCACTTTAAAGTGCCATTAATTGTATTCCAATACAAATGGTGCTGATCCAAACCAACGAAGCTGTACTCTTGTTATCTCCTAGTTCAGTTGCAACGGGATGCGCCTCCTACCAGCGTTTTATTTACATATGTTTATATTTTTTGTTTCACATGCAAGCCAGAAAAGTATGAGAAGCAAGAGCACAAGGAAAGAACAAAAGGGGACGACCAAGAAAGACATGGAAAGAAGCAATAAATGAGATACTACAGAAAAGAGACATCCCAAGTCAAGAAGCAAATAAAATTACAAAAGACTGAAAGATTTGGAAGGAGTACATAAAGAAATAAAAACAAATACAAAAATGAAAATAATAATAGAATGTATCAATTATTACCTTTGTAGTCCCAAACCCTATGTGAATCCAACTGAAGGGCATAACAATGTCCAGTTTCTCTATAGTGAAGTGCTGCATGACCTCCTTGATACCGACCACAGCCAACATGTCCACAAATGAGACAAATCCATAAGGCATCTGGAGATGGCGCACGTTTTCCACATCGCTCACATTCAGAAGTTTCTGCTTGTTCTGGACTCTGCACACATCTACATACTGGACATGTGGAATCGCTCCATTGCTCTAAACAACTCGAGTGAAAACTGTGATTGCAGAGGATTGTTAATACTCCATCCACAGATTCATCCATACGTTCTAGAAAATTATACAAATTACGTTCTAGAAAATTATACAAATATAACTGTTCACTATAATTGTAATAATACTTAATTTAACTTTACTCAAAATAAAAAAATTTGATTATATATTCAGAAAGGCAAATTCTTGTCTTGACGAATTGAAAATTCAACTCGTTTATTGTGTTCAGTTTAGTAACATCTGCAATATTTATATGCTATTTTAAGTTTTAAATATCGAGAGGTATTTGAGGACAAGAAAAAACTCATATCTGGTGTTCTATTTGAATAGTGATAAAAATATTACATTTTTCAAATTTTGTTAATCCATGCAATTATTTTTTACTAAATTAAAACAGAAAATGGAATATTTTTAAATACATTTAACATATCTTTTAAAATTCTCTAAAAAGGGGTCTATAAAATCTGTAATTTCTTCTGAATTACAATAATGATTTAAGTATATGAAATAAGAATTGGTTTGATTTTCATTTGGCACAGGCTAACACACCTAATATTTAAATTTAAATATACACACTGTTTTTTTTAATGAAAATATTGTATATTTAAATAAATCACTGCAAAACTGAGTAAAACTTTTTTAATTACTAAATGCTAATTAATATTTACCTAAACAAACTGGGCAAATAGGTAATTCAGTATGTCCAGGTGGAGCCATTCCATCATTTGCACATTCCACTCTGGAAACCCAAACTGCTCTGCATACAATTTCCGGTTCTAGTGTGTTAAATGGAGCTCCATTAAATGTCTCATAAAATTCTCTAGCTGAGGGATGATTTCTGAACCTAAATATGAATATTATATGTTGTTTGTATATTGGTAATACCATAATTATTTTAGCAACTGTAGATCAAGCAAAGAGAAAATATTTTCTTTTAGTTTTTTCATTAATTCATTTTGAATTATTCTAAAAATAAATTTTTCTCTATTACTTCACAAATACTAATTATATCAAAACAATATTTAAATTTCATTTATTTAATCATTGTAACTATTATTAAAATGAACAACTTATGATTACCTAGTTGCTTTAATAGTTATTTACTATATCTGCATGCTGTGTGACATAGAAAACAATTACTAATACCAAATGAATTAAACATAAACATCAAAATCAATCAAAACAGATAAGTTTGAGATATCATTATCATGAATTATAAAATATATCATTTGTAGATAAACATAACAATACTAGTATATGTGATGAAATATATAACAAAAAATTTAAAAAAACATAATGTGATAAACAATTATATATTACCTCTCTTAGATTATATCATTTAAAAATAAACATATAAGAAGTTTGTAAGTGATAATGAAGAGAATTAAAAAGCAAGACAAATATACATTTTTGAGAAAAGTTCAATAGTTCTTAGTAATTATTTAACATTACACTACCAGTATGTAGTATATCCTTTAAAACTAGAAATATTGTAAGCTTACGTTAATAACGCCATATACTGATTTGGCATACTGTCACGTAGAACACGTATGTGAGCAATATCTGAGTGGCAAGGTGCTGTGAAGGCGAGCAAATCATGACAGGTCATAGAGGTGGGAACTCCTAGAAGGCACAATGTCAATGCCTCCTCCTTACTGCTCAAAATACTAAAAACGTAAAACAGATAACATATATATTAGTAAAGAAGTTCAATAAGGTAATGAAATAATGTTTCATTTAATTCAATTCAATATTGTGGTCAGTCATACTTTGGATAATATTTTAATTATACAGCCTGTTTAGTATTTTATTATTACCAGCATTGTAGGCCAGTTTCTCTGAAAAAAAACTTTTGTGTTCTTTATAGATGTAATGTTTGTGATTTGGTAAAGAAGTTTATTTAATTGTTCGTATAGTAACCCTAAATCATTATTATTGATTTTAATTGCAATAAAATCACAGAGTAAATATCAAATGTCTTATGCAAATTATATATTACAAACATATATTTTTTTTTGGTTACTTATTGTAGTGAATTTGTTAAAACTCATAATAAAATTAATTTTTTGTTTGTCAAAGATTTATAAATAAATATATAAGTTATGATTGTAGTATGTAGAAGATTTTCTTTTATATATTTTATTCTTTATATAAATTTGTCTCAGCACCCAAAAGGGTATTTTGATTATATACCGGGTGTCTCAGACCACCCGTACCAGCCTTTTATTTCGACTATGATTGGTCGAATGTGACTGGGACAAAAAATTTTATTACCAAAGTGAACCCAAGGAACCCACTGATGAATTTATTTTTTACCGGAATAATCCGGAAGTACCCGGAACCGGAAGTTACTTTCAAATTTCAAATGGCAACATAGGTCGAGTATGGTATTAATTGATAGGTCTTTTTAAAAGAAACAACTTTTATTAAAATGTATTTTTAATATTTTGCATATTTACGAAAATAAACGAAAAAAACTAAATTAAAAATTAGTTATCCAATCAACACTAAATTTCCTCAAGTAGGCTTTGTTTTTTTGTTATGTCAAAATAATTGACGTTCGTGAATATTTGAAGTAAAATAAATAATTATTATAAAACAATTGAATGTGTCAACATGGTTTTTACAAACCTCTAAGGTTTTGATGTGCTGATGATATTAGATGAATGCGGCCAAAACTATCGTGCCGATGAGCGAATTTATGCTGAACGATACCCTCAACGAGCCAATCAGTCAAAAAATGTTTTTCGGCGCTTTGCAGAACGAGTTAAGACAACTGGTAAGCTACAGCCCAGCCATAACAAAGGTCGAAGTATCAGAAAATGTGTATAAGATGAAAGAACATCAGATATTCTTGCAGCAATTGCTCTGGACCCGAACATATCTACTAAATGAATTAAAATCGATGCTGGAATAAGTCGCTCCACTGCTTGGAGAGTTTTAAAAACAAACAAATTCCATCCATATCATATCTCTATACACCAGAAACTTGAAGAGCGTCATTTTCAAGATAGGTTGAATTTTTGTGAATGGTTGTCTCATAAAAATTATAATTTCTATCATAAAATTTTATATACAGATGAAGCGACATTCGTAAGCAACGGAGTTGTTAATTTACATAATGCTCACTACTGGAGTAATAAAAACCCTCATTGGTTAAGAGAAGTTAATAATCAACACGTGTGGACCCTTAATGTTTGGTGTGGTATTTTAGGAAACCAAATATTTGGTCCGCATTATTTCGATGGTTCATTAAACGGACCTTCTAGATGACGTTCCATATGCAACACTTTTAACAATGTATTTGCAACAAGATGGTTGCCCAGCTCATTACGCAAGAGTTTCTCGTTAAACCGTTGATCGCCTTTTCCCTGGTCGATGTATTGGAAGGCTAGGATCATTTCCATGGCTACCTCGTTCTCCTGGCATAACGCCTCTTGACTTCTTCTTGTGGGGACGTATCAAAGACCTAGTCTATAAAGAGCTTCCAACCACGAGGGATAATATGAAGAAGAAGATACGGAATGTCTGCCATTCTCTTAGTGAAGATGAGATACTATGGGCCGTCAACGACGTTCGAAATCGGCTACAAAGATGCATTGTTTAAGAAGGAAGGCAATTTGAACCTACCATAAATAATTGAATAGTTGTTTTAATTATCATTTTCTTTACTTTCACACTCTTATTTGAATTATTAAATAAAATACTTTCAAACAATTGGTATTTTTTGTTTGTCGATATAAAAGGCTGGTACGGGTAGTCTGAGACACGCATACTATAGAAGCCATCCATCTCAAAATAATAATAAAATAATAATTCAGTTTTGAATAAGAGGAACTCTTCTCACCTAGAAAATAACATATTACCCAAGGAAAGTATTGAGGAACAATACGAAGAATCATGTAAGAATATTTGCAATATTAACACATATACAAATTGTTATTCTAACAAAAAAGCAAAGCCTACTTGAGGAAATTTTGTGTTGAATGGATAACTAATTTTCAATTTAGTTTTTTTCGTTTATTTTTATAAAAATACAAAATATTAAAAAAATATTTTAATAAAAGTTGTTTCTTTTAAAAAGACCTATCAATTAATACCATACTCGACCTATGTTGCCATTTGAAATTTTAAAGTTACTTCCGGTTCCGGGTACTTCCGGATTATTCCGGTAAAAAATAAACCCATCAGTGGATTCCTTGGGTTCACTTTGGTAATAAAATTTTTTGTATCAGTTACATTCGACCAAGCATTGTCGAAATAAAAGGCTGGTACGGGTGGTCTGAGACACCCGGTATATAAATTTGTCATAGTTTGTAAACAAATAATTGCCGTTTATAGGAGTAGCTGAAAGCTTTCTCTATATTAGAATGGGTTGGAAGTAGTTTCGGTTAGCCAGCCGCATCATCTTCAAGAAGACCCTAGCACACTAAAGAAAACTCAAGCGTTTACTACTTTCCAAAGGACCCAAGAACCCACCTACATTTTACCCAAGAGTTATAAACCAGTCCAGTGCATATTTTAACAGTAAGGAATTAGCATTATTAGAGTTAGGTTCAAATTATTCCCCCCATATAAACTGTTCAACTTTTAAGGAAGCATTAATCGCAGAAACTGAATCAGTCTTAAAATATGTTAATGATACAAACATAGCCAAATCACAAATTTGCAAAATTATAAAAAATACAGAATTAAATTATACTCTAGATTCAACAACCATTACATCTATCAAAAATAAAATCAAATCCAACAAATTAACAATCACAAAAGCCGATAAAGGTAATTCAGTAATAATATTAAAAACAGAAAAATATATTCAGAAAGTCACGCCATTTTTACTAAAAAAGAGAAAAAGAAACTTTTACCAATAAATCCATCATGTCCCAGATTATACGGCCTAGTAAAAATTCATAAAGATAATAGTCCAATAAGACTAGCTTTTTCATATGTAAATGCACCACTTCACATAATTGCATCTAAATTAGTTTCATAACAATTTTTCAGAAAAATAATGTCAACCCAGTTATTCAGTCAGAATTCATAAATTTAATAAGAATTTTACTAAAATATAATTATTTCATGTTTAATAATAAAATATACAATCAAAACGAAGGACTAGCACCCTTACGTGCTGTTAGCTGAAATTTTTATGGATAACCTTACAAACTTAATCCTTAATTCAGAATTAGCTAAAAAAACATATTCGGTTTTGCTATCGTTATGTTAATGATATCCTGACGGGATTTGTGGGCACAGAAAGACAAATTAATTTTTACAATTTTTAAACACAATTCACCCTAACATAAAATTTACTCATGAAACTGAACACAATAGAAACATTAAATACTTAGATCTCTCAATTAACATACACAATGACAAATTTACAGACTCAGTAATAAGAGTTAACTCAAGACATCCAATTAAACATAAAAAAGCAGCCTTCAACTCGATGATTTACAGAGCTTTTTCCTTACCTTTATCACAAGAGGCATTAAAACAAGAAATTAACACAATTTACAGTATTGCTAATAATAACAATTATACAAATAAATAAATAGACAACTTAATAAAAACCCGCAAAAACAAAAATATTAATAAAACGTTGTATAATAATATCCTAAACAAACTAGGAATTAATGTAGCCTTAAAACTGTATAATAAAATATGTAACATCATTTTTAATTCAAAAACTCCCTCAGATAAATTTAATAGAGCAGGTATTTACAAACTAAACTGCAAAGATTGCTCCTCGATTTACATAGGGCAGACCAGTCGTAGTTTTAATGTTAGGTTAAAAGAACATTTAACGTCGTTTCGCTTAAAAAAAGAAGATTCAACATTCACTAATCTTATTGAAAACCGGCATTTTGACGAAGATGAAATTCAAATTCTGCAACAAGGGGATTAAAATGGACATACTCGAATTTCTCGAAATCCACAAACACAAGGATAATGGACAGCCCCATAATTAACGAACAAACCAACTTCATGTTCTCACCTTTTTTCAACGCGGTATAAATAAGATCTTGTTTCTGTATTTACATTACTTTTAGTTTGATAATGATCATTATTTGATCGAAACTGCAGTCACTATTTAATAAACATTGTGATATTAACATTTTTTATTTTTTTTATTTACAAATATGTGGAGTTGTGTGATATAAGCTACAATCTATTGATACCATCATCTCCTAAAATGATAAATAAAATATTCACCGAAATAGTTCTGGTATTTCAATTAGATCAGATAATTTTCTACGGATATTTGACACACGAAAGAAAAGCAAAATATAATTGCTGACATGTTCGGCAGAATTGAGCAAATAAACACAGAAATGCAGAAAATCATTGCCTCAGAGACTAATCAGGAATCGGACTTGAAACTTAAGCACTCTATGAAAAAACCAACAAACATAGGCCTGTGATCTGTCACAAGCAAACTGGTGTTCAAGCTGCAATTAGTCATCACTGGTAAACATCAAAACTAGTACAGTCATAAAACATTTCGAAATGTGAAAGAGCTATAACTTGCTTCTTCCATATAGCAAATAACATCTTATCACCTAAAAGCAAATCAAAACTACCTAGAAGAACATCAATATAACAGCGACAAAAATAGTGTATGGTAAACATCCTTGACTCTTAAAACAGAAAAAAATCATCTGAAACATACAACAAGCCCTTTTGATAAAGCAACCATATTCAAAAATTTTGAAAAGCATCGTACATTTCCACCAACCCCTAGTCATCAATTGGATGAAAAAAATGGTGACAATCAAACAACAAATATATAATTTAACTAATTCTAAAATAAAGGTTTAATAAAAATTTATAAAATTATAATATAACCTTCATTAGAGAATCCTATATTTCAAGAATGTATATTACAAAATCAACATAATTTCCATTTGTAATGCCTTTAGTACCTGACATCATTTATTTTTTCTTAGTATTATCTTTGATGAGTTAATATTGTGTACATATTAGAACAAGTTTTTAGTAGTGTGATACCCTTTCTTTAAATTAATATAAATTTATACAAATAAAGAGAAAGGTAATTGTTAGTTTATTTATCTATGACAAAGTTATGAGCTTTTAGCATGTTACAAAAAATATGTATTAAACCAAAATTTAAAGACTTGTTGAAATTACATACTATTTGTATGTACATAATTAATATCTTAAGCTATAATAATAATACTAAATTCTTTATCTGTTACAGTTACACAGACAAAGAATTAGGTATTATTATTATATTATAACATGTTAACGAAGTAGATGCCTTAGGAATCAACGATAATATCTTAAGCGCTTAAATGTTTGAATTATTTTTAATATTTATGTTTTACAACTTTTTTTAACATGAATTGTTTCGTCCTTAAATTATTTTATATCTTTACTTTTATTTTTAATTTGTTTATGTATTTTTATTATATTTTTACTTTCTGTAAACATTGTACAATTACCTGTATTAATAAATAAATAATAATTTCAACAATTATGTGTAACAAGTAATTATAACAACTTGTAATCACTTTCTCCATAGTTTATTTATTTTGCTAAATGTATTTCGTTTATGATGTAAACATTTTCAATAGCTGTTCAAGACCGTAATCGGCAATTGCGGCTTATTTATATTGGGCGGTAAGGCTGCATGTTTCATCTAATGGTATTAATCTTTTTGAAGGTTTCCCAAGTTTACTGTTTGCTATTTGTGTGTTTCAATTATTCCTAATAATACATTGTTATCAATCAAATCAAATCAAATAAATAATTTGTAACATATAATTTGTGTGTATAACAACTAAGACCATGTGAAAACATTAAATAATTATCTGAAACAAATACAGGGTGGTGACTTAGACTTAAACATAGAGAGGAATTCAATGTATTTTAATTTATTATCAGTTATTTGCTCCCAATAAATATAAAGAAGTGCAAATGAAGTAACATTAAAAATAATTGGATGCTTTATTTTTTCATAGTAGAGATTAACAACCTTCCTCAATTACATTAATCAAAAATAATATTCTTTTTGTTTGCTGTGAAGTATTCATTAGCTTGTAATGATCCAATGGGGGGAGCATGAATAAAATATTTTTTCTTACAGGTAATTAGGAAAATTAGAATGAAATGGAATATATTATAATAATCAACAGTTCATTAAGCGTCAACAGGGGAATATAATATAAGTGTGTAAACTAAACAAACGAAATTGGGGCACAAGTTGTTGGATGAAATAAAGATGAGGCGGAACTTTTGGAAGATTTATCAGAGAGGTTCGTGAAGGAGTGGCTAGAGCAAGGGGTGAATGTGGTGGGGTAGGTGCATGAGAAGGTAAAGGAGGTGGAGAGGCAAGAGAGACAAGGATGTATGGAGAAGAGTGAATAGAATGAGGGCTATAGGGAGTGGCAGGTAGGTACATGGGAAGAGGCCAAGTTATGTGAAGCATAACCACTTCAGAAGAGAGGAAGGGGTGACATTGGCAAGGGCTAGATGCAGGATGGAGGAGACAGGGAGGAAGAAATTGATGGGCGAAGGATACGGAGAATGTATGCTGTTGAGGATGGGAAGAATACGTGGAGTCATATGGCAGAGGAATATAAGGCAGAGGATAGAGTGGATGGATGTAGAAGCCTGAGAGAGTGGATGAGTGAAGATGGAGCCCAGAGATTTAGAGATACTGACGAGACTGGGGCAGGAAAGTGGGTGGAAGAAGAGCAGAAATAGATAGTTATTAAATCCTTTATTATATTATGAATTAAGAGGAAAATGTCAAATAAATGTTTTATTTGAGTATTAACAAATGCTGTACAGCCATAACAAAAAAATATTAATTCTCCAATTACAGTATTAAATAAGCAATTAAAAAAAAAAATCCATAAAATGTGAGAAAAATAGATTTCTTTATGTTTTTGCATTTTGAACCAACAGACAATAAACTGACTATTCTTTTAACACATTATTTTATTAATTAGCAATTCATGTTTTTTACCAAATTTTCTTTCTTTTTAACCTGAACAAAAATTAATTTTTTCCAAATTTACTTTAACCTCTTGACATTTTAAAGTTTCTAATAGATATTATGTGAATATCCGATAATACACATTAAATTTTATACATTTGAAAAACATAAAGGTAAAAAACGCAATGTTTACAGTAAAGAAACATTGTTATTATAATATTTTGTCAATAACAAATAATTGTTATATTTTACTTGATACTTTTCAAACAATTTAATAATTTAATTCAAGGTCAATACATACTCTTCCTTGTATAAGTGTAGCAATCCTTTGGTAATCTCTACAAAAGGATTTCCACTAAAGAAACCAATTTCGCTCCTATCCTCTAGAGCTTCTGGATCCATCATCGGGGTGGTTTCTCTGCTATGAACTGGCAATAAACCCCAGTCATCCCTAGGGGTTTCTAACTTGCTGGCAAAAGTTTCTACACTGATATCTCTGACAGCGCGTTGACCACGAGCTATGGACAGAGCGCCGTCAACTGCCTCAGCCCCCATAACCTCATCTACGGGACAAACGCATTAACCTCAAAATCATAGGAATAAATAATGGGGTCATCTCACCTGTATCGTCCATTGAATTGGTTACTTCTACACGAAGAACGCACTTTGAGACAAGGTCGGACATTATTTTGTTGTTATTTGTTTGGTAGTTGCAACACAGCAAAAAATATGCTGCGCCATTTATCAAAAAATTTAGACAATTAGCTCTACCGTACATACGACCTACATACTTTTAATTCTTTTTAATTTAAATTAAACTTGAATTAATTTATTCATTTAACAGTATGTATTATTTACTAATTGAGAGTTTAATAAAACTAATTTAAAATATTACATTCAATTTAAAGTTAGTAGATTCAATAAGCCACCTGCGTAAAAAAATATTAATTTAAAAGTATATGTCCTTAAATTATAAAAATTTAGCTTAACATGTAATAAAATTAATATAATTTGTTTTAATTTTTATAATTTTTGTTTGTAGATTTTTTGGGCAGTAGGTAGAATTGACTGGCTGTAGTCAGCTGATCATGCAGTGGCGCCAACTGGACAAAGAGACAAAGTCATTGTCCGCCAGTTGTGTCCGGTCGACTTTCACGAAAATGTGGCTGTAGCGCGTTACAAGTATCACAGATGGGAAACCAACACTCGAACGGGGCGCCCCAGAAGGGGGCGGATGTCTCCCCGCAGGCCGAGAAGAATGGTGCTCACAGGAAAAGCATTTCGCGAACAACGTCGGGGAGCGACATTCAAGAAACCGCGACGCGTTCCTTGCTGCTTCCCGTCGAGAAACTAGCTAAAGTAAGGCCCAAAGTACCCGTTCAAACAATTGAATCAATTTTATTTCTTTTGTTTGAAGATCCTAACCCAGAAGAGTCAACAAAACGAGGGTATCAATGGTGTGGGCCCCTTGACATTTTCCGTAAGTTTTTGGTAAAAAAGATGAATGTATTTTAATATTATAATTCCACAGCGTTACCTGTTTCCAAGATATGCAGTACTCGCTGAAAAACTCTACAATGATTTCTTGGTGATGGCTGGTGGCAAGCACAAGTACTTAACAACTAGCGCTTTCAAGCAGCAATGTGATAGACTGTTTTCGGTAAAACTGAGGGCTTAACCCCGACTCGCCCCCTCTGTATTATTTCTGCTTTAGATATTAGAGGATGATGCGATTAGGGATAATCTAGTTAAGATGTTCTCGGACCGAACGGATGGGAATTATATGATCACACCCCAATCGATGCAGACGATGCTTATGTGTGCCTACCATGTCTCTATGGATCATTATTCAGAAGGTCCCCAGATGTGTCTTATGATCAACAAAACACTTAAAGCTGTTGTAGACAGTTGTTTTCACACCAAGACACAGTTAAGCACACAATTTGTCTCACACTGGCTTGGCACCAACTGTCCCAGACTGATTGTTCCGTTACATCGCTATGCTGTACATTCCTTGGCGACCTCTTACAGGACATTAGAAAATGAAGGGCTGTCTTTAGCAGCAGGTAGGCTATTTAACAGAACTATTTATGTTAGCATTGTTTTTATTACTAAAAATAATGTATATGTAGAAACCTTGCTTTCTGATCTTTGTGACAATTTGTTTATGTTTACATTTTTAATATTTAAATTTCCAAAATCCTAGCAATTTAAATTGTAAAAAAAGCTATAACTTAAAAAACGTAAGAAATAAAGTTCATTGATCCATTATTTACCAAGCAGATTTTTGGAAGTCAGCATAACCTATTAAAAAGGGTAGTGATTTAATTGTTGGTTGTAACATAAGTGATTTGTGCTATATTTACTATAAACAAAGGATTTTTTTATTCTGTTATGGTTTATTCACACTTCTTACATGATTATTGACTTTGGTAAATATTTCTGCTCTCGAATATTATTTAACTAAACTAAATTATATATGTTATTATATTTAATACATAACTTTTTAATATATTAATTGATGTTGTACAATAAAGGAACAGTACTAGTTTAAATGTTTAAAAGTAAAAACAACTCTTAAATTGTCAATTCAATTTCTTCAGGCTGAAGAAGCCATTGTTGTGCATTTAAAGCAATAAAAAGTGATTTGAAAATTTAAGTATTGTTTTTACTTTAACAATTAAACAAATATATAACTTTTCCTTTATTGTTTTATTTAAAAAAGTATATTCTGCTAATTTTATTTTATAAAAATAACAAATGTTTCTAATGCATATAAAAAAAACTGCCATTTTTGTATTGTAAATTCCAATTAATATTCTTATTGCATAATTGCTTTTAAATACAATCACATTGACACTCAAAATAAATGTGACCTTAGATCAGCCTTCATTAACAATTATAATAAATAGTTGCGATACAAGTTCTAACCTTGTTAATGGTATTTTTTGTGCACACACAGTAAATTGTTATTAATAATGCCAGTTGATATTATAAAAACATTTACTTATTGTAAATTATCTTGAGTCAGTGAAAATTTTTTAAAGGTAATAAAATTAACTTATTTGGAGTATTGATCTGCATACTTGAAATCCTTATAGCTTGTGATATATTACCACGTATTTGTATTAAAAATATTGAAGAAAGTACAATGCAACGAGAAAATTTTACCAATTGTGAAGAAAATCATTAAAGATCAATGCCTAATGTTCAAAGTACTAAATTTTTATGTCAAGAATTTCCAAGGGTAAAATTATCTACCTGAACATCCTCAAAAATAAATAACTCATAATGACTATTCTAAACTATGAATTTCTAATCTGGTGCTGTGTAAACTTCCCTTCTGTGGGGTTATCTTTATAAAATTAAGACATCTTTCAAACCTAAATTCTTTATAAATTTATTTTTTAATAACTTAGTGAAAATTAAATATTGATTTTTTATTGTTTTTTTGTTTAATGCATATAACTTACTCAAATGAACATATGCAATTGCTAAATAATAATCATGTGTGATATGTTTTTTACTTATAGATAACACTGAAGGGGATGAGGCAAAAGGTATTTTTGATTTGATATGAACATTAAAAATAAGATAATTAAAGATAAGATTATCAAATCTGTTTTATGTTTATATTTAGATATTATAATTTAATGTGCAATCTTATTTCTATTGTTCTGTTATCATGTTAACAGAATTTTGTGTAAATAAGTTGATGAAATTTGCACAGAATATTATGCATTTAGCACATTTTCATTTTATGAATCTTTTTTTAAATTAAAGCTATGCATGATTTTTATAAGAATAACAATAAAAACTAATAAAGGTGAAATTGAAGGTGTAGAATAAAATATCCAACTTAATTAAATTCAAAATACATAAGTTTACTCAAATAACACAGTAAATGTATTAAATATATTGTCACTTTTGTTAGTTTCATACCATATATGTATATTGCTTATTCCTTAAAACTAGTTATAACTGCCATCTTTATTTTTTTTATAAAAAAATATACTGTTATAGTTATATACTAGTTTTTATCATTTTTAATATTTTTTACTAAACTTAAATATTTGTAATATTGTTTAGCTTAAATTTTGTACATACAATGGAAAGAAATTAATTAATTATAAGCATTTTCATTTTTCAAGTAAATAAGTTGCTTTAGCCTTCTCCCCAATTTTTAGTTACCAAAAAAAAAATAGATAGCAGTAATATATTTTAATGACATGATGTTGAATTCTGTTTTTGTAGATGTTTCGTTTGTAATTACGGCGTACAATTTTCAGGTTTAGAACTGGCAACGCCCGTACTAGAACAAGGGGCTCCATTTGGCGACAATCTACCACATCCCCATTTATTGCAGATGAGCATGTCTTGGTTACTCGCTGGAGCGTTGCCTCCCGTTTATTCACGTCCAGTGAAGGCACATTCCCCGAGTAATAGCGGCGTTGGTCTTACGAACGCCAGCTTTTTGTCTAAATTTCTTTGCTCTTTGCCGTCGCACTGGATCAACTTATACGATTCCAACGAGATGGGACTTGGAGCCAACCGTTTCATGCACCACGTGATGGCCTACAAGGGCCCGACCATCTGCCTATTTAAGGTGGAAGGTGGAAGACTGTTCTGTGTGGCGTCCCCTTGCGAGTGGAAAGAGTCACATCTGTATTGGGGTGGAGAGGATTCATCAATATTCCAACTGCTGCCTAAGTGAGTTGCAAATAGAAATACACTTTTTTTCATTTTCAGCCTCTGTTAGTACTTTATTAAGTTTAAAAAAAATGTTAGTCTTGTATATCTTTTTTTTTTCAGATAAAAATGATTATAAAAGTTTTAGGGGTTTATGGATGAAATATATAATAATTATATTAAACACCATACCATAATAGAGGTAGCCTATCTAAAAATTTCAACTGTATTTGTGAGAATCACGTGGGAAAAATGTATCATTAACGCAATT
Source organism: Ontholestes murinus (assembly GCA_963969525.1). NCBI lineage: Eukaryota > Metazoa > Arthropoda > Insecta > Coleoptera > Staphylinidae > Ontholestes > Ontholestes murinus. The sequence goes on from OZ018396.1 coordinate 31,191,736, forward strand.
TCTTAATTTCTCAACTACATTAGTTTTCCAGATGTGTAAAGTACTTTTATAGACATACTTTTAGGCAATGAATGGTTGGTTGAAGTTAAAATGACGATTTCACTCTTTGTGGTCTTTTTACCAGTCCATTCAATTGCAGACCTAGATGCTGCACGTTTCCTATTGCTAATTCAGCTGAAACTAAGATATTAAATATATAATATTAAATATAAAGTTACATTGTTAAAAAGTGTATAATTTAGTCGAAAATTTAAAAAAATGAATTAATTAATATTTCAGGTTTTTATTATTGGAAAAAGGATCAAAATCATTATATCTAAATACAACAGTGCGTGGCTATCCCATGGGCCTGAGGGCCGGAAAAGATCCTCGAAATCCTATTATTTCAATAGATGGTGGATTTGAGAAAGTAAGTATATGACATTATAAAAGTAAAATATTCCATTAAAATATAGTTTGAATATTCTCATGACAAAATATTAAGTTTTCATTTCTATTTTATTTTGTTTGCTGAACAGAAAAAAAGTTATTTATTGCAAATTAATTATTTAATTTTCAATACAAAACACATTTATTTTTATTATTTTATAGTTCGAATTTAAAAAAATCCCATATTCTCTGGAATGCATAGAAGTGTGGGGTTGTGGTGATCAGGCCAGCAGGGAAGTGCAATTAGACATCAAAAAGTGGCAAGTTAAAGAGGCAGAACGACAAAGAAATGTTAAGTTAAGCGCTGCAGACTGGTTAGATCACCCTGACAGGTATTTGCTGGAGCTTGCCGGACGACCGCAGTACCATCAGAAGCAGAACTGAAGAATACACTGAAAATTATGCTGACTTTTGCCCACAATTTTATAAAATGTGGGTATATTTTCGATTTGTATTATTGTGGATGCTCAATATTGATTCGTTTTTTATTGAGTCCAGCGACAGTGCCTTTTAAAGAAATGCAGTATTCCAGATATCTAAGGTAGATAGTAATCAATGCAAATTTTTAGTCAATTTATTTACCAGTTCTACTTATGACTTGTACTTAAACTTCAAGGTATTGTTTTATTTTTTATTTATTAAGTATTCTTTAAATTGTATTAGTTTTGAGTGCCATTACTTAAAAGGAAACACTTGGAATATAAATATTTTCATTTCCTTCAGAAAATTCAGTAATAAATTAACCTGAAGTAATAACCATTTTTTTTTATTTTGATAATGTATGCCACAAATAATTTCCAAAGAGAGAGTTTAGCCTAACTAAATCTAATTTAAATTTTGTGATAATAAGAAGGCACTTTTAAATTACTTATGGCTTAAGACCAAAAATTAAATAAAGTGGGTTGGTGTGAAAAGGTTGAATATTTTTTTATGATATAAAATCACTAATTCCAATTTTTAAACTTCTAAAAGTATTTTAGAACGTTTAATTTGTTCTTTGCCAAGAATTCAGTGCACAAAAATATATATTTTATCTAGTTTTTAATGGTATAATATGCAGTGACAAGAAAATATGCAAATATAAGGCATCAAAATATAATAAACATGAGGATTTTATTATTATTAACCTTATTAAATATCTAAAATTCAATTAGGTGTTTAGTTAATCTAAAACTTTAGCCATATTTTTGTTACTATTATTATTTAGTTCATCAGAGTAAAATTAATAAAATTATTACTGATCATTCATGTATTTATTTCCAAGTGTTATTAAAGAACCCCAAATGAAGCTTTACTACAATTTGGCACATGATTTTATTACAGTCCAGCAGATACTAGACGGTATTATCTTAATTTTATTTGTAAATAATTTATACCTTAAGTTCTGCCTGAAACATTGCGATTATGTTTTTATTTTATTTTGTTTTTAATTTAAAATGATTGTGTTGAATAAGTTATTTTTAAAATACCATAGTGGGTTTATTATTTCCATTTAGTATGTAATTCCTATTCCTTTTAAACCTTGAATGTAAAAAAAAACACATCACCATATTTTTTTGCTAAAAACTATAAAAATGAGAGATATTTTTTTATGATAATATTGTGCAAAAAATAGGTTTTGAGTATCATATTTACATTATTTCTCAAAAATGTATATATTATTTTTATCAAATTAAAAATTTGGAATATTTTCTTTTCATTTTCTTTTCTTCAACACTGGTCAAAATTTTCCGTGCTTTTCAATTTTTTCAGTTAAAAAATCAGTTAATAACATATAATTTAATGAAATGTTGAAAGTTCAAGTTTAAGTTTTCAGAAATTAATTTGAAGCTTAAAACGAAAGTTTATTTAAAGTAAGTGAAGAAGTTCTTGGAAATATATTAAATATTTTGTTTTGAGATCCGTGAAGATCAATATAATTAAGTGAAACATTAGTAATTCGTTTTCGATTGATATCACGAACAAATTTTACTCAGTCATCTGTCGTCATCGAGAAACGAAACTTTGTCAACGTATATGTATAGAACGACTGGGGCTAGACGCTGAGAAGTATATTTTTGGGCCCAGACTTTTCCGCTCGCAAACGAATAGTCCAACCATAAGATGGCGACGAATACCGGGCGCAATACAAAAAAGAAGAGTCAGAGTAAGGTAAATATAGTTTCTATAGAGTAAGGTGTTACTGGGAATAAGATAAAGGAGAGGAGCGGGATGACGACGAGGTCTCCACAACAGTAAGGGCTGCAGACAAAAGCAAGGTGGGGGAAACATCCTTCGAGGAAGGGGAGGGCCAGAAGAGAGACAGGTGGATGCGAGGGAGGTTGCAGGGAGATGGTGGATGCAGTATTGAAGGAGAAGATGGAGGAAGCGAGGATGTAAAGGGAGGGATTACAAGAACGTGTGGAGGCAGGAAAGGTAGGCGTTGAAGTTAGAGGAGGAGACTGAAAGGAGATTAAGATGAAAGTTATGACAAATAAAAAGTTGATTAAAAGGACAATATTTATAGACGACGACCTATCGGAAAAGGAGAGGAGGATACAGAAGGACATAAGGGAAAGGGCGAGTAGGGAGTGGGATAATCGGCAAGGGTGGGAAATTGATATTAGAGAGGAAAGTATGGAGGTGGAACATGGTAAAGGAGGAGCTGAGGGTGGGGGTGGTTTATGAGAATAAGAACTGGAGGGAGATAAGAATTAGGAAGATACGTCAATCGGTGAAGCACGGGAGAGCGGCTGAACCGGGTGGTATAAAGTAAGTGTATTTTCTAGGGTATAAAGGCGGAGATTGGAGAAGAGTGGAAAAGAACGTTCAGTAAGATATTGAACCAAATATGGAGGGCGGGTTCAGGAAGGGGAGAGGAACGAATGATCAGATATCTACTCTGACCAGGATGGTAGAGAATTATGTATGCGATGTTTCTTGATTTGAAAGAGGCGTATGATTACCGAGAGGAACATTGGTGGAATGTTTGAAGAAAAAAGGGGTGAATGAGGGGATGGTTGAGTTTGTGAGGAGAGTATATTAGGAAACGCTAAGGTGGGGGGAAGACTATCGGGGAGATTTAAGACGTGAAGGGGAGTGAAATTGGGCTGCCCGCTGAGTTCTCTGCTGCTTAATCTGTATATAAGTGAACTGGAGGTATTGAGGAGAAGGCAAGCAGGCGGCGTATTCATTGGGAGTAAGAAAGTATGGATATTGGCGTATGCGGATGATATGGTGCTGATGGCGAGGGACTGGGAGGGGGCGAAATAGATGAAAGAGAGAGTTGAAAGGTACATGGACAAGTACAAGACAAGTGAATGTAGCGAAAACAAGGTGAATGAGGTTTAGGAATTAAGGAAGAGTGACAGAGCTAAAATTGAAGCGGGAAGTGATTGAGAGGGTGCGGGTGTTCAAATATCTGGGGTTTTAAGTGTATGGTAGATATGAGTAGCACATGAGAGGAAAGCGCGGGGAGTGGTGTGGGAAAGAGGGGGGAGATAGATGGAAAATAATGTGAGTGATATGGGGATTATACGATGCATACGCGAAGTTGATTTTGATATGTGGAGTGGGGGTGTGGGGAACAAAGGGATATGAGTGTGTGGAGCGTGAGCAAAGGTGGTTTAAAGCAAGTGTTAGTAGTATAGACACCTGAATATATATTATTGCAAGAATTGCGGTGGCAAAACGACTGCTCGCGTCAGGGCGCGATCTTACCGGCGCATTGCGGTTGGTACGGCAGAGCTCTACATTACCCTCCTCCGAGTGACTTGGGTCACGATCCCAGAAAATACACTTACTTGGTCACGATAATCTGAGAAAAGAAAGTAAATGTAGATTAAAAATGGCATACAATAAGGTATTGTAGCTAGGCAAATGAGACTCGTTTCCTGAGAGTAGTTGGTACATAGGGGCGGATTTCGTCGGTTGACGTGTCGCAATAGACAATCGCGTCCGTCCCGTCCAGGCGAAGTGGTTGTAGCTTCAAGGATGTGGTTCCTTGGCGGAGGTCAACTAGTTCCTGGTCAGACTGCTGCTCTGACGCTAGCTCTGAGGTTGACACACCCACTGGGTCTGCGTCAATTGCTTCGACACGTGAGAGTGCATCAGCGACGACGTTGTCCTGTCCTGGTACGTGGACAATGGTGGTCGTAAACTGGCCGATGTAGTCTAGCTGTCTCAGCTGCTTGGAGATGCTTTGTCCGCCTTCTGCCTGAAGGCGAAAACAATGGGCTTGTGGTCAGTTTTAATGATGAGGCGTTTTCCTTCAACCAGCTGTCTGAAGTAGCGAAGTGAGCTGTAGACTGCTTGCAGTTCTCGGTCGTAGGTGCTGTATCGCTGTTGAGTTTCGCTGAACTTCTTTGAGAAGAACGCTAGTGGCTGCGCTTCTCCGTTGACGTACTGCTCTAAGACTGCTCCCATCGCTGTGTCTGATGCATCGCTGTGGATGGCGAGCGTTGCGTTGTTGTCCGGGTGATGCAATAATGTCGCATCTACCAGGAGTTGTTTGGCACGTCGAAAGGCTTCCTCTCTGTTTGGATTCCATGGAACTGGACGTTTGTCATTTTTGCGAGCCCCTTGCAGGCACTCGGTTAGATGTGATAGTGCCTCGGCTGCATGTGGCAAACTGCGTCTGTAAAAATTGACCATACCTAGAAATCGCCTAAGGTCGGAGATAGTTTTCGGCAGCGAGAAATCGGCGATCGCTCGCACGCGTTCGGTCAGGGGCCTGGTGCGGTGGCATCAATTGTGAAGCCAAGAAAGTTGACCTGCGAAGCTCCGAAGACGCATTTCGAGGGGTTTATTGTAAGGCCAAAGTCCTGGAGGCGCTGAAGGATCTGGCGTAGATGGTCCTGATGCTCTTGTAGAGTGCTTAACGCTACAAGGATGTCGTCAATGTAGCAGTATAAGAAATCGAGACCTTGGAGTGCGGAATCAATGTAACGCAGTCCAAATGTCATTACGACGAATTCAAAGAGGCCGAAGGGGGTAATCACCGCCGTCTTCGGGATGTCCTCGGGCGCCATAGGTATTTGGTGGTAGGCGCGCGTAAGATCCAGTGTCGAAAAAACTTTGCTTCCGTGGAGAGAAATCTTGCAAGTTAGCAATAGGGTACCTGTCTGGAACTGTTGCAGAGTTCAATTGCCGGTAGTCTCCACACGGGCGCCATGTCCCATCTTTTTTCTTGACGAGATGGAGTGGGGTGGCCCAGGGACTCTTTGAAGGCCGACAGATTCCCAACTCAGTCATGCGGGCGAATTCGCGTTTCGCTTCCTGGAGCTTGCCTGGCGGTAGGCGTCGTGCTCGTTGGTAGACTGGCGGTCCTTCTGTGACTATGTGGTGATGAACATCCTTCTTGGACACTTCAGGTGGCTTTGAAGGGGATGTTACGTCCGGAAAATCCGCAAGGATGGCTGCGTAGACGTCGTTTGTTCGGGCGAACGTGGATACGGTCGGAATTCTGGAGGTCGTGGAACCTGTGGCTACGGACAGTGAGGTTATGCGATCAAGTAATCGCTTACCCTGCAAATCTACTACTAAGCCGTATTTTCGGAGGAGATAGGCTCCAATGATTGGTCGGGAGACATCTGCGATAATGAAATCCCAGGCGATTGCACGGCGCAGACCAATGTTCAAAACGATTCTGTTGGTACCATACGTTCTGATCTCAGCCCCGTTGGCTGCGTGAAGACGCAGGTCTGATGTCCTGGGATGACCTTTGGAGCACCGGCGCGGGATAACCGAAACATCTGCAACTGTGTCTATTAGGAAGGTGAGTCCGGAGTTCCGGTCGCTTAGGGTTAGGCGGTTTTGTGTAAAGTCCCCGCCATTGACCGCTCGGAGTGCTGGCGGGGGACCTAGTTTTCCGATTTCGACATACTGCACGGCAATCGGCACTTTCGCGCGTTTTTACCAAATGTCCGATGGTAGTAGCACGTGTCCTGCTGACGGTCCTTGCTGCGGGTTGGAGTATGTTGCCGTCCCCTGCTGCGGTGACGGTTGCGACTGGCGTCTCGTCCGCGGCGGGTATCTCCTTGTTGACTTTGGTTCTGGTGCAGCTCCGATATTCGTTTTTCTAGTTGCAGCACGGCTGCTCGTAGCTCATTCACCTCGGCCAGCGGGCCGAGTTGAGAACGGTGGTTGTTTGCAACCTCGTTGACTTGTGGCTGGAGCACGTCGTACACACGGTCAGCCTGGAGTGCGAGGGTAGCGAGATCTTCCGTGTTATTGACGGCTAAGATTCCTCGGACGTTCTCTGGCATTTGTTCCAGGAATAAAGTTCTAAGGACTTGATCATTGCATTGTCCTCCAGCGAGGTTACGCATTCGCTGCAGGCAACGCGACGGCTTTTCATTTCTGAAATTGGTGTTCGTGAGCAGGCGGGCGCAATCGCTTTTCAGCGGATTCACCGAAGTTTCGAGAATTCGCGCTTTTAAGGCGCCATATTTTGTTGTTTTCGGGGGGCGCTTGAACCAGTGTTGCGAGTTTCGCGAAAGTGCGAACGCACATGTCATCTGACGTGCGCGCACTTGCGACCGCATATGTCACCGCATATTGCCCGCACATAAGATGACACGATTTTACATTTGTCTGCGCGACTCGCGGCATACTCGCTATCGGGAATGACTAATTCCCGACTTTTTTTGCCTATGAAATTTGATACGGATAAACAATAATACATGTTCACTGCTCTAATTATATCGAATTTCAATTTCATATATCAAACAATTATAACAATTCTTAATAATTCTTCTGAATGTTATAAATAATAATACCAAAACGGTAATATTTTCTACTTGTAAATTTTCTATGTTACGTCCTCATATGAGACTACCGGTATAATTAATATTTACAAAATTAATAACAATTATTTTAATTAATAATAAATATTATTAATGTCCTATTTATTAAAATTACTATTTAAAATATGTTACTTATATTAGTATGCATTGTTATAATTGTTGGTATATGAAATACGATATAAATAGGGCACTGAACATGTATTATTGTTTATCCGTATCAAATTTCATAGGCAAAAAAAGTCGGGAATTGGTCATTCCCGATAGCGAGTATGCCGCGAGTCCGCGCAGACAAATGTAAAATCGTGTCATCTTATGTGCGGGCATATGCGGTGACATATGCGGTCGCAAGTGCGCGCACGTCAGATGACATGTGCGTTCGCACTTTCGCGAAACTCGCAACACTGGCTTGAACAAAGTCACTTACTGCGTTCAGTACCTCGAAGTCCTGTATGCTGCATAATAAATATTTGAATTTGTGTCATTCTAAGGTTGGCCGGCTCCTGCTTCCAGAATGGTGGAATCCTCATTTCGCTGACGGACAAGGCGGCGACGAACTCGTCTTCGGCTCTACGTTGCTGGCACTGGCGGGCCGTTTCACTCATACGGAGTTGTTTTATAACAGGACATTAGTTGGCGAACGACCCCGAAGATGGCGTTAACGACCAAAAATGCAGATTTCCCAAGCGTTCCCTACATTATCCACTGTTCTTGTAGAGTTATGTTTACGTTTTGTAGGTTATAATTGTTAGATTAGCATTATTTTACTATCATTAGCCCAATATTCGCTATAAAATATTTTAAAACGTTTATTGGGTGTTCTGATTGCAATTTTCGTCATATTGGCTGTCATCTGGCTGTAGAAAGGTAAGTCATTTTTCTTTTCTTTGTTAGTCATACACTTGTTTATTTGCAAGCGTATATTATCAAAATGGTAAGATATCGTAGGTGTATGGTTCAGAACTGTGAAGATAAAACTTCAAGTAGGTATAGTTTTCCTAAACCAAATAAGGATATGGAAAGATTTAAGTTATGGGTAGAAGCATGTGATAATTCGGAATTAATTACCATGACACCTGATGAAATTTGTGCTAAAAGAAAAGTTTGTCATATTCATTTTCTAATAATACCGTATTAACTTCAGCTGTGCTCACATTGTTTTTACCCATAAATATAGAAAGTAAAGAGAATCAACAGTTCGCTTTAATTGAAATACCAGATCCACATCACGATAATGTATCATTAAATAATGAACAACTTGATATAAATCTTACTGTTAACAAACGTGATTTACAATGAACACCACTTTTATTAAAGTGAATGGGAGCAACTATTAATCTAACACCAAAGGCTAGGAAAATGTATCAAAGAGGTGCACATTTAAAACGAAAGCTTGTAATACTGAAAAGAAAACAACGTACTCTCAGAAAATGTCTTGACTCTTATGAAAATATGTCAGAAATGCTGTGGGATATATTAGTAGATTTATTAGTAAAAAGTTGGGTAATTATTATAATTGTATAACATGTAAAGAATCTATATTATGTTCAAAATTCAAAAGAACTTACTGAATGTCATAATTTTTGAGTAGAAAATGAATTCAGTGATAGCCTTTCTGCTAAATTAAAATAATGTACACCCACTTTTATAAGACTTATTTCCTATTTTTTTAAGAATTATTTCCCACAATTTGCTATCTTAAGAATAGTTTTAATATACACTACAAACCATTAAGAAACATAAACCTTTCATTTGTGAACATTGTGATCATACAGATGTTATTATTAATAAATTTAAAAATATGAAAAACATTTCGTGAATCTACAACAATGAGTCTTACTAAGGCTACAAAACAAATTAATTTGGAACAACTACTTCTCTAGCTAATACTTCGACAGACATTGAAATAATACAAATTAATGTGCGATGTTATTATTAATAAAATTATTTATAATTTCTGCAAACTTTGTACTTTTAATTGGTGCAATGTGTTGAATATGAATAATATATTGAAAAATAATGATCACTGAATAGTTAAAAGAAAACAGATCTCATTTTTAATCAGGCATTGCAGTATGAGAAAAGAAAAATAACTAAATAAAAAGTAAACTTACAGTATCCACTATAATTTGAAGGAAATAAATGTTTCATTTTTATGTTAAATGTGGATTTAGGCGTACTGGGGAAACCACAGTAAAAAAATGAACCAAAAAAATCTACCTTCTGGGTGGGTTGGAAAAGAGTTAAAAAAACTATTGCAATTTTTGAAATTTTAATGTTTTTATTTTTTATATGTATGTAATGAAGAAGTAATCACCACCCAAGTTTCATACATTATAAACTGTTGATTGATTAATGAATAATATAGAACATATTAAGTAATGTTGTATTATTATTTTTGACCTTACCAGTCTTCATTTTTTTTCTTTTTACAGTATTCAGGTTAGTATGCTACTTCTTTTTCATTATCATTTTTTTTTCAATTTTTATTCCAATAATTTTTTCAATGTGTCTATGTTTTCAAATATTTATTTTCAAATTTTTCATTTGAAAATAAATATTTGACTATACATTGTCACATTAAAAAAAATTAATTAAAAAATAAACATTTATTTCAATAATCGTAATTCCGTCTGGCCCATTTATGTAGCATTTAGTTGGCGAATTGACCCAGAGATGGCCAGGCAGCAGTCACAGACCATAGTACGGTAGAGACGCTTCTATAGTATATGTATATTTTCTATGCACTGGCACTGTCGTTCATGTCGACCCAGGACATTCGAACCGGTGAATTCGATCGCGGGGCGCGTTTTTTACGCAGCACGTTTTTTTCGCATCACGTCGGTCCGTCACCAATTTGTAGGGATGTGACGGTTATGTAAATAAATCACCCCGTACAAAAACTTAATACTTTATTAACTCCAATAAATAATAACTAATAACTTAACAATTTGAATGGTATATTTCGAATTTAACGTCGCGTCGGCCGGTAGAAACATGTAACGAAGCAATATGGCTGCCGTCAAGGATTGCCGCTACTCATTGTGGCGTGGCGTGAAGAACTGCGCCACAGACTACTACCCATATATTAGTGTACTGTGAACTGCGCTTCGGTGGCAAAACGACTGCTCGCGTGAGGGCGCGATCTTACCGGCGCATTGCGGTTGGTACGGCAGAGCTCTACAAAAATTCTTGTTTTGGCGCCATCTCTTAATGAAAAAAGTAAATTTGTTAGTAAATTATAGACATCTGTTATTTCTCGTGATAGAAAACTATTATTAGAAAGGTTATATAGTTTCCTGTGGGCGTTCCCGTTTTTCCGCTATGATGCTGAAGAATTCCGGCGGTGTAGCGTCGATCGCATTTGACGTTTCAAAATTTCGCATATCCAAATAAGGCCTTTTAACAATTTTCCACAATTTGTCCGCTTCTTTTCGCTGGAACGGCGCGCGGCGGTTTTTGATGGTCCCTGTTCGAAGTGTTTCGAAACCGATGTGATTTGCCCCTTCCTGGTGCGGAGACCGCTGCTGAAACGTTCATAGTTACAAGGTAAAACTCCCCGAGCTCCAAAACATGCAACCCTGTATAGGTTATGTCAAGTGAGTGTTTGACCACCCCCCGTGGATTATGTATATAAATATCGCTGAAGTGCATTTTTATCATTAAAAGTGATTGTAGATTAATAAATAGCCATAGTGATATATTTCATTATATTTGGAAGTGAATCGTTGCACTGTCTGGTCTAGTCATCCAAATGCTATTTGGGTGATTGCGAGCTGGCAACTTGCCAACTTGCAAAAGTACTATCAAGAGACACTTGCTCAAGTGTGTGAGGTAAAAAAAAACCTTTACTCTTTTAGATGTCTTTTCGTGTGGTGAGAAGTTCAAAATTCCGACATGTTTATGGGCAACCGCTTAAGCGTGAGCAATGCTATGACAACATCCGTGTTAGCAAGAGCTCATGGGACTCAACATTTTGTGCTGTTAACCCCAAGTTCCTTGCGATCATTGTTGAATCAGCTGGTGGGGGTGCCTTCATCGTTCTTCCTCACCACAAGGTAAATGCGACAGGTGACAATTTCCTATTACAAAGTTTGTGTAATGGGAAGTTATCTGATAACAAATAACTTATCAGTTTTGGTTTCCTATTTATAATATATGTGATTAAATGTGTGTGTGTGTGTAAGAGAAAGAGAGAGAACTACTAATGCATTATTTATGTGGATCTAATTAATTAAACTAATTGTGCTCACTGATGAATATAATTTCCAAAATTATGTATATATTTTAATGTTGTAGTTATTTTTGGACTCGGTGTTCTATTTTGGTGAAGCTTGGTCGAGTGCCAAGCGGGTGGATGCATTTTCTTTCAGAGTGCCTGTTTTTTAGGTGGGTAGGATAGCAGCAGATCATCCTCTTGTTGGAGGGCATAAGGGGCCTGTTTTGGATATTGCTTGGTGTCCGCATAATGATAACGTCATTGCCAGTGGGTCAGAGGATTGCGTAGTGAAGGTCTGGCACATACCAGACAGTGGGTTGATTAAAACACTCACCGACCCAATTGTTGATTTGGTATACCATCAAAGGAGGGTGGGATTGGTGTTGTGGCATCCCACTGCTCAGAATGTACTATTGACAGCTGGCAGTGACAACCAGGTCGTTATTTGGAATGTGGGTGAGTTTTTGTGTTACAGATAAAAAGATTGTTATTTAGTAAATCTAAATTAATTCAAAATATTTTTAAAGTCACTTCTGGAAAGAAAAATGTGTTATATGTATTAACATTATTTAAATTCATTATATATATATATAAGAATATATATACATCTGGATTTATGAAATGCTAATAATGCTAATTTTAGTAATGATTTTTGGAAATTTATTTATTAATTCCAAATAAAAAATACAGTAATATATATAAACATAAATTATTGGTAAACAAATGATTAATTCATTATGAAATGGTCAATGTTTCATTGCAAATATCAAGAATTTATATAAAACTTTTATAATTTTTTGTAGATCTGTTTGATCAGTAAACTTGTATGTTGTAATATTACAGTGATTTCAACACATTGGATTATAGGGTGATTTTAAAAAACTTTTAGTGATAACTATGTTTTTATTAATAATTTTTCTGCTTTTGAAGTTTATTGAAATTAAATATTCTCTACACATTTGTAATCTTATTGGATTTTTTTAGGTACTGGAGAAGTGCTCATTCATATCGACAGCCATCCAGACATTGTTTATAGTGCCTGTTTTAATTGGGATGGATCAAAATTGCTCACCACATGTAAAGATAAGAAAATTAGGATACTTGACCCCAGGACAGGGGCGATTGAAGCTGAGGCAGTTGCACATGAAGGTAAAATTAATAAATTCTATATAATTTTTTGTTGATCTATTTGATTAGTAAACTTGTATGTTGTTATAATATTACAGTGATTTCAACACATTGGATTATATGGTAATTTTAAAACAAAACTTTTAGTTTTAGTATGGATTTATTAGTAATTATTCTACTTCTATATATAGGAAATTATATACAGTTTTTTTGGCATAGGCTCTGACTATTCGGCATGTATGTACATTTTGCACCCAAAGGAATTGGCAAAATATATTTTTCTACTCCCATAGTAGTAAGTAGGCAATAACGCAATCGTTTGTTGATTAGTAACCATGGCATTATGATACATGCACGTAATGAAGAAAAAACTAGCACGTAATATATTACGTAACCATTATTATTACGAAACTCAAATCTAGTAGCCTAGACAAATGAATTTGACATTTATCGTTGTTGAATACATATTACATTGACGTTATTTTGGTTTAATTATTATTAATTATTCATTGTTAAAATGAGTGAAAGTCACTCCACAGAAGAAATTGTTGAAACTCCACCAGAAATTAGGCAAATAGCAGAACATACCGCAGCGGATCTTCTCCCGGAAAAATCCAAAGAGCGTTATGAAGTGGTTTACGGTAAATTCATGGATTGGCTTATGAATAGTGTTTAGTCTTTTTCGGAAAATGTGTTATTCGCCTATTTTGGGGAAATAAGTAAGAAATACAAACCTTCATCTCTTTGGGCCATGTATTCGATGCTGCGAAGTGTTTTAATAGTGAAACATAACCTCAATATTGCAAAGTATTCCAAATTATAATTAATGGGAGTAGAAAAAGTATAGTACACAACTCGAGGTGTAAGTCACTTACGTACTCGTGGAATTACTGCACTCGCCTAACGGCTCGTGCGCAACTTTTTCCACTCGTACGTAATATATGACTTACACCTCTCGTTATGTAATATACTATTATATATATGTATGTGGTATGTAATGTTTTCAAGAATAACCTCATGCGTGATGTATCCCGAAAAAATTACATACCATATTATACTCGCGAAAACATTTTTGTTTAGATCCATGTTTATTACTACTAAAGGAACACTCATAGTTAAAAAAGTTAAAACTACTGTGATTGTAGTTCATTATTCTCAGCTTCAAAAATATCATTCATTTGTGTTATTTTGTGTAGAGTTATAACTATTTCTGACATCTTGTTCTTATAATATATATAAAAAAAATTTATTTTGCACACATTTAATTTTGATAAATGATTTAAAGTAATATGAATAAAAAATATTAATCATATATACTTTCAATTATTTTTGCTGTTATTTCACCAAATGAATTTTAATTCGCATTTATAAATAACATCACAGTAAATGTATTAAAAAGATACATTTTCCTTGTTTGTGTGTTGGCTTCTTTAAAATTCTTAATTTGATCATTATTATTTATTTTATAGGATCAAAGGCAACAAGGGCTATTTTCTTGAGGCATGGATTAGTCTTTACAACAGGCTTTTCGAAAATGTCTGAGAGACAATACAGTCTTAGAACACCTGATTTCCTCGGTGAACCTATTGTAATGGTTGAATTGGATACATCGAATGGTGTCATGTTCCCACTTTATGACCCAGATACGAATTTGGTTTATCTCTGTGGAAAAGGTGATTCTGTGATTAGGTAATTAATATTTACATTACAAATTTTGGTATTCCTTTCCATATACAATTAATAAACATGTTGGGATTAAAGTCATCAGAATTATGAGTTCATAAAAATTTAAATATTTTAGATATTTTGAAATTACACCTGAACCTCCATTTGTTCACTATATAAACACCTTCCAAACACCCGATCCACAAAGAGGCATTGGTATGATGCCAAAGCGAGGATGTGATGTTACCAGCTGTGAGATCTCAAGGTTTTACAGATTGAACAACTCTGGACTTTGCCAGGTAATATATGCTTTTAACATTAATTGAGAAAAATTGTAATTATGAAATCTACAGATACAGTAACAAATAAAATTATTAACTAAATGTTTTATCTATAAAATAATAATAAATATTGACGATGTTTAAACTTGGTATTCATTAGGTCATTACAATGACTGTGCCAAGAAAGTCCGAGCTCTTCCAAGAAGATCTTTATCCCGATACACTTGGTGACACAGCGGCATTGAGTGCAGAAGAATGGATAGAGGGTAAAGATGCAGAACCTTTACTAATATCGTTAAAGGACGGTTATAAGCCACCTGAATCAAAAGCAACTCTATCTGTGACAAAGAGGAGTAATGTGTTAGATAAAATGCCTCCAAAAACAGGAGCAAAAGGTGCTGGTCAGGGATCTCAAATATCTGTAAGTATACTTAATAAATATGTATTATTGAAGGCAACTAATAAAATTGTAACAAATTAATTTCTATAAATTAAGTCTTCTTAATGAATATAATCTTGGCTAGATAAATACTTTAAATATAATAGTTTAAATCAAAAAACTTTTTTATGATTTTATATTTTATGCCTTTAACCTACAAACTTTTATGGGGGGATGAAGAGAATAGCTTTCTTTT
This sequence comes from Ontholestes murinus, assembly GCA_963969525.1. Classification (NCBI taxonomy): domain Eukaryota; kingdom Metazoa; phylum Arthropoda; class Insecta; order Coleoptera; family Staphylinidae; genus Ontholestes; species Ontholestes murinus. The sequence continues at coordinate 31,206,875 of OZ018396.1, forward strand.
ATTATTTTGGTAATTATATTTACACTACAAGAAAATATATTAAAAATTATCAGAATTGTCATACAATAAGCTGTAGTAATTTAATAATCAAAAGCAACTCTATCTGTGACAAAGAGGAGTAATGTGTTAGATAAAATGCCTCCAAAAACAGGAGCAAAAGGTGCTGGTCAGGGATCTCAAATATCTGTAAGTATACTTAATAAATATGTATTATTGAAGGCAACTAATAAAATTGTAACAAATTAATTTCTATAAATTAAGTCTTCTAAATGAATATAATCTTGGCTAGATAAATACTTTAAATATAATAGTTTAAATCAAAAAACTTTTTTATGATTTTATATTTTATGCCTTTAACCTACAAACTTTTATGGGGGGATGAAGAGAATAGCTTTCTTTTATTATTTTGGTAATTATATTTACACTACAAGAAAATATATTAAAAATTATCAGAATTGTCATACAATAAGCTGTAGTAATTTTTAAAATAAATACTTACTTGAAACTTAAATCAATTTGGATTTGTTTAAATAGATCAATTAAAATTAATTAATAATTCTACTAGCAGCAATACTATATTTTTATAAATTTGAGAAAATTAAGTAAGTAAGTAGGCCTGTAATAAAGTAAACATTTTAAATAATATGTTTGTTGTAGGATAAAGCACTTCAGGAGTTTGCAGATGAGATTCGGAAATTAAAGGCAATGATTGTGAAGCATGAGAATAGAATTAGAGCGCTGGAGGCGGAGGTGGCAATAAGCAAGGCGAACAATGCTGATGAGGATGGCCCTGGTGGGGATGGGTTGAACACGAACCCTCCTATGGCATCAGACGAGGTCTGAGCTCTGTGCATTAGCAACCTGCTTAAATTAGGAGCTCTGTTTGTAATTAATTTCTTTTTTTTATACCGAGGTAAATTGCGGACGGCCATCACCCACTGTTAGACACATAAAACACTGAGCTCTCCAGACGAGTCCGATTTTATCATTGCAATCGTATTTATTATCCCCTACCTACATCATCATTTTTATCAAAGTCAATCAAATAATTTCGACAGTTTTATGCTTTTTCACCAACCCATTAATTGTATTTTATAAAAAAGGCGTGCATTCTTTTCTTAATCGATCACTGTGTAATAGTATTATTTTTTATAGATCGTGATTCGAGCAGCGAAGCCCGTTTCGCCACGTGCTTACGAGCTATTCCTCGTATCTTTTGTTATTCTGATCGTCGCCTGCCGTGTAATGTCTTGGCTGGGCAGCAGCGAACCCTTGTAAATAACTCACTCGTGTAAGATTTTTTGTTTGTTTTGATCTCCTCGTAATACGCTTCTTAATCATCGTCATTTTATCGCTTACGGTCGGAGATGTTTAACCGGCGGATAGACACGTGTTTGCTTTAACGTTTTCTTTATAGAGTTAAGTGGATCATACGGAACACGAGAACAAGTGCCTTCTGAAAACATGTCCCGGTCGATCGTTAAACGCACATACAAATATATATATAAAAGTTTTTCCCCCTATCTTCTCTCTATATATTTTTTATAATGCTTACTAAATATTACCTTGTTTGATATATATTTATATTTATCTGAAATGTTGAATTAATTGTTTTTGTCTTTTTGGTATTTAAAGTAATAATGCAAGTGCCAAATATAGTTGAATAAATGAATGATATTGTAAATGTTGAGAAACGGTTAAGAAATAAAAAGAAAGTGCTGGAATATTTTATTTTAATAGTGAACCTTTATAATTAATTTTATGTTTCACAGGGTGTTTTAAAACGAAATTCATTAATAAATAGATTACCCAACCACATGCAGTACTTTTGGTACAGTGGGTAATAAATTAAACAATATATATATATATATTACAAATAGATAATTCATTTTCCATACTATATATTTAACAAAATGAGGAAAATTTTATTATGTATTTAGTTTTCATCCAATATTTTTGCCCATGCATACACAATAGCATAGAACACATTTATTAAATGACTAGATTACTTATATCACACTGTATTATATACCTCAGTTATTGTTGGTAATATGTTCATTATAATACTAAAATAATTAATCATATAAGCATGAACAATTAATTAATTAATTGTTGATGCATATAATTTGTAGGCTAATAAGACTATTAAATGTTAACTTATTGCTACAAATAGCTTTTCAATCATATCAAAATATAAAACAATTTTGTATTAGTTTCATCCTGTTGTCCACACAAAAGGTTCCAAGCGATCCTCTATATCAAGGTAATTGTTTAAAGTTTCCATGGATTCTAAAGTTTGATTTAGAAGACTGTGACACCGGTTTAATTGATGTGATAGCTCCTGGACTTTCTTAAGCTTCTCATAATTCTTCGCATAGTTCTTTTGTCTTTCTAAGGCAACTGATACCATTTTTGCTACTTCTGTATCCAACTGAAATAAAATTTATTACCATCATTAAATTCCTGAGTAATAAAAGCTTGTTATTTGTATAATTTTCTAATATAGGGGAAAATTCATTACACTATATTAGAATTTAATTAAGAAATACTTATGTATCATTTACATTAAAAATGATATTTACTAATTATTCTTCATTTTTGCCTTTAATAGCAAAGAAAATATTTCCTTTGTTTAGAACAGTAGGTATACAGGGTGACTGACGAAAAACCTTTGGTGCTGTATCTCACTTATTTTTTATCCGATTTTAATAAATAAAACATCAAATTAAATGATTTTTAAAAGACTTGAATATGAACTGTACTGATATTTTTTCTTGCATCCAGTTTTTGACAAAAGACGATCAACTTTTTTTTTCAAATTGCACTGTATATATATTTTGTACTGATCCGCAAGGAGATTTTTTTCTGAATCTAAATTTGTAAACGATTTTATCCATTCATCAAACCAAAGTCGAGAAATTGAGGATTAAAAAAAAATTAAAAATCAAATACCCATAGTAAACAATATACAGAGCCTATTCCAAATGTCAAAAGTGACAGTGTCAGTCATTGGTACAATACTGCAATGATTTTTAATAATTGCATAATTAAAATGTTGCAATATTTCAAACACTGTACTAGAATTTTGTGCTTCTACAGAAATCGTTTTTCAGTTTTCAAGAAAAAATATCAGTACAGTTCATATTAAAGTCTTTTAAAAATCATTTAATTTGATGTTTTATTTATTCAAATAGGATCAAAAATAAGCGATATACAGCACCAAAGGTTTTTCGTCAGTCACCCTGTATGTGTACAGATAAATTATTTTTTCAAATATTATTTTTTTATTTAAATTCAGAATACAGTCAATATTTAATAAAGAGAATGGTTGCGACCGTTACTATGTGGTAATTCATACTTACACTGAATTGAAAAATTCACCATGTTTTAACCTCAAATAATTATTGTAAAAATATTATAATTTAAGTTGATAATGACGATAAAACGTCGAAACTCGAGTCGTGTCAATATTTATTTATTTCGCACGTGATCACAATTAAATTTTTAAATCTAATAGTTTTCTGTTTCAAACTTTCTTATTGTAGAGTTTTGAAAGTTAAGAAACAAGAAATTGAACAGAAAAGCTATAATAATGAATAACAGTAACATAATTTTTGAAAAGATTTTTTGAATTAATGCATTTATCTTATTAATAATCTGATTAACAAAATATGTTTTTTTAACTCTAATGGCTTTCATTGATTCAAAAAAAATTAGAGGTTAAACATAGAAACTAGTGAGATTACTATACTATATTAAGTATACAATATTGAACTTCACAGATTTGACTGGTAGAAAAAAATATATATAATCAATAACACATATGCTTAATAAATTGAACAGAAAATTCTATCACACATGATTAATAATTTGATTGAATGAAATCGAATTCAACATTTTCTAATAAAAAATTCGAGATTAGAGAATGCAAAGCCAGACTTCACAATGATACCTTTAAAATCTAGGGAACAAGCATTACTATACTACTTCTTTTAGGCAATATATAATTTTAATAATAACTAAAATACTGATTTTCCCATATTTCATACACTTACAGTATTATATTATTATTACTTCTTTTAACTGGTTCTTATATTTAATTAATATCACAAAATAACAAAGATGTCCTCCCAAGTTAAAATGGACACGGTTTATATTAATCTGTATTTATATTATGAATTATTTTTAAATTACTAACCTCTCGAATCCTTTGGGTTAGTGTATTCTGTTCAGTAGCAACTAAATTTGCACATGTATGCATATGATTTTGATACCGAGCACACAACCTTTGCATTGGAACTGGATCTAATCTTTCCAAAACTTCAGGATCCCTTGCAGCTGGTAGATTTAGTGTAGCTCTCATAATTGGAAGAAACATTGGTATTGACTAAAAATTAAATTAAAGTATTAAGAGAAAAATATTGAACATTAAATACAATATCAAGTTCATAACATATGTAATTATGCTTGTATTATATGATACTAGTGAATAAAGTGAAAAGCAGAAATCAATTTAATTTAATTTTTAATTTACCAAATTGACTAAAATATTAACAATGCATGCTTTATTAAGATCCTGAAACTAAATTACCTGCAATCGCAATATGTCTGGATCTTTATCCAGGTTTGGTCCACTGATAGCTGGTTTCACAACAACAATGTTATGTGCAGATTTCTTGATATTCTTCATTGGGATCTTTCTCTGTATGGGCTTTGGTTTTGATTGTTGCTTATTAGTCAATTTAGGAGAATCTGTAAAATTTTGCACATTTATAAAACATAAGTTAAAATACTTATTATAAGAAGTTTGTAGTGAACTTTATTTATGTTGAAATAGTCAATATTTAATCATCGTTCTTATTGTAATTTAACTCATAAGTTGATTGCTTTTAATAAATTTCACAAACTATAAGAGATATGTTAAATATATTATTTATCTTATTGGATCATAAATTTTTAGCAAACAAACCTCCAATTGGCCGATTAACAGTGTAGCTTATGTATGGTAAGTCTGTGTCACTGCACACACTAGGACCGGGGGAAGTTGATCCAGGTCTTTCACCTTCATTCGGTTCAGTACTACCTGGATTTGCAATGGTGTGTTGTCTCCGAAAGTTCACCTGTCGAGGTGAAGAATCATCAAAACTACCCTGCCTCTGGCCAGAGCCCCCTTGGTGCGTTGAATGTTCGGAGCCCATCTAAAATATAAATTGGGTGATAAAAAGAACATACTAATTATATGGAAAAGAAAAAAAAAATATTGTGAGAAGGGAAAATGAGTGTGACAATTTGGAAGGTATTTTATAACTATAATGTTTATAAAAGAAAAGTTGAACAATTAGAAAAAAAATTGACAACAATGTTAATAAATAGCAACCACAGGGAAATAATGTCTGTTCATTCATTCAGTCCCATATACTATTTCAAAATGAACAGAAAACTAAATGAAAATCGAAGAACAAGAGATTGAAACTTATTTATTTATTTAATCTTTATTTATCATGCATTGCATAAAAAAAAATATAATTATAGTAACAATGTAATATAATAATATAAACAAATAATTTTAGCTGCATGTAGAAGGGCGGAGTTCCACTGATCTATCAAAGGAGGTCCAGTTTGGAATATTTATTTTTTTATTTATTGGTGCGTTAATAAAAATACATTTTGCACACGTCAGTATAAATAACAATGAAACTACAAACAAAGGAATGCGCTGAACAAAAAAATAAATAAATTAAATTAAATTTAATACTTGTATAGGTACAATACAACGATACAATATGACGATACATACAAAAGTATGTATTTATATTGACTTGTGTAAGGATGTATGTCTCATAACACCAATAAATAATAATAATAATGCAATCAACTACTCGATTCAAGGGTACTACAATATTAGGGCGGATTCCAGTAGTAGGCATATAGGTGGAGTGGTGTTTTACATTAAAAAAGAACTGAAGGCAATTAAGTTAGAAGAAGTTATTGTACAAATGAACTACTAGGCCTTAACAATTAAAATTCCTATTGAAATGATACATCATTCATTGTGGGTTTTATTATTTATTTATTTATTTATCACTCACTAAGTAGTAGCGATGCATTAATTGTGGAATATTATCAAGAATATATTGAGGAAATCTCAAAAGTACAAGCATGAAATTTTAGTAATGGGAGATTTCAATATAAATTATGAAAATGCAAATAATATCTATAGTAAAAAGCTAAAACAAGCACTGGTACTATCTGGATTTATGTAATGCGTAATAAAAATGGACCCACATATTACCTAATAGAAGTTGTTCTAAAATTGATTTTAGTTATAAGCAATAATTATCACCTAAACTATAAGAATGCTTATACTTGTTAAAAAGATAAGGTCAAAAATGAATGAATTCATATTTAGAGAGACCATTACTAATATATATTTTAATTTTATGAAAACATAATATGTATACTAAAGTTACTCTGAAAAATCATATTAATAATAAAAACCAATCTGTCCATGGTTTAATTCAGATGTCCTAGAGCAGTGTTTCCCAATATTTTTTGTGCCATGCCCCACCTAAGCATTTCTAAAATTCTTATGCCCCCCTATGTAACATATACATAATTTCTAATATTAAAAAATTGAATTGTTTACTTAAGAAGCTTAAATGATAGGTTTAGTTAGCTTCAGTCTCAAGTCTTCCTGTTGTGTTATATCTAGATGATTTCTATTTCTACCAGTAAATCATTTACAGCACATAACCCATATTCAGCTAAATATGAAAATGGAAACGGTAATAATAGTTTTCTTGCACATTTGGTTGAGTTTGGATTTTCGTTTTTGTTTCCTCAGAAATCCATGTCATCGCTCCTTTTAAATTAAATAAAGTTTTAACTGACTCATCATTTTGCATTTCTGCGATTTTTTCTTCATACTGCATATTTGATATATCAGACAAACCCTCTAACGTTGGCTGCACCATCCATGTTGGAAAATCAATTTGTTTTAAATCAGAAAATTTTTCTTTTAAATCAGCCGATACAATTTTCAGATGATCGACAATAACAAATGTAGCCGTATTATTTACTGCAAATAAATCTCGTTTAGGTTCAACCCCTCGCCTCCCTACGACCGCCATAAATCATCGTAGACTGCCAAAGCCCATAGAAAGCTCCGATATCGAAACCGGAACGAAAAATTAAGTTATGCGTTGATTAATGCCATAAGCAAGCTATCTGCTCCCACGGATTGATCATTTTCGCTACTTGATATGAGAAGTCGCCATCATCACTGAACCTTCAATCTGAATACCACCAGATAAGCTTGAATGAGAAGACCCAACATAAGAGAGCCGTCGTCACTGCCTTCAGATTATACCGGTATAAACAAATGCTTTTCGGACTTGAGAATGCGCCCGCAACATTCCAGAGAATTCATCTGCTAACAGTATTGCTACTGAGTGACATAGCTTTTACATCTTTGTCATCTTTCTTAAGAATCGTTTTAAGAAATACCGATATTGACGGTTTTAATAAATTCTCTCCTATAATATTTATAAGATTTAGTGATAAATAAAGAAATTTGATAACTAAACTCAAGAATACGATTATGAGTAGAAGTAAATAGAGAAATCTAGCATTGCATTTAAATAACCCGAAGCAAAAGGGTTAAACTCGTGTCGAGTCCATTATTGAATTTCCCCCTGTTTGGCGTAGGCCCCACTTTGGGAAACACCATCCTAGAGGCAATAACAAACCGAGATAGTAAGTATACAGGGTGTCCCACCGAAACTGCACATCAAAAGTTTATGAACTTCTAGTGAATGTATTTTTATGAAATTTTCATGGCTTATGAAATCAAGTGTGCTCTATTTAATTAAAATATTTTCAGGATTTGTAAATATGAACAATTAACATATTATTATATTGATTCAAAAGACAAGTGAAATGCAAGTAACCAAAAGTACTGAATTTAACATATTTGAACTATCAAGCATACTTTCTAAAAACATTGCTTCGCAAATGAAATTACCTTGGTAAATATAAAGAAATTTTATTAATTAATAAAATCACCATAATCAATAACCTCTCAACATAACCAAAAAAATTATTATAATTTTAAATAAATGCAAAATAAATTGCAAACTTACCTAAAATAAAGAATTCTATCGTATTTACACCAAAATTACCGCACTGTTAGGTTACAAACAAATTACAGCTTGCTTATTCGTAATGTCAACCATTCACAAACAAATTTGAAGGTATACAAAATTTTAAAAAAATAACAAAACCAATATTTCATTTAAAGAAATTGAAATAGGTGATATGTTTTTATATTATATATATTAAATATACTTAATAATAAAAAATAATTTACACAATTTAAAGGTGTAAATGTTATTGGCAACACAATGTACAGGGTGACCTGAATAGATATATTTTTATATACAGGGTGTCCAGTTAATGTGGGGAAATGGCTGAACCATATTTTTTTGATATGTTTAATGCTTAAAGCCATCACTTTGTGATACATCTTACTTAAAATTATTTAAAGTTCCTGATTAATATTTTTTTAGATTTAACACAATTTATCCATATACAAAAGTTTACCGTTAAGCCGGGATTAGTCCTTGAAGCTTAAAAAATATCATTTATAACAATTGAATGAAAATAAAATAAAATCTTTAGGTAATTGAAAATAACATTGTAAAAACAATATCCTTAGTAAAATCTAAGTAATACATCTGTTTGCTCTAAAAATGAATAATTATAAAGCATAATAAAGATAACAATTCATTTTCTCAAGATACTCGTTAATTAATATTATACATAATTAACATTTTTAAACAATGACGGTGACTAAAAACATATATTTTTAATTAGCGATAATATTAGATTTCTTTTTTACTTAATAAGAAAAAAATTGCCTTTACTTTTGAATATCAATGGGCACTGTATAATCTCATGAATTATTTAATTGAATTGAATTTTTGCAAATTGTGAACCAAATCCATAAATTATAAATTTTCGTCATAAATAATTTTTATTTGAGCTAGATGTATATTTTGATGATAAATTAATTCAAATAAAAATTAAATCTTTACTTAATTCAAGAACGAATTTCTATAGATAAACTTGGTTTATTAAAATATCCATATCTATATTATATTATAGATGTTTGAAATAAAATCATTTTTAAATAAACCCGCCATTTTTTTAACTTCCAATTGGTGGAACATAAGGTGAATAACATAGGCGTCCTTTTAACACCAACTATAAAATACAAAAACCCCTGAATTTTAAAATTGGAAAACGACGATTTATAATTATTAGAAACATTAAATTGGCCTTAAATGGTATAAAATATCATATTACGTGATACCTTTGTTGATTTGAATATAAAATTAAAGAAAAATATGGCGAGTTTTCAAGCGGGAAAGTGCGTGACCAGAGTTTATTGGCAACGCCGATCTCACTAGTAACGCTGTCTTCTTGCAAGTCGAGAAACTCCATGTTATATTCTGTTTGTGCGATTTTTGTCTAATGTATCATAATGAGTGACTATTCAGCGGTAGCACCGCCACCACAACAAAATTTTAATCAATCGTCTGCATTCGCGGCTGCTTTACAAAGGGCCAAACAGGTAATTATAGAAATATCCATCTTTGTAAAAACCCGTTGTCTGCACCCCCCGTGTCAAACACTTCCAATGCTCGATCGTTTATCAATCGTACGGCACAGACGCTAATCTTGTTATCAAAATGGGAATGTATTTATTAATAATATTTTCATAGGTTTTTATAGTTTAATTTTTACCATTCGGGGTCCTTATACTGACCATTTTGTTGTTATGAACTTAATTGTGCTTAGCTATAAACAAGTCCAGAATTTACTGAATTCAAATTATCTCTTTAAAAGACTTCTATATATGAATAATTAAATATTAATTTGTTGGGCTGTAGTTCTTTCGAAGAAGAAAACAGCTTTTTAAGTAAAGGTAATAATTGAATAAACTGCAATTTTATCAAATTATGCTCTAGTATTTGCTATATATTGTAATTTAACAAAAATACTGTGGATATATACAATATTATTTATTTGGTACATTTCTGATTAGTCAATTTTGCTATTTAAATATAAATAAACCATTAAATTTAGTTATATTTGCAGATCAATGACAACAAAGGTAAATACGAACGATTCTTAATTATTTGTTTATCTGAAATAATATCTTTGTTATAATATTGTGTTAATTTTAAATGTATAGTGTTTTTTGTTTAATATTGAAATATTGAATATAAGAGCAATAAGCAAACTTTAATTTAATTATAGAATTATTTATAAATAGTAATGGATCTGCCGATGTCTTGTGTTACATGCAATAAGAGTATTATTTTTCTTATTTTACCAAGAACAATAATAAGAGCTAACTTAATGTGGTCAAACATTCTCATGATTAAATAATTATGAGATATATTTGCATTTTAAAATATGCCAAATAAATAGCTGTAAATGAAAAGTCTTGTTGAAAGCAAATAAATAGTAAATAATACACTTTTATTGTCCATCCAATTACAGAAGAATTATTAGTAGTGATATAAGGAATTCAAATTTTGATAAAAAATTTAAAAATACGAAAACATTTCATGATTCTACAACAGTGAGTTTTACTAAGACTACAAAACAAATTAATTTGAAAAAACTACTTCTCTGGCTAATACCTCGACAGACATTGAATAAAACAAAATTAATTTGTGTGTTACGAATAGTACAACTATCAAAGCAACACCAATTTGAATGAAATTATTTCTGTTGAATAAACTAATAAATGATAAAATGTATTTTATATTATTTAAATATGACTATAACATGAAAAATTATGAACAAAAATTGAATTTAAACTGACTTTATTAAATTAAATTAGTAAAAGCTATTAAAAAATCTATCATTCAAGTTTATAATCATCTGCAGACACGTGTTTTGAACTTTCGCTCTCTTCAGTACAGCTTTATTATAAAATTGATTTTAAATACAAATAAAAACACTTACTAAAATAAATATAATTAAATTAATAATAAATATAATGAAATATCAATAACTTACTCAGGTATGTACGGCAACTGACACAAGAATGAAATATAATCGACTGAAGGTCTGAATTTATACCTGAGATGGATTAGTTAATTCTACAGAAATCATTACGTTCGGGATTAAGGAAAAATACCCACTTAGAGCATAATTGAATAATAAAATGTATTAAGTAGTAGTAGTAAGGCTCACTGTTGTAGAATCCCGAAATGTTTTCGTATTTTTAAATTTATTATTTAATTTTCTACAACGAACTAAAGGATTTTAATACATTTTATTATTCATATTTTGATAGCTCAAAAATAGAAATTTAAAATTTACTGACTAGTTAATATTATAAACTGTTCATTGATTTTTTTTTTATTATTGAAAACTATTTTCTTCAGCATACTTCCTACAAATGAGTTTTTGCTTGTTTGTCCATTATTTGTAAAAGTCTAAATTGTTTCTTTAATAGGTCTCATATATGCTATAAATATACAAAATCAAAAACAACCCACTAATTAATTACCTAGTTCAACTAGTATTGATGCCCATCACTTCAAATATGGACCTAATTTCAATTAATCAATTTATTGTTTCCAAAAAAGTAGAAAACCTTTATAAATTGTATGGTAATACTTTGATTGTGTTGTTTAATTAATTAGATTTTCTATATAAACACACTGCTAATGTAATAAATTAGAGGTTATATTTTAAGTATCACTAGTTTTACTAATGTAATAGTAATTTGTAATATTAAAGAACAAACCCTGGCGGTAGGCACATATTGTTGCAGCCAAGCTAGTAGAAGTGAAGCATTGTCAGTCTGCAGTCTAATGGGCATTGTGTCTCTTTCTTATTGGTATAAAAATAAAGTTTGGCTTTTTAAATTTATATTTAAAATTTTTAATAAAGAAAACACTTAACTTTTTTATACCACTTATATTTTATTTTCTCGTGATTAGTTTTAATTACTAGTCACGAGAAAATATAATATAAGTGGTATAAAAAAGTTAAGTGTTTTCTTTATTAAAAATTGAAAATGTACCACGAAGTAAACGCCTCCAATATTCAAGAATTATATTTAAAATATTTCATAGATTATTGCCCATAATTAGCTTACAAAGGTTGTTTATATACTATTCATTAAGTGATTACTGTTATTAGGTACTTATTATAAAATTATTTACCATTTAGTAAGTATACATTTTTCTTCAAATTCTGTTTGGCTTGGTATTTACAATGTTCTTATCTGTGAAACAACAGCAGATAGAGTTGTATACTAATTGTCTGTTAAAATGCCAATGACTCATAAAGAATAATCAATAAGTTTACATATTCATTATCTTAAAAAATATTCTAAAAATATATCATCTCTCCTTTACTATAGTTAATTAATGTCAAGTATTGTAGAAATCGGTGGGTTTTGGGGTTGATATATATGTTATGGATTCCAGTTGAATGTCCTTTTTATTATTAATCCTTTGTAGAGTTTTATCATATTCAAAATTATATAGTAAAGAAACCGTTTAATATTTAATTAATTAATTTAACACACAAGTTTATAACCACCTGTAGACACATGTTTCAATCTTTCGATCTCTTCAGTACAGCTTTATTATAAAATTTATTTTAAATACAAATAAAAACATTTACTAAAATAAATATAATTAAAAGTAAATAACTTACTAAGGCATGTATGGCAACACAAGACTGACACAAGAATGAAATATAATTGACTGAAGGTCTGAATTTATACCTGAGATGGATTAGTGAATTCTACAGAAATAATTACGTTCAATACCTCATCATTTAATAATCCTTATACACAACTTCCTTTTAAATAGATCTTGTCAAGTTAGAATTAAACAATCGCTTTCCCAACCCTTTCCAATTTTACAAGGTGACCCTCAAGGTTCTCTCTTGTCCCCTCTCCTATACAATATATTCTGCCATGACATTAGTATGATCCTATGTATTTTAATCGCTCACAATATTCCCTACTTTTCGTCGTTGACACCGTTCTTGTTGCACACTCACCCTCCCTTCAAATCGCCTAACATTCTCTTCAATGTTCCTTCGATTCCATACAAGCATGGTGCTCCAAATGGCGAATAAAAATTAATCCTTCCAAATCCCAACTATTCATCCCCTACCATAAAATAACACCACATTCCCCAACGATCCTAATCAATAACACCATTATCTGTCCCACATAAACCTGTAAATACCTTGGCATTCTATTTGATTCAAAACTCTCCTTTAAACCCCACGCACAAACAATCAAAAACAAAATCAAAATCAGGGCTCGGCATTTTAGATCATTAACGTACAAACAGCAAGGAATAACTATAAAGACTGCTACATACATATACAAATCAATATGCCGACCCTTGTTAGATTATGGTGCAATCCTTTTCACCCAAATCTAAACATTCACCCTCCACCACCTCCAAGTCGCCGAAACATACGCCCTAAGAATCCTAACTAAACTTCAACACCCTTCCAACCCACTCCATAACCCCTCGAATGATCTTTTAGATTATTATAAAATAAAATTATTATGTTATGTATCATTTTTAATGAATCTACAAAACAATGCAACATTTTGAGGTTTCAGACTTTTGTGAATTTATTTTCAAAATTTTCATTACTAATGTATGGTGTATATTTTTCCCTGCATGTTGCTATTAAAAATTTCAGCTTCTTTACGATAAGTTTTATAATTTTCACCAACGATTAAAACAATTTCTACTTTTATTCCACACTCAATATTACTGGCATGTTAACAAATTTTATTTGACGTTCACTTTCAAATAATTCTTGCTAACAAGAAATCATTTGTTTATCAGTGCATCCTAGATTTAACGTAACTACAGTTACATTTACATAGTTATTATAGGTAAAATAAGAAAACAAGATTTTTTCCATGTACTTGCATATTTAAACATAGTTTTTCATTCCGAACGACTTTTCATAATTATAATTTTCTATATTGTTACAAATATAAAGGTACTTTACTCTTGAGCAGAATTCATATTTTTTGACATTACTCATATACAGCTTAAAAAAATTGATATCTGATGATTGCATTTAAAGTTTTGGATCATGCAGAACTTTTTATAAAGAATAACTTTTTTTTGTAAAATTAATAATAAAAAAGTTTTCCATATGGTGCGAACTTAAGCAGACATACTGTATAATTACTTTCGGTATTAAGGAAAATACCCACTTAGAGCATAATTAAATTATTTAGAAAATTACAACGTAAAGGACTTTTAAACATTTTTAATATTATTTGTTTATTATGAGAAGATTTATGTTGTCACTGACACTCGGGCTTACAATCACACCTCAACCCATAAAGATCTTTTTACACTTTAATTCATAAATAAATGTCCTTTTAAATAAAAAAGTTGAAAAAGTAACAAATTTCCAAATGTAAATGTAAATTTTATTTTCCAAAATGAATGGTTTTACATTCGTACATACATATACAGGGTCTTTCTGTGACTCGGGGAATAAAATTAACCACATATATTAGAGTGAAAATGATGATTCGTAAAAAAAAATTGTTATAAAGTCTTCAAATGATGCAAGATATAGGCCATCAAAGTTAAGAAATTTTAACACATTTTTCTAAATATTTTCAATATTTCAACTGCTAGTGGTAGAGTGCTGCAATGTGTGGTACAGCCTAAACTAACATCAAGTAAATTCCTTAGGCTATTTGTCACTTTGATCAGACAGACGGAATCATACTATACAGGGTGTTCCTAAAATTTGTTTCCTCGGAACTTTTTTGTTTGCTCGTAAATATACATTTATTTTCTACATTATATATACACTGCAATTTGAAAAAAAAAGTTGATCGTCATTTCTCAAAAACAGGACACAAGAAAAAATATCAGTTCAGTTCATATTAAAGTCCTTTAAAAATGATTTAATTTGATGTTTTATTTATTAAAATCGGATCAAAAATAAGCAAGATACAGCACCAAAGGTTTTTTGTCAGCCACGTATAACGTCCATTAAAAGTTTACGGGGTTCCTGCAAGAGGAAAAATCTGAAATCATTCAACATTATACGCTTGATTGCGATCTCCTCATGGAAAATATTTTTGACTTTCTATCACTTCCGGTTATACCCGAAACAGTCATCAACTTTGTTATTTTAAATGGAACATACTGTATATTATTTTATTTTTGAATTCCTTGTTCGATTGCCTACCTTTGTGATTATTTAAACCTCATCAAAGACTCGGCTGAGTCTTACAGTTGATACAAATGCGTTTTCAAATACATGGCGTGTGATTAAAAAATAATTCTTAAATTAATAGAAAACTTTATTTGAGATATGTAATTGAAAACAAGTACATAGACTATTCAAAAAGTACATCCAGCACTAAATTAATTATGAAGAACGTTTTTGTCTTTTCAATTAAATATTGGTTTGAGTTTTACATTTACACTTGTATTTTTAACGAACTACTTATCTTCAGTCTAATTATCTAACCTAACTAACATTTGACACTTCAATTGTCATTTAAAAAAAATACGTAAATCGATTCAGTAGTTGTCATAAAGCAGGCATGTGCAACTTCATCAAGACCGCGGGCCGGAAAACAAATTCAACCTAAAATCGCGGGCCGGACCTTTTATTTGAATTTATAAGGAACGGAGAGATTCGTAGTTTGAATTAAGGAAATGATTATATTTATTACGTATTAACATTTCAAAAAAATGTAAAAAATAACAACACATATGTACATGTATGTAGTCATTTATTAGAACTGGCTTTTAGAAAATAGATTAAATTGAACAAGTACATGAACATGTTTAATGCCTTCATATTTTTCACTAAATAATCAATATTTGGTGAAATATCGGATGTCGCAACACGCAGAGAGTTCTCCAAATGTGAGTCTGTTAATCTTGTACGTGATTTTAATTTAGCAAACTTCATTCTCGAAAATAGCTGCTCACATTTGTATGTACTTCCAAATAATGACATTTTTTCTGAGAAAAAGATGCGAGATTTGGAAATTTATCGGTTGGTAAATATTTTTTATAAAAATCGGTTAACGGCGTGTTTCTAAATATCGCCTTAAGATCGGATTTTTCTTGCAATTCAATGAGTTCCATTTGCAATGAAAATGGAGCTTCTTCTATTTTTACATCAAATGGGGAGGAAAAAAATTCAGACTTGCTTCTTGGCAGCGACAATCTTTAAATTTGGTGTTAAATTCATCTCTAAAAAAATGTAACTTGTTTGCAAACGTTTCGAAGTTAGCATGATCTTTATGATTTGCAAGAGTGGGAAAATAGTAGGTATTCCCTGTTCGGAGCTGATTTTCCCGAAGTCTTAGTTTATTTTGAAATGACTTGACGTGACCATACAGTTCATGAACAAGTTGATCTTGGGTTTGAAACTTTGTATTTAATTCATTCATATGACTTGTAACATCAACGAGAAACGCAAGATCGCAGACCCAATTTGTGTTCTTTAGCTCTTGTATAGGTTTTTCTTTCATATCCATAAAAACAAATACCTCATCTTTCAAATCATAAAATCGTTTTAACATTTTTGCTTTACTTAACCACCGCAATTCACAATAAAATGTCAGATTTTAAAATTAAGGCTGCAGTTCTTCCAAAAATGTTTGGAACTGACGGTGGTGTTGTGCTCTTGATTTAATGAAATTTTTGCAAGAAACTCCTGTTTTCATTACATCTGTAAATTTGATCGATTTTGCACACAAATGTTGTTGATGTAAAATGCAGTGAAATACACTCAAATCTTCAGTGTCAATATTCCTACTACATAGTTCCAATTTAATTCTATTTACAACTTCTAAATTAGAACCAACCATAGCTGCAGCACCATCAGTAGAAATTCCACTTAGATTCTTCCATTTAAGCTCAAATTGATCAAAAACTGCTTTATATAGGTTATAGGTTAAGTAGTGTCTTAGTGAGGTGTGTTAACCTCTCGTGAACTGCGACCTAACAGATCTATTGTTCTACCCTTAACCAATCACTTCCCAAGCAGTCCCACGTCCACCATGAACCTGGTAACTATCTTGGGGGTGATAATGCTCACTTCTTCGGGGGATAATCGGTCCCTGCCGAAGTGTGAAAGACGCTTGTGAGCAATCGCGACACAAGTGCATAGTATGTGCTCGGTAGTTTCATCTGCTGAATCACACAATCTGCAGTTTCCACTTTCCTCTTTTCCCATTTTCCACAAATGGTATCGGTTCTTAGCTCGTTCCTTGTGAGTTCAAGCACCTTGTGGCTGTGATCGAGTTTCAGGAGTCGTTTTGATTGATGTAGACCTGATACATTGTTCCAATGCTTACGTCTTCTGTCCTCTTCCCATTTTGGCGCCACCTCTCTTCTATGCGCCATGGCTCCCCACAAAACGGCTCTGGTCCTATAGGAGTGGCATTTGCACCTCTTTTTGCCAGTTCATCGGCCACTTCGTTGCCTTTAATATCTCCATGGCCTGGGACCCACATGAGGGTCAACAAATTGTTCTTCGCCAGTTGCGAGAGGGATCTTCGACATTCCCAGACGGTCCGTGAGCCGTGACTATAGGCTCGAACGGCCTTTAATGCGGCTTGGCTGTCTGAGCAGATGTATATATGCGCGCCATTTAGGTGCCTACCCAAGCATTCTCTGGCGCACATATCAATTGAAATCGTTTCCGCTTGCAAAATCGTGGGCGTCGTGCCCAGAGCCATGAAGCTCCTGTGGTTTTGGTTAGGGCCATAAATGCCTATTCCAGTACCTCTGGTATTCTTGGCACCATCCGTGTACCAAGCTGATATCCCTCGTCCAAACTCCTTGACTCTCATCAAAGCCGTTTTGGGGTCCTCGATCGACACCTTAAGCGGTAATTCGAATTCGAGCTTCCTGGACATATTGTCCGTCGGTTTGGACAGAAGGGCCGGGTCGATTTGCTGCAGTATTTCTAAGTGTCCTGCCCAGTCCCCCGGCAGTGTTTTCTTCCTCTGGTGTAGTCGGAGGGCCCTCTTTTTGAACCACTAGTTGGAACGGTATGAGACCAATGATTGCCTCCATTCCCGCGGTTGGGGTCGTTTGCATGGCCCCTGTGATGCTTAGACATGCTAAACGTTGAAGCCTACTCAGCTTCTTTTGCGTGTCTAGTTTTTGAGTCTTCGGCCACCACACGAGGGCAGCATAGGTGACAATGGGTATCACCGCCGTTCTATTCAGCCAATACGTGATCTTGGGCTTCAGTCCCCAGGTTTTTCTTATAAGCCGCCGACAGGCCCAAAGCGACATCGTTGCCTTCGCCATGATTTTGTCGACATGCTGATTCCAAGTCAGTTTGGTATCCAGAATTATACCCAGGTACTTTACTTCGTTGGAGAGATTTATCTCTATTCCATTCAGCGAGGGAGCCTTTATGTGCAGCTTCCTTCTACGCGTGAATGGAACTATGATCGTTTTATTCGGGTTGATACTTAGTCCTTCCCGAACACACCAGTTATTGATGCTATTCAGTGCTTTTTGCATTAGGATTGTAAGAATGCCTTCATGCTTGCCCCTGATTATTACGGCGATGTCATCTGCGTAGCCTTGGGTTATAAAGCCCTTTCCATGCAGTTCATCCAGGAGTCCATCCACCGCTATTGACCATAGTGTGGGTGACAAAACTCCCCCCTGAGGACACCCCTTTGTTAGTCATAGATACTGTGGATCCTACTAGAGAAGCCGTTACTAATCGGCTTTGAAGCATTGCCTCCACCCATCTTATCGTGGAAGGATATAGTCCTTAAAAACTGCTTTACTTCTTTGAAAATGTTTTCTCCTCGTGTGGTATCCTTCATAGGTCGAAGAGCTAATTGTGCAGTATCGGTAGTATCTGCGCTCTCATCGAGAGCAATTGAAAATGCCTTAAACTTCTGCGACGCACGTAACTTAAGGTTTGATTTGATGTCGTTGGCCATATCATCAATACGTCTTGTTATAGTCCAGCGAGAAAGACTTATTTTTTCCATATCGTCGCTCTTTTCAGGACAAAGTTCTCTAACGGCAGCACTAAGACACTCTTTAACAAAATCACCTTCAGAATAAGGTTTAGAATGCTTTGCAATTTTTTCAGTAATTATAAAACTTGCTCGTGCAATACTATTGCATAAATAACTTTGTTTGTGGAAAAAGTCTGTTGCGCAGATAAAATTTTTTTCAAATTTATTATTTTATCTTTTCTTTGCCCATTGAGATTACTATAACTACATTGTTTTGATGTAAAGTGGCGTTTTAAATTAAATTCTTTTTTTGCATAATAAAAAAGTAATCGTAAGTCCACTTATCTTGAAAAACACGATTTTCAATATCAACTTTTCTTCTCTTCTCTAATGTCATTTTAAAGACTATGTTAAGTTGTAAATTAAGTATGAATTTAGAAACTGCTGTGCCTCACTACAAATAACTACGTGCTTTTGCTCTGCTGATTCTTCCTTCACTAATCAACATACTTACAGCCAGTGCAAATAAGAAGGGATTTTCCCTGTTTATTGCATACTCTGAATGCTGAGTTGACTAAATACAGTACAAAACTTTATGATCCTTACATTATATGATAATTATTAAGAATACATAAATACTTTTTTAGTTTCAAGGGCCAGGTTTAGTGACATTTGAAAATTGTGCTGCGGGCCGGATAAAATGAAGTCAGGGGCCGGATCCGGCCCGCGGGCCGTACGTTGCACATGCCTGTCATAAAGCAATGGTCGAAAGATGGAAAAACATACAGAGGAATATCACTATGTTTTAATGTTTTATTTTCGAATAGAATAGATAAAAACGCATTACAAGCATACAGTAAAGATTGCTTAACAGAACGCCAGTTTTTTCCGTTCCGGATGGCCACTAGAAGGCGAACATGGTAAAATAAAGGCATTAATCGTAGCATAAGCTGGATATGTTAAACTCAATATTTGGGTTCCACATGAACTCGAAGAAATTAATTTAACAAAGCGCATAAACGCCTGCTCAAGCTCTTGAAAAACAATGAAAATTATCCATTTCTCAAACATATTGTCACTGGCGTTGAGGAAGGGGTTTACAACAATGTCGTGCGAAAACGATCATTGTGCAAGCCCGGTGAACAAGCTCGAAATATCTATCAAAAGAAGGTTATGCTCTCAATTTGGTCGGATTATAAAGGCGTCGTGTACTTTGAGCTGCTCTCACAGAACCAAACCATCAATATGGCTGTGTTCTATTGCCAATTGAATAACGCGAGCCTACACACAAGTTTGGTGACCCACCAGAAGTTGCTGGAGCTTGGATGGGATTTGATGGATGCCATCTGACTTCTAATTGTTTCGATCTTTGCAAAACTCTTTGAATTGTAAACAATTCAATTTAGACAATGGTGTCAAACAGCACTTGCTTCATTTTTTGCTAAGAAATGGCAGAAGTTCTTTGAGTGTAGAATCATGATGTTACCCGAAAGATGGCAAAAGGTCATCGAAAAAATGAAGAAAGTACTGTAATGGTTGAAGGTCATGTCAATTATGAGGGCAAATATAAAATATCGCATGTATTATTCAATTTAATAAATTTTAAAATATTTTATTAATGATAAATATATTCATGATATTTTGAATATTTAAATACTCAAAATAAAAATTAATAATTAACATGTTGGTGGAATAATTATTTATTAAATGTATGTTTTGGTTTAGAGCTAATTAAGTTAATTAATTTTGTTTTAGATTGCAGCAAAAATTAATCCAGCAGCAACTACGGGCGATACTAGACAAAAGAGACCTTTGGAGGATACCTCAGGTACTTATTATTTACAAGGTGATTATCAAACATTTATTTTTCTGGTTTTAAGACTTTGTAGAACCTGATGCCAAAAAGTTAGCTGGAAACGGACCATCAGGACAAGGTGCTCCATCTGGAGGACGACCTGGTCAGCCACCTGGTATGGGTGGTTCGAACATGAGCGGAGGACCACCACCCCTAGGAGGGGGACCACAAATTAATGAAGATATTAAGGTGCCTGATAAAATGGTTGGACTCAGTAAGTAAAATTCTATTTAACTATGTTAAATTTGTAAATGTAAATCATTTATGATTATAGTGCATTGTTTGTAAGTTTTAATTGTACGATTGTAAACGATGCTTTATTTTTTCGTATTACAAATCATGAATGTGAAGAAATTAGTAGATCTTAATTTAACGGCTGTTCTTGCAGTAATCGGTCGTGGCGGTGAACAGATAACAAGGCTACAAGCAGAATCTGGATGTAAGATACAAATGGCTCCTGATTCTGCTGGTATGCCTGAGCGTGTTTGTTCGTTATCGGGAACTCGTGATGCTATCAGCAGGGCCAAGGAGCTCATTATGAATATTGTACATCAGCGAGGTAGATCAGAAGGCCTTGCTGGTCTTGACTTGGGGCCTGGATTAGGACAGGGTAAATACTCAGGTATTATTGCAACACCCTTGAACCCTGAGGCCTCCATTCACCAGACTCCCTAACTTTCCTTTGGTACAAATATAGAATTATTTTGATATGACATTTTATTGATTGTAGTTGCATGTTCCTTATTTGTGGATAATGTATATCATTTGTTAATGTTGTTTTTCATAGGGGTTAATAATTCAGGGCCAATGGGCGGCGGCGGAGGTGGAGGAGGAGGAGGAGGCGGTGGTAATGGCGGGGGGGGACGGAACTTTGTTGAAATTATGGTGCCCGGTCCAAAAGTGGGGTTGATTATTGGAAAAGGTGGAGAGACCATTAAACAGTTGCAAGAGAGGAGTGGGGCAAAAATGGTGGTAATTCAAGATGGCCCAAATCAGGAACAAGAGAAGCCCCTTCGCATCAGTGGAGACCCATCCAAAGTTGAATATGCTAAACAGTTAGTATATGATCTTATTGCAGAAAAGGAAATGCAAGCTTTTAACCGAGGTGGGGGCGGTGGAGGCGGAGGTAGGGGCGGCCGAGGGGGTGGTCAAGATGACAGAGGAGGTTATAACGATTATGGTAATAATGATGTTGAAGTGTTGGTACCACGGGCAGCAGTTGGTGTAGTGATTGGCAAGGGAGGTGATATGATCAAGAAAATTCAAGCAGAAACTGGTGCTCGTGTACAATTTCAGCAAGCCAGAGATGAAGGACCTGGAGAAAGAAGGTGTTATCTTTCAGGAAAACCACAAAATGTTGAGCAGGTTAGTAACAAAATATGGTTCTTTTTTAAATTTTGTTTAAACAAAAGTAAAAAAGAAGATAATACTGTTAACATTTGTAAAAAAAGATCAATAAATGATTAATTATTATAGAGTAATAACATCAGTTGTTTCATTATCTATTTCAGGCCAGACAGAGGATCGAAGAATTGATTGATAGTGTACACAGAAGAGATGGTGGAGATGGTCAAGGAAATGGTGGAGGAGGAGGTGGCAGAAATGGTGGAGGTTCGCGCGGAGGTGGGGGCGGTGGACGAGATAGGTACGAAGGTAGAGGAGGTGGTGGTGGAGGAAATGGACGCAATGGCGGTGGTCCAGGTGGAAATGATTATGGGGGAGGTTGGGAAGATAGGAGATCTGGCGGTGGAAACCAGCAAGAAGTAACATTCACTGTACCTGCCTCAAAGTGTGGAGTTATTATTGGAAGAGGTAATTTGATATAATTCGAAATTATGTTAGGGAGTCATTTTTGTTACATTAAGATTCATCAAATCTGCAAAAGTCATTTATTTTTTTTAATTTAAATTTTAATTGTGCATACATACAAGCAAGTTGTCAGTGAACCACTTGTCCAATTAGAAGCTTATTTAGTCTAGTAAAATATTTGCTACAAAATTGTTATTTTTTGAATGTAATTGAATTGGTATATAGTAAAAATATAAATGGTACACATTACTTACATAACTAATTAAATAATCTATTTTTACATTATACAGGGTGTCCCGTTAATGCGGGGAAATGGCTGGACCATAGATTCCTGGGTTGAAAATATGATGATTTAACGCAACTTATCTATATCCAAAAATTTACGGTTAAGCCGGAATTTGGCTTCAAAGTTTCAAAATTTTTTATTTCTTTTGTTTATAACAATTGAACGCTTTATTTGATTTGAATGAAATTTATTATTAATAAGTACCATAATATTATACATTATTTCAGTTATTATGACTATTATTGGTTAACAAGTACCACCACTAAAAAACTAAAATATTTTTTTATTGGTGGATCTAATAAAAACTAAAAAATACTACTTCAAAGAAAATTTAATTTAAAAACTTTTTTATCTCTTAATAATATTTGATATCTTTTACGGTTTTCCCACAAAAAAATAAAATAAATATTTTTTATCTAGTAAAACAAAATCAATTTTTTCATCGAATCGAAAAAAAATGTTTTTCGTGGCCGTCTTTGTTTAAAAAATGTAAATTATGTATAATAATAATTATTTAGTGTCTTTTAACAATTAATTTTTAACTTTATTATAGTTCATAAATATTCATATTTGGAACAAACAGATATCTTGTTTGTATTAGGATTTTGCAAAGAAAATTGTTTGAAAAGTGTTAGATGTTGTTTTGATTTATTTTATTAATTGATATTATTTAATTTTTATTCAATAGAGTAAGTTTATTTACTTATTAATGAGTGCATAATGAGTATACTATATTCATATTTTATTTTTTATGCAAAAACCGTACAAGATATCAAAAACTGGTAAGAGTCAAAAAAGTTTTTAAATCTAATGCCCTTTCAAGTAGATTTTTTTGGATTTTATTGGATGCACCAATATAAAAATATTTTAGTTTTTAAGTGGTGGTACTACTGTTTTTTATACTTCCTGTCAATCACTAATGCCAACAATAACTGAAATGATGTATGATATTATGGTACTTATTAATAATAAGTTTAATTCAAATCAAATAAAGCGTTCAATTGTTATAAACAAAAGAAATCAAAAATTTTGAAAGTTTGAAGCCAAATTCCGGCTTAACCGTAAATTTTTGGATATAGATAAGTTGCGTTAAATCGTAATATTTTGACCCCAGGAATCTATGGTCTAGCCATTTCCCCGCATTAACGGGACACCCTGTATATTTATTACTACTACTATAAAATATAGTAAACTTATAGCTACAGCTGAGATTGATGAGCATCAATCTCTATTTACTTTTTATTAATTGTGCGTATAGCCAAACCCCAGTAAGGGTGGTAAAATGTAAAATTTAAAATGCCCATTAAATTTTTTAATTTTAGGAGGAGACACAATTAAACAAATAAATCAACAGTCTGGAGCACATTGTGAATTGGATAGAAGGTCACCTGCTCAACCAAATGGAGATAAAACATTTATAATTAGGGGAGAACCAGATCAGATTGAAACGGCAAAGAGGATAATTAGTGATAAAGTGCAACTACCTCTGAATTTTGTTTCAATGGGTGGCAACATGAGTAATAATCTTCCAACAGTAAGTACTACTATCAGGCATGAGAATTAAAGTTACTGTAATAATGTAGTTGTATGCATACTTAAAAATAATAATAATTAAGACAATCTTTAAATTGTGCCTTGACTAACATGGCATGTAGACGTGCAACTGGATATTACATATAAATTCATTAAATCATTAATATTTATAAGGCATACCCTGGCATGGCTCCACAAGGATATAATCCACAGGGATGGGGTGTACCTGGTTTCCAACAACAGTGGGGTGGACCCAATCAGCCAAGTGGTGAAGGAGGAGCTCCACCAGCTGGTGGACCAGTTCAAATGAATGCTGGAGCCGGTGGTGGTCAGCCTGACTATTCCCTTCAGTGGGCAGAATACTACAGATCGTTAGGCATGCTCAGAGAAGCCGATATGATAGAACAACAGGTAAATTTTTTATTTGAGTATTGTAAACTTTTTTTATGGTTGGGAGGTTGAAAATCTTTTATACACGGAGTGTGGGACCCCACTGCGGGAGAGTATTGCAAACTGCTTTAAACAAAAATAACACATTAATGAGTTTTGTATTTAACACTATAATATGAAAATTTAACGTATAATAGGTTTTTGTATAGAATGGTATAATGGTATATATAAATTAGAAATAATATAACAATATATTTCTTTTTCATTGTTATTAAATGTTTTATCCAAATTTGACTTTCTTATTATTATTATAAATATAATTTAAAAAAAATAGTTCCTTCATATTTCTATGATGACATATTTTTACTTTACAAAATAAAACTCACAACAACCATACATCAATTCATAAAGTTAATCATTATAGTGACATTTTATGCATGATTAACTATTTTTATTTTTCCTTAATAATATTGGCTTATTATAAAACAAAACAACTTCAGTGAAAATGTTTCAAAGGTGTTCAAAAATTTGTTAGAAAGCAGTTAAAATTATTTAAATTTTTGGCAATAAATTCATATATGATTTGATGAGGGCAGGCTATTGATAAATAAGATGATGATGATGAAAAAAACTGGTCATTGATAATATTTCCTCTTTGTTTTCCATTATTTTTCTTAAATCCCACATAAACACAATAAAGTTGTTGAGTTACATTAAGATTTGTTTATTTAACTTGGAATAAAACATTAACACATCCTATAATATAATATAATAGCCATTTAGTGACCGAAATGTACATCTAGCTAAAATAAAAATTATTTGTGAAGAAAGTGTTAGTGTTTTATTCCAAGCTTAAGGACAATAAATATTTGTAAGTATCATCTTACATTATTTATAAATTTATTAAAAGAGAAATCAAATTAATGTAATACTTTTTTAATTATTATATTAAATACCAGCTTAGCACTTTTTTAATTTGTTTATTGCTAAATGTGTATTTTGATTACCAAGTGATGTAAATTAGTACAATTATTGTTGACTAAATGCACATTTACCTATAAATAAATTGAAGAAATTTGCAAATTTTACAGCTCTAAATTATTTTGCAATAAATAAAACATTTTCTTTGTAGGCTAAAAATAAGAACCCTGGTCAACCAGGCCCTGCAGGTGGGGGACCGAGTGGTATTTCTACAAGCAATCCAACTCCCGGACCAGGAGCACCAGTGGCACAACAGCAAGGAGCGACAGCTAATGGTGCACAGCCTGACTACAGTGCTCAGTGGGCAGAATATTATCGAAGTTTGGGCAAACTGAAGGAAGCTGAAGCTATTGAAGCTCAAATGAAAAATAAGGTATTAATTTTTAATACAAATCTCTCACTATTAATTTACATAAATTAATTACAATTTAATTAGAATTATTGCAAGGTAAAACCAATGTGACTTATTCAACTTATTTAATTTACTTTGATTTTAATTTTAGTATTATTATTTTCCATTTGCTAATTTTTATTCTTTGTTTATTTTATTTAGAGTAATAATACCAATAGTAGTGGTCCATCTTCAGCAATGCAGGGAAACCCTGGACCAAATAATCCAGGTGCACCTTACCAGCAGCAACCTTATGGAGGATATCAGCCACCTGGAGGTAAGTTCTGTAATTTCTCTCTAGATGATGTACAAATAAAAAAAAAATTATTAATATTAAAGAACTCTCTTATAACAGTCTTTTTTTGATAGTGCAATTGCAAAAGCAATGTAATGCTTTTAATTTCCTTATATTAATATCATTTTAACATACATTTTGACTGAGAGGTAACAATTTTGTCAAGGAAAATTTAATATTTTCACATAGTTTCTGGTGTTGTCTTTAGAAAACTAGATGTATAAAAATACGTATATTATACAATGCTAATAGTTCTTAATATTATGTTATATACCGGGTGTTCGATAAAAAACTTTGTTATTTATTAACTGATTTGAATCAACTATAAATCAAATTTAATGGCCGTGTAAATACTATGAAATGAAATTAACTTCACTGACAAATGATAGTCAACTTAATTAATTTTTAAATGGCAAATACTTGTCTTATTGGATTCTGAAAAATAATGTCTAGTATAATAAAATAAGACAGCCATTGCTAGCGAAAAATGTTAAGATACAAAAGTTTTAGGGATTTTTAAAAACTATTCTAAAAAACACAAATTAAGTAAACGGGATCGACCAAAATGTTGCCTTTTCTTTAATGGTACACCCTGTATATTTTTCCATATTTCAATTCAAAACAAAATTAGTATAGCACATCATAAAGCTAAATTTGACCGTTTTAGAGATATAGAATTTTGAAAATCACGTTTTTTATAAATTAATTAAATCACGTTTATTAAAAATAGTTAGCCATCAAGTTACCTTGCAAAGGTAGGTAGCGAAAATTTTCAAACTTCGATATCTCTAAAACGGTCAAATTTAGCTTTACGATGTGCTATACGAATTTTGTTTAGAATTTTGAGATTAATTGAAAAATTGAATAATATACAGGGTGTATACTTTTTGACTGATTCTGTACGAAGATACTCTTTTTGCCCCATCTGCAGCCGACCCTCCTTTCCCCTCAAAACAAAGAAAAAAAAGGGTATTAATGTTGAACGGTACAAAATTTACATTTACATTCTTAATACCTTTAGGCACTTATGTTTACGATTGCGCCCTAAAATATAATTGAATGAAAGACTAAAATGCTCAAAATGGAGATTGTTCAAATTTATCTAAAACGTTTTTAATATGTATGTACAGTATATATAAAATTAACTTTGTTGGTATCACTTTTTATTTACACTTGTAACTACGTTTCGACAACTTTAGCTTGTCATTATCAAACAATAGTATTTAAAATTACAATTGACATACAAATTTATACCGTTTTTAATACATTAAACAAGGGGGAGGATATAAGATCTGCCTGGTCGTTAATGAGCGGAATGTCCAGACTATGATTTATTTTAAATACTTCGATGGACTCGAGTAAATTCATTTTAAGCCCTTTTTTTGGCAAAGTGGATTACCTCGAGTACATCCTCTTCAAAAGAATGATTATTTTCTCTTATGTGGTTAGTGAATATGGATTTATTATTTCCGTTTCTGTATGCACTAATATGTTCTTTTAAACATGTGTTGTAATTGTGACCAGACTGACCGATATATTCTCCCTGACATGATTTACATTTTAACTTATAAATTTTTGATTTTGACATTATATTGTAGTGGTTCAAACCCCGGTCTTATATGAATTTGAAATTCATATTTTATTTATACGTTGTGTTGTGTATTGTAGTAACCCTTAATTATTTAACAGGTTCATTACGAATGTTAATATGTATCATCATTACTATGCATTATTCTCTTTTATTGAAATGATTATTTGTTTATATAGGACAGTTTTATTATTACCATTCAATTATTTTGTTTTGTTCAGAGAGTAGTATGGAAATTTCTGGGAGGGATTTAACGCAATAAAACAACGGAATGAGTTTAACGAATAGTCAGTTTATTCCAGATTAATGCAAAATGATATGAAATCTTACATACAAGTTACAAATTAATTTTTTTTTGATTGCTTATTGTAATGCTGTGACCAGAAAACATTGATTTATTTTGTAATTTTTTTGCATTTGTTAAAGCTTAAACAAAATTTAAAAAAATGATTCGTTTCGTTCGTCATCCGCTACGGACTGTGTCTTTTTAGGGACCGGATTGCCGCGAATGTTCTATATTCTATTAGATGAAGTGTATATCAGGATAATTTGTCGAAATAATTTGATGTGTGACGTCAGCCGAGAAGTACTTTTTATTTGAAAGAAAATTTGTTTAAGTCAGTTTTAGGGAATAATAATTTGTCGAACATCGTTACTGATGTAATTTGTTGCAACAATGTCAGTGGTCGATTATTATTGTCAGTATCAACGACCGGAAGTGTGAACGTAGACTGACCCCGTTCGTAATCTTCCCAGCCCTTTTTTGCACACCCTTCCCACAATTTCACATTCTTTGTTTTCGTTACCTCGCTAATATTAAAATTAAGTGTTTATATCATCGGTTCCTGCACCTGCACCTCAAGTGTGCACGTGTCCCACTCGAAGCGTCTCGCGGCCATCCACCCCCCATTTGCGCGCGAAGTCTGGTTTATTTCACCTGAAACTTACCCCTTATCTTTATTTCCGCATGTCTAGTCTACATATTTTTTAATAATTTTTTCCCTTTACGCGGATAATGAAATTTTATTTATTACAATCCGTTGCACTTATTTTATTCTAATTTAGGTAATTTTCTGGTCAAAAAAATTTGAAATTGGTTTTTTATTGACTGCATACAATTATTATTTACGTAATGAATTCAATTCTTGTTTTTTTAATTAATTTATTGATTATATTTGGTGAGTAACCATTATTTGTTGCTAGTGACTGAATTACTTTAATTTCGTTTTAATAAGATTGGTCAGAAAGCGGGATTATTATGGCTCTATAAATCATTGTTTCAAAGGCTGCTAATTTGTGTTTGAATGTATGTCTGGACTTATTAGGGATTAATTTGTCTGTGAATGTCGGTTTTCTGTAGATGTCAAATAGTCAAATATGAATGTGTTCTTCGAAAAAAAAAACGTGGCGGGGGAAGTCGGTACCTGCTTCTTGGGGCGTTTTGAGTGAGTCCCATCATGTATACTTAATTTGTCTTTATTCTAATAGCTTTTAAAAGACCCTAAAATTTTGTATCTTAACATATTTCCCTAGCTATCTTACTTTAGGAGATATTCGACCGTTTCCATACTTATCAGCGACCCTGTATATGTGTGGTCATGCATCTGAAACATAATTAATTAACTAATAATTAGACTACAAATTCTGGCTAATACCTCAACAGACATTGAATGATACAAAAGTAATTTGTGTGTAGCAGGGCTATCAAAGCAACACTAGTTTGAACGTATTTATTTCTGTGAAATAAACTAAAAAAGGTTAAGTGTATGTTAAAGTAGTTTGTGAGTGAAATATGGTATGACAAATTTGAAAAATAAATGAATTTATGTTAATGTGATTAAAATTAAAAAAGGCAAAGTAATTACATAATTTAACACTCAAGTTTATAACCATCTGCAGACCCATGTTTTGATCTTTCAATCTCTTCAGTACAGCTTTATTATAAAATTGATTTTAAATAATTTTTTTTGTATTATTTATATATAAATAATTTTTTAGTGGTTAGAACATAGTGTTTTAGTTTAGTGTTAGTAAAACTGTTTAAAATGATTAATAATTTTACAGGTTACTATGGAGGACAAGGAGGCCAGGGAGGTGGACCACAGGGTGTTCCCCAGGGTGGACAGTATGGTTTTCCGGGTTATGGTTATGGAAATTCAGCTCCTCCACAACAAGACAACAATTAGGATCTCAATTGGTACAACTACCCTGAGTAAAAAAGCGTGAGTACTATTTTTCCCTAAAGCTTGTTTATAATTTTTTTATGATGAAATCTGTGTCCTTTATTCATAAATATTTTTACTGTACATTCGGAATATATATATTTATTTTAATTGAATGTTAATATGGGCCAGCATTCCAGGACAAATTTTCTTGACAATACTTAAATGTGTTTATTTTTTGCATTCTTGTCTTTCTTTCATTAAACGGACCATCATACTATTTGCATTAAATTAATGTGAATTGCAGAGTTCATTGTGTTTTTATATGAGAATATAAATGATGAAATTCTATATTTTTCTTGTAGTATTAGATTTAAACTATTTTACCTTGATATGTGCTTTACATTCTAGAATAGAGTTCCATATAGCTTTATAAAATGTTGTTTTTTTTTTCATTATAAATACTTAAAAATATTGCTATTTTTATAATATAAGTTGCTATTTGTTTAATTTGTTTAGTTTTTATTTATGACATAATTATTTCTTTAATAAATTATATTATTAATTTATTGTTGGATTACTAGATTTCAGAAAATTACATTGTTAGATTGTATAAATTAATAATTGAAAAATAACAATTATTTATTTCATTAATATATTTTTTTTCCATTTGAAAATTAATTACTTGTTTAATTATCTGTTATTCGTTATCATTATCTTGGAGGTAAATAAAGTACTTGATTATTTGCTAAGTACTTTATTTTTAAGATGCTTAAATGGGTTTACAAAAGTAATAAATTAATTGTATTTATTTTTACTTAATCATAAAATTGCAATCTAATCTAACATTATTAACTGATTTTAAAATAAGGCAGTGGGTTAAGGGTTATATAATTATTATTTAGTTTATTATTTTATCAAAAAGTTTAAAACATAAAATATCTCTCTTGGAAAGTAATTTTGGGTATAAGAGAGAGAATCTGGAATACACACAATTACCATGTTCACAATAAGGCACTTGGTTGGTTTCACAATTTTTTACAATTTATTCCCACTAGTTTCAATTGTTACATCATTATCTAGGAATCATAGATAACAATCGAAACTAGTCAGAATAAATTGTAAATAATTGTGAAACCATCCAAGTACCTCATTGTAAACAACCCCTAATATTAAAAATGTTTCACCACATTATAAACAAGAACTAAATTCAACAAATGACCATGTTCATATTTTCAACCAATTCTGTAACTTTTAACCCACTGCCACATATTGAAATCAATATTATTGTACTGCAAATATTTATCATCTAAAATAATTTAAGGCAACAAGCTTCCAACTCTCAGCTATATCCAATCATTGCGTTTGTAGAATTCAGAATTCCCAATTTTTACTTTTTTCTTTTATTTAATCTAAAAACAATTATATATTTATTATGTATTTTTAAATACTATTTGCTACAAGAATAGTGTCATTATGAAATATTTGTCATCTTAAACTCCATGTTTAATTAACTAATTAAAAATTATTCTTCATTATTTTAAGAAATAATAAGTTCTTTATAGACCTATTAGTTCTAGTAGTGACATTAATCAACTGTTATAGATGATAGAGTGAAAGCAAATACACATATGTTAATTCCACAATAGTAGACAATATTAAATGGTTGAAGAAACAAAAATAATGTTAATAATGATTGAAATACATTAAATTTCTGCCAGAACACATTCCTATGGAATTTTCTTAATTGTTGGGCTGGCACTATTTTAATAAGAATTTAATTTGCGCTATTGCAATTTCTAAGTAGAATTTCATTATATTAATTGCTTGTTTTTACTAGTATATTTTTAGAATTTAATGCAATATAGTATTATGGTTCGTAATTTTCAGGTTATGGTGTTTGGGTCTACGGAGTTGTTAGTTTTTTTTTGTGTAATTTACAGATAATAACAGCAAAAGATGTCCCCCCGGCTATCCCATCAATATCTATCTCTCTCGTCTACTACAATAAATAATATTTTATATTACACACAATGATTAGGCGTCCATTAAAAAAGCATTGCATCATGCCCAGTCGATGACAGTGATTTGGATTGATAAGAGTATAAATAATACACATATAAATAAAATAGGTTTAATTTAGAGTAAGTTTTTATTTTCTGTTTTTCAATTTCGTGGTATCTCCATGCAAGAGTGTTTGGAAGTGAAGTTTTCCAATAACAGTTGTGTATGTATATAGCCATGATACAGTATTTAAAGAGAAACCAGAATTTTTTATATATATATATATATATTGCATTATGTATTTTTAACACAGGTTTTCAAAAATGAATAAAATGTTTTTGTCACTAATTATAACTTCCATTTCATCGCTAATATAAAGTTATAGAGTATGAATTAAGCTAGAGGATAGGGTCTTGTGTGTTTTTAGCTTTTGTGTAGGGTAGGACAAGAGGACAGGTCAGCTACCCACATGTCGGTAAGCTACTTATTTTCAAATTTTGAAACTTTATTAGGGACAAAAACATGTTTAGGATGTCGGTGTCAGTTTGCAACCTTGTGACATCTTACAAATTTGCCATCTTTTTGTTACCTTTTACAGACAAAAAGAAAACATAATTTTATTTTGTTATATGATGTAAAACCATAAACTGAATTAAACATTTACGAGTATACTTGCCTGATTGGAAAGATTCTGATACCTTTGGTTTTCTACGGAAGTGTTTATTTCAGTTCAAGAATTATTGTATAAAAATCCATATATATGTATTCTCTGCATTTTTAATGCATTCTGTATTTCACTTTACATATTAAACATTAATATTACATTGCCTTGTGTGTTTTTTGTATTTTTTTCAGGGTATGGCCGATTTCAGGTAAAGTATGCTGATATATCCTATGCTTTATATTGTCTCTGTTATACCAATATGCCATACATGATTATATTCAATACATGTACTGTTGTGTGTTTTAAAATCATTTGTCTTTTCCCCAAAAATAAATAATATTCCATTAAATGAATTATATAATAGTTTTAGAAAACTATGTTACTAATTATTTAATTAATAGATTTTTATATAACTTATAATAGTACACAAAATAATTTCTTGAGTGTTTTCTTTTACCATATTTCTTCGAATTAGAGGCAATTATAGTACTTTTTTGTGGTTTTTTAAACTACAGGAAAAAAATTAAACAATAAGAATGCATATGAAAAATTTTAAATTTGCTAAATGAATGCAACTTATGGTGATAATAAGATGTATAAATAACATTACGCTTAATTTATATATTATATTTTTCCAAAACCTACAATTATTTAAAAACAAACAATTTAAAATACCTAATATATATTTCAGAATTATGATTTACATTTATTCCTTTCCAAAAAGGTAATTGTGTATAATATTGTATCTTTGCTTATTGTAAAGAGAAAAAATTTCAATTTTTTTTATAAATTTTGATCTTGCACATTATTATAATTACATTTTCACTCCAAGAGAATCTGTTAAAAAAACTATTTCTTATATTACATTATAAGAAATAGTTTGTATCAACAGATTGTCTTGAAGTGAAGGTGTAAATATATAGTCGGCTTGCCGACAGCATTATAATGTAATAACAATATTGTAATATAGGAAAGAATTAAATATTTTGTTTGTATTATTAAAATTTATAATATTATTCATTGGCAATGGTTAAGAATATAATTTTTAATTGAAACACTAAGTATTATTTTAAATTTAAACTTTAAACTCTAGGAAATTGTTCAATCTACCACATAGTAACAATCAGCAATATATTCATCATTACTGTCCTTTTTTAAATTGTTTCTTCAATAAGAATAAGGCTTAGAAAATATGCACATTATTATAAAATCTTAATTTAAAATTAAAAAGTTTTGAGACTATTCGTGTTTGTCTATTCACTCATTACAAAGTATTTGTAATATTTTTGTTGTTTCGCAAATTATGATTTTGCATCAAATTGTTTTTAATTTGACAATTTGAGGGTTTGACTTCTCACAATTGAAATTACTGAAGGTTTGGATGGTAAAACAGCAGGGTTATTACCCAATGCTGAATACCACCTTATGATTCCCAATAATTAATTTACATGTAACATGAGAGAGAATAAAGTCTATTATTATTATTACTGTCCAATCTACTTATAATCATATAAATTATGATTTTTCTTGATTGTCTCTTATTCGAAACAATATGGTAATAATGTATGAGATTATTTGATAACATCTATAAAATAATGACAATTATTGTCAATTGGAATAGGTAAGATATATATTATTTGTAATTTAAGCAATTTGAATCATTTCATGTGTTTGTGTTTATTAAGTAGTGTGAAGATGTCTTTTATTGTTATTATTAACAGCATATAGCATATACTGGTATTTAAACTTTTTATTCTGACGTGTCATATCTTTTATGCATTTTTGTGTACATTTTTGACAATTTACTTTTATTGTTCTTTCCGGATAAACCAGTGTGAACGAGTAATCTTCATGTTTTGATTACTTGTTGCAGGTCTTCCAGAGACATCACATCTTTATTTGTATTTATTTCTGTGCATGCCTTATGTTTTTATTACAGTGTTTCTAATCGTAGAGGGGCTTGGTTTAATACACCGCCTAAACTGATGACAACTTGACTAAAATATAGACACTTTCAAATTTATTATGTTAACATGATACTGCTTGATTATTTATGAAATGATTCAACATGACAATTATCTTGACCCTTATGAATTTTATTAATTGCTCAGATAATGTATTAGCACACAATTAAGTAAACTAGCTATCTTATTTAGAATAGTATTTATTAGAAAATTTTTGCATTATATGGTTGCTTGGTTATTATCACATTTTTTTAAATCTAGATGTTTCTTTTCCAGCTGCACATTAAATTATTTGTCAAGATTTCAGGTGTTTTATTTAAATCCCTCTTGTTACAATGAATTCATCATTTTATGCAGTGTCATATTTGCTTGTCTCTGGATGTCAGCTAAGCTCTGCTCTGATACCTTGCATTCCCTGAAATTGTATAATTAAAAATTGTATGGTATATCCAATGGAATTAAAATCCATTACCGTAGGGCATTTATTTTTCTAGCAATTGTTTCTTTAACTCTCATATCTCTCAGTTCATGCTCAATTATGCGAGCGTAGCCATCTTCAATTTTGCTTTTATGCATTTCAATCCGTTCTTTCTCTTTCTCGTTGACCTGCTCCAGTATTTCTTTTCTATTTTGTGCTGCTTTTTGTTTACGCTCTTTTTGTTTTGCTTCTTCCTTTGCAAACACTTCATATTGCATTTTTGCAACCTGTGAAAATAAATATACGTTAACTACAAATACTAAATGTGGGCACATACTTATTCTTTTCTTTAACCTATTTAATTAAACTATGTTGTATATCAAAAAATAATAATTGACAAAAATTTCATTCTGTTATTTTCGAGTAGTTAAAAATTCAAAATAAAGAGTTTATAGAAATCGCACTTTTTTAAAACCAAAAAGGAAGTAAGCATCCAACAGGGGTTCTTTATTTTGTAGATTCAAGTTTCAATAAAGTTGGGGGAAGTGCCTCTTTTTTTTATTAAACTGCTTAAGATCTCATTGTTAATAATCTATACTGTGAGCTGGTTCAAAAATGCTTATAAGGAATGAGTGGCCCATCTCGTATAGAATTCTACTAATACACAAAGTGTATCCCTATGATGGCTTGCTTTAAAGCATTGCTACAATTGTAATAAATTTAATTATACCTAATAGAAAACTCAATAGTAAAAATGACACACTTGGTAAAACAAAATGGAAAAACCTTGTTGACCCAACGGTCTGTGTGAAAATGGAAATTTTGATTTACTACGATTCAAATGAGTTGGCCAATTTTAACTAATCATAGTTCAAAAGAGCTCAACATTTCAAACAGATTATGTGCACTAACTACTATTATTTGTATTACTTGTGCGGAATTTTACAGATTACTATTTGTTTTACAGAACTTAATTTATACTATTATACCATTTTTTCTTTGTTTCATTAACATAAACTTAAGTTTAAAGTACTTACAAGCATTTTGAAAAAGGTAAAAATATATACAGGGTTCTTTACTTTAATTTTATGTGTTATGATGTACCTAGAAATTGAAATGTGCACTACAAGCAGATCATAGAACAGTTTTGGTTTTCCATATGTATGACCATATTTGCAATTAATAAATGAACTTTTTTTTGAGTCAACTTTTTATATTTTTTTTGGGACACTTAATAAATTTTGTTGTATAGTTAAACATCTTAAAATTTTTAAATTATGTATGATGGAACACGAGTATTACTCTTCTACCAATTTAAACATTGTGTTTAATCAAGAGAGTAACAGCAAGTATTGAATATATCTTGAAATGTTCTTTTACTATTATAATTTATCTAATGCAAAACAATTTATTCAAAATTTATATTCCATCATGTTTTAGATTACAAATTTTATAATGATTTTAAATTCAAACATTGATTTGTTCGATTTTTGTCCAAAAGTGGTAATGTTAAGTTTTGGATGCACCCAAAATGTGTATTCTATTCAGTATGCAAAGAAATCATATGCCTAATTATTTTTAATGAATGGAATACTATGAAAAGACACAATTGATTATCTATCTGAGTGACATTCAAAGAGAATATTTTAATGCCAATGTTTGGTAAGTATTGCTCCCAACTAAAATCTATATGAAAATGACACATTGGGACTGAGGCTTAAAGGAAACCATGAACAATGTGTTAGTAAATATTTGTAAGATGAGGTAAGAAATGTATTTGGAAGTTTTTGAACAATTCGGGAAAAGTTTATAGAAAATTCTAAAAGTCTCTAGAAAAGGAACTTTAGAAAACTTTTTAGAAAAATTTATAAAATACTTATTGAGAAAGAGTTACTAGAACACTAGTTGGGGATTAAAGAACAATATATTTCAAATCCATGCTAAAAAATAAGAATGAATTGAAAATTAATAGTTAAAATAAATATTACAGAAAAAAGTTAAATAAATCAGAGAATTATCCTGTTCATACAATGAAAATTAAACCCCTTTGATGATTAAATCTATTGAAATAATGTAATGATAAACAAGAACAGCAAAAGTTTTCTCGTAGAAAGTGTTCTAGAATAAAGTAATTTGCATCACCAACAACATGAAAACTACAAACATTTAAATATATCATATAGCTCTTATTCATGGTTGGAATTACTTCACAGGTATTTCTGTGCAAACGGAGAATAAGAAAGGACATTTTAGGACATTGTTCACACCTCCTTCGGCAATATTGCTTGTGGCTCTGTGGTTAATATAACAAATAAGAGAAAATACTCTTCAGCAGTTTGTAAGTATATGAATAAGTTTATCACTAAATCCATTTCATTCACAAAGTAATTATTATTGATAGCAAAGTAAACAAATTACAAAAGTCAATCTTATACACTTGTATCAGTTGTCATGTCATTATAAAATATATGGAAAGATTAACTTATAAGATCAATATTGATAATTGCAACCTAAACATTAAGAGATAATATAATTTCTTAAATAATTAAGCTTTTTTTTAATTGATTCAATATGTTAACATTTATATTTATTGTTTGTCACACACAAGTTGTAAAACTGACTTTCTTATTGTTTTAGGTTTATCATTGTATCTTAATTATTATGATCATCAATGTATCTTTTTATAAACAATGAATAAACCCTATTCTATATTTTTGAATAAATTTTTCCTGGAAAAATTAATTCTGAAAAAAACAACTATTACCTAATACCATTGTTAATCAACCAGAGGGATATATTATTATTAATAAAAGTAATTATTCATCTCGGGCTTTAAAAATAATGTTTGACTCTGAAAAATAACTAATTATATGATTAAAGATGATGGGCTCACTCTAATTCTGACTATATAAATCATTAAATGGTTTGTTTTAGGTGGGGCTATTATTTTCACTTGCATTTATTGAACTAAACACGAACAAAGAAGTCAAGTGGCTTAGTCAAAATGAGATATGCATACTAAACTAATATATTAGATAATAAATTATTGGATTATTATAATCCATTATGGCCAATTACAAAAATTACTTCTTTTAAAGAAATGAAAAAAGGACGATACTAATTATATAATTTCTATAGCTACTTACTTGGCGAAGTTGTTCTTCTTCTTGTGCAATCTCAAGGGCTTGGGCCTTTCTAATATCTTCAATTTGTTTATCCCTCTCCCTTTTTAAATCGATAATTGATTGTTTCCTTTTCATCGCTTCATCCTTTTCTTTTTTACGCCACAGACGCTCAGCCTAAAACATGTTTCTAAACATTGGCACGCCGTATATCCAATACAAACCTCTTCCTGTAAACGATACGCATGCTGCTCCTGGCGTTTTGCAATCAAATCGCCTGCCCTCATCTGCAAAGCTCCTAATCTAGCAGTTTCTCGAGCCTTAGCGTCCCTGATATCTTTAGCTTCTTGTTCCAACACTGCTTCTCTTTCCGCCTTTTTCCTCATAAATTGCAGTAACTACAACCAATTCATAAATATTTTAATTTATTAATACAGTAGACGCCGCTTATTAGAATCACGGATAATGTTATCAATCGCATATTGTTATCACTTTTGCGAAGAACGGGCCGAACGTGTAATACTACATACAAAAATTTTCGTTTATAGTAATCATGATTTCGGTTTATGTTATCATTTTTACTTTCCATATATACGAAGTATATATAGGGGAAGTATTCTGATCGTGATTTTTTTTTGAATTTTTTTTTTGCGGAAATATTCGTTTTGAGGTCCCCCGAGTCCATTAAACTAATTTCTGGAAAAAAAAAAATTGTGTCTGTGTGTGTGTCTGTCTGTCTGTCCGTGGGTGCTGTATCTCAAAAACGACTGATCCGATTGAGATGAAACTTTAAATTTAAGGTTTTATCGTTAAAATCTGGAACTGAAAAGCTTTTGGTAAACATTCATAAACCGGAAGTGGGTGTTTACTCGATGCGTTTTTTGTTTTTTTCCGATATTTTTTTTAATATGAAAAATATTACAAAACTTTTCGAAGAAAAGTTCAAGAGAATGAGAAACTGAACAAATTTTGTTAAAATATATTTTTCATAAAATTCTTAACTTTCGAGAAAAAAAATAAAAATTGAAATTTTTGACATTTTTTGCCAATTGCTAATAAACTATTGAAGCAACATGAAATTTATATAACAATTAATTGTAGACAATTCAAAATGTTACGTTATTATAGTTTGTTACGTTATATATTTTTATTTAAAATAAAGTTTTGTTTTTCGGCTATTATTATCAATCGGTTATTGTTATCAAAAACCCCGAGTCCCGTTGTGATCACATTAAGCGGCGTGCACTGTAATTATAAAATCCGTTTTTGATTTGTTTTATTAAAGATAATGCCGATAAATAGGGTGCTGTAGAAGTACATAGATTTTTTTAAATTAATGCATTTCAATGAGATTTATGTATGTTCTTTCAATTAAAATATGATCATGATAAACAAGCTATGAATATAAAATAATTTAACAAATAATAATGGAATAATTAATTTTAATTTGAAAATACGACATAACTTGTAAATTTACCTTGTATAACAGATAATTATATAATATTTAACACAATTGACGAACAGATTTAACTACTCTGTGATTTACAATATTTAGTATTAGTTTTATGTTTTTGATATGCAGGGTCCATTATAAAAGTAATACACATTTTCTTGGAAAAATATATTCATGGATCGTATGAGTACATGTGCTTAAAATTCTTTAATACTCGGGGAAACAATAAAGGTCGACAAGCCAAGTCAGGGCTGTAAGGGCGCTGGGGGACCACCGAAGTATTGCTCCAGGCCAGGGAGTTGATAAGGATGAATGTCGTGTGGCTGGGGGTAGAGCCCGACCGTGTGTTTGGTGTCAGCCTTAAAGTGCGAGACTCGTCGTTTCAATCTCTTGAGCATCTGCAGGTAAAAGGCTGAGTTGACAGTTTCTGCGGCACAAACTCAAATGGATAATTCCTTGAACGTCAAAAAAGAGAATGAACATGGTTTTAATAAGACTTGCTTATTCGCGCTTTCTTGGGGCGGAGGGATGATTTTGGGTGCCACTCGCTGCTCTGCTCTTTTCGATTATGGGTCGTACTCGAACATCTAATATTTGTCTCCAGTTATGACAAAGTTAAGAAAGTCCCGATCATTTTAAATAAAATTCAACAATTCTTGACAGCGCGAAACTCGAAGTTCTTTCTGGTCTACCGTCAACATATTCGACACAATTTTCGCGCAGAACTTGCGCATTTGCAGATCCTTGGTCCCTATCCTACGTACCGCAAATGTGAAAATGTTTGGGGTGTCGGCGATTTGCTGGATGCTGAACCGACGGTCGAAAACCAATACTGCGCACACGATTTACGTCATCTTGAAGTATCTGGAATGTTTTGGTTGCATCCTTTCTAAGCCACACACAAAACTTGATTGCGTATCGTTGTTCAAACGAACACTCCATGGCGCTGTTACAATGTCGAAAAACACACTTCACGCGAAGACTCGTCTTTTCACTCATACACTCGGAACCAACTGGCGACCGGCTGCTTTGGAAGGGCAGACCCTTTAACGCAGCCGACCCCTTTCACTCCGCTTCTATGGATAGTCGCGTTACAATAAAATTATGTGCATAACTTTCATAATAGACCCTGTATGTAGTAATAATTAAAAATCATGCAACATTATTACATATATACGTCGGATTTATGTTAACAGCTATTTATTGAAATGCTTTAAAATTGTACTTCAATATAGTTTTGTGAAAATCTATTGTTAATTTATTGTCGATACATCAGGTAGATTTGTATCTATTTAGATCTAAATAGTGTGGAATACCTACCAGCACTATAAATGATTAATATATTTTTATTTATTAAAGACTTAATGTTGAATTAATGGTATAATTACCTTCGCATCCGCAATATTTTCTTCTTCTCTTTGAAGCGCCTTGTACCTCTCCAATTCAATGTTAGCCTGTTTAAGCTCAGCTTGTGTTTGCATCTTTTGTTCTTTTCTTTTTTTAGCCAACTCAACTTCCTCCTCTTTCATTGCTATCAAGGCTTTCGTCATGTTTCGCGCCTCTTCCTCCTTCTTTTCGGCTTCGATAAGCTCCTTTATCTCATTTTCTTTCAGTTGCTGCTGTATTTGTTTCACGAACCTAAAAAAACCCAAGTAAATTTTACTGCAGATTATTTATATGTTATTCTTCTAGTACGCCTGGTTGCGCTTCTCTGCTTCCTCAATTTTTTTCTTATCTTCTTTCAACCCCTCTTGGCGTTTTTTTTCCATCATCATATCCAATCTTCGTTCTTCCTCAGTCATTTCTTTTTGTATCAACTAGAAGTAATTCATTATTTATGTAATATGAACTAACTAAATATAGTTTACAATTTATTTATTTAAATATGTATATGTAAATTTAAAAACAGAAATAGAAGTTAAAAATTAAATAAAACAATAAATAAATGTAGTGTGATACTATTACGCTATTTTCATTTTGTTTGTAAATGACACTTTGAAATAAAGATATATTCTATTCTATTCTATTATTAAACTATTTGTTAAATGTGGGGAACATTTTATATCTTTTATTTATCACTTGGCGAAAATTTCTTTTATTTTTTAAGTATTTGTAATTGTACTATTATGCGTGTTAATATTTTTTAGCGTTTTCTATTAAATATATAAAAGAAGTAAGATATGTTGCAATGTTCTAAAACTATTTCTAATTAATTGAATTGAATAGTTAATCATTGATTTATAATGGTATTAAACATAGTTTTTAAAATATAATAACTTACTTGTTTTTCAGCAATCTGCGCTTCTCGAATGGCTAAACATTTTGTTGCAAGAATCACCCTGTTAATACCCTTAATTTCATCTTCTTGCTCCTGACGTAATTCATAAGCTCTTTGCAGGAGATATTGGCTCTTCTTGGCGGCGTCAGCTTCTGCCTAAATTTTATACAACAATGGTTATGAGGATTGTTTTAATTATGGATTTAAATACCCATCACTTTTAATATCCATTAATTACTTCTTAAAGAATTATGTGCTTTGTTCGCACGACGTTTCGATGAGCTCATCATGTGCCATCTTCTTCTGGTGTCTTCACTTCCTTTGGTACCCTTAAGTGAAGACATCAGAAGAAGATGAAGATCACAGAGAGCTCATCAAAACGTCGTGCAAACAAAACACACACCAGGCGGATAAATACCCGAAAACCCGCCATATCGTATATATAAATACATGATGTGCATGGATGAATTGTTAGAATAGCTAGAAAGGTATATCTGTACCTTATCATGTAACACGCACATGATAGGCCTAGATGATTTGTAGTATGTATGACGCATAGAGCGATTAGTTGCAAGCCGACTAACTTATTTAAACGTTGTTAGCTGTCCTAAAGGTAAGTGGTGACTTTCTTACTTTATTAGTGTTGTACTAATTTGAATGGAAGTGGATGTTCTCGATTTTACAGAAAATGTTTACACATTTTAACGATATCCAGTATCGTAAAACTCAATTTAAATTAATTAAATGATTTAAAAAACACAAGAATTTAACATAATTACATAATAGTTGGTGGTTAAATTTCTAATATATGGAATAATATATACCTCACTCAAAATTGATCCAACTGCAGCATTTTGTCCCAATTGCGATTTCTTTAGTTGCTCTTTACGAGCTTCGCATTCCATTATTAGTCCAATTTTCTTTTTCTCCGCTTCATCTTGCATTGCTTTTCTTTCTGCTGCCGTCAAAACCTGCAAGTATGTGCAATACGTTTATTATTGGTAGTTGTTAAATTATAATTTTTATATCATATACGTATTTTCAAACAAATAACTCAAGTAAACGCACTTCTCTATTAAAATCGTATTACAACATATTATGAGTTAGGTGTTTCACATTTTAATGAATATTTTAAGATAATTCAAGTCAGCCGCGCTATGATAACTACAAGAAACGTCATTGTAACATAATATTTAAAATAACTACTCGTACTAAAGCACCACCAGGCCTAGAATGACTTAACTATTAGTTGTCGCCACATCACTTAAATCACATTAAATGCAATGTAACGTATTTTGTGCTGTTATCGTTTATAGTTTTCTAGATACTACAAGAAATTATTACGTAAAGTAGTCTCTAGACACGTGTTTCGTTATATCACAGCTCGTCAGTAGAGCTATGCCCCGATTTTAAATAAAATCGATACATATCAAGTGGAATTGTATTTTCGTGTGCGTCTAAAAAACAATATAAGCACAAGCTAAAAAGCCTGCTCTCGAAATTTTTATGTGTAAATTAAATTAAATATTAATAGTTGGAATTGAAAATGTAGAAACAAACATTAAGTAATTTTAGGAAAAAATTAAAAAAATATATTTTCCAACACATAATTTTTGTTTTTTACTACAAAACATTTAATTTTAAGACTACAGAATATTTGTGTAATGCATTGAAATTACTTTTACAACAATTTATTTTAAAACGTAAAATAAATATATCTTTAATGTAAAAAAAGCTTCTACCTTCTATCACACACGAGTTTTATTACGTTAACAATAGTTTCAGAAACTCTGCTTGCCATTATCAAAATAATACTTTTCATACATCATATAACTGTTTTGTTGACAGATTGGTGAGTACATATTTTTAGAAACTTTAAACTTAAAATTGAAATGATAATTATTCAATTTAAAGTCTGGAAAAACACTTCCGGTGTTATTACGCACGAGCCGTCTTGGATCTTTACATTTTCAAATACAGATTTTTTTAATTAAAACATCCCTTCTTATTTTGGTCCTTAAAGTTTAGTGATATTTCTTCGCAGGCCATTGATATTGGTATCCGAAGTAACTTGTACATTTCGATGCGATGCGTAATAAGG
This sequence comes from Ontholestes murinus, assembly GCA_963969525.1. Lineage (NCBI taxonomy): Eukaryota > Metazoa > Arthropoda > Insecta > Coleoptera > Staphylinidae > Ontholestes > Ontholestes murinus. Next base: position 31,251,229 of record OZ018396.1, read on the forward strand.
TTCTAGCATATCGCGTTTTTCTTTAGTTGAAAACGGCATTTTGTTATAAATATATACCAGTTTTAGAACTGTGGGTCAGGATAAGCGAAATTCAGTCCGAGTGTTAAAAATTGCTTTATTAAACAAAAGCTTAGCTGTTATTTCAAGGCACTCTTTGCAAAAGCAGTATTTTTGGGTTTTCGATCAAACTGCTAGACCAAACCCCAACACATCACCAAAAATATAAAAATCCAAAGTTGATGATGTTTACCGAAAATTGAAGCCTCGAATTTTTATTATGATATCGTCACGTTATAGAGCGTAGTAAGTGGCAATGAAAAACTGTTAATTGTTTTGAAGTATATCTTCAAAGAGTCTCGAAAAATATAAAAAAGTTTTTTTGAAAATTTAGAGAGAGGCAAACATCTTTATTGATAATTGAATACATTCGTTATGTACAATATAATCGTGATTGATTTTTATTACGGCTATCGACCCATGGTCTTTCTGCCAAGAAAATTTAGATTTTTTCGGATATCTTCGGAAGTAGTCGGAATAAATTATGTTTCAAAACGGCATTATGTTATACTCCAGATTGGGAAACTTTGCCCTAATTTAACCGACCTTGTCACTTTCTAACCAAAAGCTAATGTCATTTCTTTTAAAACAATAAATTGCCAAAATCTGTAACAGAAATGAACTTAATATACATAGTAAAAATATATTGTTTTCAAGACACACATATTACTAAATTCAAAAATATTTTTTGTGAGATGTATAAGGTGGCGCATAAGTAATGTCATAGTTTTAATTGGCCTCCATTTATGTCATAGTTTTAATTGGCAGATGCTAAACGAGTTTTTTGCTGTAAGTTGCTGCATTGGGTCTCGATCTCTCGATCATTGTTTTTTTCAACAGGACGGGGCAACCGCTGACACAGCTTGGGTAACTTTGTAGATTTTGAGACACTAATTTCCAGGTCGATGATCTCCCGTTTTGGAGAATTGAACTCTCCGACCAGATCGCCAGATCCAACAACACCTTTGGAGCTTTTTAAAATCTCGCGTTTACCACAACAAACCATAAATCTTGCAAGATTTGAAAGCTAACATTGAAGAAGAAATCGCCAATTTGGAGCCAGATGTTTTGCGAGCAACAATTCAAAATGCCGCAAAACGAGCGCAATTATGCATCAACTCGGGAGGTGGCCATTTGATCGATATATTTTTTTCCAAGTAATGTAACCAATAAAACACTTTCAAATAATCTTTTGATGAACACAGAGCTTTTTTTCATTTATAACAAAATGGCAGCCAATTTAAACTATGACATTACTTTTGCGCCACCTTGTATATATGAATACTTTTGGACATGTTTGTCTAAATGTTTTCAAGAGTGTTTCTCTGTTAAAAATACGCGAATCAATAGAAAGTTAATAATAAACATATTCCATGGCATACTAATGAGTATTTATTCAGTTTGTTTTGCCAAATCACCATGGGCGGATATAGCATTCAACAGCACATGCAAATGATATTTTAAATCAAAATAGGTGTTCTATTCGGGCCCATTTTACAGTCTCCATAATCGTCCTACAGAGAGGACTATTTGCACAGTTCAGTAAATAATGTACGACGAAACGCAAGATCTGTCCTTGAGAGTAAGCAGGAGAATCCGAAGCAGTCGATATAGCGGAGAACTTGGTCTTTCGCAGACCACAACTTTTGCGTCATAACTTGGGCCTGCGCCCGTAGAAAATCAACTGACCAGTTGCTGAAGGTAAATGACCATAGACATCGACGTGTGTTTGCCTAATGGGCCTTGAAGCAGTTGGAAGCTGACCCTAACTTTCATCAAAACATCTTCAGCGATGAGGCCCATTTCTGGATGAATGGGTACGTCAACAAACAAAATTGTCCGAAAAGTCACTGTTTGGAGTGGATTTTGGGTTGGCGGCGTCATCGGTCCATATTTCTTTGAGAATGACGTTGACGATAGCTATAGGTCGATGATTACCAACTTTCTTTGGCCTGAATTGGATGACACCAACGACATATGGTTTAAACAGGACGGCGCTGCGTGCCACACAGCTCATGCCACATTGGACATTCTGTACGAGCGATTTAAGAGCATGGTCAGCTTGCGTGGAGGTGATGTAAACTGGCCATAGAGATCGTGCGATTTTACTTACCCCCTTAAACGTTTTCTTGTGGAATTTTCTTAAGTTGCAGATCTATGGGAATAAACCACAAACCAAAGCGGCCCTTAAAGCCAACATATCCCATGCCATCGGTCAAATTCACTCTGATTGTTGCACCAGAGTAATGGAAAATTGGATATTTGCGCGGACATTTGCACAATGTTACATTCGATACATAAAATGGCATCGATAGGCCTTTCGAGCGAATAAAAAATATCTATGATAACTTTATTTGATTTAAATTTAAAGTTATGAAGACCCTATAGCAATAGTAATTAAATAATCTCACAATCAAATCTGTAAACATCTGTAGACACGTGTTTCGATCTCTCGATCTCATCAGTACAACTTTTATATAAAACTGATTTTAAATACATACAAATAAAAACAATTACTAAAACAAATATAATGAAAAGTGCATGTGCGGTACTGCCAATAATGAAATCTTATTATATTATCAATGTTATTGTATAGCAAAGTGCTAAATAAAGATTATTATTATTATGGACTGATGGATTAGTGAATTGTACAGAAATAAAATAATCCATTTATGTTTTTTGAATCATTTATTGCAGACGATATTATCGAACCAATACAGAGATTAAAAGTCAAACCTTCTACTAGTCATGATGAAGTCATGGGCATTTAAAAATATCAAGTAGACGGCATTTATACTGACTTTTCAATCGTGTCTACAACAACATATTCTTTAATAAAGAATTAGAACGCCAGTAAACATAAAAATAATCCCCTGTTAATCTAATTTTCAAAATAATTTCCGAAAAGAATTTAGAAGAAAATAATTCAAATATTTCATGTATTATAAAGAGCAAGGTTTGGAAATTATAAATGAAAAATGATATTGGCCAAATGTCCACCATGGCCACGCTTACAAATGTCGATTCTTTCATTAAAAAAATGCATTCACTTTAGCAAATTGGCTAATTTATTTCGTTAATAACGTCACTGATTTTGAGTTTTAAGGCTGAAATATATTCAATTGACTCTGTAGTTAAGGTAGCCTTCAAAAAAATAATCCAGCCGATAGTTCCGGCCACTTAACAGCTGAATTTTCTGAAATTATGCGATCGTGAAATTTGTTTTGCAATAAATTTATTGTTTCGGTGGCTGTGTGACTTGAGGCATCGTCATGATTGAAACCACGTGTTTCACATCAATTGCGTTAATAAATTCCGCTATGGGTAAAGTTAGCAAAAAGTATTTTATGGAGAAAATGTTAAATAGGTTTGTTTAGATCAATGCACTTGTTGTATTCCATGTTTTTATTTCCAGTTTTCTGAATTTGACAATTCAACGCATTAAATATTTAATTTTGAAAATTATGGCGAACTCTATATTTTCTCGTATTTCATATAAGTGTAGGGCGAATAAAAGTAAGTATTATGTATTACAAGTAACTTACGTATGCTTGTTTTTTAAGTCGCTGGTACTCCGTTTTTGGAAGAATTCCAGGTACATCGAGGGGTTCATGTTTAGGAACAATTAAATCCCTGATGTCATTCGCCTGCCGTAATTCCACCAATTCTTTTCCATCTTTAGTTGTTGACATTTTTTTGTGAATGTATTGGCCGTGAATCGTGTGGTTGCATTCAGATGGACTAGAGTAGAATTTGTAAAAATTACAGGTATTACAGTATATTACTTATTATTATTATTATTATTTACCTGTGGTCGCCCATTTTCTTCTTAAATTGTGGAATACCTCTCGGTGCCATATTAAAACTGGATAATATAAAAGAAGTAAACGTAAATATGACAAACGTCCCAACAAATATTATGTTGGATACTATAGCAACGAATGCGACGTCTTAGAAGGGGCATTGTGTAATTTGGGGGAACGTTGTTGAATCAATAAATGGTTGATTACTACTTTCTATTGTACTGAGTGTTAGCATCGTTGCTATTTATGTACACTTTTGACAACCAGAGGATAAATGGCGTCAAATCTTAAGCAACTATAGGATCCGGTTTGGTTCGGCTCATTCTCAAAACAAAACAAAAACTTCTTAGTTAAACCTCAAGCCTATAATTTGCATCAAACTGTAAATTTGTTATATAATGTTTATTGGTTATTTAGACAAAACTTTAAAAAATAAAATATCCTAATTATCAAATTAACGATCAAAACTATTAACAACAGCTAACGGCACATCACAGAAAAGTATTCTTGGCCCATTCATGTTTATATTTTTATAAACGATATTTTCGAAAATTTACCACAAAATTGTAATATAATAAATGATACCAATTTATTGACATTTATGGATGTAATTAATACTGGTAACATTATTATGTAGTAATTGAAACATGGTTTGAGGATAATAAATTAATTTTAAACAAATCTAAAACCTCATGTATAATATTCAAAAGTAATCAGACACAATAAAATTAAATTCAGTTTTATATAATTTAACAAAAAAAATGATGTTAGCATTGTGAAGCATTGTGATTTTAGACCACATTAATAAACTAAGCAATAAAATAAGTAGCACAACTTATGGCTTAAGAATTCTTTGAATACAATGTAACGAGGTAAAATTTAAAAAATGCAAATATTGGGTCTTATGAGATATGCACTTATTATTTTTTATTCCATAAATAAATAAAATATAATTCTATTATTTTTAAATATAAACAAAATAATATCACACCCGAAATAAATATAGCACATATAAAATCATAATAATATATTTTGTAAAATTTGAAACAGATTTTTGTAACTAAATTTATTAAAAAACGATTTTCTTTGCTTTTTAATAATATTGTCAATATTAATATCCATATATCAATGAATATGTAATACAGCTAACTCGGTTAGACTTTTTTAAGACATATCATAGTGGCTCGCAGCCACCATTTGAATCTTTTCAGTGCAGAAAAACTTATTTCTGCAGAAGCAACGCTAACAGAAGAGTACATAATATTTGTAAAATTATTTTTATGTTCAGTAAATATTCGGGTCATATTTTCTGTATACATCTAAAGCATTTTCTGGTAATTGTTCTTTGATTTTCTTTTTTTTTTGCCATTGTAATTTCCAAAATGCCAATTCAGACTTAATTGCTATTGCACATGTTACGTTTTCAGGTAAAATTTTATTTAAATATGTTACAACAGATTTTGAAGTGACATCTAAATAAAACACTAGGTATTGTTGTGTTAAATTTTAACAAATTCATCGTGTCTTTATTAAATCTGTATTGCAGATCTGTAATAATATTATTCAGGAGAGGTAAATATATATTAATTCGATAATAATCCTCTGTTCAGTTCAGAGGAACTTAAAACAGCGAACCATGTACATGCAAAAGTCCATAAAAAAGTAAATAAGTAGTGTTAAAATATATAAAACTAAAAGGAAGTGGGAAATAAAGAAACAAATGAGTACAAAAAGAGAAAGAGATATCGACAGCCCTAATTATGGATTCCAAGGATTCCAAATGAGCAATGGAGAATAGAAAAAGATAGAAAAACGAAGCAGTGAAACAAAACGTTGTCATAACAACAGGATACAAAAATAAAACAAAGGAAGATGAAAACAGAAAAAAAAAACTCACGGAGAAGGAAAATCTAAATATATCTAAGAACGATGTGATAATGGAGGAATTAAAGAGCATGTTTAAAGACTGAGAGAAATGACAAAGAACTAAAAGAAGAGAGATAGCAAAAAATATACAGGGGAAAGTATGGAGATGAGAACAGAAACGAAAATGGAAAAACAATTATAGAATTATGTATAGCAAACAACCTCATTGTGACAAACACAAAATTCAAATACATACATAAACACACTAGAGAAGTTAAACCAAGAAAAGAGAAATAAAAGACTACTCCTTAATAGACGCAGAAGAATGGAAAAGGTGAAAGATGTTAAAGTAATAAGACAAGCTGAAATAGGGAGCGACCACTACTTGGTAAAAATATAAATTAACACAGAAGCTGAAAACTTGAAGTATACGAAGTCGAAAACAATAATAAAAAACACATAAAGCCAAAAATTGAAAAGAAAGAAACTAGGAATGAATACCAATCAAAAATATAGAAAAAGACAAAATAGAAGGAGAAAAGAAAAATATCAAAGAAATCATAAGTGAAGCAGCCCAAGAAAGATGTGAAACAATCACTACATCAAACAAACAGAGGAAGAAAAACAGGTGATAGTCAGAAGAGGTAAAACAATTTGTAAAAACAAAAGAAGAGAATTGGAAAACTTAAACAAGGAAACAAGGAAAGAATAAGATTATAGAAGATACATAATAGCAAATAAAAATGTGGAACAAAAATTCAAGATAGCAAAAAAGCAATCCTGGGAGCAGTTCGTTAAGAAACTGAAAGAAACGTTCACATAATGAGCAATTAAAATACATTAACCCAGCCAAGTATAAAAGATAAAAACGTAAATATAATAACAGAAGAAAAGAAGATATTAGAAAGATGGAAATAATTCTTTAATGAAATAACCAAAACAGACCAGCACGGAGATATAGAAGGTGAAACAAATGGAGGAATCAACGAAATAAGAATCGAAGAACTGGAGGCAGCAATCTAAAAAATAAAACTAGGAAAATCTCCAGATATAGATGACATCACAGCCGAAATAATGAAATATATGTGGAAAGGGGAAGGAAGAATTCTTGGAAATAGTAAATGACATTATCAAAAATCACAAGATACCCGAGGAATGGAACAAGGGAATTATAATATCCATACACAAAAAGGAGACACAAAAATATATGATAACTACAGAGGTATTACACTCACAATCAAACCAGGGAAAATTTTTACTAGGTTAATAGAAGCAAGAATAATAGGAAAATTAGATCAACAGCTGGGAGAAGAACAACACGGATTCAGAAAAATAGAAGCAAACAAGATTTAATACACATAATGAGACAATTAACAGAAAAGATGATTAAAAAGGGAAAAGATTTACACATATGCTTCATCAACCTAAAAGAGCGTATTACAGGGTAAGAAGAGAGGACATATGGGATATACTCGAGACAAGAAGGATAGAAAAAACATTATAAATATAATAAAGAAATAACAAAAATAAAGTAAGAATAGGAAATAAATAATCAGAGGAGTTCAAGACCAAAACAGGACTGAGACAAGGATGTATATTAACCCCGAGTTAAATTCCGGATTATGGAATATGAGTTTTTAAAAAGTAACTTTTATTTATTTCACAAAATGATTACTAATTGATTACAATGATTGATTATATGTATTAGAACTTTATAAAACACTTAATTATACTTAAAATTAGTTTCGCGATTTGAGCGAAGTGCGAGCCGATCGATGTTAGGGACTGAGGCGCGCCGCTCCGCAGCTTCCTTATATCTTCTTAGAGATTTTGTGGATGTCAGCATTTGGGGCATCATAACACCCCCGGCATAAGTGCGGAAACATCCTCTGGCATGACTCATGGAATCCAGGGTTGTTTTCCACAAGTCGTTGGTTCTTGGTTGGGTCGATCCGTGGTTGAAGATTTCTTCCTCCAGATAGAGAAGGATTTCTTGTTCCGAAGGTATCTCGTGATGAGTGTGAAGAGGCCTACGATTAATAATACGTAAATAATTATGGTCCAAATGGAAGGAGGTTGACCATGGATTGTGTTTGATTTCTTCAGAGTTTTAAGGTCCTCTTGAAGCTTGACTAAGTCGTCGTTGAGTCCAGTTATGTTTGTCGCATGGATTTCGTTTAGTTTTGTAAACTGCATTTTCCATTTTGCAGGTACAGCTTTTTCTTCGGAGAATGTTAATTGAGGAATGTTCGGTCTTCTTGAAATCTTTCTTTCTTGGAAACTGGTCAATGAATAATTTTGTATGTGCAGAGAGCATCCTGGGGTTACTCTTGCGATGTAGGTTCCGTTGATTGCATCTAATTCGGTTTGTTTGTTGCACTTCTTCTCGATTTTCTGAGTAGAGGGCAAAACGATGATCCATAGGTTTTCATGAATTTGCTTGATCCAAGTTGCATCGAGTGTTTCAAAACTGTGTACGCATTTTTCGTAATGTAGAGTGTAGGATAATAGCTGAACTTCGCATGGTGAATCCTGGGTGATCCGTAGACTGTTGGTAGCTTGACATAGAAACTGCATTGCTTCTATTTCCTCGCATGATTTGCTGATTGGTACAAATCGTTCACCATTGATTGCCAATAGGTTATGATTTGGTATTATATAGTGGAATGTGTTATTGTTTCCTCGGATTGGTAAGGGATATAAATGGTAGTAGACGTATTGGGAGATTTCTGTCAGAGGGATCTCTAGGAGAAATATAATGGAATTTCTTTTGACGTAAGCTCTAACCGTAATAATTCTTTCAATAATATGAATGTTTTCTGTCGTGGGTTCTCGTGGTAATTTTTCGTTGTGGAGAAGTTGGTTTAATTGTTTCAGTTCGTAAATAAGGTTTTTAGTGTCCATCATCGAGGGATGATATGTATTTAATTTGGCGAATGTAACAGCGTTAACGAGTGAAGATAAGATGTCGTTTGTGTTATCTATTAGAAAATTCAGTTGATTAAAAATAGCGAAGAGAGTTATTCGTTGAGATTCTTCCAATTGATAAAATGTAACATTTTTAATAGATTGATTTAGTTGCATCATTCTTGAGGTTAGCACTAACTGATTGCTCCTTAGATCTGCTATTGTTTGATTAAATTCATTAATTGTTTTTATTGATACAGAGATCTGTTTTTCCATTATAGCTTCGATTTTTGATTGTGACTGAATTATATTCTGAATTTCTTTGTCGTACCTTTCGGCATCTTCGTTATCTAGATTTCCGGTAATCCTATTAATTATTTGTCCTAAAATATTAATGGCTCCTCTTTTAGTTCTACGAGGTTCCTTTTGGGGTAATAGTTGTTCAAGTTGCTGTAACATTTTACTTCTCTTCGTGGATAGTATGGATATATAATTTGCCATTTCTCTGCTGTAAAGATTGCTGTGAGTTCCATTTTTAAAAGTAGTTATCCAATTATCGCAATTATTATTGAGAGTTTCAATTTCTTGTGCCAAATGGTCGAGATGATATATTGTTGTTATTTTCCATTGGTTGGTTTTGATTTGGGCTTCTCCTAATTTTACTGGGAAAAGACCTGTATCGTCATTGATGGCTTCTAGGGTAACGTCGCATCTGATGTTAATGATATAATATCCGATACATCTGAAACAACAGAATGTTTCAAGTTTCTTGTGTGGAATTTTCTGGTTCTTGTTTTTGTTTTAACTTCTACAGTCGAATCGTCATTAATTTTTATTATTTTATAGGGGCCAATATAGGGGTTAACTAATTTGTTTCTACCATTATTTTTAACATATACTAATTCGTTAATTTTGAAAGGTTTTGTCTTAGCGTTTTCTTGAGATTTTTGTACATATTTTTCTTTTTGTTCGATGTTTTTCTGCTGGATGGATTTGTAAAGGTGTTGAAGTCGTTCTTTATAATCAGATACATATTGATGATAATATTCTTCGGAGTAAAGCAGATCCATGGGGTCTCTTAGCGAAGTGTGACCAAAAACTAGTTCCAGTGGTGTAAAGCCAGTTGGTTTTGATATGGTGTTGTTGTACGCTATGACGGCTAACTTCATTTGTTGTTCGATAGGTTGCTTTTTTCTTTCTTCGAGACATCTGATTTGCTCAAGTATTGTTGAGTGGAATCGCTCGATGTTTCCTTGTGAACTAGGATTTGCAGGTGTTCCAAAATGTATTTTTATTTTATGGGCTTCAAGTAATTTCATGATGAGGTCATTCTTGAATTCTTTTCCGCTGTCAGAACTTATTTCTAGTGGTGTTCCGTAATATTTAAAATATTCCAATAGTCCGTTAGCTACTTCGACAGAATTTGTGGATGTTAGTGGTATTGCTTGACCTAATCGAGAAAAGGTGTCTATTATCGTTAAGAATTTTGAATTCGCAATTGTAAATGTATCCATGAACAATTTTTGAAATGGTTTGTCCGGAGTTTTTGTAAGTTGTAGAGGTGGCAAGGTGGGATGCCGGTCGTATTTGCTTTTATTACAAATCATACAGCTATTAATATAATCTGTTACCATTTGTTTCATATTTTTCCAGTAACATTGTCGTTTTAGTTGAGTTAGTGTTTCTACTATTCCTCGGTGATTTCTTTTGCCAGTGTGGTGCGTTGTTATTAATTCCAACTGATCAGCTTCGTTGCTTATTACGGTGACCCTTTTTGTACATTTAATTAATTTTGGTCCTTTATCATTAAAAAGTTGAACATAAATTTTACAAAAATGAGGATAGAGTGTATCGTTTTCGAAATATAAATAGTGTTTTCCGGGTCCTATTAAATATTCCTTCATGAATTTTGTGATTTCCTCTTCTAAATTTTGGGTTCCTATTTTTACTTTGAATATTTTATTTCCGTCTTCGTTTGATAGATCGACTTTCGTGTCAGTAGTAGTGTGGCTCAAAAAATATTGTTTTTTCTTATCGTTTATAATATCGTCTAAGATGGTGATTCCTCGTGTAGGCTCAGGTTGCTGGTTAGAGTGTATGGTGTTACTCGTACTGTCTTCTTCGTTCGGTAGCAACATTGGGGTTTCTCTGTCTGCTGTTGATTGTTCTTGTAATTCTTGTCGTAACATTGTTAGATTCTTACCAGTGGGGCCAGGTTGTTCTTCTCTTGCAAATGATGTATTTAGTAAATTTTGTGGATCCAAGGTATCCCCTAATTCTAGTTCTTCAATAATCTGGTCTAACATTCGTTGTGTTTCTGGATCTGGGTTAGGAGTTAAAGAAATCATATCGTCTTCTATCGCATACAATTGTTCTTGGGTAATTCTCGATAAAGCGTCTGCATTTGTGTTATATTTTCCTTTTTTGTAAATAACTTCGAAATCATATTCTTCCAATTTTAATTTCCATCTTATTAGTTTTGAATTAGGCTCTTTTAATTTCCACAACCATACTAATGGTCGGTGATCTGTATAAATTTTAAAATGTCTGCCGTAAACATAGGGTCTAAAATATTTGACTGCATACATTATTCCAAGTAATTCTTTTTCGATCGTTGAATATTTTTGTTCGGTTGCGCTTAATGTTCTGGAAGCATAACTTACTGGTTTGTCTTGGCCAATTTTACCTTGCGAGAGGACAGCTCCTAACGCTATATCTGACGCATCTGTTGTAATAATGAATTCCTTTGTAAAGTCGGGGTATTGAAGTATTGGCTCATTCATCAATAAAACTTTACATGTCTCGAATGCGTTTATATATTTATTATCTAATTTAATTTGGGATCCTTTCTTCAAACAATTTGTAAGCGGTTTTGTGATTTCCGCAAAATTTCTAATAAATTTTCGATAGTATCCAACGAGTCCTAAAAATGCTTTAATTTCCTTTTGTGTTTTCGGTAGAGGGTAATTTTTGATTGCATTGACTTTTTCTGGATTCGGTTTTACGCCGTTTTCCGTAATTATATGACCTAAATATTTAAGCTCTTTTCTAAGAAATTCACATTTTTCCAGTTTAACTTTAAAATTTGCGTTTTCTAGTCTTTCAAAAACTTTATTCAATTTTGCTATATGTTCCTGAAGTGATACCGAGTAAATAATTATATCATCTAAATAAACCATGCATGTATCTTCTAATAGTCCTTTCAATATGTTGTCCATTAGTCTTTGAAATGTCGCTGGGGCATTTTTTAACCCGAACGGCATCCTTTTAAATTCGAAATGTCCTTGTTCAGTTGAGAAAGCGGTTTTTTCTCTGTCAGCTGGGTCCATCTCCACCTGGTGGTAGCCGGACGCTAGGTCTATACTGCTGAAATAGTGGCATCTACCCAATTTATCTAATATATCTGCTATATTAGGAATTGGATATTTATCTTCTATCATCCGATCGTTTAATCGCCGATAGTCGATAACCATTCGTTTCTTCGTTTTGCCATTGGTAGTTCTTGTGACGATATTCACAGGACAACTCCAAGGTGATATGCTTTCTTGAATGATGTCTTGATCCAGAAGTTCTAAAACTTGATTTTTAATTTCCCTTTTCGTTTCAATTGGCTGTCGATACATTTTGACATAAATAGGTGATTGATCCTTTAAATTTAGTTTATGTTTAACGCAGTGCGTGAACGTTAATTTTTGACCTTCGATGTAGAATATATGTTTGTATTTTTCTGCGAGTGCTCTAATAAAGGCTTCTTCTTCGATGTTCATTCCAGTGGTATTCAAATTTTTATTCACGTTTTCTCTTTGTATCTCGTCCAAATTTAAGTTGTAATCGATATCCATTTCTTCGTATCCGTAAATTTCGTTAATTTCATCTACTATTTGGGTTTGAAGGGAGTCACAAATTTTAATATTTTTCTTTTCTTGAGTGTAATTAATAGCAATAACTAAAGCTTCATGATTAACTGCTTCAGCGATTGATTCTTTCACAATGATTCCTGGGCGAAATTCAATTGGTGGTACGTAAATAGTTCCCTCCTGTACATTGACTGGTATTTTTATTATTCTCGCCTCTAGTGGTTCGAACGTAAGTTTTTCTGTATTTAAATTTATAGGGATATTTGCATTTTCAGTTATAAGTAATTTTTTACGAATATCAAGAATTGCTCCGAGTTTGTTTAAAAGATCGATTCCGATTAGTCCATCGAATTTTTTACTAAAATCGAATCTAAAAAATGTATGTTGAATGTTTGTTTTAAATATTGGTGGAATTTCTAAAAATATTGCATCATCATGTTTAGTTGTATTATGAGCTGTTTTGATTATAAATGGAATTTTGATCGCATATTCTTTAAAATGTTCGAAAAGTTTAGAATTAATAAGCGTTTTCGTTGATCCGGTATCTATAAGAAATTTAAGTCCTGAACATGTGATATAGGGCAAATTACAATTTATATTATTTACGTCGATTATTGCTGTTTCGTCGTTTAGTTCGTTTATTATTTCTTCTTCGTAGATAGGCTGATGAAGTGAAAATTTTCTTCAAGGTCTTTATCGAATTCCTCGTCGTAATCGCAATCTGTGTTTATATTTTCGTCGTTCTGCGTCTCATCGTATGGTATTTCCTCGTTATCGTCTTGATAGTACAAGTGCTGACCAGGGTCAGGTGTCCATCTAGGTCGCTTGTGTTGTTGCGCGGTGCCTGACGATGCTCGCTTCTGCGAACTGGGGTCGATTTCCATTTGCGTGGGTTTGGGCACACTTTTTTGCATTATTTGAGCAGGAGTTTTAATAAATGATTGAGATGATCTTTGATTCGCGTTGTTTGCTTGATTATAAAACGGTTTTTGATTTGCCTGGTAGTGTTGATTCAAATTAGGTCTTGGTGTATATTGATTGATTGCCGAAGTTGATGGCATATTTTGTGGCTGAATAAAATATGGTTGCATTATAGGTGCCGACCGTGGTACGTAATGATTAGGTTGTTTATTCGGGATGCGTGATTTTTCTTGAGATAATCTTGAATTTACTCGTTGTAAATTATTTGCGCGTCCTGCACGGTAATTAAAATTCTCTACTTCGATGACGTGACTCATTGCTGTTTCTAGGTCGCGGGGTTGCTTTACTTGCACCATTATTCCCGTTACATGATCTATTTCAAGTAATCCTTGCAGATAAATTTGTAACGCCGTAGTTTTGTAATTGTTGCTTTTCAAAAGCCTGCTATTCGCGTCGTTGTCTCTTAATTTTACTTGAGTCAACAAAAGTTGTAATGTTTCTTTTATGCGAGCGCCAAAATTATATGAACCCTCGTTTTTATTAGGTCGAATCTGTGCTAAGTCACCAAATAAACATGATTCGGACCGTTGATCGCCGAAATGATTTAACAATAAATTTTTCAATTCTCGCCATGTGGTGGTTTCTTCGTTACTGCTCACGGTTTTTAAAGCTTTTCCTTTTAATTTTCCTTGAAATATTCTTAATAATAGAGCTTGAATTGCTGGATTTGGTTCTTGTAGAAAAGTTGTAACAAGAAATTCGCACGCCGATATGTAAGCATTTAATACGTTCGCGTCTCCGTCAAAATTTGGAATTGTGTCTTGATAGACGTTGGTTATATCTTTTACGGTATAAGGCATGACTCTTAGGGAGTTTAGTAGTTGGGATAAGTGATCGATGTCAATATTGTTTTGGGACATGAAATGATTTGGCAATGTAGTGAAAGTTTGCACTTACATTAGCAGAACTGGAACCATCTTGTAGATAATCCAAGTGTAGTCCAATTTGAATAATTTTGGATTTAAATTCACTTAACTTGAGTTTGTTCTTTGCACTTTCGATTGTGTTCGATATCTGATCGAATCGTTGAGACGAACCGCCGATTTTTAGACGTTACAGATATCCTGTTCGCAGCGCCAGTTAAATTCCGGATTATGGAATATGAGTTTTTAAAAAGTAACTTTTATTTATTTCACAAAATGATTACTAATTGATTACAATGATTGATTATATGTATTAGAACTTTATAAAACACTTAATTATACTTAAAATTAGTTTCGCGATTTGAGCGAAGTGCGAGCCGACCGATGTTAGGGACTGAGGCGCGCCGCTCCGCAGCTTCCTTATATCTTCTTAGAGATTTTGTGGATGTCAGCATTTGGGGCATCATAACACCCGTTACTATTTGCATCACTTAATGACGAAGCAATAAGAAATAGCAAACAAAGAGCCGAAAGCACAAAGATAGGGTATAGAAATATTAAAAACTGTTAAAAATGCAAATATGTATTAATGTTTGCCGACGACATAACATTAATAGCAGATTCAGAAGAAAACCTGGAAATATTCAAAAAAGAGCTGGAAAAGATAAATATAATATCATCAAAAGAGAGCAATCACAAAATAGGATTTAATACCTGGGATCAACAATAGAGGAAACAGGGAAGATAGAATCAGAAAAAGATGAAAAACTAGGCAAAGCAGGAATGATCTACAACACAATAAAGAAAACATTCTTAGAGAAAAAAGAGATTGCAAAAACAATAAAAACAGAAGTATATAAAAGACATTAACTGCTATATATAGTCCATCCGTTGGATGTTCCGTCCTACGTCACAAAATATCGCTTCGAGAAACGACACAAAAACATTCAGTCTAATAAAGTAAACCAAATGCGTTAGAAAAAGAACGCACTGTAAAACTTTCGTTTTTTGAAGCGATAGTTTGTGACGTAGGACGGAAGATCCAACGAATGGACTATAGTAGTGAATCGTGAGTAACCACAGAGAGTAATAACAAAAAAACCAATGCAATGGAAATGAGATACCTAAGAAAGATAGAGGGAATTAGGAAGACCAAGGGTTGGAACGAGCAAGTACATCAAGCATCAAGCAGCGGAAAGAAAAGGAATAGAATGGAAAGAAATAAGAAAATAGCACAAGCTACGCAACGGTGGTAAAGAAGTGTAAAAGAAATTAACTGAGACATATTGTAGAAAATAAGTCTGACACCCATACTGGATAAAAGGGAAAAAGATAAATAAAAATAATCTGCTATAATAGGTTTATCCAGGTTTGGTCTATTCCTCTGGCATTTGCTAATTCGCGGTTTTGTCATTTAAATTTGTAATTCGTTTAAAATATTGACTGCATCATTATACATTGTTTAAAAGATGTGGCAGTATTTTTCCCCTTGTTGGATAAAACATCAATAGTGTTATTTATAAAGTTATTAGAGCAAGATTCATTTTATTTATTCTATTTACTCAAAGTCACTGTATTTCAAGAGACATTTGTGAAATATGTTTAATGGTTTTCCAAATGATTTTTTAAAGTTGTCACCAGATGCAATTCGAAATGTAGAATTTCACAAAAATTGCCCTCGTTTGTAATAGATTTTGTATTTAAGAAAGAACCAGCAGCACGATGATCTCGTAAGGGAATATAATATTTTTATAACACAACATTTTTACCTGATAATTTAGAATATTGAAATACTGTCTGAGATATGGCACTTGTTGGTGCAACCCACCAAATTTTGTAAAAAAGAAGCAATATTTGCAAAAGAATCTGTTTAAATGATTCGAAAAGATTAACCAATTAAATTGTCTAAAATGTTTTCCAGACAAGTAATATTTAATATCCTTCCTCCTTTTTATGTACAGAATAGGGTAAAACAAAAGTATCTTTTACAATTTAAAATTCGAAATTTCTCAATTTCATTAACATTACTAAATTTAACTATATGAATGTAAATTTCAACATTACTATATGTACATGTTGTATGCTTCTTTTTCTCATGATGGGAACAACCTAGTGAAGATTTCTACTGCTAAATGTCAATGAATATGTAGATAAATGATTTAAATTGACTGTTGACATAGATCGATCTTTATTTGTTGAAAAATCGTGTTTTTTAATTTTCTGAACAAATGAATCCAACGTAGATTATCAATTTTCATTTACTAATTTAATTACAACAAAAATCAGAAATAAATTAATTTAAAAGAATGCATATATTATTCCTAAAATCAAAAAAATACCTTATGTATAATTGATCGAATTATAATAAATTGGTAATTTATCAGCAATCACTAAAAATTTAGAATTTACATGCGACGTGTAAACAGTTTCGGTTTCTATCTTTTACATTTAAACCAAATAAGACAAGAAATATTATAAATTAAACTAAGAAATGTGAATCGCGCTCTTTTAATGTAAAACAATGTAACGATTTACGATACCAAAGAGGCGAATAGTATCAATATATCAAATATATTAGAAAGGGGAACCCCCCGTGCAAAGGGAGTCATCACTTTTCTAACGGTGCTTGCGCAGATAATTTTAATTTGTGTACATGGAAAAATGCACTGTCATAGATCGCTGACTAGAATTACCAACAGTTATAAAACTTATAACTTGTTTGTTTGAAATATTAGTAATTTTTAAGAATAAACAAAATAAGCGAATAAATAATTCTTAGGGGGGGTAATTACCCAATTACCCCCCCCCCCCCCTGAATACGCCACTGATTCTTTGGGGAGAAATTTGTAGTCAAAATACTATTAGAAACAATATTAATAAAGTTTATTTGATTTAGAAATTTTTCACAATATAAACTAATGTTTCTACGGTTATGTTACTTTGAATTCATTAAAAGAGCATTCGAAATTGTATTTATCATTTTAGTTTAGAATAAAAAATTACATAGTGTGAATATTATTTTCTTAAGATCTTATAGAACATCACAACCTACAATAAGCATGTGAAAAATTTTAAGTTGTCTTTAACGTGTATAATAATAAACAAAAATGATGTTTCTAATATTTTTTAAATATAATATAATATTTAAAATAAAAATTAGTAAAACGTTACTACACGCCGGTGGTGGCGCATTCGGTTGCGGCCGAACTAGCTAGTAAGTGTATTTTCTGGGGAACTAGCGTTAGCGAGAGTATAGCAGCGTTAGATACAATTAATGGTGATTTAGAGTGACGGGGGGCGATCCTTTAAAGTAACAAGCTCATTTACACACACACAATTACACATATAACACAAGGCGGAAGGACCACGTGGTCGATAGCTTAACACTATTACTACTACTAAAACGTTACTTACCAACGAGTTCGTTTTGAGATTTTCCCGCTTAAATATTGAGAGAAATTGAATTTGTTTGATGCACTGAATAGGCAATATTCACGCGTGTGTTTTTTACGACATCAAGTTAAGAATTAGTCTTTTATTTAGAGATTGACTTATACTATTTTTATTGTATTTTATATCATGAAACGATGAGTTCTTTTTTAGTATCAAATATTACGATTTAATTTAATGTACCTTAATAGAAAAATTATGTACGCGTTGGTGGAATTAGGCAACCAGTGTATAAAGTGTAATACCCTTGGTTGAAATATTTCAATCGACGCTAATACTATCAGTGGTGAGTTTATAAATAAATGTATCAATATATCATTAATTAAAATTAAACCCATATTTGTAGAGATTTCTTGAATGACGCCAAGAAATTACATAGCCGTTCTGAATCAGTTACATTTTGTTTACCAAAATATAAAAATAAGTAATAATTAGATTAGCGTTTTAATAAGTAATTCCCTTTGATTCATTATCTTGTTAATATTTATTGTTTTAAATAAATTATCTATTGACAAATGAAAAACCTACAGTACAAATTTTTATCTTTAATTTTAACAATTTATCGTTTAAAATAACATTTTTTTTTTAATTCATGATGTATTTTATAATGACAAACGTCGGGTAATTAATTAATTTATATAATTACATATTTTAAAAATTCTAAGTAATGGGTCCTTTTTTTTAAACATTAATTTATTTTGTTGGTAATCCTTATTATTTCATAAGTTGGCTAATCTGTAATCGTCCATTTTGTTCGACGTTTCGTTGATACCACATGTCTGGTTCAGCGCTGTTCAATTTCTTCTAATTAATTGATTAACTCGACCAGATATAATAATTAATAAGCCATGGTAAGTACTATTTTCAACTAAATTTAGGTAGTAAATGTGTAATTATCGCCCATAGCTAGGAAAATACCGTTTAAGGTTATGAACACGTGTATATTCGACATGTTCAAAATTGTTTTATATGTTAACCACTATAATTAAATATGCAGGAAACAATAATGCATTTAGATTAAACTATTGCATTAATAGTATTAGATTCTACACTAATGTTTCAAACTGTTGTATATATTGCATAGTGCTCTTGAAATTATCACACTGAGTGGTTTGAAAGCGATACTAAACGAACTTGGTTGGGAAATCATTTAATTAAGTAATATTTTGTTAAGAAGCTTCTTGTAACTAAAATAAAAAAATCATAAGATTACTAAATAGCCAATGTTGAAGACATTTTTATGTACTACCATGTTTGTAAATAAAGGTCTTACCTTGAAAGATTGTCTTCTTGTCATTTTTAATGCATTTTGAATGGATTAAAGCAACTATCACTATCGATGCAACATTCAAGGAATATATCTTTTGTTAAACACTGTTGGTGGGTGCATACCGAAACCAAGCCACAGATAACCATAGTGCAGCATCATTTGTCATTCAAAGTAACAATGCTTATTTACATGCAAACAAATATCAAGGAGGAAGGGCCACGGATTGATCTATAGCCACTAGTAGTAGTAGTACTATAGTTGTCCAATTAATATAAGACATTTAAGGTCTTTTGCTGCTTCACTGTCTTAATAAGTTTAGGGCCTTATATAAAACTGAACGCATAAGTATTCTCTTGCTGGTCAGGACCGCATTGTAGAATTTTCCCTATACATATGTGTGCGTTGTAAAAGCTTACATTTTGTTTATTTTGAAATTGTTAAATTATAAGATCTTTGATTCAAACACTTAAAACCTTTCTTCAATATTTTATTTTTATCTAGATGCACATTTCGGACACAAATTGTCCATTATCAATGGTTTGATACTAAAGTATAAATTATAAGATATTCAGAAACCGCATTACCTATTATTATATGGTGCATTTGGTTAAAATGGCCTCTTAATTAAAAATACCGAAACTGGGCTTGGGACATCGTTAGGAGGATCCGTTGCGGACCATTTTTTTGGGGGGCTGGGGATGAGAGTTTGCAGTCGGCGCTAATTAAAATTAGTGAAAGTTAAATACCGTAAAAGGATATAAACGCCTTATATCTTTGGGTCAACTATACAACCTATTAATATTCTTCAAAATAAAATCAATTAATATTTAAATTTTCCACTTAATAATTATTTATTATTAATCAATATTTTTTTTATATATATATATATATACAGGGTGAGTTTTTTTCGATGTTCTCTATGGGGATCTCGGAAACTATAAGAGATAGAGAAACGGTTAAATGGGGAAAGAAGTGTAGATTTACGAGACGAATAAAATTCTACTTTCAAAGTTTTCAAAAAAGTCAAGGGTAACTAGATATTTTCAAAAAAGTAAAAAGTGTCAATTTTTTCAAATCAATATATCTCGGTTATTATAACAGATAGACAAAAACTGTAAAAGACAAAGTTTTATATAATTTTACGTAGATTAATTAAAAATAATCAGAAAATTTTTATCACCATTATTTTTCGAGATATGATGCAAACTTACATTTTTTTAAATGGAAACCATAGTTGGCTATGGCCTCATTCAAAAGGTAATTTTTTTCTCTTTAATCCAATATGACATACGACATAGTTATTTCTAAAAATAAGTGAGTTATAGTCATTTTAAATTTTATTATAAATAAAAAATGGGTAGCCATGAAAAAGATGAAAGTAAAACAATTGCAGTTGTTTATAATAATAGCAATATTGTAATTATTAGTTCTACAAAGTTAAATAAAAATGAAAAACCAGCATAAGAATAATAATTTTGTAATTATCAAATGGCCTTCTGTATGTGGTTTAAACCCATTTGTCAAGAGGATAATACGTTTCTTACAAAAATATTATGAACAGATGAATCGCGATTCACTAATTGTGGTATTTTTAATCGCCACAATGAACATAGATGAACTTAAGAGAATCCACGAGAAGTTTCACAGAGAAAACTACAAATTAAATTTGGGTTTAATCCATGGTGTGTTTGGATTAATAATTCTCGGTCCATATATTTTTGAAAGCTCACTAAGTGAAACTGATTACTTTCATTTTCTTTAGAAAACATTTGAAGATACGCTCGATTGTTTAAATTTATCATTACAAGCAAGATTAAAATGGTTTCAACATGACGGTGCTCCACCTCATAACATGTTGGCTTTACAAATTATTTAAATGATGCTTTTCCTAACTCATAAGTGGGAAGAAATAAACCAATCCCAGGGCCACCTAGATCTCCCGATCTGCGCGTTTTAGAATTTTTTTCTGTGGGGTTATGTAAAAAACAAAGTATATGAAAAATCATATCAATTCGTGGAGGATCATAAACTAGTTGTTATTGAAACATTTAATTCAATTTACATGAGAATAGTCAAAAAGCCATAAATTCAATTTTAAAAAGATATAATTTATGTCATAGTGTATTAATAGTGGACTCTTTGACCATATTTTTTTAATATTAAAATTTCTCTCCCATTGATATATTGATAATTACAGAATTACTTTACGCAATTGTTTTATTTTGGTTTATCTCTGTAAAACTAATAATTACAGTATTGCTAATATTATAAACAGCTGCAATTGTTTTACTTTCACCTTTTTCATGGCTACCCATTTTTTATTTATAATAAAATTTCAAATGACTATAACTCACTCATTTTTAGAAATAACTATGTCGTGTCCCATATTGGATTAAAGAGAAAAAAATTACCTTTTCAATGAGGTTTCCATTTAAAAAATGTAAGTTTGCGTCATATCTCGGAAAATAATGGCGATAAAAATTTTCTGATTATGTTTTATTAATCTACATAAAATTATCTAAAACTTTGTCCTTTACAGTTTTTTTCTGTCTGTTATAATAGCCGAGATATATTGATTTAAAAAAATTGACACTTTTTACTTTTTTCAAAATATCTAGTTACCCTTGACTTTTTTGAAAACTTTGAAAGTGGAATTTGATTCGTCTCGTAAATCTACACTTCTTTCCCCATTTAACCATTTCTCTATCTCTTATAGTTTCCGAGATCCCCATAGAGAACATCGAAAAAAAACTCACCCTGTATATATATATATATATATATATATATATATATACGAAATGGCAGATTTGGGAAGATATAATTTAATACAAGTCGAAGCGATTACAATAGAGCGAATCTTTTTTCCACAAATAATAATGGCGACTGACATTTGTGCAAATTATTTACTGGTTGCTAAGTAACGTTTTCAACAATTCACTGTGGGTAAAGTTTCTTTATTGCACTCCTGGCTGGTTCCTCGCTCGTGTTTTTAAACGCCAGTTCGTGCATTAAAGTATCACTTTTTACACCTGTACCTTAAATAACTATTATATAGTGTATTGTTTTAGAATATGTAAGATTTCCGTCATAAACAAATTAAACTTAATATATTTTATTTGATTTATTTGCACATTTAAATTGCAAAGTACAAACATAAGCGAATTCTTCAGGTAAAAATTTAAAAGTTTTTAAGAGTTGTCAATGTATTAAAAAATACCTTTTATAAAAATACATAGTTGATTGTAAAACTGAATTTCTAGAATGTATAAATTAGCCTGTTCCCAATAAGGGATATATAGTCCATCCGTTGGATCTTCCGTCCTACGTCACAAAATATCGCTTCAAGAAACGACACAAAAACATTCAGTCTGATAAAGTAAACCAAATGCGTTAGAAAAGGAACGCACTGTAAAACTTTCGTCTTTTTTGAAGCGATAGTTTGTGACGTAGGACGGAAGATCCAGCGGATGGACTATATTTCGTAAATAGATTACGTTAGTACATTAGGTAGATTCTTTCCTTATCTACCTAACTAAAGAAGGTCAAATAATGCAAGCAATAAAAACTAACTAACTAGTTCAATAAACTGTTTTAACAAATACTGAAATAATTTGCAATCTTTGTTGAGTTTGATAATGGCCAAACCAATTTGGATTTAGAAGTAGTACATTTATATACTTAGTCCTATGGTTTAATTTGCAATATACTCATGTTATGTGAATTTTTTAAGGCTTCTATGAAGGAAAATCCTGAAAAACCAGGACAGGAAACTGCTCCGATCCATCGTATCCGTATCACCTTGACCTCAAGGAATGTACGTTCTTTGGAGAAAGTCTGTTCCGACTTGATCAGTGGAGCAAAGAAGCAGAAGTTGAGGGTGAAGGGACCAGTTCGTATGCCGACCAAAACCTTAAGAATCACTACCAGGAAGACACCTTGTGGTGAAGGTTCTAAGACTTGGGATCGTTTCCAAATGAGGATTCATAAGAGGGTTATTGATCTTCATTCTCCTTCTGAAATCGTCAAGCAAATCACCTCCATCTCGATTGAACCCGGCGTAGAAGTAGAGGTCACCATCGCCGACCCATGAACATACTTTTAAGATTTAACTGTTTTTATTAAACATTTAAAGTAATAAAAAGAGTAAAATGAAATTAATAATTTATTTTGGTTACTAATAGTTTACAAACTTTAATTCTGTATTCTAGAGTTTTGTGACAAAAATATTTGATTAAGGCAAATAGTTTTTTAATTTAAACTATAATTGATAGTATCCTGGTATTTTGGTTCAATGGGATTTTGAAGCCAGTTGAAGTAGTTCTATCATTAATTTCCCTTAATTTAAAATTAAAAACTAGAGTACAATATTTTAGATAAACAACAAAGTGAAACAACCTGAATATAAAACTTAATTTTTGTTGATTTAATTAACACCAATCAATTGCAGGTCAACTGTAGATGTTCTTAAAAATAATGATATAACCCTTTTAGTTTTTACTTTCCCTATATACGAAGTATATATAGGGGAAGTATTGTGATCGTGATTTTTTTTTGAAAAATTTTTTTTGCGGAAATATCCGTTTTGAGGTACCCTGAGTCCATTAAACTAATTTCTGGAAAAAATTTTTTTGTGTCTGTGTGTGTGTCTGTCTGTCTGTCTGTCTGTCCGTGGGTGCTGTATCTCAAAAACGACTGATCCAATTGAGATGAAACTTTAAACGTAAGGTTTTATCGTTAAAAACTGGAACTGAAAAGCTTTTGGTAAACATTCATAAACCGGAAGTGGGTGTTTACTCGAAGCGTTTTTTGTTTTTTTCCGATATTTTTTTTAATATGAAAAATATTACAAAACTTTTCAAACAAAAGTTAAAGAGAATAAGAAACTGAACAAATTTTGTTAAAATATATTTTTCATAAAATTCTTAACTTTCGAGAAAAAAAAATAAAAATTGAAATTTTTGACAGTTTTTGCCAATTGCTAATAAACTATTGAAGCAACATGAAAGTTGTATAACAAGTAATTGTAGAGAATTAAAAATTGAAGAAACTATTAAGAATAACCGTTTTGCATAAACCGCATAGTTTTCGAGTAAAATATAGGGAAAGTACTATGATGGCCACATCACCATTTTTTGTTTTGTTATAAAAATATTTAAATGCAGTGTTAGGTTTTGTAACACACACTTTCAAATAGTATTGCTGCTTTTATTTATTGCTACAATTGTTTGCCTAAAGAAGCCACAGTGTGGCAAAAAAATTGTAGCAATAAATAAAAGCAACAATACTACTTGAAAGTTTGTGTTTAGGTTACATAACCTAAAAGTGCATTTGAAATGAACTTTCAATAATTATCAGTCAATGCAATCAAAGAATAAAGTATTGTTTGAAATAATATTATTTTCAAATTATTGCTGTCCTAAGATCCACAAGTTTGTTCCTTTAAAATTTACTACATAAACTACATTTTTCATGGATTCTTGTAGAATACATTTTACAATTATTAAAAAAGAAGACATTTTTGTTCCTTTAAATTTAAAAGTAATAAATTATTAGAATTATTCAGTACATATAATAATAATATAAAACAAAAGATTTTTAAATAGTAATTATATATTGAATAATTCAATGAATGATTAAGTTTTAACTTGTACTGTTTATTTGGACCTGAAAGAAATAATTTTGTATTTTAAAGGATGCATACAAGTCTTTCGTAGGGTAAAATATTCTTTAAAATATTTCTAATTAGCATCCACCATTGGGATACAATGAATAGTGCTTTAGAGTGACGGGGCGATATTTTAAAGTAACAAGCTCATTTACACAAATCACACGGCAGAATGACCACGTGGTCGATAGCCAAACACTACTACTACTATTTCTAATCGGTAGTTTATGCTTTCACTGAAGCCTTTGTCAACGTTTAGCTATCATATTAAAAAAAAACTTCCAAATCATACCCTTTGTTTAAAGTTAAGTCCTAGTATCTTTTGTTTTAAAGAGCATTATAATGTAAAAAGGAAACGCTCTAAACATTAAAAAATTGGTTTTATATTCTTTAATGGATAAAGCCTCGAAGTTATCCTAAAGGTTTTTTTAGCTTTTAGTAAATTATTGTTCAAATTTTGGCTATGGTTCAAAAAACTTCTAAATTAAACTCTTTGGACAATTAAAGGTTTTAAACTTTCTTAATAGCTTTAGTATTTCATACAAGAAATCAATTTTTTGGTTGTACCATTATAGTGAAACGCACAGTTAGAACAGAGGGAATATAAGCATAAGAACAATCCATTGACACTATCAACATTGTATATAATTTTCAGAATATTAAATGGTCAATTTCTCGAAAATTTAAAAGATAAGATAACTTAGGAATTACATGATTAAAAATTCTTCACAGCCATCATAATTAAAATTTGGCACGTTCTGGAAGAACCCTAATTATCGGACTATTACTAGATTGAGTTTGACTTCGAGACCACAAAGGAAGACGCAATGGAGTGTAGAAATCCGAGGAACATAGATGGAGCCTCGATAGAGAATGTTTAAGTGTGGAACCGATAATCTCTACTTTAACATACAAACTACAGAAGAGCTAGGAACAGCAGCAGCTCTGCTTTTTCTAAAGTCGTGCCCTGGTTGAACAATAATTTAGGTGGCCTCATGATGCAAGTCAGGAAAACTTTCAACAGTACAAAGGCAAGAGGCAACTGGGATGCCTGCAGACAGACACAATGGAAATATAACAAGGAGTTGAGGAAATCTAAAAAGAAAACATGGAGAATGTTCTGTTAGATTTAAACAATCACTGTATGCAACCAATTGTACTCGGTTACACTCGGCAAGTAGAACATTCTTGGCGCGCTAAAGTTCCGCGCAGCGCTCCCGCTCACAAGAAGTCTGTGTGTAGCGTTCATCGTCTCAAGATCACTCAATGTACTGCTTAATCTAATAAAACACATGTTTGCCGCCATTACTGTCGTGAATCTCGGTTTAGTGCTATCCTCCTAAATCCTTCTAGTTATCTCCACATCCGAACAGGTTATGGGCCCAGGACGTTTAGGATAACAAGGACTAAAAGCCTTCACCGATATTTTTCGAAAATTCGGACCGTTTAAGTATTTTTTCGTGTATCGCGAACACGTGCTCTCGTACGCACGTCCGGGCATCTTAAGTTTCGTACAATCCGCGCATCCGCGAAGGCCCAGGCAAAATGTCCGATTCGGCAACAAACATAAGTGTAAGCAAATTCGACGGCACAAACTATCCCCAGTGGAAATTCCAACTCAAATGCATACTACGTGCGAAAGGCGTATACGACATCGCGACCGGCGCAACAGCGAAACCCTCAGTACTTGACGATGCGGAGAAATGGACCAAGCAAGATGCCCTAGCCATGTGCATCATGTCCTCAGCTCTTCAGCTGCAACAAATCTCCCTCATTGAAAACTGCAACTCCGCCGCTGAGATTTTAAGTAAGTTAGACGCCATATACGAGCAAAAGACAGAAACCAACAAGATGCTCGTACACGAACGCTTCTACCAATACAAGATGTCGCCTACTAACTCAATTGCGCAACACATCGCCAAGGTAGAGAGCCTAGGCAAGCAGATCAAACAATCAGTGAAACGGCAATCATCACCAAAATTCTGAGCACCTTACCTCCAAAATTTGCTACATTTCGTCAAGCATGGCTCTCGTTAGATGATGCCAAACAGAATTTGATCTATCTCACCGCCAGACTGCTAGACGAAGAAGTAAACCTAGCAGGGCAAGAAGAAACCGCCAGAGCTTTTGTCGCCTACGAATCGAAACCATCGCACAACTCGAACGGCTCCAACTTTAAGAAAGACGCTGTCTGCAACTATTGCAAGAAAAAGGGTCATTATGTGAGGGAATGTCGGACATTGAAGAGGAAAAACCAACAAAATCAACACAACCAACCGTCCACTTCTAGAAACAACGCCCTCATTGCTCACAAGAGCGAAGCTGATGTATTAGTCTGCACAATCAATGCAGATGAATCGTGGATCCTGGACAGCGGTGCTTCCAACCACATGACACAAAACAGAGACCTTTTCTACACATTTGAGGAAGCCAAGCAACTACAATTCATCTCCCTAGGAGACAACAAGCAGTTGGAAATTAAAGGAGTCGGTAATATTAAAATTGAGAAGCTAATCAACGGCCAGTGGCAGAACAGTGAACTGACAGATGTATGGCACGTGCCAGGCCTAAAAAGAAACCTCATTTCTGAAGGACAACTCACTCACAAGGGTTTTGCAATCTCCAAGTCGAACTCTGAAGCTAGAATATTCAAGAATCGTGAACTCATCGCCACAGCCTGTCGCAATCAAAACAATCTGTATAAGCTGCTCATTCGTCCAAACTCGATTGAAGCCAACATTGCGACTGGTTCTTTACGGAAATGGCATGAACGTATGGGTCATCTGAACAAGCAATCTGTCAGAGAAATATTCAGCAAAAACCTCATCCCAGACTTGAAGCTAACAAACAACGAAGAATTCTTCTGTGAACACTGTATCTTCGCAAAACAGCATAAGCATCCATTCAACAAGCGTAACGACAAGGAAACCGCACCAGGAAATCTCATCTACGCCGACGTCTGCGGTCCAATGCAAAAAGACTCCATCGGTGGTGCGCGCTACTACTTGCTGTTTAAAGACGACTTCTCAGGCTACCGCGTAATTCGCATGCTAAAACATAAAAGTGAAGTTTTCGGTGTATTTCGTGACGTAGTGAATCTGTTTAAAAATCAGTTCGGTTACGACATTAAACGTGTACGTGTCGACAACGGGAAAGAGTTCATCAACAACAACACGCAAGATTTTCTTCGCCAACGAGGAATCGTTCTGGAAACGACAGGGATTTATACTCCAGAGCAGAATGGGCGCTGTGAGCGTGAAAACAGGACAATCATGAACAGCGTACGCGCTATGTTATTCGCCAAACAACTCCCGCTGTCACTTTGGGCTGAAGCAGCCAACACGGCCGTATACCTTCTAAATCGAACACCAAACTCACAGAATAAGAACACAACCCCCTTCGAACTATGGACAGGTAAAAAGCCGTCATTAAAACATGTGAAGGTCTTCGGATCAGACGCTTATTTACAAACGCCTCCTCATCTTCGTGGCAAGTTAGACGCCAAATGCAAAAAGCTGATGCTAGTAGGATACGATGGAAACTCAACCAACTATCGCCTACTGGACATCAATACAGGTAACATCAAAGTCTCTAAACATGTTATGTTTAACGAAGAAAGTGTATCCGATAACAACAAAAACACTGAGCTGTCACACTATAACCTAATTGAACTAGATGATGATGAAGAAGAAGCAGAAGCTGAACCTGAACCTGATAATTGCAATGAGAACCAAGAAAACCCTCACGAAGACGCTCAAGAAGAAGAAGAAAGCGATCATGAACCGGAAACAAACAATGTGGGCAGACCAAGACGCACTATCAGAGAACCATCCTATCTACTAGACTACGATAGAGATTTTGAAGTGAATTTGTCGGAATTAGTAATTCCAGACACATATCAGCAAGCTATGAATAGTGACGAAAAGCTAAATTGGCAAGAAGCCATTGATGAAGAGCTCCAATCCCTCAACGAAAATAATACTTGGGAAATTACTGATCTACCTCAATACAAGACCTCAATAGGATCCAGATGGGTTTTTAAAGTAAAAACCATAAACGGAAAACCTGTTTTCAAAGCTCGCCTATGCGCGAAGAGATTCTCACAAGTGAGAGGTGTAGATTTCCATGAAACATTCGCACCAACAACCAGATATGACACAATCCGCATACTCCTCGCCATCGCTGCCAGCCAACAACTCAACATACTACAATTTGACGTGAAAACCGCATTTCTATTCGGCGAACTCAAAGAAGAAATTTACATGCAACCGCCTGAAGGCATGCATATTCAAAAGAATCAAGTATGTAAACTAATAAAGTCAATTTATGGGCTGAAGCAAGCACCGAGATGCTGGAACGAGAAATTTCGTGAATCACTCATTCGGGTTGGACTAAACCAGTGTGCAAAAGATCAATGCATTTACCAGGGTGTCGTAAATAACGACTACGTCATACTAATCCTCTATGTTGACGACGGGCTAATCCTCGCCAAAATGCAATCGACATTGGACATCGTCAACAGTCATCTTCAAGAAGACTTCAAAATTAAAACCAGTTACCCGAACACTTTCATCGGCCTGCAATTGACTCGCAACAAAGATACTGGTTCCATCTCTATAAAATTGAACGAATACATCGATCGGTTAATTAATAGATTTAATCTACAAGATGCAAACGATCCAAACATTCCAGCTGATCCCAACACAGTTCTCACCGATCCGACGATAACTCCAACTGACAAACACCTACCGTACGCAGAGCTAATCGGCTCCCTAATTTTCGCAGCAACAACGGTACGCGCTGACATAGCATTCATAACAAACGTACTCAGCCGCAAAATCAACAACTACGGAGAGAGTCATTGGAACGCTGCTAAACGTGTGCTTAAATATCTGAAAGCAACAAAACACTACGGAATCAAGTATGATTCGTCACCGCTAGATATAATCGGCTACTCAGATTCCGACTACGCTGGAGACGCAGAGAATCGAAAATCAACCAGTGGATTTCTCTTTCTGAACAACAACAACGTCATCACATGGAGAACACAACTTCAACGCTGCGTCAGCTTATCAACAGCTGAAGCCGAATTCATCACTGCATCGGAAACCTCCAAAGAAGCGATTTGGATAAAACAACTTTGTGACGAAGTGAACCTAAAAATAAATGCTGTTACAATCAATGTGGACAATCAAAGTGCCATAAAGTTAATTAAAGACCCAGTGTATCACCACCGCACAAAGCATATTGATGTACGATACAATTTTGTACGTGAAAAATACCGCGAAAAGCAAATCAATTTAGACTATGTCAATACGAAAGAACAACTTGCCGACATGTTCACCAAAGCACTACCACATGATCCATTTGTAAAATTTCGCAACGCAATCGGCATTATCGACTTATCTTAATATGTATTAATATGTAACTCCTTTATTCGCTAACTTTTGTAAACTTGTTTACTAACACTACTCTTACTGTTTTTGTACGCAGCATTTCATTTTTATTGTAACATTGTCTTACTAACCTACATTTCCACTGAATGACCAAACATATGTTTGACAGGTGATCGTTTGGAGGGAGTGTTAGATTTAAACAATCACTGTATGCAACCAATTGTACTCGGTTACACTCGGCAAGTAGAACATTCTTGGCGCGCTAAAGTTCCGCGCAGCGCTCCCGCTCACAAGAAGTCTGTGTGTAGCGTTCATCGTCTCAAGATCACTCAATGTACTGCTTAATCTAATAAAACACATGTTTGCCGCCATTACTGTCGTGAATCTCGGTTTAGTGCTATCCTCCTAAATCCTTCTAGTTATCTCCACATCCGAACATGTTCTGTGAGGGAGTTACTGATACGACCCCAATAGCCAGGCCTACAAAGTCCTGTCCAAAAACCACTTCAATAGCGTCGGGCTAATTAAAAAACCTGATGAGAATTATGCATAGTGGCTTAAGGAAAGTCTGTGTTCTGCTAAAGATACACTCATTACAAAAAGATTTAATAGCCCCCTACCTGCAGCCAGTTTACAAAGCTAGTTTAATGCTAGACTATATTCCAATGGAATCGAAAGAGGCTAGGGTGATATTAACCTCAAAGTTTCAATATAAGGCAAGGAGATTGCATTCGGTATTTTCGTGGATATTAACACTTTGCCGTCCGCACATCTCGTAAAAATTTCTTCGCCTGGCGCCGGCAGCACTAATTTAGATTACGTCACTTGTTTCTGTTTCACTTTCATTCTTTGGATGTACAATGTCGTCTTCCCAAGAGGCAAAGTCGATTAGAACGTCAGACAAGTCATCAACAGAATGCAAATGATACTAAAGTACTACAGTACACCACTGTGGTGTAGCCGGCCGCTGGATGATATTTTGACCACGACACCAATGTGGTGTCGCCGGCCGTTGAGCTATAGTTTTTTCGCGACACGTGTCGTCGGACGGCAAAGTGTTAACACAACCTTTTAAACCGTGAGAAAAAGGGGCCATCAAGAAGGGTATACCGTCGAAATATCAATTGTCATAAGGGCTAAACATGACATCTTATCGCCCCTAGCCCAAGACGCCCTCAATACCTTAGTTAAATGGTGTCTGAGGGAAGGCTTAATGTCAATCTCGACAAAACTGTGGTAGTACCTTTCATTAATCGTAGGAAGCAGCTGAATATTAAAGCTCCCAAAAGAAAAGGGACAAGAAATTGCGCTGTTAACACTAGATAGGAAACTTATTTGGAACTACAAAACCTAGAAAAAGCAATCTGCAAAGCTACAACGGTGTAGTAATTCCGGATAATAAATAAAATATTTTTAATGTACACTGACTTCAGCGAGGGGAAAATAAATTATAGAGACGAATTTAACAGATTCAATTCTAACTCAAGACTGATTTATTCTCTACAATGGACGGCACTAATACAAAAAACAGAATTAGTACATACGCACATTCTTACCAACATTAAATAGTAAAATTACTGTTACATCTCTTCAAACGGCACTATGGATATGCAGCAGAATCTTTGGCAGATCATGGTGACTGTAACCCATTATTCCATATGCCTCACTAGTATGATTGGTCAAGACTAAATAAGCAACGGCATAAAAGAAACCCTTCTGAGAATGGTCTGTCTTGGTACTGGGTGATTTCATATATTCGTTCGGTTTTTGAAGGCTTAAATAATGAATTTGAATTAATGAAATAATCTCCTTTTTTGTTGATGACCTCTTGCCATCTTTCTAACAATTTCATTATTCTGCTCTCATAGAAGGTCTGGGTGACTTAGAGGCGGAAAACCGGTCGAGCGAATTTTCCGTTGAGGGGATTTTGCAGGGACGGGAACAAGTGGTAGTCGGATGGTGCAATGTCCAGAGAATACAGTGGGTGAAGCAAAATATCCCAGCCTAGTTGAACTAGTTTTTGCTGAGTTATTATTGCGGTGTGGTGTTTGGCGTTGTATGACACTTTTGCGATTGACCAGTTCTGGACGTTTATGTCGCAATGCTTGGTTCAATTTCGTTAGGTGCGTGCAGTAGACCTCTGAATAAATTGTTTTCCCTGAGGAAACAGCTCGTAAAACCACGATGATCTCACCATGTGTATAGTAAAATCTTTAGATTTTTCAGTCCGTCTTCGGGGTGGCATTCGGGGGTTCGCCAGCGATTTCTCACGATCTTTTGGACAGTACGTTGTCGTAGGCGATATACTTTTCGTCGTCCGCAACTATTCGTTTTAAAAACGGTTCGCTTTCGTGCCGCTTCAGAAGTGAATTGCAGATGGACCAAGTTATCTTATGCGACACCCAAATATCTAGGTGGGGCATGCCTCTAAACGGTTTTTTGCTCTATTTTATGTGTCTTTGCAATCTCTCGAACCTTTAGAATCCGGTCTTGCTCAACCAGTGCCTTGATATCAAGCGAATCCAACCTCGGTGAGCCGAACGCTGCGGGGTCCATCTTCTAGACTCGTATCTCCGGAACGAAATTTGGCAAACCATTTCTGAGTGGTAGGTGTTAAGGAATTCTTCCCGTATATGCGGCATATTTATCGGTAAGCTTATGCAATGCGATTGCCTTTTTAAAATAATAAAGGAAAATATGCCGAAAACTAATCTTATTATCCGACATGTTCACATGAAAAGAGCAAACTGTTCCTCTTTCAACACATATTTAAATTGCACGATTAGGCAACCAGAACCTCACATATTCTGAAAACATTTGCACTATTAATAAAAACCGAAGGAATATATATGGCCACCCAATATCACGAACTGTGCACACTACCCGCACTGTAGCAGTTGAAGCTTTACTAGACCTTCTTCCCCTGCATGAACAAATCAAGAAAGAAGGTCTAATGAGACAGGACTGGGATGGTTCAGGACATAGAATCGGGCCCTCAGAAATTCTGACCCTGATTACACCAGAGTTCCTACAAACACCGTTGGACTTTATGCCAACCAAATTTGATTTTTTTATCGCGCTTTGAAACGATTATTGACAGTTGCCAAAACAGCTTGAACCGAATCAATAAACTAAAACATAACTCTATACAGATGCATTAAAAATGGAAGCGCTCCGGCATAGGCATATACGAGCTTAAATACAGGGAATCCATTTCTCTCAAACAAGGCCCATCAGCCTTACAGGCTGAAGTAATAACCGTGGAAAGATGTGCCCAGGTTTACACGAAAAATGGCTATGAACCGGCAGACATCTGTCTGATCTCAGACAGCCAGGCTGTCTTTAAGAACCTTAAAGCGTACGGTTTCACTTCTAAAACTATTTGGAACTTTATACAAGCACTGAACCAATTGGGTACAAGCTCAATCTAATGTGGGTATCAGGGCATGCAAGTATAATAGGTAACGAACAAGTATAAAAGCTGCGACTATCATGATCGGATCAAAGCCTACATGTGGGTTATCAAAAGCACATAGGAAGGGCGTGGTCCAAGAATGGAAAAAAGTGCTAAACAGGGCACCTGATAAATACGTCAGGTCAAACGCAACCAAAAATGTTTATTGACCTCTCGCCAAGCAGAGCTAAACACCTCTTGCGTCTCACTAAAAGCGAGATAAGACATGCCACGGGTCTCCTTACAGGACATTGCTTAGTGAATTACCATCTTCATAAGATAGGTAAAGTGGACAACACTTCTAGACTATGTGGACTGGCAGAGGAAGAGGCTGAGCATATTCTATGCGTGTGCGTAGCACTGGCTACCACCAGATTGGCCCTAACTGGAGAACGGATCAGGACATACGAAGTTGATTAACTTTACCAAGGAAATTGACTTCCCGGGGAACATTTTAATAGTGGGGTATTAGTACAAAAGATCTAACCAGGTCGCAATGCTGTAAGACTATCTATAGCCAAACGATTTCATCTACAAAAATATAAAGGAGATATAGCTCGGTTAAGAAATCCTTATACGCTTTTAGGGAGACTAGACGACAAATTACAAGATAGTCTTCTAAAAATGAATGACAATTGAGAGAAAAATATCTTACAAAATATGAAGCAACACAGCAAATAAAAAAAAAATTAGAGCGATAAAGGTGTGACAAATGCGGAAATATTCAAAGCAATATGATGGGATATAGCGAAGTATCCTCTTCAGTCATTTCCAAATAGAAGTTGTCGGCCTTTCTTGGTATCTGCTGTAGTGATGAACTGCTAAGTTCAGGTCAGGTCTCGTGGTAAGAGTGGTGTATAGCAGACATCCAATTAGTTCGCGATGCGGTACGTCCTTCAAAGGCTCCTCATCTTCGTTGCTTGGTATGTGTTTGACTTCGATGGGTGTTTTAACTGGTTTACAATTTTCCATGTCGAACTTTTTCAAAAGGTTCCTTAGATATGTTGGTTGGCTCATAAACAGTGCTTTAGAAGTTCTCTGGATATTAATTCCTAACAAGGTGTGAAGTTTACTACAATCCTTCATGTCAAATCTTTTCTTCAGTGCGTTCTTGACATCATCTATGTGGGCTTGTGAGTTTTCAGCAATGATGACATCATCCACGTATAGAAGAAGGTATAGTTTTGACTCCTTGGATTGACAGATGTAAAGGCAATTGTCAGCGTGGGATCTCTGCAGTCCAATTTTGGTTATGAAGGCATAAAAAAAAGATTCTGCGAAGCAGGCAATAGTGGCGTAGTCATCTAGGTAGCGAGGTTTGGTCCTGGTCCTGGTGCTTCTTCGAGGAGGCTCTGGCTCGAAGTGATCCAAGGTATCTTCAAAAGTGTCTCCTAGACATACCTTCTGCATTTAAAATTCTTTGGATTCCTCTTCTTCGGAAATGGACAACTCGTCCATTGCTTCCTCCTCTGATCCTTTGTCGATTTTATCCGGCTCATCTTCGTAGATCTAGTCCTCGCTCATAGTTCCTTCGAAACTAAATCCCGACTCTTCGAAGATGACGTCTTTCCCATTTATTAGCTTGCGCTTTTCTGGACTTCAAAGTACATATCTGTTTGGACAATATCCGAACATGTAGCATTTCATAGTCCTCGACTGAAATTTCTCTTTGATTAGCTCCTTGGGGACCCGCAAGTACGCAGTACACCCAAAAACTTTAATTTTACTCAGGTCAGGCTTTTTGTCGAACCACTATGCTGCTGGCACTTGTCCGTTCAACGCCGAAGTGGGGCTTCGATTGATAAGGTAGACAGCGCACATCACTGCTTGAGCCCAAAAACTTTTCCCCAGTTTGGAGCTTAGGAGCATACACCAGCACGTTCTAGAATGGTTCGATTCATCCTTTCTGCCACTCCGTTTTGCTCGGATCTCCTTCGAAATGTATTATCACATCTGAACCGGTTGATCTTAAGGTTGAAACGTGCAGTTGCCATTGCCTCGTAAACCTTGAAGCAGTGAAGGACTTCCTTGTTTGATTCCATAGTAAAGGCCACGGTGAAATGAGCATAGTCATCAATGAAGGTGATGATGTATCTCTTCCCATCCTGCGATGTTAGGGTGACAGGTCCAACGAGATCTTTGTGGATTAGCTATAATTGTCGTCGTGTCCTCTTCCAGACTGATGATGTTAAGGTGTCCCATTCTTCTGTGCCACAGTTCCAAGCTCTTTCTTGTTTCGCAGATTTGAGCTTCCTCTTGATGGAGTGATAATTTCAGTTAATATATCTGCCTCAGGTTCCTATTAGCAATCGCAATTGCCTTACCATTCTTGGATATAATACCGTTTCCGTTCTT
The DNA here is from genome assembly GCA_963969525.1 of Ontholestes murinus. NCBI lineage: Eukaryota > Metazoa > Arthropoda > Insecta > Coleoptera > Staphylinidae > Ontholestes > Ontholestes murinus. The sequence continues at coordinate 31,287,153 of OZ018396.1, forward strand.
GAACGTAACTTCTAGTCCATTCTGCTCTAATTTACGTACTTAATTTTTTTTGAGCCCCTGGAGCAACTAGAGCATTTTTAATTGATATCAAATGTACTTTACCTTCCACATTTACGTATCCTTGAACATCACCTTTGATTCTCGATTCTAAAAATGATCCGAATTTTGCTACTTTTATTCCAACAGGGAATTTAAGTTTCCGCAAGTAAGAATTATTTAAATAAACGCTATAAAAGAACTAAATTACAAGATAATTATTCTGAATTTAAAGAAACTAGACATCTAGCTCAACCCAGTATATATAATGATTATATACATTACTTTGTAGCCTTTAATATCCCCGTGCCCTGGGACCCACATGAGTGTCAACGAGTTGTTCTTCGCCAGTTGCGAGAGGGATCTTCGACATTTCCAGACAGTCCGTGAGCCGTGACTATAGGCTCGAACGGCCTTTAAAGCGGCTTGGCTGTCTGAGCAGACGTATATATGCGCGCCATTTAGATGCCTATCCAATGTTCTCTGGCGCACATATCAATTGCAATCGCTTTCGCTTGCAAAATCGTGCCATGAAGCTCCTGTAGTTTTGGTTAGGGCCATAAATGCCTATTCCAGTACCTCTGGTATTCTTGGCACCATCCGTGTACCAGGCTGACATCCCTCGTCCAAAGTCCTTGAAGACTCTCATCAAAGCCGTTTTGGGGTCCTCGGTCGACACCTTAAACGGTAATTCGAATTCGAGCTTCCTGGAAAATGCATGTATTCTTAATTCAGAATCAAATATAATTAAGGATAAAAAAAATGGAACTTCGTTAATTTTAAAAGGGATTCATAGGCAATTCCAAATACATTTCAGAAACAACGATGCATTATTCAGTACTTCCTAAGATATAGCTGATGGCTAGTTCAGTTTATGAAAATGCTAAACAATGTAATTTAGACAATATACAAAATTCTAACTATAGTCCTAGTTGTACCATTAAGTATATCACAGCCTACAATGTTAAACATATTTTAAAGAGGTTTAAAAATAATTCTGTTTCTTAATTGGATCAAATTCCTAGTTTTCTTGTAAAGAATTGTGCGGAAATATTTGCTATCATTATAATATTTCGTTAAGCACATGTACCTTTCCATTACTTTGGAAGAAATGTCATGTAATTCCCATATTCAAAGGTGGTGATTGTTGTGATAAAAAAATATAGACCTATTAGTAGCCTATCTAATTTGTCAATGCCTTTGAAATGTGTATATACAGCCAACTATATTACCAAATACAACCATTTTTTATCATCAAGTCAGCATAGATTTATGGAAAAAAAGATCGACAGCTAATAACCTTCTTACGATTACTCATTTTATAAGCAATAACATGGATAAACGATTACAAGTAGATGTTTTATACACCGATATATCAAAGGCCTTTGACAATGTAAATCACAGTAAATTGTGAAAAACGTTCTTGAATTTTGGGCTTTTTGATAGTCTTATTAAGTTTTTTCTAGCTATTTAGATAATCGCCGCGTATGCGTATGTCATAATAAATTCAAATCGTTCGAATATGTATTGAAATCTGGTGTACCTCAAGGCTCCGACCTTGCACCTTTGTTGTTTCTAATTTACGTCTACGATATTCTTTTAAAATTAAAATGTAATGTCTTAGCATATGCCAATGATATTAAGATTTATTGTGTTATTAAATCAGACAACGACAGTTTATTTCTGCAACACCAATTAGATATTATTGCAAAGTGGTGTATGGATAACCTGACATTAAACACAGGTAAATGCAAAGTGGTTACGTATACCAAAAAAAGATCATATCCAGACATAGTGTCATATTCAGATATTACTGCTATTGAGCTAGTCAAAACTTTTAAAGATCTATGTATCACATTCGACAGTCATTTAAGATTCAGATGTCATATTATAGAAATCACAAAATCTGCTTTTAAATGTTTAGGTTTTGTAATCCGTCAAGCAAGAGATTTAAATAATATTCAATGTACCAAACTGCTTAAGGGGGGAAATACATGTAATCGGTCATAAAAATAGCCTTTTTTGGGATTTTTTTTTGGACAAACTAAAAGACCGCACGGTTTCTGGACTTTATTGGGCATACAATAGGCTGTAATTTTAGAAAATTTGAAGTCTTTCCGCTAATTGGTTAGCCCTCTATTCAACCCATTGTGCTGCCATGTTGGAAATACCGATAAATTGGCGTACACTCTGGAGGCCTGAAAAATTATTTTTTTAAAGTTTTTCTTGCACAACCCTTTTCTTAGATGTATTTTATCCTAAATGAACCTCAGAAAGTAGAAAAAAAACACAAATATATGATTTCTGCAACTTGCTTCAAAATTTTACTCTGTTTTCGGATTTCGTAGGCCCGTAATAATTATTTATTATTAATTTTTTTCTGATTTCGGAGGTTCATTTAGAACAAAATGTTATTAGCTGTTTAGCAGACAGAAATTCAAGAGATTTGAATAAAAATTGACAAAGTTATCATGTACGCAAATTTCAAAAACATGGTTTCGAGAAAAACGCGTTTAAAGTTTTAAGTTTAGAAAAAGCGTAATTTGTGTAAACTTATAATTAAACGGTGATCCCGAGACATAGAGAGTGCCTTCCTCACGTTCATAGAAATAGTCAAGCTCGGCTTGAGCCTTTTTTCTGGCTGTTCTGGCTTCCTTGCTCCTATTTAGCGATCGCCGCTCCTAACTGATTTATCGGGCGCCATCGTAGTTGTCAACGAAAATCCTAGTATTTTGGCCAGTGATACATTCCGTCCCTTCCATAATTTTGCAGAAACCTTTGTATCCTTCGTTGAATGTAATAGCAGTGATATATGCGGTAATTTGATCGTTTTTTAGCCGCAGTTCAAATGCTTCGGTGCTGATTCCTTTTGAACTGTCTTTTTTTCGGTCTACTTGCACGATGACACTCGTCTTTATTACGTTTCGGATACATTGTTCAATCACCGCGACATTAAAACAAACAAACAACGATTGTTTGTATTTCCATAGACTATAAGATAAAATCAGCTCATGGCATGGAGGTAGAATCTCTGTTATATGTCCGTGAATACTTTTGCGATCACTTTAATAATTCATTGGATAAATCTTAAATGTATAAGGAAGGTATTTATGCAAAAAACAAAAAATTAAAAAAATTTTTTTACATGTGTTTCCCCCCTTAATTATTCGCTTGTTCGTTCAAAATTAGAGTATGCGTCCATATTGTGGTCATCACACTATAATTTCTACATAAAAATAATCGAAAGGATACAAAAACTTTTTTTTTAAATATTTGTACTGTGTAAGTATGGTAAGAACGGGTAGGTATCCTGCTCACCAATCAGGCTTTAGACCAGGAAAATTCGCCTACGATCTAGCGATCCTTCTGCTGCACCATGCCACTCGAGCCACCAACTACGGCCACGTATGTTACGGCGTCTTCTTGGACTTCCAAAAGGCGTCCGACACCATATGGCACAGCGGTCTCCTGTACAAGCTGAAGGACTACCGATTCACACTTACTTTATTCAATATCTATTTTGCAGATTTTGCCCACACCAGTCTCCAAGCTGAAGCCACGGCCAAACACCTGCAGAGCTACATCTTCCAAGCTGAGAACTAGATGAGTAAATGGAGAGGGAGATTCACTTCCCAAACACAATCCATAATTTTCCATCATCCAGGGAAAGCAAGAGGTTACGATACGTTCTCGTCCATCACCACATGGGAAAGCAAGAGGTTACGATACGTTCTCATCCATCACCACATGGGGACGTCGCATAAAACCGGCCAACGAAGTCACTGATCTTGGTTTTATCCTCTTGCAGTCCCTTAAACACACATCCATTCTTAATCACATAATTACCTCCGTTAATAAACGTCTTAAGCTGATTGGGGGACTAACCGCTCGCATAAGCGGTTGCCAGCCCAAGAAGCTCATTCACACATACACAACTTTCATTCGCCCACTAATCGAATATTTTACTCCACAGAAAATCACTGCACCACAATACCTCATCAACGAGCTGGCCAGCCTGGAAAGACGAATCATTAGGAAATTTTTCCGTCTCTTTTACGAGCACTCAAGCGAATACCTCCACGATCTCGCCGAACTAACGCCGCGGCGCCGATAGAAGAGCGAATAGTTTCCAGAGCCGGCCGTTTCACCTCCAGAGCTCTCCATCGGGACAGCCTAACCGCCAAACTCCTTTTATCCTCGCCGAAATGTTGCCCTACTCGAAAATCCAAGAAGCCCGACCTCGCAATCCGTTTACTGAGCTGCGCCGTGGACCTCCCTGACGAAGCCCAGAGGATTTTAGACGAGGCTGTGATGTAGGAGCCTCGTCTAAAATCCTCTGGGCTTCGTCAGGGAGGTCCACGGTAACGTTGTCCCTTAATTTTTCCGTATCCATAAATTTCCCACCATTCTAGGCTGAAGAGGCATATCCGCCTACAGCAGCCGGGATAGAGGTTTTAGCCGGCAGGCACACCAGGAAGTAGGTTGTGAATCCGACACTACCCCGTTTATACGGGGTGTCTTTTGAAGATTCCCTCTCTTCTATATCAAAATAGTGCCAAACAATGTCAAATTGACATAACGTATAAAATAAGGTCTACAGTAATTGGACCTAAATATGCCACATACGGCCAAAATATTGCCTCGGCAGTCAGAATTATTCGATGATTATCATCACCAGTTACCAACAGCATGATTGGGTCGAGTGGAAGAACACGAGGACATGTGAACTCCGCCTTTAAGTTCTATGTTTCAAATTTTTAAGTTAGTGTATCTGTTTGTGTATTTTTATGTATGTTTTTAATAGAACTTGTAAAGTAAGTAAAATAAAATAAATAAATAAATAAATCCTGCCCCCTTACAAGAATCTATTATATTTTATTGGTGAAGACTCCTTAATCCTCAGTCGCAAACTGGCTGTCGTTAAGATATTACACCAAATTGTTAATAAAAAATTGGTTTGTGTTTTTCTACTGTCACAATTTTCTTTTAACGTACCATCTAACATTACACGTTCAAGTAACACATTTTATATCAGCGGTTTAAATACTAATATTGGTTCTTGATTCCCAGTCAATGATAGGTCCAGAAATTTTAATGTTAAATGCAAATATTGTGATATTCATAATGACAATCTTGATTTTATAATTCAATTAGTAAAACAAAAATTCAAAGTACCAGTCAATATTTCTTAAGTGAATTATTTTCCCAAATTGATTAGAAATATCACACATATCTGTTACAATAAACTCTTTGTTATTATAACATGTTGTTTCACCTTAAGTGTTTATTATGCAAATTGTAAGTTTATTCTTTTATTTAATGTTATGCAAGTTATATTTAGTTATTTTGTCCTGTAATTGGAATTTGTTCTCTATTGGGCAAATAAACATTATTATTATCAATATTCTATTAGATGCAAATTAGTTTAGGTTAATGGTGATTGGTCAAACATTATTTGTTATAAGCAATATCAATCGAAATGTACAGAAGAAATTAGTTCGAGTCCGTACATGAAATGGTACTTCGTCCAACATCGTTACCCATGTAATTTGTTGCTAATAACGTCAGTCGAAGATTATTTATGTCTACGTATTATCAAATTCAAGGATCCTACCTCCTAATAATCGTCGCCCTCTCGACCCTTTTATACTCATTTTCTTGCAGATTCTTCCTACGATTACGCATTTTTTTTACTTTCATCACTTAAGATTGAAGTATTTATGTTATCGGTTCCCATCCCCTTAATTTTGGAAGCACTTGGCCCAAACTATGCATTCCATCCTCTATTAGTCGCTCGATAAGTGGGTTATTTCACCCGAAAGTTAATATATGATATGTCTTTCCTTTTGTGTACCATCTGCGTCTCAATTTCGTTTGTTTAGTCTACGGATTTTAAAGTTTTTTTAAATGGTAAATGAATTCATTTTTCTAAAGTATTGCATTTGCTTTATTTTGAATTTACGAAGTCAAGTCATTGATGATGGCGTTAAAAATTTGGCATGTACATTTGAACAGAAAAGCGAAACTTTTAGAGTGCTTAACATGGGCAATAATTCTTCGTTAATAGAAACTATACGCAAAGTATTTGGTAGTATTAAAGTAAATACGGAATGTGGAGCATTGTACTTTTTATGTAATAAGTAGAGAGAGAATTTCTAGCTATTATGCTTGTCCATAATATTTATAGTATCGAAACAATTTCTAAATATGTATATGAATATTAAAATCTTACTGTGCGCTAAGTTTTTTTTGCTTATTTTGATTTTTTATGCATTTTTAGATTATGATGTTTATTTAGAGCGTTTTTTTAAATTTTTAATATACATTTTATTATTATTATTTTAAATTAATGTCATTATATTTGTACGATATATTTTCTTCGTGTCTCTTGACAATATAATTAATAATAATAATAATAAACTTTATTTAGCACTGTTGCTATATAAAAATATAGTTATAAAATTCATAACAAATATATATATATATATATATAAAACATTTCTTATGTTATTTACTTATAATATATCACTTAATCTAAAAAATAAAAAATTTGTTATACATATGCTAATAAAAATAAAAATATAGTATCTTAAATATAAAAATATATGATAAAAACACAACATAAAATAAAATATAATACATGTATAGTTCTTTCTCAATTCGAGAATAATACCCATAAAACAACTATAAAAGTATCAGTCTCATACATTTTAATAAAACACTAAAAAATCACAAGATAAGTCTCATATACACGCTTATTATGTATTCTCGTAATGAAAGTCTGAATTTTTAAATATTTTCTTGAGCTTTAATATGTTTAGGAAGTGTATTATATTCTATAGCTGCCCTGTAGAATTGTTTAAAATTTGTACCTGATTATAATATGATACAATAATTATAATTTTGTATAAATTATAAAAATGCAATTTGTACCAACTGGGTATGCGATGGGTATTAATAAATATTAATATAAATTGCCATTTTATATTATAATAATAATGGATTGAATAAAATTGAATAAATATACTTAAATTTATCAAAACTCATATGTAGAGAGCGGATAAAAAAGCTTAAAAAATCTGAAAAAAAGCCCTTAAAAAGGCACAAAATTTAGAGAAAAACGGCATTAAAAAAGCACAAAAACGGGAAAAAAAGCATAAAAACACAAAAAAGCACTAAAGAAAACTATATTTTCTTAATATGTTACACGTTTATCAACATGGTTTACATAGAAATTCTGCTTAAAACTATAATAAACATACTTTCTTTACGCAATATATAATATTATGTAAGTATTTCAAAATTAAATTGTAATTTTGTATACATTTCAAAATAAGTAAAATCTATTCATGAAAACAGTAGATTATTAAATGTTGTTCTAGGAGAAATTATTACTTATATGTTGAATTCTAGTGTTTTGTTATTTTTATTTTTTATTATTTGTAAGTCTAAAAAGGGGAGTTGATTGTTTTTTTCCATTTCGTGAGTGAATGAGATACCGAAAACCAACACACACATTCAACTACATTCACGCATCATCAACATCACCCATTAAACACAAGCTAGCAGCATTCAACAGTATGATTTATAGAGCGATAAACTTGCCATTATCAAATGAAAACAGGACAAAAGAATTAACATTTATAAAAAACATTGCACAATCACTAGGTTACAATAGAGATACAATAAATAAACTCATCAATAGATACAAAATTAATCACAAAATTAAACAAAGCACAAAACTCAATACGTCAAAAGAAACCAATAACAGAAAATATGCGAAATTTATATACAATCCAACCATTTGCCACAAAATAAATAAAATATTCAATAAATTTAACCTAACAGCCGCGTATTACAGTGAAACAAAATTAAAATATTATTTAAATAACACCTTTACTAAAATCAATGATCTACAAAAGTCTGGCATATATTCAATTAATTGTAATAATTGTAACAAATTATACGTTGGTCAAACCCAGAGAAATTTAATTAAGAGATTTAAAGAACACAATTATCATCTAAAAAATCAAAATCCAGACAAATCAGCAATAGCTTTCCATAATTTCCAAACCGGACATCAATTCTCACTTCACAATGTAAAATTATTAAAACAATCAAGTAATTCCAGATTAAATATGTTAGAAGCAATAGAAATGTATAAATGTAAAGACAGATTATTAAATTTCGATTTAAGTCCACTAGAAAACCCATTGTTAAGTCTCGTTCCGAAAAAGAATTGTAAACCTGCCGACACCTTTCCCAGTAATACTAATCCCCATCCAATAGAACCGACATAATTAAACTTAGGTTTTCCCACTAATCCCTATAAGGTATATAAACAGATGTAATTAGTTTTAAAGTATTCAGTTATTGAAAATGAGCACATGGTGCTCGAAATGTACATTTAACGTGTAAAAATAAATTAGTGAAGAAAGGAAATCAAATCGTGTTTTATTAGTGATTATTACTTCACATAACTCAAAACAAATAGTGAATATATTCCTATAGATATTTAGAAATTGTTCCGATGCTATTAATATTATGGATAAACATAATGCTAGAAATCCGCTCTCTACTCATAGCAGATAAAGTAGTTAACCTAGGCAATAACCAAATAATTATTAGTGAGGTAAATCATTCACCCTCCAAACTAGTAAAATCTACAACAAATGAGTCTTATTAAGACGACAAGAACAAATCACTTTTGAAACAACTATAGTCTGTTCGTTGGATCTTCCGTCGTACGTCACAAAATATTGCTTCGAGAAACGACGCAAAAACATTCAATCTGATAAAGTAAACCAAATGCGTTAGAAAAAGAACGCACTGTAAAACTTTCGTCGTTTTTTGAAGCGATAGTTTGTGACGTACGACGGAAGATCCAACGAACAGACTATACTTCTCTAGCTAATATCTCGATAGACTGAATGATACAAAAGTAATTTTAATAATTTGAACGTATTTCTTTCTGTAAAATGAACTAAACATGATTAGCTAGAGAAGTTGTTGTTTCAAAAGTGATTTGTTCTTGTTGTTATCGCTCTTTGCGTGCGAGAGTTCTAACACCTTGCGGGTAATTGAGGAATTCGAAAAATATTAAATTATTCCTTTAAACTTAATAAAAAACTTCAACTATATATATTTGTTAAGAGATCAATTTACATGAACATTAACTATTAATTATATCGTGCGTCTGTCCGGCCTCAATCCCGGATCAGATCTGTCTTCTTCCCAAACTAAAAACATAAATTCCCCTCAAAAATACTTAATTCTAATCAATGGGGAGGAGGCGCGCGCAATTTTTATAGTCTGTTTTTCCAAAACAGTGTGCGTCACGCGCCCTTTTGGATTCGAGTCTATTTGCTTAGGCGGTGAATCACACTGATAAGGGAAACGAACTTTCCACTGATGCTTAAAATTCCATTACTTATCTTTTGCAAACTTGCTATTAAAAATCAATAATGTTATTTGATTGAACATTAAATATAATTAAACTGATTGTATTTATTATTAAATTATCTTATTGATATTGTAATGAAATTTTATAGCAATACAAAAGAAAATGCATATTTATAACATTGTCGTCTTAATAAGACTCATTTGTTGTAGATTTTACGAAATATTTTCGTGTTTTTTCTAATTACATATTTTATAACTTAACTGAAATCAAAGATAATCTTTCCTTTGCAACTAGTAACTTCTCCTTGGCCCATTGCGTGAGCCGAGATCTCAAAATAAGTACGTGAATTATCAAAACAAGAGCCAAAACTTTATTCAGTATGTTATCTAAAAGAGAACAGATATATTTTGTCTTTTCAGTGTTACATTGTTTCACTATTATCCACAAAAGTATTATTAAAGTTTAAATGGAAGATTAGAAGATAAATAATTGGTCTGACTAAACTGAAACTTTATTACGGTTAACATTATTTATTATATAGGCCTACGAAGAATTAGAAACAATTAGGCAATTACCAAATGAGGATATTAATCAATTACGATTAAAAAATATAAAGGTTCGTGTATTCAAGCCGAAATTCAAAATTGTTGAAATCCAGATTATTTACCGGTGTTAAAACGCGATATTCATGATACTGCTTTACATAGATTTATAATTAAAACGCAAGAACACAAGGTAACAATAATGGTAAATTCTGCTTATATTGCAAAATACCGGGCAACACGTACAACAAATGTAGAATAAACTTAAGCACGTACTAAATCCGGCAGTAAATAAAACGGTTTATTTAGATAATAACGAACGTTTTCAACATTTAAACTGACACTCAGCAATAAAAGGCGTTGATTTATACAATGTACCTATTCATAACTCGATACTCGATGCAACCTGAAATAATACCACAATATGATCATTTGAAAACATTAATATTTTCTTCAAATAGTTCTAGAACTAAAAGAATAACATTTCATGTTGATACAGATGCAAAATATTCGGTGTGAATCATAACCAACCAATAACATCTATTGGATCTACGGTATTGATTCTAATGATCGATCACTTATGCATTATACAGGGTGTGCCATTAGTGTGTGGATGGACAACCCAAAAATATTTTCGACTGAATTGCAATTGTTATACTGGGTATTCATATAAAAGTAGCAATTTTTGTAATGTCCCTCCTGTATATTATTGCATATTTGGATTCCTGAGTCAATTCTGATGTGACTTTATGTTATACATAGTATCTAAAATAATTCGTTTAGCCGCAATTCTTCATTTTAACAAAAAGTAGACGTTCTTTAAAAATTGAATATCGCAGCTATCATAAGACTTAGAAGACCATGACTCTGGAATGTTACTAATGATGAAATGTAATAACAAAGGCCGGACGGTCAAAGCTAAATTTTCTTTGTGTTAAAAGAAATCGTTACGCTAATTTAAAAATATTCAATCATTTTGTTTAAATGGAACTACCAACTTTTTTGATGCATCAAATGCTGTATTTAATTACCTTTCTAATGGTATAAGGTTGTCGACCTTTTTCTTTTACAGATTTTTTTAAATTATGAATTTTAACACCAATACGGTAATGCAAATTGATAGTAAAATTAAAATATTAACTATTTAAGTAAATGATCAAAATATCTACCGTCTTGTTATATACAAATTTGAATTCTTCTACGAAAAGACATTTTAACCCTATTTAACATTTGTAAATCGATTGTAATAAAAGCGTTTCTTATTCGTTTCCTCTTATTTTCCGCTGTGGTTGGTGGTTCCTCATAAACTTTCTTCTTGACATACCCCACAAAAAGATCTCCATTGGAGTTATATCTGGAGATTCGCTGCCCTTCGTAATGGTTCATTCCTTCCTATACACCTTTTACTGAATATATAATTGAGCCATGTACTTACAATACGGGCTCGGTGTAGAGGTGCTCCGTCTTGTTGAAAATACATACCTCAAAATTGGAGCAAGTGGCATGGAGTTAAAATAAATCATTATTTAAGCAATTTAAATACATGTTGCAATTTAAAACACCATAAAAAATGGACCAATGAAGAAGTGCCTAAAATTCTTTGAATTATTAAGAAAAACAAATTTCATCCGTACTACTGATTTCAAAATCTCTTTCAAGTTGGCATATACTCGTATGAGGATTTTCTATTACCCCCTTTTAAAATATTAAATTCATTTTCTTCGTTTACCACGGATTTAATTCTTTCTTGTATTTCGATGTAAGAAACAATTCCTGTTGCAACAAATCTCTCCAAAAGATTTTTTAAATGATTATTCACTTAGATAACTGAACGGGAGATATCTTGCTTTATACTCTCTACTTGCCGGCAACGGATTTTTAGAGCATTCTCCAAGAATAAAAACCATGTCAACTAATTCATTTTAAGAAAAAATAAATATTTTATCAATCAGTTAATGACAATGAACAAAAATCAGTAATTAGAAATTATTTTTTCATGGCCTACTAATTACTGAAAGGCCCAATGCCTTAATGCCCTAATTAAAAATACTGCAAATTAGTTGAAATTCTCATATTAAAAAATCTGTAATAGATAAGTGTAAACAATCTGATATCGTTAGTGATGTAATTATATATGTTACGCCGAATTCGTGTAATTGCCAATTTCATGAAATAAGCAAAAATTTGCCTAATTCATGAAAAATGCAAGCCCGTTGCGTTGTTTATGAATTAGGCAAATTATCTGCCGAATGTATGAATTAGGCACTGTATAAAAAAATTACCAATTATAATAAAATATTTATATATCAAATTAAATAATTAACTTAAAAAATTAGATAGTGTACTTTAGAATAGGAGCAGTAGAATTATTATTTTAAACAAAATGCCGATAGTTGGTCCATTCTGTTTAATGTTCTGATGATTGGGCGTCAAGTTTGAAAGATATTGATACTGAAATATAATTATGGGTAATTCCGAATGAATAACAAGCCGAGTTACAGATTTTACTATATTATTAAATATGATTTGATGTGAATATATGCGAGCTTAATTGAATTAGCCTTTAAGCTAGGATGGTGTCTCTTTTGGTCTGCGTATTTTATTATCGAAGTATCACCATTTTTAACAATAAGTAATCTTATTTATTTTTAATAAAAAAAAACTCACACCACATTGTACTTACTATATAAATAATAGGACATGGTTATGAAATTAAATCAAAAACATATGATGTAAATTAACTTCAAAATACTAATTAAAATGTTTGCAGCTTCTTCCACCATGACATACCGTATCATACGGTTTCGCTCGCATCCCTGAGTACATTGAGACCTTTGGTATCCCTGACCACTAACTAATGTCCTTCTTCTGGCAAGGAATCGCATATTTTTAGCTTCAAGTATTTTGTCTTCTGCACACTGGTTTTCTCTAATAGATTCTCAATGATTCCATGTTTGTACCTATTTTATATCTAGCATTCAAAATTTCTGTTATAACGCCAATTAAATTGTTAGGGTCTCCATTGCCCTTATTAAACTGACTAACTAAAATACTATCAATTTTTCAGAGGGAGCATTTTCTTTTTCAACTTTTGCACCATTCCGTTAGCTTGAAGTAGCAATTTCAGTTGCTATGTTTCTACATACAACGGCCAGATGTGTCTGTATGATATATTAGTACAGTTGCATCGATCGTATTAATTCTGGTTGATCTTTAATCAAATTTTCCCTATTGATCTCTGTATTATTAATAATCCTAATATAAGTATTTATATCTTTGTCTTCAGTAAAAATATCAGTATTAATGATATTTTTCATATTTTTTTAAACAAATCATTATTTTTTTCTAAAAATTTGCGTGGAATTTTCGAACGTACGCTGATTTTAGCCAGTTGTCCGAATAGAGCTTTATATAGTTCAATTCTTATAAATTCATGATAAGTTGTATTGATTTCCCATTGAACAGAGCCATGATATCATGGTCTACCATTAATGAACACCAAGTCAGGCCAAAAAGACCCCAATTGTAGAACATGTGAGGTCCCAAAGTTTAAGATTATACTGAGGGATTTTTTGGTGAATATGTAGGATGAGAGACTAATTCGTAGCGTAACTAATTTAATTTGAACACGACGATGTCGGATGAATGAGCCGGTGCATTATCGTGGTGGAATAGCACTTTTTTCCGCTGCAAACGTTACCGTTTCTCCTATAATACTACATCGAATCGGGTCAATAAATCGCTGTAGTATTACCCCGTGATCGTCCTTCCCTCCTGCAATTAGTTTGTGAGGATAACGCCTTGGAAGTCCCAAAAAATGGTTGCCAAAACCTTTCCGGCCCATGGAATGGCCTTTTCTTTCTTTGGAGCTGATTTGCCCGGAACAGTCCGCTGCTAGACTGTTCCTTGATCTCCGGTATATAGTAGTAGATCCAAGTCTCATCTACGGTTACGAAACGCATGAAGAAATCCTTTGGATTTCTCCTGACAATAGCCGTTTTTGGGCGTCCATTGCGTTGATCGTCTTTTCTGTTTATGCGGTCACGTATGAACTCGCTCACTCAGAAGCTAATGATATAAAATTATGGAGTATATCCGCTATGAACCCCTATAAGTATTTTGTCACTGCACGAATTTCGATTTTATCCATTCTTGCGAAACCGCCTGACTTGCTGTACAGAAGACACTTTTAAACAACAACGGTTGGCAGAAGTGTTGCCCTTGCCGATCAATGAATCTACCTCAACCCTCGTGCGGCACCTCATTTCCGATTACAAAAATATTTCAGGTCGTCCTCGTACTTCTGTAATCGTTGATTGACGACTGTACGTCCATTTTGAGTGAAAAAAAATAAACTGAGGCGTTGCTTCAAAATAATCAAATTAGGTTGAATTAACATTAGAAATAGAATGTATACCTTGATGGGTGAATTCCGGAGTTCCGGTTATTAAGAATTTATTTCAAAAGTTGCAGTGATGACAGTCCACAGAAGTGACATTTCGTTTAGTTTCAAAAAACACCACCAGAGTACTACCGTTTACGTTGCCCAATGCACGAAATGAGCAAAATAAATAATGCCGAATTCACGAATTTGGCAGATTATTTGCCTAATTCATGAATTATGCAACAGACTTGCGCATTACACGAATTAGGCAATGTTTTTGCTTATTTCATGTAATAGGCAATTTCACAAATTCGGTGTAACATATACACCAAAAAAGTTAGTAGTTTTATTTTAAAAAATCAAGTTAGCCATATTTTTTTTTTAAATTGGCGTAACAATTTCTTTTATCTACGATCGTACAGAAAGTAGACGCTTTTTGCATCATTTTTCATTGTAAAAGTGGCTTTTTAAAGCACTAGTACTTTTTTACGTTTTTATTGCACGGTAATGTCAAACTGTTTTTATTGCACAGATATGTCAAATTTGACAGATGAATGAATAGCACAAATTTTCGACGAAAAACTTAATTTTTTATTAATTGATACAAATAACTAATAAACTATAAATAAAATATATAATACAAACGAAATGCCAGATTTGGGAACTCCGAAGATTTCATTTAATGCAAGTCGAAGCGATTTTTTCCATAAATAATAATGGCGGCCGACATTTGTGCAACTTGTTTACTGGTTGCTAAGTAACGCTTTCATTAGTGCACTGCGGGTAAAATATGTTTTCATTAATTGAATTATTGAAATGACATTAAAATATTACTCATAAGAATATATTCTTTGAAATCCTTTATGATCGAAGATAAAATTTTGTAAGGCACACGTGTAAAAAGTTTCTTTATTGCACTCCTGGCTTTAAAAAAACTCGCTCGTTCCTCGCTCGTGTTTTTAAACGCCAGTTCGTGCAATAAAGCATCACTTTTTACACTTGTACCTTAAATAACTATTAACACAAACAAGTTTGGCTTTGGCCGCCCGGCCTTTGTTAGTACATTGCGGATAAACGAATTATTTTAGATAGTGTGTATGATACATAAAATCACATCAAAATTGACCCAGGTATCCAAATATGCAATAATATACAGGGAATTACATTACAATGCAACTTTTATATGAATCACCCTATTATAATAATTGCAATTCAGTCGAAAATATTTTTAAGTTGTATGTTAATAAACCCACAATCTTCCATCCACACCCTAATGGAATACCCTGTATACAAGGTTTACATAGTAGATGGACAGAACCTTTTGATAAATGGCCAATATGATGGTTTACTTTCTTTCATAATTTACCGACAGTTTTAAATTACCAAAATAATAGTATAGTAGTTGTAATTCTTGAGTTGGATGTATGGAATAGATTCTCAATGAGTAAAATACTACTGCACATAAAACCTTTTATTTACCAACTGACATTAGAAACTATAACAACAACATTTTTTTTTGTTTATGCCGTTCGCGATGTTATTTGGGGCATATTATATTACAGTTCTCCCCTTAAAAAAAGAATCATAACTTAAATTAATACTGCAGCCTAAACAGGTGGCTTTCGTAAACGCTGAGGCATTATAGGTGCCTCTTCAGATGTAGATTGCGGAGAATTTTGCGAAAAATTTGGTGCACATTCATTGATATCTAATTTGTTTTCCACCACTTCGTCTCGTTCTAAGCAATCTGCATCTTTACCTAGATTTTGTTTTGTGTCGTTTTTAACCGTTAAATATACATGTGAATTATATAATATAATTTATCTGTGATTCCCCAGGTTAATACGATTCACGCATATAGTAATTTTTTATAAATAAGCAACGTTTTTGGAATGTCAATTCAATAGTACGGT
The DNA here is from genome assembly GCA_963969525.1 of Ontholestes murinus. Taxonomy (NCBI): domain Eukaryota; kingdom Metazoa; phylum Arthropoda; class Insecta; order Coleoptera; family Staphylinidae; genus Ontholestes; species Ontholestes murinus. Next base: position 31,303,431 of record OZ018396.1, read on the forward strand.
TTATGAATGCGAATTTGAATATGAAAATTAACGAAGACGATAAATATGCGCCAGTCGTCCCATCCGTATTTTTGCCGAGAGTAAAAAATTGATACGGTTGTAGAACACCTGATTATCAGCTATCACTTAAATTTGTTTACATTTAATACTTACTGGGGCCCCTGTTTGGGCCTAGTTTAACGACGTTTACATCCGGAATATCATAGGTGTGATTCCTATGAAGCGTTCGTCTGTATTATCTGAATAATGAGACGGTCTATTATATCTACTTATTTATAAACGAATCCATTGTAAAAATTATTTTATCATATTATGAAGATTTTAAACAATTATGTTGTCAAAAGACACGGAGAAAATATGTAATAAAAATATATATTAGCACATTAATTTAATATAAGCGTGAAATTTTTATTAAATATTTTTTAAATTTAAAGAAAATGTTCTAAATAAGCATCAGAATCTAAAAATAGCATGAAAATAAGCACAAAAAGTCAAAATAAGCACAAAATAAGCAAAAAAACTTAGCGCTAAGTAGTCACATTCTTCAAGATTCGTATAGATATTAAGAAATTTTTTCGATGCTATTAATATTATGGATAAGCATAATGCTAGAAATCCACTTTCTAGTTATGATTCACACCGAATATTTTGATTTGATCTTTTCTCTTTATGAAAGTGTTTTTAAATTGATTTATAACTAATGGTTGCATCTGTATCAACATGAAATGTTATTCTTTTAGTTCTAGAATTATTTGAACAAAATATTAATGTTTTCAAATGATCATATTGTGGTATTATTTCAGGTTGCATCGAGTATCGAGTTATGAATAGGTACATTGTATAAATCAACGCCTTTTATTGCTGAGTGTCAGATTAAATGTTGAAAACGTTCGTTATTATCTGAATGAACCGTATTGTTTACTGCCGGATTTAGGTACGTGCTTAAGTTTTTTCTACATACGTGCTACCCGGTATTTTGCAATATAAGCAGAATTTACCATTATTGTTACTTTGTGTTCTTTGGTGAGAATAATTTGCATTTCTTTCGTTTTAATTATAAATCTATGTAAAGCAGTATCATGAATATCGCGTTTTAACACCGGTAAATAATCTGGATTTCAACAATTTTGAATTTCGGCTTGAATACACGAACCTTTATATTTTTTTTAATCGTAATTGATTAATATCCTCATTTGGTAATTGCCTAATTGTTTCTAATTCTTCGTAGGCCTATATAATAAATAATGTTAACCGTAATAAAGTTTCAGTTTAGTCAGACCAATTATTTATCTTCTAATCTTCCATTTAAACTTTAATAACACTTTTGTGGATAATTGTGAAACAATGTAACACTGAAAGGACCAAATATATCTGTTCTCTTTTAGATAACATACCGAATAAAGTTTTGGCTCTTGTTTTGATAATTCACGTACTTATTTTGAGATCTCGGCTCACGAGATTATCTTCGATTTCAGTTAAGTTATAAAATATGTAATTAGAAAAAACACGAAAATATTTCGTAAAATCTACTACAAAAAAATCTTATTAAGACTACAAGAACAAATCACTTTTGAAACAACTACTTCTCTATAATTGTACTTCAACGCGCATTTTCTTATTATTAAATACATTGATGTTTTTCGGTTTGGAGGGTGAATGATTTACCTCACTAATAATTATTTGCTTATTGCCTAGGTTAACTACTTTATCTGCTATGAGTATGTTGAATACAGGATTTTCTATATTTGAATGAATTGATGCACCATCCTCATTATCTTTATTAATTTGATATTCGGATTGCGGAGGTTCGACGATTAAGGCAGCTCCATTATTATCTATATTGAATTCTTCGAAATTTTTAATATAAGAATAGTTATTTTTATTATTCTCATTATGCGTTATATTTGTATTTGAAAAAGCATCACAAGAAAAGTATTGTACGATAAAGATTATAACAATTAATCAATTATACGATTGCCTTACAATGATGAGGCAATTGTGCTACTTAGTTCGCACATTTTCTTGCGTGTAGAGTGCAAGAGTGCAGCTGCGATTAAATTTATATCAAACAATGTGCTACTTTATATTTCAATAATATAATAGTGTTGATTGAAATATTGTACATTATTTGAATCAATAGTTTCTGTTGGTAACTTCGAGTCGCTCCAAAGAGCAACGCCCGAAAACTACATTCTAGTATTATTGTAAACGCGAACAACTATGACTTCTCACTTGAAAGGTTTTTATAAGACTGTCTGTTGAATTTCTTATCTGAAGAACAATCCCACTCTTTTTCATAAGGACTTTACAATGCCCACTCTATTGTTAGGGGCACTCTTAACGTGGGAAACAAGGTCTAATTGTTGTAGTGCAAAATATTTATAGTTGTCCCAAAGATATAAGGCATTTATGACCTTTTACGGTATTTAACTTTCACTAATTTTTATGAAGGACTGACCGCAAACTCCCATCCCCAACCCCCAATAGGTGGTCCGCAGCGGATTATCCTATCGCTGTCCCAGGCCCGGTTTTGTTTTTTTTTTTATTAAGGGGCCGTTTTAACTTTAAATCCGCGTTTCATGAAAATATTTTCGATTTCATAATCTCTAGTAACTGCTTTTTTGTATAGGATTCTTCAAAAAAGAGATCATTTGCATGCAGAAATAAGCCTTTGCAGCGCACACATTTGTATAGAGAAAATTATACAATGCGGTCCTGACGATATGATGACCCTAAACTCATTAAGGCAGTCAAACGGTGAAAGGCTATAAAAGCCTTATATCTTTGGGACAACTATACCACCTTATGAAGAAATTTGGACCAAGCCTTGTTTTTGCCCAACGTGCGCACTTTATTGCTGGTGCGTACGACGGACACTAGAATCTAATACGTAGTTTCAGTTTTTTCAAACAAATTTCTTACAGGTGTGGATTTGAAAATTAAAGACTTGTTTGGTTGTTTATCAGTCAGGAAACTTATAAATTAATTATGAAATAAAACAAGTCTGTGATATCATATGTGCTATTTGTAACACGCAAATCACTTTTGTATAATTCAATATCTGTCGAGGTATTAAGCAGAAAAGTAGATGTTTTAATAAGTGATTTGTTTTGTAGTCTTAATAAGACGCATTGTTGTAGTTTTACTAAATGTTTTCGTATTTTTAAGTGATTTATAAAATATAACATAGATAGTACTTACAGTTTCTGGTTCGAATAAAATAGTTTGTATATAAAAAAATCGAGGCTTAGGTATAGGAATAAACCGATGGGTGAATTGTTAATATATTCGGCAGTTAGACCAGGTGATAAGAATCTGAAAAATAGCCAATTTTAGTTTATAAGCATCGACAGGTTTTTCTCCATTTTGAACATTTATGATGAAATTAACAGGCGAGATCTGTCGAATAATTTAAAAGGGGTTCTTATATCTACAATCGAGTTTCTTTGAAATACCTGGTTCGTTGAATAAACATCATCTCCAGGTGTGAAGTTGACAGTATTAGAATTCCGGCCGTATAATTTTAATTGCGCAGTTTCGAATTTAATAGGTTATTCCTCGCTAACTCATGTAATTTTAGGTATTTCAAATTAAGTTCGTCCATATGATAAGCATATATATAACTAAACTCGACTGGGTGTCTTAGGCTTCGTGGTATCCTCGTTTTAAATTCGAAAATTAATTCAAAATATGGTAATTTAGCCGAAACGTGTACAGACGTATTGTAGAAAAACGCATGAAATAGCATGGCATGGGGTTTATAACCACTGGCAGTCACGTGTTTGAATTTTGGAAATACTCTATTAATTTTGAATAAAAATATTGAACAAGGTCGGTTAAAATGGCTTGAGAAATACCAAAATTGCAGATAAATTTATCAACTAAGTTCCTTGTAATAGTTTCTGAAGTGTGGTTAGGAATGGCGAAGGCATGAGAGAAATTAAATATTGTAAAAATACATACAACATTTCGTAAATCTACAACAATAAGTCTTACTACGACTGTCACTTATTAAAACAACTACTTCTCTGGTTTTTATTTGATTTAAAATCTATTTTATAGTAAAACTGTGCTGATGAGATCGAGATGTTTTCGTATTTTACAAAATGATTGACATTGTGGGTAATGTGAAGGGTTCTATTTGGGAAACTCACAAATATTAAATATGCATGCATGCCTTTGAGGACACAAATGCTAATGTTCAGTTCATAAGCTATAATTTTAATGGAACGGCTTTTGCTTCTGTAAGAGACAGACAATTGTCTAAGAATGGCGATTGTAACAAGGTGGATCTCCGATTTTTTGGGCTACTGTAATGTATATGTGTATCTATATATTTATAATATTTATCTACGACTGCTTAGATAAGTGACGAATTTGACATTCATTTGAGTTACGTAATGAAACTCATTACCTAACTAGTGAGGTAATGAAACTCATTACCTAACTAGTGAGGTAATGAAATCAAAAACACACTCATTTTTTAATACCAACTAACGATCACACAGACTTGAAGGTTTATAGCGTTTCGAAATATTTTCAAAATATACTAGAAGTACCTTTTCACTTGCTTCATTTATTTTCTTCTCATCGCACCATTTCCGCAAACATTCATAAGCTTGCTCATATTTAATTTTTGATTTTTCCGGCAATAACGTTGAAACTACCTGCGTGGCCGATTCTTCGATATCCGAAGGCAGAGATTCAGAGTCGCTCATTATTTCACAGAAAAACAGAAATTAGAAAATTAATTCTTGAAGTTTTGACTTAAATTGTTGACATTCAAATTACATGTTGCTATGGTTCTAACTACCTACTATGATATTCCGATTTTTCGTCGAATTCAATTCAAAAGTATAATTTCCGTAATTCTGAGCAGTCGTAGATAAAAAGTTGTATCTAATACGTGGGATAAGGCATATTAACTGAGACTCATGCTCTTACTTCGACTCGGGCTACGCCCTCGTCTCAGCAACTCACCGCATTCGTCAGTTAATGATGCTCTTATCCCACTAGTTAGATAAATAACTATTATATGTTATGGGAAATTCTATTATTGTTTATATATTTCTATTATTCAAATTACTTGTTTCATTGATTTGTATTTGTGTGTATTTATTTTAAGTTATCATGTTATTGTGTGCTTTTCGGAGCTGCGCGGATGCAGATAAGTCTGGGAAGAACAAACAGCTAATTCGATTTTTGAATTAGTGGAAACTATTAAGTTATCAATTGTACACAGTTCACCCCGGCTTATGCCATTCTCCCTCCTATTGCTAAAAGCACTAATTGTATTTTTATTAACATTTTGGCCATGCGGTAACGACACTCTTACATCGTCTCAACTTGTACACTCTTGCATCGTCTGTCAACTGGAACACTCTTACGTCGTCTCTCAACTTGTACACACATATATAATGTTGTTTATAACAAACACTAGCAGTTGTAATATTTCAAAGTTAAAGTGATGTAATAAACAGGAAAAAACGTAATCTTCCTTGTTCACGAAAACACCTCACCCAGAAAAGAACCTACATTACATAAGTAAAGCTCTCACCCACACTAGAACTTTACACTACCAACGTCAGGTAACAGAAAAATAATAGAGTGGTAGAAACTTCCATCGCCTGGAACTGGTTTGAAACTAATGACATAGAGAAATAATGTCAGCGGCATCGAATAAATTTCTGTCTATTTCGAAAACGGTTTTATTGGTTATTAAGTTTTCATCTGTAAGTTAAAGAAATTCTTCATAAGAAATCTCCGAGATCAAACGACTTAAAGCATCTGATATTTTGTTAGAACTACTTGGTTTAAAATGGATATCGTCTAGAGGAAGAATCAACGATTCGGTAGTCAGCTATTATTTTATTTTTTTTCCCGAAAAGGTATGGCCAGAAATGTTTTACTGCAGCGACCACGGCCAATAATTTTCAGGTAGGTTGAGTTCAGGTGGGTCCTGTGATAAGACGGCTACGATGTTAAAGTTGGAAACTTGGGTTATTAAGTTAATAGTTACGGAAAATCGGGAAATTGAAGGGTAACTTGGGAGCATAATTTTTCTATTAGGGTTTCGAATGAGAGCTGCTGTTTACTAGTCCAAAAATATTTAACATTTATTCTTAAAAGTTTTGTTAACGGGTGTGCTATCTGACTGAAAATTGAATTAATTTTCTATAATATTCGGCCAGTCCTAAGAATGATTTGATGTATTTTTGATTTCGGGGAATTGGAAACTTTTTGACACATTTTAGCTTTTCTGGGTCTGGTTTCACTCCCTTATCAGTTATTCCGTCGCCTATGTATAGTATTTTTTTCTTAAAAATTTGCATTTTAGATTTGATATTTTTGAGGCAGATGACGCCAAAAAAAGAAAAAAGTTTCGATATTTAGGTTATGAATTGACAAATGTTTAAAAATTTCTTAATATGAGAAAACAATTATGTCATCTAAGTAGATCATTATTACTTAATCCGGCTAAAACCGTATTCATGAGATGTTGGAAGCAGGGGCAGTGACCGGAAGGTACGAAACAAGTTGTTTTAGGAGAGGAAAACACCAGCAAAAATTTCTAAATTAGAAATAATTCCTCCTTTAACTTCGGGGTTTAGGATATTTATTGAGATTACAGTTTCTGTTCTTGGCAAGAGAGTTAATATACTTTTATTCTTGGGTTAAGGGCTTGGGATAAGTTTATTAAGTGAGGTATTATTGTTCAGTGATGAGTTTCGTTTTAGTTGAGATTAAGATCTTTAAGTTTAGGAAGTTTTTCATACGGATTAAAAGGTAGGTTGCAAGAACATTTTAGTGACTTCCTAAAAATAGTTGTCGATTATTATTTATTTCATCAAATAACTTTCGATTATTCCGTAATATTTCTAGGCAACGGATTTGGAAGTATGTGAAAGAAGTGATAATCATTTTTACTCCCGATTGAAAATTTCAACCATGTACATCCCACGGGTTTACCATGATTTTTTGCACAAATCACACTTGACCTTTCTAAGAGGTCGGATTTACCACCGTCAAGGGAAATGAATTAATCTCGAATGTAAAATATAACAAGAATGCAGAATATTAAAGGCGACTGTTCCCTTCAAACCCCGGGGCGGTTAGGGAGTGCAAAGTAAAATTTCCCAGAAAATACACATCTGCCGGTTACAAAGAGATGGTCAGCTTTCTCCTCGATGGGCACCAAAAGGCTCAAGGTCGACCGCGGGTCGCAACACCCACAATGGTGATTATATTAGTGGTAGTAGTAGTAGTGTTTTGGCTATTGACCACGTGGTCCTTCCGCCATGTGTCATTTGTGTGTGTAAATGAGCTTGTTACTTTAAAGGATCGTCCCCGTCACTCTAAACCACCATTAATTGTATCCCAATGGTAAATAGTACCGGTCACCCATCCAACTGATGACCCGAACTATGATAATATTTTTTTAAATATTTTAAGGTTCTGTTCTAGAGATTAAAGATTAATGAGCGATATTTCAGCGCCTAAATCTATTTACATTATGCAATAGGATGTAGAGCTTCCTTGAAATGTTGTGAAAATATGGACGTTTATAGGTGCTGAGTTGAAATGACATTAGGGCGGATATCTTTGGCTCTGCTTTCGACATTGACGAAATCATGTTTAAAGAAATATCCTCAGATGAGTTTTCAAGCCGGACCTGATCCGAAAACCTTTAAGATTAAGTAGGAGTGTTCTTTAAATTCAAATTATGATCAGAAAATTTCCGACTAGGACAACTTTTTCGGTAAAAAATAAAATTATTAGAAATCAGAGTCAGAGTAGAAAGATTAGAAGATGTTTTAATTATCAAGTAAATTTTAGGATGTCCCCTGAAATTTGAAAATCTTGCAATGTACCGTCAATAATAGTGGGTATTATCCTAGAAGCTGATGTAACTTGACCAATTTCTACTCAATCAGTTTTCTGTCTGGTCTTCGAACACCAAACAGGTCTTCCAGGATGGCTCTTTTAGTATTGTTTCCATAAGTCTGTTAAATGACACACGAGGTCATACACCAAATGATATTACATTACATTGCCAAACTCCTGTTTCTGTCTTTGGGAGCTACTTCCACTTACCAATATTAACAAAAATTAACCAATAAGAAAAGAGTCGATTCAACTAATATGTCTAAAGTGTCGACGGTTCGAAATCAGGGATATCTTTAGTCAAATTAAGTTGGGGGTGATATAATAAAAGCTGTTCGATCAATTCTTCATCTTTATTACTGATGGCTAGATCTCCAGTGGCATTTTTTCCATTGTATATTTTGATCGAGCATTTTCAGTATGAATTTTATTGATGTTGTCTCGTCTCTTGTATCCAGTTATTTGAATGTATTACTTTTAGGTGGACTTAAATCATACATTGAAGTTATTATCAATTTTTATAGTTCTGTAGTCTTTCTTAGTCTGCTAGCAATATTTATTTTATTAAATGAACAATAATAATAATGAATTATTCTAACTATGATAGAATAATTAGTTTTGCTTCCGGTTATTCTTTCTTTTCTTCCATAATCCAACGTTTTCTACAATTTATCATTAATAATTAATAATTAAGTCACCTTTTACTGGCACCGATATTTTCTAAGAATTACTATGATTCTTCTAATACTCCATCTTTAAGGAGGACTTCCTTCTCGTTAACTTTTGAAAATTCTTCTTCTTTTTAATCGAACCAGAAAACTTTGAAAATGATCACGTCAATTATCTTGTTCATTTAATTTGGTGTTTAAATGATGTGCAGCCTCTGGTAATTGTAGCCTTTAATTTAGCAGGTTTTCCTGTTGCTGTAATTGTGATACGGTTGGTCGATCAATTGGTAGTTTTGATAAAACATCAGACCAAATAATTCGCAGTAGTATCAGTACCTAGTAGGTGTTGGCGCGGATTTTCTTAGAGAATAAAGGAAAATTTGCACGATGTAATAAGTACACTAGTTTTGCATTTCTTTTTGACACTTAATGTTTATAAGTCGCTTCCTCTTATTTAATGTTGCATTGACTTGTAAGATTGCCATATCTTTTGATTCTTCCAGGTATCTATCTATTTTTTAAATATGTTCTAATTCTGAGAATCAATTTGAAACGAATATCTGCATTAAATTCCTGCAGACGTTTAATAATGATAATGTTTTAATAAACATGTTTAAGCACTGACTACACCTAATTTTTATAAGCTTGACTAAGTGGTATTATGTATTAGGTATTATTCATTATTTATTTTATCCAACATGCTAACAAAAAATTCTAATAATTTACATAGTAATAATTTACAGAAATTTTTGTCGCATTTGGAAAGACTTGAATTCACAAAGTATATGTTGTTCCATTCTCGCCCTCTATTCTTCTGGTATCAGTTGCTCCATGAAAACATTCTTGATGACGATTCATCAAATTGTTTGCCAAATATGGCCTTTTTAAAGGTATATTTATTTGACACTATGTGTCATTATATTTGGCATTGTCATGGTGCGTTCCACTTAGCTGTTTATCCTGAAAAATATTTGCTATAGTAGACTAAAGTCAATAATGTAATGTAGTCTTTTCTGACGCAACAGCTTTAAAATTGATTCAGAAAGTCATCATAATGGGGAGGTTCATTCGTTAACCAAGATAGGCACTTTTTGTTTAAATAAATTCTACCAACTTTTCCTTTTGTATTTTTTTTTGCTTGGTAGTTCTGTATATATTTAGTTATGTTCTTTCTGAATTTAGTTAATATTTTTACAATTAAGTAAGTATTTTTCCTTTTGATGTCTTGATCCAGCCCTTTAAGTATCAAAAAGGACAATTCTTAAAATGAGTTTAAGAAACTACCTCGATAAATGGTTTTACGAATTCACTTCCTCCGTGGACAGAACTTCAAGTCTCAGTATGTGTCTCGAAGAATATTTTTGCAGTTTAATGAGTATTTCCTTACTCCGGAGAGTGTCCAAAGCTTTCCTCAAATTAAAGAAGAATGTGCAACATGTTTTCTCTGACAGAAGGCATAGTTTATTTTATGGTCCTTAGTAATCAATTGATCAATAGTGGAGAAGTTTTTACGAAGCTAGTTTGGTTGATGCTAATATGGTTGTTTACCTTTAAGGTTTTGCTAATATAGTTTTGATGAGACCCTCACATATTTTTCCCAAAAATGATGTTAATACCTAAGGTATTATGCTAATTTTTACAGTCTAATGAATACATATCATTGGTATATTGTGTGTTGGACACCTTTAAAGCATTATTCATAAAAATGAATCAATAAAAAAATGTTTAGAAAGCAATTTACATAAATTCCGACAACCTTAATAACACATTAATAAATGTTTCTCAAAAATGGTGTTTCACGGTCGCTCAGGATTAGGGAACAAAGAACCTCAAATAGAATCCAGTTGTTGGTCAGGATCGATCCTTTTTATGACCTGTTTGAAGAATCGCGATGCTGATACACGACACTCATGATAGGTTTTATTTATTTTGTGACTTTTGCTAGTGCCTAATCTATATTTATTATGTACTTTTCTTTCTTACATTTTATTGTTATTTTACGAAACTAACATCAAAGTTTCTAAATTAAACTAATTTGCGGGTTGAGTAATGTGTTTTATATTATGATGAACGAAATAAAATTCCTTACTTCACTTATTATTTTATTAATACCAGATGCATATTTCGAAATAATATGTGAAGTAAGGAATTTTATTTCGTATATCATAATATTTAAATTAAAGTTTATTGCAAAAACAAATGCCAAATCTATCTCTTAATGTTTTCTTGTGAAAGCCAGAAAAATTGCGATAATAAATTGGGTTAATAATTTTAAAAAAAAATCACAATAGATCGATGGAATCGCAATTCGACCAAGTATATACCAATAAGTAAAGTTGTTTTAAAAATTACTGTTCAGATTTAGAAAACCAACAACCCGTGATGTCTCTGTGTATAATGTTGTTTAATGAGTTACGTGGAGATATAAATATTAAATAAAATAACTTGTAATTACTTTCTCCAACCGTTTATTTTTATTACGCTAAATGTACATTATCAATATCTGTACAAGAATGACCGTCAAACGGTGAATGTGAGAAACCCCCAGAAAGTCCCATCCCATTAAATGTGCGCGCCGCCTTACCGCCTAATTTAAATAAGTCGCAATTTTCGATAACGGTCTTTCTTGTACAGCTATTGATAATGTTTACATCGTAAACGAAATGTACATTTAGCGTAATAAAAATAAACTGTTGGAGAAAGTTATTACAAGTTATTTTATTTAATATCTCTGTGCATAATAATTGCATATTTTCGAATAGTACCATTTTCTTTTTGAGTGGCAGCACTAATCACTGGAACCGTTAAAATTTTTCAGAATCTGCCATCTGCGCAGAAGTGGTCGCTAGACCTTGGATTTTTTCAACTCTGTCAGCAAGAAACAATATTCAATGGTTAGTATAGTCTGTGAGAGCATCGCTGTAATACTGGTGAAGAACGTTTAGTACTTGAAAATGAACTATTTTCAACATAGAGGTGTGATATCGGCTGAAATTTTATTACTGGCTCATAAAGAACAGGACGAATATAGATTGATTAAGAGATGGTATTCAATGTAAGTTTTTATATCATTATTAAGTCCAATTTCTAGTATATTTTTAATAGTTATAATAATTCGATGTCCTACTGCATTTAAGTTCAACTGTAATTTTCACACATTTTGATTTTAAAATATTTTTCTCATTTTGTTAAAATTTTATTTAAGCCAAAATTATAATGATTACTCTTTGTAATATCAAGACTCTGTTAAGAATGCTTTGTCAGTCTGTTATAAATAATTTAAAAAATTAATTTAACACCCGCTTTTTAGCAATGTTATCTAATTGTTTTAATTTAAAATTTAAAAAAATTGATATCTTAAGCATATTATTCAAATACTAAATTTAGAAAATTAGTTCGAAATACTTTTAACAAAGCAGAAGAAATAGATCAATCAGGCATGTATTCCATTAGGTGTTGTAATTGTGTATTACATTGTGTTAGGCCGACATATATTTTCGGCCTAACACAATGTAATATTTTTTCATTTTTGTTTAACTTTGTAAAATTAATAATTACAATGTTGCTATTATTATAAACAACTGCAATTGTTTTACTTTCATCTTTTTCATGGCCACCCATTTTTTATTTATAATAAAACTTAAAATTACTATAACTCACTTATTTTTAGAAATAACTATGTCATATGTAATATTGGATTAAAGAGAAAAAAATAATCTATCAAATGAGGCCAACTATGGTTTCTATTTAAAAAAATGTAAGTTTCCGAGATCCCCATAGAGAACATCTAAACAAACTTGCCCTGTATAGGGAAAGTAAAAATGTGTCTCGGTGGTTGCTGCATCTCAAAACCAAATTACTTTTTTGCGATTAAACTTTAAACTTAAGGTTTTATTGTTAATAAATGGAAATGGAAAGCTTTTGGTAAACATTCATACACCAGAAGTGGACGTTTACTTGAGGCATTTTTGTTTTTTTATTTCGATATTTTTGTAAATATGAAAATATTACCTAACTTTTCAAACAAAAATTTAGGGGAATGAGATACTGACAAGTTTTATTAATACATATTTTTCATAGTTCTTGTCTTATGAAAAAAGAAACAATTCAAATTAAAAAAAATAATACCTAGCATATTATTAGCATAAACTATATGAAATTTATATAATAAATAATTGTAAAGAATTTAGCATAAACTATATGAAATTTATATAATAAATAATTGTAAAGAATTTAAAAATGAGCAATGCTCTTACAGGTTTGTTTATGTCATAACTTCAGTTGGTGAAAAGCCCATCCTCTTGTAGGATTACGTTGGTAGTTATTACATATTTCTTCGAGAAAAAAATAGGGAAAGTACCATGATAGCCACATCGCCTTGCTATTATATATAGATGCAGAAGTATGTTAGCAATGAAAATTATATAAATTGTTTTAATTTAAAATTTAAACAGTGTGTAACTATCTTGTTTTTCTTTTTTCAATGATAGTTTTTCAGTCTAATGAAAATAGCAAATATTGTACTGGTCTGTAATAAGAATCAGATATGAAACCTAGGTAATTATAAGCCAGCGCTAAAATACTTGAAAAATCCATCTTGCATAGATTAGTATCTTACTTCACTAAACATAACCTACTATGAGACACCCAATATGGATTTCTTAAAAATAAATCAACTGTTGACTCCCTCTTTGACTCTATGAAGGCTATTTACAGTGCCCTGGATAGAGGTGAAGTGGCCCTGGGTATATATTATGATTTATCTTGGGCCTTCGACCTAATCAATCACCAATTACTACTTGACGAGCTTAAAGCCAATGGTATTCAGGAAATGCATACAACTTAATAGAATCATTTTTAAGTCAGAGAATTCAAACCATAATAATGTAGGATAAATGTGGTAATGTACTTAATCATAAATAGTTTTCAGAGAAAGTATATGTTTCTGCGGGCACACCTCAAGGGTCTATCTTGGCCCTGGGTTTTCTGTTCGTTATTTTCATTAACGATGTAGACCTGGCTTTTGAGAGTAAACCAAACATTACCGTCTGCAAATATGCAGATGATACATCCCTACTAATCAGCATTATTTCTTCTGAAGATGTTCGTAATAACGCAAATAGTGCTATAACAAGTGTTAAAATGTTAAATCCTGATAAAACGGGTTTCATGCAGTTTAGAAACCCTCGAAATCATACCTAGTTATGAGTACCTAATTTGAAACTCAATAATAGTAAAATAAGGCAAGTTAACAGGGAAAAATTTCTTGGTATTACTATTAGTTCAACACTAAGCTGGGAGACTAATATTAACTAGATTTATTCGAAACTGAGATCAGCTAGTTTGGCAATCCTGTCTATTAGGCCATACATCTACCAGGTCTGCTCAAGTTTTATCATGCACATGTGTACAGCCATATAAATTATGGAATTATCATATGGGGCTCTTCCCTTCATATATTACGCCCATTTAGGCTTCAAAAACAAATTATTAGGAGAATAACATTTTCTAAATTCAGACATAGCTGTAGAACTCTTTTCAATGATCTGAAAGTTCTTACTAAATAAAGTCATGTGTTTTACATTATTTAACAGACTACCTTCTGAAATTAAGATAACAACAAAAATAAAATCGTTTAAAAATTAAAACAATTTTAACTAGGTAAAGCATATTACTCTGTTCAGGATTTTCTTAATGAGCATTCTGTAATATAATCCTAAATATGTTCTTAGTTCTTAGTCTTAAATATGTTTTTAGGTTAGCCATTTTACTCTTTGTTATACTTTCAAATTATAATCCTCATTATGTTCTTTTCTATTACAAATGTAATACAAGTTTTCATGTCCTAATACAAATAAAGATTTCTTTATCTATTCATAATTTTATAAATTCTGTTATAAATTTCTGGTGAAAGTTCTATAGTTTTGAAAATATTTTCGTTAAAGAAGCGCAATTTATTCAAAAATTTAAATAAAGTAATATACCAATATAAGACTTAAAATTGATGGATCAACATAATTTTGATGTTGAGGCATATACTTTAACTTGTTTAATGTCTTTGTGAATCGTAGTTTTTTATTTATCGCGTTTTATTTATGCTGTATATTTTAATATGTATTCACTATTTATATTTTTTTTTAATTGAATTGAATAATATTTTAAATTAAATCTAATATGTACTAACAAGTATTATTCATTAGGAAAAATTGGTCAAAGGAGGTAAAGAGTATGAAGCATCAAAAAAAGAATGATTTGCTAGCTGATAGGATTAAGAAAACAGGCAATATTAGCTACGAAATGAGAGATTTTGAGACAGCGATGCAATTATACACTAAAGCACTTTTGTTTGCAAGTCACAACAGTCAAATTTATGCTGTTATCTTGGCAAATATTTCGAGTTGTCTGTTTGAGTTAAGTTTATTTAAGGTTTGTATATTATATTTATATTTTGTTATTTTGTACGTTTATAAAAATTTTCAAATTTTTATAAACGTACAATGTACAATTGAAATCTTCAGATAAATAGTAGAAAGTCATTAAAGAGTAATTTTCCAACATAAGTACATCATATCATTGTATTTTTTTTTTATTATCTAACTTATATGTAATAAAATATTGTAAATATAGGATTTTAGAAACATATTTTTTAGTCTATTTTTAGACATTTTAGTATTAGTAACTGGTAACTGGTTTACATTTATGGCATTAATTTTGAATTATATTTTATAATTCTAATACTTGCAATAAAATGTTTAATTTTTATTTAGCTTATTTATTTTTTGTTTTAGAAATGTATTAAGTATATTGATTGGTGCCTATCCACGTCATACCCAAATGCTTCACGTCCAAAACTGTATTTGAGGAAAATCAAGGCATTGAGTACTATTGGAGAGAAATCGTTGGCTGCTGAGGTTAAGACAAATTTCAAGAAATTCATGAATGTGCATAAAATCAATTTTGCAGATAAAGGTAAAAAATAATCGATTGATTATTCTGATAATTGTTGAAAGTTCATCTTCACTTTTATATAAATTAAACCATTTAAGTACTTAACTAGAAATTTTTCAAGTAATTTCAAATTGAAAGTACTTAAATAGTTTCGTTTATATAAAAGTGAGAGTAAAAATTGATTTCATTTATATGCACTTTCTATACCTATAATGAAATACTTATGTCCTTCTTTTAAATTATCTGAAGTATTTATATTGTATCCTATATATTTGTTTATTTTTCATGGCTAAAATTAAATAAAACTGTTTTTACTATTGAAATTGATATTAGTTTACATTTTACATTTTACGTCCAATAATAGTAATAATGGTAACTGTTAATGTATCCAAGTCTTACATATATTTTTCATGAGTTTTTGATCTCAAGTAAACTTTAAAGACAGATTCTGGCTTAACTGTAAACTTTTGCATATAGATATATTGTGTTAAATCACAAACCACAAATTAATGGGACACCCTGTATATACAGGGTGTCCCCATGAGGGGAAATGGCTGGACCATCGATTTCTGGGGCCAAAATATGTTGATTTAACCCAACATATCTATATCCAAAAGTTTACGGTTAAGACGGAATTTGTCTTCAATGTTCCAAAATTTTTTATTTCTTTTGTTTATAATAATTGAACACTTTATTCGATTTGAATTAAATTTATTATTAATAACTACCATAATATAATACATCATTTCAGTTATTATTGTCATTAGAGATTGTCAGGAAGTATAAAAATTGTAGTACCACCACTTAAAATCCAAAAAAATTTTTTATTGGTGGATCCAATAAAAATTAAAAAAATACTACTGACCCCAGGAATCTATGATCCAGCCATTTTCCCACATTAACGGGGCACCCTGTATATATACCAATGTATATCCCCATATAAATTACTCGTTAGAATAAAACATTCATTCCCCGAAATTCAAAATCTTAAAATTTTACATAAATGTTCAAAAGGTACAAAACTAAATCTCCTGGAATCCGCGGAAATTTTCAAACGTAATAGTAATTCTCTTATTAACCTGTTGAACGAGCAAACCGCTGTAGTATACACACCGCTTTTCAAAATTTTATAATCTCCTTAATCTTTTGCACTTTTGTTCACCGTAATCGTTTTGCTCCCCTCACTCAATTGTCAAAACCCATTTAAATGTAATTTTTTCGTTAATTTGTTCACTTGATAATGACCGTCAAAAGTCGAAACTTAAGTCGTACACAGTGTAATATACCCATATATCATAATAAATTATAGTAGTTAAAAACATAATAAGTGTTTTATTCAGTGTTAACTATAGTAGGTAGAGAAATTATTCTAAATTTATTTTGTTCATTTTCGTTCAATAATAGAGATACAAACTGTAATTGAAAATTTTTTAATGTGATTTGTCATGTGACTGCAGCTAATAGTTATATAATTCAATGCTTGTTAGTGCATTAGCACGAGGAGTAGTTGTTTTAACTATTAGCTGTTAAGTCTTGCATATGTTATTTTTTTTTTCTATAACAAATTTCATCGGTAAATTTGCAATTTATTTGTATTGTAATTTTTAGAGAAGTTTCTAAAACTGGCTGAAGAAGCATTGAGGATCATCCCTGAAGCTTATGATAAGGATATCCTTGAAGAAATGACATTACCTGAATTTGAAGAAAATCCTGTGATTTTGAACATATCTAAGAGTGCTACATTAAAGTATGTAAGCATGTAGTTCCACTGATTTTGATACATTTTTTAAAAATGTTTCTAGGTGTAATGAACAATATGGTCGTCATATTGTTTCACAAGCTTTAATAAAGAAGGGCGAATGTATTTTAATGGAAAAACCGTATGCTTCTGTTGGTCATTCAGAGTGTCCTAATTGCTTCAAGTGCCTCAAAGACTTAGTAACGTATGTAATATACAAATTTTTATAAAATTTATAGAATGTAGTTTATGATGTTTAAACTTGGCTAGTTGCTCACACTATACAAGTGAATAAAGCCTGTGTGTATTTTTTTAACCAGTTTTATATTTGATTATAGAGTTATTTAAAATAAATTATAGAATTATTTGAAATTGAATATTTGCTTGATTACACATTTTTCCTAGGATAATTTTAAATTCAAATTTTTAACTGTTCTGGCATATTAATATTACCTAAATTGACTATAATTCTTTGATTTAAAATAAATGCATTAACCCAAAATTTTTAAATATTAATTAGGCAGTAATTGATCATTCAGAACAAACTGTACTTTTACATAATAATATTATACAGCTATAATATATTTTGGAATTACTTGATTGTAAATATGGTGTGTACTCTTCTTTGAATTATTTACTTTTTGTTTTACAGTATTATCTTAATTGTTATACTTCTTTGAAGAAATAATATTTTTTTTAGTTGCGAACAATGCCCAGGTCTTCTGTACTGTTCAGAAGTGTGTAGGGAACAAGATAAAGAAGTACATAAGTGGGAGTGCAAATTATATCTACTGGAAAAATTCTGTAACTTAGATGACACTATTCGATTAGCATTTCGAGTGTTTTTAAAAGGTTTACTTAGTGGATATAAGAATAATTCAACTAAAATTGAAGAGGAATTACGGTTTGGAAGTGAAGCGGACAACTTTCCTTATGTTCGGCAAATTTATGGAAAAATGATTGATATTCCCTTAGACAACTTAGAGCTTTATCTTGATGTTAGTGCTAATTTGTTATTAATTTTGATTTTATTCTTTCTTAATAATAGAAGGAAAATACAAGAAATCAAGTATTTTAAAATGTGAGTAATATTAACAAAATAATTTGTGTTTTAGGGATGTTGTACCCTTTTAGCATACATAAACATGGATACAGATTTGAAGGAATTGATTAGAAGCAGAATTGGGACTGATATGTTTTTGATTGGAAAACACCTGTTACAGTTGATTGTTAAATGTAAATTAAATTCTAAAGTGATTAAAGGTCTTGATGGTCTATCTGTTAAATGCTTATATCCATCATACTCACTTTTTAACCATTCATGTGTAGCTAATACTTTTGTTTTGTAAGTATAATCATTTCAAAACTATTAATAAAAATAAGTAATTATGTATATTTTATTTATAGGTTCTATAAGGGCAAGTTGGTATTAAAGGCTTTAAAAGATATTAATCCAGGTGAACAAATTTATGTCAATTACATAATGGCAACAATGGAAAATAAATCTGACAAGGAAAGACAAGAGACCTTAAGAATAGATTTCCATTTTACCTGCATGTGTACATTATGTACAAATGATAATGGAGAAGTATGCTATATTATATTTGATATTAAAAAAATTTATAATACAAAAACTAATAGCCATAATTGATTGTATCTAATTATTAATTTAATTGGTTAAATCAAATTTTAATTAAATCTTAATTAAAATAGCTCATATTTAATTTAAAGCTTAATAGATTTGGTGCTTATTAATACTAGCAATATGAACATATATATGAATATATACCGACAAACACACCATAGGAAATTCAATGTATTTTTAAATGTGCAATTAGTTTCTTCCCAGGTCATTTTAGCAAAAATTACAAGGGAGAAATTATGTAGATATTAAAAAAATACATTTAAATCACTTATTCATACTACATTATTTTAAAGCGAGATATTAAAAATAATAATAAAATAATTTCGGCCTCTTTTTAGAATTTAAAATAGCCATGGAATGTCAAATGGTATCACAACGTCTAACTAGGAGAAATTTAATAATATAAATAAAATAATTAACATAAAACTCATTTAATTATCTCTAAATTAAACAATATTAACAGAAATCATAATAAATATTCAAAAAAAATCTCCATTCAGCACTTGGCAACAATTGGTAATAAAATTCATGTCTTACATTGACATTTATTTATTTAAATTTTAACCATAATTTATTATAATTGTTAGTTTTTAATTCATAGTTGATCACTTCTTAATGTGTTTTTGTGTTCCATGTTGTTGGAAGTGCCACACATATACAAACATAAGATCATAATCCACTAATCTCAGTATCTGTAAGTGACTGTAAATTTAAAATTGTAAATGATTGTAACTAATTGCATACATTTGTCTGATCCCCAAAATATTGGCAACAAGATAAAAGAGCATTATGTGAATTATCTTATTTTTTGCCCGATATTCCAATATAGCCTTAACTTATATACCGGGTGTTCGATAAAAATGGCCCAGAGCCATAACTCTTATACTATGGAACTTAGTAATTATAATTTTTTTTCAAAAATAACTTTATTGACAAATGATAGTCAACTTTAAACTTTTACATGGCTGCTACATTTCTATTATTATATTGTACATTATTTCTCTGAATCCAATCATTCCCAAAATGTTTATTTCAATTTAATATTTATGTCAGAAAAAAATAATAATAAATCTTATTCATATATTTTCCAATAAATAAGCACACTACGCTTTGAAAAAAAAAATCGGAACAAAGAAATATTATTTGTTGTAAAACACAGACTAATAACAAATAGTTGACATTACTTTACAACAAATAAAAAATATTTTAGAAATGTATGTATGCGATATATCTCTGAAAATAATGGCGACAATTTTCTGAATATAGTTTATAATCTGCATAAAATTATCTAAAACTTTGTCTTTTACAGTTTTTTTATATTTGTTATAATAAACGAGATATATTGATTTTTTCAAAATATCTAGTTATCCTCGACTTTCTTGAAAACTTGAAAGTGGAATCTCACTCGTTTCATAAATCTACACTTCTTTCCCCATTTAACCGTTTTTTCAATTTCTTATAGTTTCCGAGATCCTCATAGAGAACTCTAAAAAAACTCGCCCTGTATATTGAAGATATACATTATTAGTGAATCATAAAAAAACTTATTAACTTAATATTTTTAGAATTGCTTCAATTGCAATTTTAGTCAAATAAATATTTCTTTAAGTTTAAGCACTGATGTTAATCCTGTTGTAAGTAATGTACTTTTCCACTTGCTTTATGTTAGGTGTATATAGATTCATTTTGGGGCAAGCGGAAAAATTATTATGATTAATATGTAATTCTAAAGCTTCATTATTTGCAACAGGTATAATTTTGTTATTTCATTATTATTTCTAGAAATAATATGATACAATTTTAATATATGTAGCTGTATTACCTCTTTTAAATGTTGGTTATAAAATATTATCTGTTTTTACTTTTTCAGAGTGGACTACTACCATGTCCAAAATGTAATTTTTATGCAGACGTACATGATGATCTAATATTTTGCAGAAAATGTGGAACAAACATTAACTTAAGTTGGGATATAGTTCTGAAAATGAAAACATTTTTAGATTCACAATGTTTGTGTATGTACCATTTAGATTATCTAGAATATTTAAAATATTTGTTATTTGTAATAATTTTTGGTTGGGATAAATAAGTAAGTAACTTAGTATTATTTTTAGATAAATTACACAAGGACATTAATATTTTAAAAGAGTCTCTCAAAATTCTAAAGGAATTGCAAATCAATCCAAAATGTTTTCCTGAGGAATATATGAAATATACATATGAATGCATAAAGTTAGGTTAGTATATAAAATAGACGTAAATTTTAGGAAAGTAAAACATTGAAATTTAAAGGTCATCTAGATGAATCTGCATACTATCTGCAATATATACAAGATATTCAAGCATTAATATGTTCTTCAAATATAGAAATATTTGCTGCACTTAGGGTATTTGTGAAGAACATATGTACCTCTGGTAAGTGGTACGTTGCAAAATATAAGAAGTAAGTAATCGTTTGATATACTCTTATAGATTAGTGGCCTTGGATTAGCAAAAATTAATAAAAAAGACAAATTTTTACAGTAATAAAGTTATTGGTAATGATTTTTTAAGTATAATGTGGTTTCCAAAATATGGCGATGATGGTGCTTTATTAACCAATAATTTGTCACATGAAAAGTTTGTAGTTGCCTCTAAACTATTTTTAAATTGATTTGTTTTGTTTTTAAGCTTTAACAATTCTTCATTAAACATTTACTAGATATATCTCAACTAACATTACATTGTTTCACTTTTAGATCAACTTTGACACAGTATGAAGAATATCTTAAATTTTTGGAAGAGTATTGTTCTCTTTTCTTTCCTTCTGTCGCTATTTTAAGAGATATCAAGAAGCTACAAACATTTTTTAAAATGCAACAACAAATTCTTGAATTCAAGGAGACACTTGACTGGATAAAATAAGAGTATTCCTTATGTGTTTATTAATAAGTTATTTTGAAAACGTTTTTTTAGTTAAATAAGAATATTTGTTCGTTTTATACATTTATATTAATATATTGTAATCATTCTATTAAAAATTAAAACTTAATAAACTAAAGAATAGCCAATTGATTTTTTTTTTATAAATTTTGATATTGTAGGAAGATGTAAAATACCATTACAGCAGAAATTAGTTTGTATGGGAAATGTGATTCTATACTTGATCTGAATTTCTAGACTAATTTTTTATGATATTCTAAATTTTGATTATAGATGTTTTACTAGCAATCCAGTCTAGTTTTAATAAGAGGTTTCAAAATTTTCCTAATAAAGGAGGTGATGTATGCTTTGGTAATTGTTAGAAACATATGAATATTTTTATGAAGAATTTTAATATAGACCCAGAGAAGAGAATATTGCTGGAACGGGGTAGAGTTTTAGCATAGTATACAATATTAAAAATTATATGGTGGAGTTTGAAGGAATTGAGTTATAGTTTTCAAAACTATGACAATATTCTAGTTTTGAAATGATTTGATAGGGAAACGTCAGAATTTTTTTTATTTCTCTTGTTTAATTCAGCAACGCCTATGAAGAATTCTGTTTTATCAGTTTCCTAACAGTAAATTGTGTTGAATGGAGGTCGTTTATAATAATTAAGTTGTGAATGTCGATTAATTCTTCGGAAACTTTGCTGGAGAGTATGAGAACCATTCAAAGCGTTACAATCCCTTTGTGAAAGGAGAGAAAGCCCTATTTAATGTTTCCGTAATGTAATTGACCTACTGTAGGATAAATATAGCCAAAAATAAGAGTAAGCGATTAAAAAGAGAATTTATTATCATTGGAAATTGACAGGAATATTGAAAGAAACAGAGATGCACAGTTTTATCAAAAATTATACTGTACCTATGTGTCCATTGACTAAATGTCCTGAGTGAAATATTAACTCGTTTATCTCAACGATAAATTAAATCGACTTTTCTTTCACCTCATTTCTGCGGAAAATTTTTGTCGCCGTTTCCGCGGTATGGCCATTCTATAGATTATTTTTTTCTAAAAATAATTGAGTTACAGTAATTTTTTATTATAAATCACAAAAGTAGTTATCCATTAAAAAGATAAAAGTAAAACAGTTGCAGTTGTTTATTCTATTTACATACTCCGTTAAATTTGTTAAGTTAATTAAGTTGTTTTGTGGTGTTATATGTGATAATGATTTTTTTTAACAAAGAAAAGGGTCACATAATAAAAACGTCGATCATGCTGCAGAACAATACTATAATCAATAATAAAATGTATTAAAATCCTTTAGTTCGTTGTAGAAAATTAAATAATAATTTAAAAATACGAAAACATTTCGTGAATCTACAACAATGAGTTTTACTAAGACTACTAAACAAATTAATTTTGAAACAACTACTTCTCTGGCCAAAACCAGCAAAAAAATTATGGAAGCAAAGAAAAAGCTGAAAGACACTAAAATATATATAGAAAATGACCTAACATTCAAAGGAAGAGAAATTCAAAGAGAGATAAGAAGCATTGCAAGAGAAGAAAAGATAAAGGGTAAAAAGAGAAAAATTGGATATCAAAAACTTATAATAGACAATGAAGTATATATATGGGATAATAAAGAAAGAGGAATGACCCTGAGGACAAATGACGGTAAATCAAAAAACTGGTAGAGAATAATGTTAATAGGAGGAGTAAAACGGAGACAACAAAAGAAAAGAAACTAAGAAAGTTAATTGGAAATTGGAATATAGGAAGTTTGAAAGGGATAGAAGAAGAACTGATAGAAGAATTTGAAAAAGGAAACTTAGATATTTTGGTAATGACTGAAACAAAAAGAAAAGGAAAATGAAGCATACGAACAAAAAATGAACACATACAGCATATAGTGGAGCAGATAAAAATGAAAGAGCAAAAGCAGGAGTAGGATGTATAATAAATAAGAAGATAGAACAAACAGTAACAGATTGTGAATTTATTGATGAAGGAATAATGATAGTAAAAATTATCAGCAAATATAATAATAGTATACGGACCTAATGAAGATAACAACAAGAAAACAAAGGACGAATTTTGGCAAAAATTACAAATGATATATGAAAAATCAATAGAGAATACATATATAATAGGAGACCTTAATGCGAGAGTGGGAAACAAAAACAGAGGAATTGAAGAAATCATGGGAATATATGGTGAAGAAACAAAAAATAATAATGGAAACAGACTAATTGACTTCTGCATAGTTAACGGATTCAAACATAAAGATATACACAAATTTACTAGAGTTGAAAGAAATAGAAACGAAAAATCAATAATTGACTACTTTTTGGCAAAGGGGAACCGAGTTAACAAAATAAGATATGTAAGAGTCGAAAGAGGAAGGGAAATAGGTAGTGATCATTATATGGTGATAACCAACATTAAAACAGAAGATAATGAGATCCAAGAAGAGAAAAAAAAGGAAAAACGAGGAATAATAAAACTAAGAGTGGATAAATTAAATGACATACAAATAAGAGAAAAATATCAAAATAATATTGAAGAATTAATAGAAAAAGTAAATACAACAACAAACAGGAATATTGAAGAATTATGGAGAAGCTTCAAATATATAATTTCAGAAGCAACAAGACGGGCATGCGGATAAATAAGAAATAACACAAATAGAAAACAATCACATTGGTGGAATCAGACAATAAAAGAAGAGATAAAAAAGAAAAAATTAAATGGAAAAAATATTTAAACACAGAAAGAGAAGAGGACTACGAAGAATACACAAAGCAGAGGAAAAAAGTCAGAAGAGCTAAAGAAAATGCTTGGGAAGACTTTGGAACAACTTTGGAAGAGAACTTTAAAGGAAATCAGAAATTATTTTACAGAATGATAAGAAAACAAAAGAAAAGGAAACATATCATATTAACTCACATAAAAGATAAATCTGGAAAAATAATAAACGATGGTACAAAAAAATGCAAAGGTGGAAGGAACACTTTCAAGACAAAACAAAGAAGTAGAAGAAGAAAGGGAAGAAGAAAATGATAAAAGGGACAAATCAGAAGAGGACAAAGGAGAGATAACAGAAGAAGAAATAAAAACAGTATTGAAAAAATTTAAAAACGGAAAGTTACCTGGACATGACAACATAAAATCAGAACAATTAAAATACATGGGTAAAGCAGGAGAAGGTTTACTACAAAAAATATTAAATCTAATATGGGAAAAGGGAAGGACACCGAAGGAATGGGGAAAGGCAATAATATTTCCAATATACAAAAAAGGAGATACTAAGGAATGCAACAACTACAGAGGCATATCATTAATATGCACAACAGCTAAAGTATATGAAGCAATACTAACATACAGATTGGAAAAGAAAACAGAAAAAGATATGGAAAAATCCCAAAGTGGATTTAGAAGAGGGCATTCAACACAAGACCATATTTTTTCAATAAAAAATATAATAGAAAGAACAAAAATGAATAAAGAAAAACTGCTGATAGCTTTCATTGACTTGGAGAAAGCCTTTGATCGAATGCCAAGAGAAAAAATCTGGAAAATACTAAAAGAGTTAAATATAGGGACGAAATTAAGGAGAGGAATTAAAAGCATATACGAGAATATATCTAATTTTGTCGGAACAAGAGAAGGAGAGTCAGAAGAATTTAAAACATCTATAGGACTAAGACAAGGAGGATCACTAAGCCCTAAACTATTTATAATATTCCTGGACCACATAATGAAAAACATAAAGACAAAAACAAAGAAAGTAGAGATAGGGTACTACAATATGGAAAAAACGAAGATTGAAAACTTCGCATTTGCAGACGATCTAGCACTAATAGCAAAAACTGAAAAAGATCTTCAGGAAAATATAGATATATGGTACAAGGAATTAAAAAAAATGGAATGAAAATTAACATAGAAAAGACCAAAATATTAGTTATAGCAAAAGAAAAGGTGAAAACAAATGTAATAATAGAAGGAAAACACGTAGAACAGATTGAAGCATACAAATACCTAGGAATAGTAATAAACAACAAAGGAGATATGGAAGATGAAATAAATAATAGAATACAAACAGCAAACAAAACGTACTATAATTTGAAAGAGACAATATTAGACAGTAAAAGGATTTCTAAACGGACAAAAATAACAATTTACAAAGTACTTTACAGGCCTATACCACTTTATGGAGCAGAGACATGGACACTAGATCAAAGGCAAAAATCAAAAATACAAGCGAGTGAAATTAGATTTTTAAGAAAGGTGGAAGGAATAACAATCATGAACAGAATACGAAATGAAGAGATAAGAAAAATACTGGGAATAGAAGACATTAACAAAGTAATATAAAAGAAACAGCTGGAATGGTATGGGCGTCTAATAAGAATGAAAGAAGGAACACAAACTAAAGTAATATGGAAAACCAAGACAGAAAGCAGGAGGGGAAGAGGAAGACCAAACAAAACATGGGATAACAGAATTACAGAAATAATGACTAAATATAAAATAGATGTAAACACAACCAAAGAAACGGCTAAAATCGGAAGAAATGGAAAGAAATAATAAAAAGATTATAAGAGAAATAATCTCAACACCCGCAAGGGTATAAGAGATGTAAAAAGATTATATATATATAATCAATATTTTGACAACCGGCAGCCATCCATTGCCAACATTCACAAGAATTAACCATAATTTCTGTAAACAAAGCCGAATGTCGAAGAAAAGAAAATTAATGAAGCTTCGGGAGTGAACTAGTATTGGCGATGAAAGATCCATCCACATCTACCAGACAAATTTCAACAGAAGAAGGCATATTTCAAGGGACAGTAGTAAGAGTTTTGAAAAACCATAAATATTATCCATGCAAGATTTCAATTTCACAAAATTACTTTATATATCGTTGGTACCAATAAGAGAATAACCTTCTGTGTGCAGAGTAAAAGCATTTGCCAAGATGATAATACGTACCATATAAAAATAGCATGGAAAGATAAAACGCGATTCATTAATTGTAGTGTTTTTAATCGCCACAATGAACATAAATTAAGTCAAGAGAATCCACGAGAAGTTTGACAGAGAAAAGCATAAATTAAAGGGTATATGTATAATGTGGTGTGTTTTCAACATGACGGAGCTCCACCTCATAACATGTTGGCTGTAAGAAATTATTTAATTGATGCTTTCCAAACTCATATGTGGGAAGAAATGGGTCAATCCCATGATTACCTAGATCATCCGATCTATCGTTTTAGACCTTTTTCTGTGAGGTTATGTAAAAAACTAAATGTATCAAAAATCATATCATAAGGGGTCATGGCAAAGAAATTACCAGGGTTATTTGTGTTTGTCCTATCTTATTTCTAAATTACGTGCAAGAACCCCGAGGGGACATTAGGAGTGGAAAACTACTCCAATGTCAGGCAAACCCCCAAGCAGAACACTTCATTATTAATTTTATATTTTTATCGAAAAATAAATAATTGTATGTGTTGTTTAATAAAAACTCGTTGTAATTTATAGCATAATATATGTTTATAATTATAAATTAAAAAATAACTGTCGTTTATATAAGTACTTGTATTGTCAGTACACCTACATTTTTATAACATTAACTAATAACCGTTTTTCCATTGGTTTTGTAGTTATTGTTGTGGATAATTCTATGAAAATTGAGTTTTTTAAATTTAAATTGCCTCGTACATGTATGGTGTCAGTTGTGTCTTTAATTGAAAGAAATATCTTTATATAATCTATAAGTAAAAGAATATTTAATATATTCATTTAAATAATTTATAAATATTAAATAAAAATAAAATCAGCCCACAGCGGAAATCTTGAGGAATCGGTTATATTTTAAATAAATTGCAATATGCCGCAAACAATAAACTTTGAATCCAGTTACTTATAGTATTCCAATGTAAACGGCATCCACTTAAAGAAGATTTTCAAGGCCTAAGCTAGTAAAATTCAGCAAATTTTTCGATTCTATAACCGAATTTTTCATTAAAAATAAAATATCTACTACATCCAGTAGTTTAGGAATAACCGACTGGGTTCAAAAATTTTTATATTTATTATTTTCTCTACTCCTAAACCGGCATAATACAAATTTCTTTCCAGTATAAATTGCAAATTTCGGAAATAGTAAATAGATCTTTTATTTCTCAGGCCAGCCAATCACAACAAAACACTCTCAATATGTCTCATTTCGCTCCCTCAACTTAGTATAGTAATTGTAAATTGTAATAATAATTTTTCATCTATCTGACGAAGCCACTGTATAGTGAAACATTGTCGTAGAATAATAAAAACTAGGGTCGAGCCTAGAAAAACTATTAACATCGACCATGTCGATAAAATTGAGTGGAAAACTTTACTTATCGACCTCCGCCACTAAAAATTAAGTATCTACATAATTGACCCTCTCTATCCAAAGAGTTGACTGACAGGAAAATATTCGGTCTGAAAGCCAAACTCAAGACAACGACATTAACTTACAATTGAAGTCAGCTAAAGATTATCGAAAAACAATTCGTTTCCTCAACCAAAAAGTGATATTCTATTTCACTTACCGCCTCTATTAGAAAAAAGAGTACAGGGTGGTTATCCATGACATCCACCAAAACATTACCAATAAAGAAATTATCGATAACTTATTGGAACGTGGATTTCCAGTTATTTACCTTAGACGAATGGGTAAAAAGACCCACAAATTAAATATGGTCGCAGTTAGCCTGCAATACAACTAAAAAGCGAGAGAAATTCTCCAGCTTACTAAACTATGCGCCCTAAGCGGCGTCACGGCTGAGCTGCTCACCGTCACCACAGTCAGCTGCAATGCCACCGCTGTCAAATTTTGGACACGGTGCTGAGCTCTGCAATCTCGCCCCTAGCTGCGTCAAATGCGCAGGAGATCATCTTACATTGGAATGCAAACACAATTCAAAAACTGACGGTGACAAAATCCAGAATTCCTTGCTCTACTACAAAGGGTAGAAGGTATAAAGTTCATACTAGAATCCCTAACTTCAGTCATTCCCACCAAGCATTAAAGAACTAGTCGATTCAGTGGTAACAAAAGTAGGTGCGTGCAGAATCTGCACCTGGAACGCAAGCGGTCTACTGGGTAAAACGTCAGAACCGGAAACAGTTCATGCGTACCTTAGACATCCATATAATGCTAATAAGCATCGAGTTTCCTCTTGACACGGCTTATATATAAATGGCTACAATCTCCACATTACCCCACGACCTGGTCACGCCCTTAAAAGTCCAGAGCACCCAAGCTGGCACAGTCGAGTCACAAACCAAAACGCAAAAAACTGTTCGAATACATCATTTAACACAGACTGCCCATCCAAACTATAAGTCAAAATTCTCCAATATTTTTTACAATGCTGGATACCGTCCTGACATTTTAGACTTTTTCATAGTCAATAAAATTGAAAAAGACATAGATGTCTGGACCACATCAGAATTACAATCCGATCACAATCCAGTAATAGTGGATATACACACAGAAATATCCAGACTTGAGGGAACAGCCAGAATTACTGATTGGAAGCTCACTTCATCTCGAAACCCGTACCGTCGATTCAAAAATTGCAAATTTAGAAAGAGCTTAAAGAAATCCGTAATGCCGGTTGGGCAAGGCGTATCGACGACCCCACCCAACACAAACCCCAACTATGGAAGCTCACAAAGAACTTCACCAAAGCCAGAAAGGCGACTCCTGCTATCCACCTCGTCTACCTTGCGGAACAGAAAGCCGAAGCCTTTGCGGAAATTGTGGAATCGCAATTCTCGCCGAATGACGAAACCACGAGTGATGAACTCCTGGATGAAATCGAAGAGGCACTTCATCGCTTCGAACGATCCCCAAACCCCGTCCCTAAACTAACAACGATTAAAGAAGTTATAGACCTAATCAAACTGGCGCCAAACAAAAAAGCGCCCGGACATAAAATTAATTACAACTGCCTTAAGTGAGAGATTGTTGAGGCAGTTGTAATCGATTATATTTCTCAAAAGCATCAATAATGCCTGTTTAAGAACAGGATATTTTCCAAAAACGTGGAAACATTACACTGTCATTCTTATACCTAAACGAGGCAAAGATCTAAAGTTTCCAGAAAACCAACATCCTATCAGTTTACTCGAAAAAAAAAATATACGTGCGATTGACCGAATGGTCAAATGATCACAAAGTCGTCCCAAATACACAATTCGGCTTTATAAAAAGCCTATCCACTAACAACTAGCTAGTCGCAATCAGCTGATGGAATCTGGCATGATGGAATGATTTTTAAACTGCTAACCCTAAATTGTCACACTATTTGGTGAAACTCGTTCAACAGTTTATTACCAAAAGTACTTTCTCAGCACGTTACGAAAGTGCTATATCCGAATCTAGGCCGACGTCATATTGAACCACGACACCTATCAGGCAAAATAAAATGTGTATTATAACCGGACGAATATCACCTATCGCGGAAATACACTTTTTTCAAAATTTTTTAGTAATTCGGCGAAGAGGATCATTAGCCGTTCCGGAAATTTCGGTGCCTACGTAACCGGAACAATGGTGTATAAAGCCAGGCCCAGATCAAAACTCTTCACCAGTCGTCTGCCATCAGCAGCAACGGTCAGCTTGGTCGGCTCTGCAGAATCAAGCCCTTGTATGTGTATTTCTTTTGAAATATATTTTCTTCTTCTTCTGGTCCCATGTTTAATTTACACAGTTTTACATTCTTGTTCTTTTATTTTTGCTTCATAGCTAGATGTAGCATAGAAGCTCAAGCAAGTAGCACTTGCGGGAAACTGTTTAATCGAAGCCTGCGGCTATTAATTGATGGCGAGCCTCGCCAGGGACCCATGTGCCACCCCCACCAGCGCGGTTTGGGTCCAGAGAGTACCGCAGTGTAACTTCCTTGCCAGTCGTCCACGAACACGTCCCCTGCGTCCACCGTTAACAAGCCATAAATATTACATAAACAAGTGAAATATAAACAGTCAAATAAATATTTACACCTTTCTGTGTTCAACAACGCAATTCCAAAAAGACTGTAGACGCGCGCCTGAAGTGGGCGAAGATTGTTAAATCTATTGCTGAGAGGTTCCCATTTGTTACATTAAAGTCCCACTGTATCTAATACTTCTATGAATAGACCTCTTGTTTAAGCCGATTACAAAACATCAAAAGTTTAGTGACCGTATAATAAAAATTGTAGATAGCAGTAGGCTAACGGTTAATAAGCGATTGCAAAAACGAAATACTCTTTATTCTTTACCACTTTATTTAATATAAAGTTGTAAAACAAAGTAATCGTGTTCACTTTTTCATTATTTTCAAGTTGTACACTATATTCTGTACGCCTATATTTCGAGGGCATTTTCCCTCTTCCTCAGGGCGAAAATGCGAAGTAAGTACATAAGACATAAAACACATTATAGTGTGGCGACACAACGTTACGATCATAAAACTGTTTTTTAATGCTCTCAAAATAATCACAAGGTTTTACACAAGGTTTTAACGGGTCAATAAATAAAATTTGATAAATAAATTGTTAATAAAACTAGACAAAAAGATTAAAATGACATTTTTCGGCGTTGAAGCCCGGAGCTTGGATCCTTTTGCTCTGATTGAGAGCTAGAATTCCTTGCCTTTGTTTTTGCGCTTTGTATTTCGGTCAGTTCACAGGCCTTTTTTCCTGTTGGTTTAAATATTGCTATTAACTCTCTGATTGAGTGATTGTTGCCGTTTGACGGCTGTTATTTGCCCCTATCCTAAAATCACTCTAAATATTGCCCTAACGTCCAGTAAAGATTTTTTGACCAACAATTTGCACCATGATCGGTGTAAGTTTAGAAATAATATTTTCAATTCTGGATTCCTTTTTTGATTTAGACAGGCTTGTCCTTAACTCCTGTATTGATTGTTACAGTATCAACAATGGTTCTATTATAGTTTATACAAGTTAAATTACGTGGACTTGCGATTGAATTAAAAAAAAGGTTTATTTCCAAAATTACAATTTATTTACATTACTTAAGATTAATTAAACTATACGGATAATAATAATATGTGAAGCGCGGTGATACAACTAACACAATGGTGATTACAATAATGAATGGTAATGAATGCATGCGGCTGAACTACTTATACAGGGTGACTGACGAAAAACCTTTGGTGCTGTATCTCACTTATTTTTGATCCGATTTGAATAAATAAAACATCAAATTAAATGATTTTTAAAAGACTTTAATATGAACTGTACTGATATTTTTTCTTGCATCCAGTTTTTGACAAAAGACGATAAACTTTTTTTTTCAAATTGCACTGTATCTATATTTTGTACTGATCCGCAAGGAGATTTTTTTCTGAATCTAAATTTGTAAACGATTTTATCCATTCATCAAACCAAAGTCGACAAATTGAGGATTAAAAAAAAAAAATCAAATACCCATAGTAAACAATATACAGAGCCTATTCCAAATGTCAAAAGTGACAGTGTCAGTCATTGGTACAATACTGCAATGATTTTTAATAATTTCATAATAAAAATGTTGCAAGATTTCAAAAACTGAAAAACGATTTCTGTAGAAGCACAAAATTCTAGTACAGTGTTTGAAATATTGCAACATTTTAATTATGAAATAATTAAAAATCGTTGCAATATTGTATCAATGGCTGTCACTGTCACTTTTGACATTTAAAATAGGGTCTGTATATTGTTTACAATGGATACTTGCCTTTTATTTATTTTTTTAATCCTCAATTTCTCGACTTAAGTTTGATGTATGGATAAATTTGTCTACAATTTTATATTCAGAAAAAAAATCTCCTTGCGAATCAATAAAAATATATATACAGTGCAATTTAAAAAAAAATGTTGATCGTATTTTGTCAAAAACTGGGTGCGAGAAAAAATAACAGTTCAGATCCTATTAAAGTCTTTTAAAGATGGTTTAATTTGATGTTTTATTTATTAAAATCGGATAAAAAATAAGCGAGATACAGCACCAAAGGTTTTTCGTCAGTCACCCTGTATAACCTAAAACTATAGGCTAAGCATAATGACATCTGGCGATGATGACATCTAAAACCAAGCATAAATTAATAATATATATTTCTTAATAATTATATTAATTGTAATTAACAATGAAAAGTCTATTGTGGACGCCAGGTCTCTCCCTAGAACCGACACACCTGTGGACGTCTATATACTAATGGTACTACACAGATTATTAATATTAGATAAAGCGAGAGTCTCCACGCACTTGGTTTTAGGGGTATCACCGATTCAGTTATATCGGGAATTGGGGAATAAACTGGGATGTCTTCCAGTTGAAGTCTTTTAAGTTATTTAGTTTGTATCTCTTAAGTTCTGGGGTCGAGGCACTCACTAACAACGGGGTTCCATACATTGTTTCTGTTTGGGGCACTTTGTAGTTCCGGAAAACAAGATCACATTTGTTTGGTTGGATGATGTAGATGCCTTGTACAGGTGATTTTTAATTGTTTTCTTTTTTTATAAAAACGGCTAGGAATTGATTAGTATTTTGTATTTTTTCCAAGTGGTTCTTTTGGATTTCTAATCTTGTCAATTTAAATTTTTGGGTGGTTCCGTTGACCAGAAGCTCTGTTTCACAATCAGCCCGGTAATTTAAAAGCAGATTGTCGCTGCATTGGAATTTCTTGTTATTACCCAAGCATATGTCTTTTAGAGGCCAGGTTTTGAGTTAATTTTTGACTTAAGTATTACGTTCTTAATTATTGTTACAAATTCGGACTTAAATTTCAGTGGTATAGGAAAAATTTTATATAAATCGAAGGGATGTTCATAATTAATTGGTAAAGAAAGTAATCCATTTTTGATTGTTTAATTTTGCAATCGACTGATATCGCGGATTCAAAATCTAAAATATTTTCTAATTTTAGGTCGAAGGGTAATTTCTCATCATAGTGGATGGAAATTGTTTTTAGTTCATTATATAAATTTAGGGGCCTAATTATATCTGGACTAATAATTATTAACTTGCAACATGTGAATAATTTCTTCCAAAATATTTTCAATTGTTCCGAAAAGTAAAACAAGTTGATTGTACAGATCTTTAGCGAATAGAACATGTTGATAGTCCATTTCCTCTTTATAAATTGCGTGTAATTGCATAATTCTGGCCTTTAGTAAATTTTGGTTGCGTATATTTGAAAGTTTGCTCGCTCGTCTAAATGCAATTTGATGATTTTGTTTTTTGAAAATATTTGATATTTTATTTGTTATGCGCCCAAAATAAGTGAATGTTGTAAACTTTGTGTTCGTTCGGTCTAAAATATTAGGAATTTACAACATTTACTTATTTTGGGCGCGTAACAAATAAAATATCAAATATTTTCAAAAAACAAAATCATCAAATTGCATTTAGACCAGCGAGCAAACTTTCAAATATACTTTTTAACGCGAAAGACAAAATTCAATCTATTAAAAAATCGGGAGTATACCAAATTTCATGTTCCGAATGTAACAGCACATATGTAGGACAGACAGGTAGGAGTTTTGAAAAGAGATACAATGAACATTATAGAGCATTCAGACTTAGACATACAACAAGTTCTTTTTCAAATCATTTCTTAGAGTGTAATCATTCATTTCCACATATGGATAATTTAAAACTTTTACATTTTTGCAATAAAGGCCAAAGGCTTAGTCTTTTGGAGTCATTAGAGATATACCGCCAAAGCAAGAACATTAATTCTAATCTGCTTAATGAGCAGACGGATTTAATTTCTTCGCCATTATTTAAGCTCTTATAATGACATGTACCTCTTCTGAAAACACCGCACCTTAATCCGATCGGCATATTTAGTTAATCCATTGTAATAAATCTCAGTCCTAATTAGGTTCATTAAAAATTCATACCTCACCTATAAATTGTTAACACCCTGTATTCTTCTTCATTCAACACTTGATAATGACCTGCAAAGGTCGAAACTGTAGTTGTGTCAAAATTGATAATATATTGTAAACTTTGTTTGTGTATATTATACAATAAATAGTGGTATAAAAACTTAAAAATTATTTTCATTTAACCTTTTTTCATTAATTTTACTTTTTCTTTGTGCATCTGAACATAATTATTAGTTACAATGGTTTCTAATTCAATGTCTAAAAGCGAGTTATTATCAATGTATCCGAAAGTGATTTCGAAAAGTTTTAATTTGGTTGTAGAGTGTAGAGTATTGTTATATTCCAAAATAACATTGGCTTTGATTTCGACTGGTTCATTTTTGTACATATCCTGATTGTTTAGTAACCTCATATGCTAGACTATGGACGAATGCACGCCTTCAATAATAACGTTTGACTCGGGGTGTTGTGAACTTATAAAATTAATTTGGATTTTGTGTAACTTTAGGAGTTCTCTGATTACAGTGTTTTTGAATTCAAGGCGGTTGTCCGAAATTATTAAGTTTAGGGTTCCGTGATCGCAAAAGAATTTAATGAGGTTAGTTGCTACCTCTATAGCTTGATAAGAATTTAATTTATATTAAGGGGTTTTCGATCGTATTTGGAAACGAGACAAATTTCCCATTCGTTAATATAATCTTGTATAGTTCTCCTCATACTTGGCTAATAATATACCTTTTTTCATTTTGCTTCATTTTCGTCTATACCGCGATGATTAGTTTTTCCTTCATGGTAATTTTGTATGGTTTCTAGAATGGCATTTATCATCTTCAGCGTTAGACAAGAGACTTAAAAATGTGGTCCTTTTAATGTTTTAATTTTTTAAATATTTTTGAAGAACGTTCCTAAATTTTTCATATACTGGGCTTTCAAAATAAAGATAATAATTTGTATCGGGGACTACATACTCTTTAATAAAGTCAACTACTTCCTGATTAAAATTAGATTTAAAGAACTTAATATAAATACGCATTTTCTTTTGTTTGAATAAGTAACTAATTTTTAGTGTTTCGTAGGTTAAACACTCCCCTTTCAAAGCAAAAATTAGTAACTTATTCAAATAAAAGAAAATGTGTATTTATATTAAATTCTCTAAATCTAATTTTAATCAAGAAGTAGTTGACTTTATCAAAGAATATGTTGTTATTAATTGCTTGTTTAATTTTGTAGCTAGGCGTGAACTAATAAATGATAGCGTACTGCCAGAATCTAATAAAACTTTTAATTTTGTTTCGGGGTCTGCAATAAAAGGTAAATTGCTAAAATTATTATTAATACTTAAAAATTCGATAGGTTTCCCAAGGCGATTTATGTTAAAAAAAATATCTTATCGTAGATCACGCCAGCTCGTCTAAATTGCGCAATTCCGGTTTATCCGCGGAGGAACCGGTCGAGGCGGCTGAAAATACTCGTAATTTGCATTAAATGGATTTTGATAACTATTGAAATTCCGATTAAAATTTTGACTATAATTATTATAATTTTGCGGTATGTTAAAATTATGATTTTTGGAATTTTGAGATCTCCCAAATACTTGACTATTCGTAGGGAACCGTAGTTGTGGTTATTGCCTAAATTGAGAACTGTTAGGCCGGTTCGTGAAGTTATTTTGCGGTGTAGGGTCACGTAATCTAATGATACATTGTATATTACCGCGAAATCCGCGTAAGAATGTCTTTAATGCTATTTCATCATAACTACGCTGATGAATTCGTTTTGTCGCGTCCGCCATTTCCATTGCCGATAAAAGGTTAATTTTAGAAGAAAATCTACTACGCAAAATCTGAATACGTTCTCCGAAATCTAAATATTTCTCACTCTTATGAGGTCTCAAATTAATTAAACCCTGGACTAAACAGTCGTAGTTTCGCAAATCGCCAAATCTTTGTCAACAATGATTTTTTATTTCGGGCCAAGTGTTTAATTATAAACGCGAACCTTTAGCAATCAACGCTTTATTTTTAAGTTTACTAATCATAACATTTATTAAGTATGTGTTTACTAACTCATTATTTAACGGTTTAAATTGATCCAATAAAGCTACACATCTTGATATGAAAATTTCAGTGAGTTCATTACACCCGCCAAAATAAGGAATTGTTTAATTTAAGTAATTGGTAAATAATGTTTTCCATTTTTAAATTTTGAGTAATTTCTAAATTATCTAACTTATTAACTAGATCGCCGAGTATAAAATTAATAGGAGAGTGAACGCGGTTTGGGGAATCGAAGATTGGTGGTGAAATCGAGCCCGAAGACGTATTCACGTACATAAAATTTACTCGCGAATAAAAGATGGAAAAAAACCTCTAAAAAACAATACACTTACCACTTAATAACGAAGATCACGCTGTCCATGCCCTGATATGCCCTCAGCGGTCGTGGAACGGGTGAAAAGGTGTCCCTAATCGTGGTGTTGCTCTTGGAGCGGTTTTCTTCGATGTTTGGAGGAGTCTTTGGTGCGGCTGCGATGTGAGACTGATTGCAGATCTCCGATTAATTGTTGACAAAAAAATGTTTTGATATGCCCTCAAGACTTCTTCAGAGATCCTACCGACTGCGCCAGTTAAATTACGTGGACTCGCGTTGGAAATTTTAAAGACGGTTTATTTCCAAAATTACAACTTATTTACATTACTTAAGATTAATTAAAATATACGGAGTATAATAATACGTGAAGCGCGGTGATACGACTAATACAATGATGATTACAATAATTAATGGTAATGAATGCATGCGGCTAAACTACTTATATAAGCTAAAACTACAGGCTAAGCATCCGTCGATGATGTCATCTAAAACTAAACATAAATTAATAATATATATTTCTTAATAATTATATTAATTGTTGTAAAACTATGAAAAGTCTATTGTGGACGCCAGGTGAACGACTCTACATATTCCTCATGGAGTGGTTAACTATATGTGTAGATAGTTGGACAATCACATATCTGTGAGATATATCCAATCATAGCGTAATCAGCGCTGGGAATATACTATCTGACCTTAATTGTGTAAAATGAAACGCTAACTTTCCTTGGTAAGACTGTAGAGATGAAAGTTAAGATAATTAAGGTTAAGTTTTAATTAATTGCCCCTAACGTTTTGTTTAAATTCAACTTACTTCAATAACGTTTTGATATTTTAAGTTGTCAATGATTACTTCGATATCGCATGCCACATGATGTCGGTAATAATTCCATTAGGTTATTTAAAATATTTATGCATACTATTTATTTAATTACGCGTTACAAGTGTATAGTATTCTTAAATTATGTTATAATTAGCTTAGAATACACTCCCGCAGGTTATTGGGTTTTGAAATAAAATTCCCTCGTCTTTCAAACCTTTATTCCACCCTATACATATTCCCGCTTATAATTAAAATAACAGAATTCCCTTTGTTAATTTACTTATTTCACCCACTCCCCTTAATTTACTCTTATACGTTAACAGGCAAATTATACGTTAATAAACAAGAAACAATGATGATAGAAGGGCAGTGAAAAGGAGAAGAAACGTATAGAACACAGGAATAGAAAGATACAGATTAGAGAAATAATAACAGAATGAAATAAAATAAAATAAAGAATCATCTCCTTGGCGGTCCTCTTCTTTTCTTTTGCGACGAGGCGTCCTCTTCTTCTAAGACGTGCGATCCTCTTCTGCGATGAAACGTCCTCTTCTCTCGGTCTCTATAGTGTGGTAAGTTTTTTTTTACGCTGCCCGTTCCCTCAAAAATTTAAATCATGTCATTTGTGTTTAAGTGATTCTGTTTCATTCCACCGCACGCACAGATTACTTCCACAACAGCAAATCAATTTAGCCCAGCCCTAAAGTTTTAGTATTTCAATTGCCCCCACTAAACGTTTTTCAAAATCTACTTTCGCGCCTAATTTTGGTCAAATCGTCATCATTAGTTGGCCACCTAAGTCTAGTTGAGAAATTTTTGCATACTTGTACATCGAAATCTAAAACTTTATGCAATATAAGCATTTTGATCTATTGCTTATTAGGTAATTAAATACTTGGTTAATTGGTTGAGAACTTCGCGTGTTCTCAGATGCCGCGTCATTTTTTAAAGAAGTAGACTCCTCTGATCTACTGTTATAATGATTGCCACTTAGTTCCAACGAGCTGGACAGAAATAAGTCACTTAGAGCAGTGCTCTAATATCACAGAAATGCTAAATGGAATTTCGTTTGCCTGATAACTTCTCTAGATTCGGCATGTTCTGCAGAAACAATATCATACCTCGTGTAGGTTCTACCAAAGAAAAGGGCATGTCGGTCTTGGGGGCGGGGAGCTAACTAGGGTTAGCCCGGGTTAGGGCTTCCCTGTGGACAGAACTACTTGATTCCATTATTTATATGATAAGACTCAATACTTTGATACTTTAACTTCTGCGTTATATTTCCACCAAATTAAAATTGATTAACGTGATATCCCTAAAACGCATTTAGTACTCAATATGGATATTACTTTTTTGCAAATGTTATTAGGGCTCAAAAAATGCCTTTTGGTATAATCAAAATAAATATTCTTCGTACCCGGTTTTGTATTTATCAATACCTATAATCTCTGCACACATCTGAGCTCCGTATAAAAGTAGGGACAACTTAACACCTGTTATCATTCTTGTGAATCACATTTTTTCTATATTACTATATAATTAGTTCTTTTTTGATCCTCAAAGGGTGTACTTTTTTTTCAAAAGGGTAGCATGAATTCTTTTATTTTCAAACTATAATTTTATCTAATTTATAGTACAACTTTTTTGAAGAAATAAGGATGTTTATACACAACTAATTATTAATCGAATATTATGTATACCCAATAAAGAGAATATCAGTTTTATAGGCATTCCATTGAACCTCCATTTCGTTAAACTGGATTAAAACTAAGCAAACATTTGCAATGTTGGCGAACATCTAGAAACAGATTATTAGAAATATATGTATACAGGGTGTCCCGTTAATGAGGGGAAATAGCTGAACCACCGATTCCTGGGGCCAAATTATGTTGATTTAACCCAACATATATTCAAAGGTTGATGGTTAAGCCGGAATTTGTCTTCAAAGTTCCAAAAATGTTTATTTCTTTTGTTTATAACAATTGAACGCTTTATTCAATTTGAATGAAATTTATTATTAATAACTACCATAATATAATACATCATTTAATAGTATGAAAAACAGTAGTACCACCACTTAAAAACTAAAATATTTTTTTATTGGTGTATCCAATGAAAATTAAAAAAATATCATTTGAAAGAGCATTTAATTTAAACACTTTTTTGTCTCTTAATAATATTTGGTACCTTGTGCGGTATTCACGTCTCATTTTCTGGTAACCATATGTTTGTTGTTCTGTTTGACCTGAAATTCCCTGACATTATACCACATGTCGCTCCTAAAGAAGGAGTAGAAACCGCTCACTCGCAAGTTGTTACCAATAGATAGTATTCGCTTTTTATACGGCAACATTAATTCCCTTCCAAAAAAATCCCATCTATTATCCCACTACCTTGTCAATAATCAGGTTGGAGTCAACCTATTAGTAGAAATTAAATTAAATCATCCATTTGAATTCAGAAATTGGAATACTCTGCAAATTCCGTCATCTATTGTGAACCAAAACTACCGTGGCATTCTTTAGTAGCAGCCCATCCTTCACTATCCCTAGATAAATCTAATCCTCTCGAATCAATAACCCCCTAAATGAATGTCTTCAATTGACTATTTCTCTCTTGTATATATACATCCAAATGGACATATTGATGATACTATATTCGTAAAAGATTCTTTATATGATCACGGGATTATAGTTGGCGACTTTAATATAAATAAAACTAAACTCAAACACCTGAATGCATTCCTCTCTCAGTCAAATTTTGTCCGTATTCCAACACCCCCTACATTTATTATGAGCGAGCATCAATCCTCTACACCTGATATTCTTCTGGGTACCCTTAACATCCGACATTTATTAAGCCCGGTAAGATTGATTCCCGATATCTGCTCAGATCACCTTTTCTTCCAATTTGATTTAAATCTCCAAGTTTTACCACTTCCATCACTCCCTGACTTAATAGCTAACTACAAAGACTACAACATCGATAACGTAACATCCGATATAACGAACTTCATCAATCTTTATCCACATATCACTTCTACCACAATATCCCAATTTATTTCAACCCTCGAAAACTCAATAGATAAACATATATATATACATTATTTTTACATATTGAAATATCAATTAATTTAATGGAAATAGTAATTTATAAAAAGAAGAAATGAGCTTAGAAGCTGAATAATGGCCGCCGGAAGAACCCCAACGAAGATTCTTCATGAGAATAGGCTAAATGGGTCAGAGTGGAAGAACATTTTGGAGAAATGAACTCCGCCCGGGTCTCTTCAATTAAAATTTTAGTTATATTATCTATAATAGTATGTATTTTTGATTAACTTATGAGGAGAAACAAAGCAAATAATTAAAAAAAATATACATTACACCTAAATGTAGCAAACAACATTATAAATACCCACTACCAAAATTTATTTTACGCCTCCTTTAATTTAAAAGACAGTTATTCCGTGACATAAGACCTTAAACGACAATTCAATAGGTTAAACAAAGACATTCATGACATGATTTCTGAGTATAAGACGGACAAATGGCTAAATGCTTGCCAAAACATTAACAATACGAAGGGCAAAAACTTCTGGAAAGAAGTAAAAAAGTTGTCCAAATACAAAACATCAGACTTCATTTTCAAAATTACGGACCCTTCTACCGACAAGATATTGACTGATAACAATAGTATAGCTGACGTGTTTGCAACTCATTTTGAAAATACTTATAAAGAAACGTTTGACCCCAACTTTGACAATAATTTCTATAGACGAGTTAATGACTGGTACACGAGGCGCACTAAAGTACATACATCTTTTACATTATTTTACCATTTTGTATTTAGGAAAAAATACGGCTCCAGGATATGACAAGATACCCAGACAAATCCTTAAAAATCTTCCCTATGATATACATAAATACATTATAAAAAATTTTAACTACTGTTATGAACATCAATTTTTCCCATTTGAGTGGAAACAGGGTATCATAATTTGCATACCCAAACCCGACAACAATCCATCTCACCCAGCTAGCTATTGTCCTATCACCCTCCTCCCGGTAATCGGAAAACTATTTGAATCCCTTATAAAACAAAAACTCTTATCTATTGTCACCCCTCTCATTTCTGATTATCAATTTGGATTCCTTACCCAAAGATCTACAACTTTACCCTTGACAATCCTAACTTCCAATTGCCAAACAACTCAGCTCGAGGGAAAAAAGTCCGCTATTGCATTTTTGAACATCGAGAAAGCGTTTGACTCGGTTTGGCATCGTGGTGTGTTGTACAAATGCTCGCTCTTTAACATTCCTTCCCACCTTATAAACATTATTGATCAATTTTTATGCAATAGATTC
This sequence comes from Ontholestes murinus, assembly GCA_963969525.1. Taxonomy (NCBI): domain Eukaryota; kingdom Metazoa; phylum Arthropoda; class Insecta; order Coleoptera; family Staphylinidae; genus Ontholestes; species Ontholestes murinus. Next base: position 31,345,722 of record OZ018396.1, read on the forward strand.
CTTAAAGTCCGAATTCACCAATCATACTCATATCCCTTCATCCCAGAGCAGGGTGTCCCTCAAGGGTCACCCCTATTCCCATTGCTTTACAATCTTTACTGCTCTGATATATATATATATATAATCCCAATACTTGGTAACACTGGTTCGCAAAATGGCGGATCAAAATTAATTCCAATAAATCCCAGCTCCTCATTCCTTACCATAAACCTTCACGTTCATCACCTACATTGATAATTAATAACTTACACATAGCCCCATCAAAGCAATGTAAATATTTAGGTATTTGGTTTGACAACAAACTATCATTCCAAAACTATAAAAAGCAAAATGATTACTAGAGCCAAACATTTTAGAGCATTGACTTACAAAAACAAGGGCATATCAATTAAAACTGCAAAAATTATTTATAAAACAATTTGCCGTCCCCTCATTGACTATGGCTGCATCCTATACCAACAATCTAGTCCCAAAACCATTAGTAATATTAATGTTGCAGAGCGTTCTGCGTTAAGATTCCTTACTAAAATCCGCCATCCTAACAATCCTCTCCATAACCCCTCCAACTCTCTTCTATATGAAGAAACCAAAATAATACCCTTCGAGGAGCGAATGCTGTCCATCATAGGTAAGTTTGCTTCAAAGGTTTCTAACTCAACACTAATTAATAAATTCTGCTTTCCTCGAAACCCTACCGTTCCCCCCAAATTCAAACATCCCCATATCATTCTTCACGAATTAATAAATTCATTAATGTAAATATATAACAACCATAATTCATTCCATAATAACACCATTGCAAATATATATATAAGTGACCTGGCGTCCACGATAGACTTTTCTTTGTTATAATATAATTAATTTTATTATTTAGAAATATATCTTATTAATTAATGCGTAGTTAGGATGACATCACCCGCCAGATGTCAATATGCTTATTTCATAGTTTTAGTTCACATAAATAGCTTAACCGCATGAGATTCAGATCCATTATTATGTTAGTACTGTAACGCTTCACATATCAATTATTCTCCGTATAATTAAGTAATGTAATTAATTGTAAATTTCGGAAATAAACCTTTTTTTTTAAAAACACAATTGCGTACCACGAAATTTAACTGGCGCAGTCGGTAGGATGTCATAAGGGCACAACTTTTGAGGGAATATCAAAATGTGCACCGTCCGTCTTTACGGTTAAATTGGCATCGAACAAGTTCCACGTCGAAGCAGCACCAGAGGGTCCTCCGAACATCGAGGGACTAACACCCCGAGGGCAGCAGAACGAGGAACACCCCATCACCAGATCCAGGACCACTGAGGGCATATCAGGGCATGGACAGCGTGATCTTCGTTATTGAGTGGTAAGCATTGTTTTTTAGAGGTTTTTTCCATATTTTTGTTCGCGTGTAAAGTTTTATGTACGCAAGTGATACATCTTCGGACCCAATTTCACCACAAATTCTCAATTCCCCAAACCGCGTCCATTCTCCAGTAAATTTTGTACTCGACCTAATCAATAAATTAGATAATTTAGTAATTACCGAAGAATTAAAAATGGAAAATATTAATTATCAAATGCTAAAATTAAATGTCGAAACGATTCCTTATTTCGACGGGAGTAACGAACTCACAGAAATATTTATTTCAAGATGCGACGCCGTATTAGATCAATTTAGACCTTTAAATAACGAGTTGGTGAATACGTATTTAGTAATAAGTAAACTTAAAGACAAAGCATTGATTGCAATAGGTTCGCGTATAGAATTAAACACATGGCCTGAAATTAGAAATCATTTAAGGCAAAGGTTTGGTGATCTGCGAAATTACGATTGTTTGGTTCAAGATTTAATTAATTTGAGACCTTTTAAGAATGAAAAATATTTAGATTTCGGGGAACGTATACAAATTTTGCGAAGTAGACTGTCCGCTAAAATTAACTCCTTATCGGCAGTGGAAATGCCGGACGCGACAAAGCGCATTCATCAACGTAGCTATGATGAGTTAGCATTAAAGACGTTCTTACGCGGAATTCGCGGCAACATACAAAGTATTATCAGGTTACGTGACTCTGACACACTAGAGCAGGCAATGAACTATCTTATAGAGGAAAATAATTTTCAGAGTACGCTCGATACGCCGAATGTATCAAATTTTAATCAAAATAATAATAAATTTAGCAACCCAAATTATAATAAATTTAATAATCAACCTAATTAATTTAAATTTTGGCAACAATAATTTTAATAATAATAATAATCGTTTCAATCAGTACCCTAGACCTCGAAATAACTTCACGAACCGACCTAGTAGTTCTCAATGTAAACAACAACAACCACGGTTCCTTACTAATAGTCAAGTGTTTGGGAGACCTCAGAACCCCCCAAATCACAATTTTAACAGACCACAAAATTATAATAATTACAGTCAAAATTTTAATCGGAACTTTAATCCATTTAATACAAACTATAATCAGCCGCCTGGACAGATTCCCCCGCGTTTACCAAATCCTATACCCATGTCAACTTCGACGATTTACACAAATAAACAAGAATTGCGTAATTTAGATGAGCCTTGGCAAACCACCTATTGAATTTTTAAGCATTAATAATAACTTTAGTAATTTACCTTTCATTGTAGACCCCGAAACAAAATTAAAAGTTTTATTAGATTCCGATAGTACGCGATCATTCATTAGTTCTCGCCTAGCAAAAAAATTAAACAAAAATTTATTTAAGGATGATCCTTTCGAAGTAACAAGTGCTCATGGCACGTCCCGCGGAACACACAGCGTTATTATTAACCTACAAAAATTATTTAAAAGTAACTTTGCTACAAAAGTAAAATGCTATGTATTCGATTTTCATTCTTCCTTTGATATCCTGTTAGGCGTAGATAACATGACAAAAATTAACGTTTGCGTAGATTTTAAAAGGAAATCAGTAGTAACCACTAACGTAGAAATACCATTTAAATTTCGGAATGACCAAGGCATATCTAATGAAAATAATGTTAAAAATAATAGTATTAGAATTAGTAATAATAATCTTAATGTTAATAATTATAGTATTCCTGTTGCTCCGCCTGTCACTAAGCGAATATTAGTGCCCGCTCAGAGTCAACAGGTAATAGAAGTAGAAGTTTTAAATATTGAAAACGGTGAAGCCGTAATTCCTAGAACTGACGTTACGAATTTCTTAGTGCCCGAATGCGTCACTATAGTTAAAAATAATAGAGCTCTTTGTACTGTAGTTAATAAAACTGACATAGATAGGGAAGTTACATTAAAAAGACCTGTCGTGGTTACCCCCATCAGCGGATATGATGTGGTACCCCACGAACAGAATTATAATGAAAATAGTAATTTAAGTAAGAAAGATTTTAGGACAAATAATAATTTGAATATGATGAATACAAATAAATTTAAATTCGATTTCTCAAGTATTAGAACTGATCACATGAATGATGAAGAAAAAGCTGTTATTAAAAAATTAATAAATAAGTATGCCGATATTTTTCATGTAAAAGGGAATCATTTAACGTTAACCAATAATATTAAACACAGGATAATTACGAACGATGAGATTCCGGTCTATACTAAAACGTATCGCTACCCCGAAGTGCACAAAGCCGAGGTAAGCAAGCAAATTAATGAAATGTTGGAACAAAACATTATTAGACCATCCTTTAGCCCATGGTCCTCTCCTATATGGATCGTTCCCAAAAAATTAGATGCTTTAGGTCAACGAAAATGGCGCGTTGTATTTGATTATAGGAAATTAAACGATAAAACTGTAGGTGACCGATACCCCCTTCCCAATATAAATGACCTATTAGATAAATTAGGGAAATGTCAATATTTCACAACCCTAGATTTGGCATCAGGCTTCCACCAAATTGAGATTGACGAACGCGACGTCCCAAAAACTGCCTTTAATACAGAAAACGGTCACTATGAATTTTTAAGAATGCCATTTGGGCTTAAAAATGCCCCAGCTACTTTCCAGCGCGTCATGGACAATATTTTGAGGGGAATTCAAAACGAATACTGTCTCGTCTACATGGACGATATAATTATTTTTTCCACTAGCTTACAAGAACATATCGATAGATTAAACGAAGTTTTTAAAAGGTTAAGAGAGGCTAATTTCAAGGTTCAATTAGATAAATCGGAATTTCTTCGTAAAGAAGTAGCGTATCTCGGACATGTGATTACACCCGAAGGTGTCAGACCGAATCCAGACAAAATTATTGCCATTCAAAATTACCCAATCCCCAAAACGACAAAACAAATTAAAGGATTTCTCGGACTGTTAGGATATTACCGAAAGTTTATCAAAAATTTTGCAGACTTGACTAAACCAATGACAAAACGTTTGAAAAAGAACTCAGTTATTAATATTAATGATGCAGACTACCAAAATTCTTTTAACTTGTGCAAGAACGTCCTGACTAACCAGCCATTACTCCAATATCCAGATTTTTCGAAACCCTTCTTGCTGACCACAGATGCTAGTACTCAAGCCCTTGGTGCCGTTTTATCACAGGGTAAAATTGGCACAGATTTACCAATCGCATATGCTAGTCGAACGTTAAACGATTCTGAAACGCGTTATTCTACTATTGACTCGCTATTGTTTGGGCTGTCAAATATTTTAGACCACATCTATTTGGGCGTAAATTTACAATTATCACTGACCACAAACCACTTCAATGGTTAATGTCTATCAAAGAACCAATTTCAAAATTAGTTAGATGGAGGCTGAAATTGTCAGAATATGACTATGACATTGTTTATAAAAAAGGTTCCTTAAATAAAAATGCCGATGCACTCTCTAGAATCGAACTAAATGTTAACGAAGAATATGCCCAAAATTTAGAAGAATATTTGAAAAATTTTGATGAGATTGAAAATGATCAGTCATCAGTTATTGCAGAACCCCCGGAAACCATTCGTATAAATGAAATTGAAAATGATGGCGCTACAATTCATTCAAATTCGGAAAACCCTATTTTTGGTATACCAATATCAGATAAACCGGTCAACGTTGGTGATAACCAAATTATAATTACAGAGGTGGAACATTCATCATCTAAACCGAAAATTACTAATTTATTTAATAACAAAAAAATGCGAATATATGTTCAATTTTCTAAAAGAAATTTTGTGAATGAAGTCATTAGTTTTGTAAAAGAATATATTGTTCCTAAAATAAATTATTATCTATACTTCAAAAGTCCTATTTACGAAAAATTCAGTAGCGTTCTCCAAAATTATTTTAAAAATTCAGAACTTAAAATGACTAAATGTAATAATTTGCTTACGGACGTTGAAAATAATAACGATATATTGGAAATTATCCAAAATTATCATGAGGGAAAAACAAATCATCGAGGCATAGACGAAACTGAATTAAAACTCAAACGGATATATTATTGGCCAAGTATGAGGAAATCAATCCAAGAATATATTAATGATTGTGAAGTCTGTTTAGTTTCTAAATATGATCGCAAACCACTTAAATTAAAATTCAATCACACCCCAACAGCTATGAAACCATTTGAAATAATTCACATAGATTGTATTGCTCTCGAAAGTTCCAAATTTCTTACTATAATTGATTCATTTTCTAAATATACGCAACTTTACAAATTAAATTCTTACCAAGCTGTTGAAGTAGCAAACAATTTAATAAAATTCTTTTGTCACCATGGAATCCCTAAATTAATTATTTCGGATAATCATTTGGAATTTAAGAACACGGTTATTAGAGAACTTTTGGAAATTCATAAAATCAAAATTCATTTTATTAGTTCCCAACACCCAGAATCTAATGGAATAATAGAACGCGTACATTCGACGATCATTGAACACATACGGCTCCTTAATAATCAAGACACATTTAAAAAAGAACCAATAGAAATTAAAACCTTATACGCCGTACTAGCATATAATAATTCTATCCATTCGACTACAAAATTAAGACCTTCTGATATTATTTCGGGACACATCGATAATGAATCTCTTTTAGACCTCAACTTAGAAACCTTAATTACAAACAATTATGTAGAAAATCATAAAACTAAAGTCAAATTGTTGTATGAACAAATAAATGAAACAATAAATGAAAATAAAACAAGAACTATTGAAAAACATAACTTAACGCGAGAGGAAGTTCCAGAAATTCCAGAAAAAGTATTTATTAAAAACAAACAAAAACAATCAAAAACTAAAAATAAATATCAAAAAGAAAACATTCAAACTATTGATCCTAATCGTAAAACAGCAGAAATAGAAACCAGACATCATAATCAATCTAGTAAAATTAATTTGTCAAATATTAAACGTCCCAGAGTCAAAAGATCTAATTTAAAACAAACTCCAAATTTTGAAACATTTATTGAGATTTTAAGTAATGATAAAGAAATAAACAATGAAAACGTAAGAGAAATTTCGGATGATTTATTCAATGCCCCTCTAGAATACTCACTCGCTCACTGTGTGAGTAGAGATTTAAAAATGAGTGCAGGAATAGCACGTGAATTTAAATTAAGATTTGGAAAAATTAGAGATTTATCAAAACAGAACGCAAAATTATATTCTCTCTGTCATATTAAAGAAGAAGGTAGATATATTATTTATTTGATCACTAAAGAAAAGTATTTCGACAAACCCACCTTAGAATGTTTGTTTCATACATTGATAAATTTAAAACAATTCTGTTTAGACAAAAACATCACTAAATTAGCAATTCCCAAATTAGGTTGTGGCCTAGACCAATTAGATTATAATTCAGTGAAAGCTATGATAAATTATATCTTCCAAAATTCTAAAATACAAATAAACATCTATTTTGGTACACCAAAAATTGATGACGAAGTACCAGGCCCATCATCTTCGATAATTCAAAATCCTAGTTTAGTCCAGCAAAGAAAGTCATTTTTTGAGAACTATACTAAATCCGAATATTCCAAAATTTAGTACTAAATTAAAACTTTCAAAATTACTCATACGATTTATTACTTTTAGGCTAATCTTCATCACTCCTGTGATTTCTTTCGAAATCAGAGATATTTCGGAGAATGCGGGACTACTACCTATAAAATTAGGAGTAGCTAAATTAGAAAGGACCAAACACATTTTCGTACACCACTATGACTTGAATCCTGTTTATGAAGAATTCGAAAATTTAAATTGCCAGTATCAATTTTTGAGGGAAACTACGAGTAATATATCGAAATTTAAAAATGAATTCGGGAATTATGAGAAACTATTAAATTATTCGCAGAATGCTATAAGAGACAAAATTAAAACAGTAGAATTAAGCGCTGGGAAAAATCGTGCGAAAAGAGGTTTAATTAATGGCTTAGGAACTATTATTAAAACGATTAGCGGAAATATGGACGCTCGTGAAGAGGATAAAATTAATGGAATCCTGAAACATTTAATTTCTAATCAGAACAATTTTGAGAACCAAATAAAATTCGGGTACAGCATAAACGAAAAATTAATACAAAATTTCAATGAAACAATCAAAGATATCGCACATAACCAAAACTTGCTCAAGGCCAGAATAATGCAATTACACGCAATTTATAAAGAGGAGATAGACCACCAGCACGTATTATTCACTAAAGATCTGTATAATCAACTCGTTTTACTTTACACAATAATCGAAAATATTTTGGAAGAAATTATTAACTCATTAACATTTTGCAAATTAAAAATTCTTAGTCCAGATATAATTAGGCCCCAAGATTTATTTAATGAACAAAAAAAGATTTCCGTTCACTATAATGAGGAATTGCCTTTCGACCTTAAATTAGAAAACATTTTAGATTTTGAATCCGCGATATCAGTCGATTGCAAAATCGAACAATCAAAATCTATTATTTCCTATCCCTTCCTATTAATTATGAACATCCTTTTGATCTGTATAAAATATACCCTATACCGCTGAAAAATAAGTCCGAATATGTAACTATAATTCCTAATGTAAAAGTAATGTTAAAATCAAAAATTAACTCAAAAACATGACCTCTAAGAGACATATGCTTGGGTATTAACATGAAATTCCAATGCAACGATAACTTGCTCTTAAATTACCAGGCTGTTTGTGAAACAGAGCTTTTTGTCAATGGAACCACCCAAAAATCCGTTTTTAAGAAAAAAATTGAAGATCACCTGCCCGAATCAAGAAGAGACCCGTGACCTGGAAGGCGTTTTCATCATTCAACCCAACAAATGCGACCTAGTCTTCCGGAACTATAAGGTGCCCCAAATGAAAACAACGCGTGGAACCCCAGTGCTCGTGAGTGCTTCGACCCCAGAACTGAAGAACTACAATCTAAATAACTTTACAATACAATTGAAAAGACTTCAATTAGAAGACATCCCAGTGTATTCCCCGATACCCGATATAAATAATTCGGTGATACCCCTAAAACCCAGTGCATGGACACTAATACTTTATTCGTTCATAATAATTTGTGTAGTGACTTTGATTTACAGACGCTTAAGACGCAGAGGAGCAGCCACCCTTGTAAAAGATGATGATTCTCCTTGATTCTCCTCCACAGGTGTGTCGGATCTAGGGGGAGAGGAGTGACCTGGCGTCCACGATAGACTTTTCTTTGTTATAATATAATTAATTTTATTATTTAGAAATATATCTTATTAATTAATGCGTAGTTAGGATGACATCACCCGCCAGATGTCAATATGCTTATTTCATAGTTTTAGTTCACATAAATAGATTAACCGCATGAGATTCAGATCCATTATTATGTTAGTACTGTAACGCTTCACATATCAATTATTCTCCGTATAATTAAGTAATGTAATTAATTGTAAATTTCGGAAATAAACCTTTTTTTTTAAAAACACAATTGCGAACCACGAAATTTAACTTATATGTATAAAGGGCCGAAAGACTGTTGTCGATAGCCCTTTCACAGCCGCTACCAGCAATAAACTCAATGTAACATATAAATTTAATACTGTATTTTTTTTTACTGTGAATAAAGATGTATATATATATATATATATATATATATATATATATATATATATATATATATATATTCATTTAAATCGAATAAAGCGTTCAATTGTTATAAAGAAAGAAAATATTTTTTTTTTGAACTTTGAATACAAATTCCGGCTTAACCGTAAACTTTTGGATATAGATATGTTGGGTTAAATCATCATATTTTGGCCCCAGGAATCGGTGGTCCAGCCATTTCCCCACATTAACGGGACACCCTGTATCAATTATCAATACTTACCAGCAATAGAAAATTCAGTGATATTTGGAAGAAGCTGTACACTGTAAATGTTGGTGTTTCAAACTGGATTCGGTACATGAATATTTCCTAATTATAAAAATAAAATATAAAAAAAAATTAATTATATAAAAATAGGATGAACTAAAAATTTACCTTATTGCAGTCTTCTAATGTTTTATAAAATATTCTACGAGACTTTTGTATCTGAAACATAAAAAAATCTGAACTTATTACTAATTATTACATTATTATTATTATTATTAAACAAACATGTTTTAACTTAAGTATATAATTATGACAGGGTAGTTAATAACAGAGTTTGTGTGATGTTGTGATAAAGATTATACGAATACATTGTAGAATGTTTACTTTTTATTGGCATTTTTTGCGATTAAATTGAAAACAATAGCATTTTTGAATAGAGAATAAGAGACCTTTTAAACGATATATAACAAGCCCATACTTCCAATTTAAAAAAATGGGGATTGTAACTGTCACCAAAAGGGGGTTCAAGGTCACATTTTCACGTTGAATGTTAATTTCTAATTTAAATTTGACGTGTTTCGGAATTTCCTATAAATGTGTATAGTAACCGAAATAATGAATTTATTCCATTTGGCTTTTCCACACTGTATTTTACAATAGTATATTGTATAATGAGCATACTATGATACTCATTGCCCACGAGTATGAGATTTTCAATTCATACGAGTGGGCAATGGTCATTGTATGCGAATTGTACACTATACTTTTTCTACGATTATACATATGAATTAAAAAATACAAATATAGATTTCTACTTATTAACCTTGAACAAATTTTTATTTATTAAAAATATATGTGATATTGATACAGTTATGAAATGTTCTTAGAGATCATGTAAATGATGGAACATTTACCGTAGGGTTTAATTTTGTAACAAAACTACTCTCTACTACTACTTACCAATATTTTGCGTAAATTTCAACACACTCGCAATTTTATTTTGACGTGTAATTTCACGTCAGAAAAGTCAATATTTGCGTGTAATTGAAAAACTTTCATTTTTTAGCACTAGTGCTACAATAGATATATTGTAGCAAAAGTGCTACAATGGTTGCTATGACAATGAATATATAATATATACATAACATACAATGTACTCCATTTCATAATCAAAAAGTAACCTACAATTATGTTATTTCATTATAGGAGTATAAAAAAGCTTATTTAATTTTCGGAATAACGTAACCGTTCATCTGTTAATGTAAGTGTAGGCTTACACTTATTTTTTTATGTTTAATACAAATTTTTATTATTTTTTAAATACTTAGCACATTCACCTATATTTTCTTCAAAAAATATTGTTTTGGCATAATTAAATTTCTAAAAGTTCAGTGTTATCTCAAAAATTAGAAATAAATCAATACGCCCATATCATTAATGCTTAAATAGAGGAAACTAGATTATATTTAATTATGATGCATACCTTATTGTTCTAAATTTAATAAAAATATTACTCTGTACTTTTAATTCTATTGCTACTTATATATGAAGCAATAAATATTTTAATATAACCGAAATAATTACATTAAAATAATACATTTTTCATAATACTTACTTCTTTGGCTAGACATTCAAAGTAGTAACAAGTGATAATACTATCCAAAGTATTATAAAATAGCCAAATAAGATCAAAACAAATTAAAAATAAACTGACATTGAATCCTTCTATATACATGAAGTATATCACCAGTAATTGATTTGAATAGCCCAGAAAAAACTTAATTAAGAGTGGCATTTCGACAAATGCATTTAATTTTTTTGAAATTTGCAAAATATTTCTAAATACATTCAAGCCATCGTTATTTTCAAATTTCGATAACATTTTGCATCTTTCAATAATTTCTATAATGAGGCAAATTAGGAAAATATCGAAGTGTGCAACTAGCGTGTAGCAATACATAAAGTATATTGAAACAAATACAGTATTTCCTATATAGATATCAATAAATATGAGTAAACCTATGTAAAAATATGTAATAATCACACATAATATGTGTCTTTTCTCGTGTTTAGTTAGTTTAATTTGATTGCACAAAAAAACATCATCGATTGTATTAATAGTTTGAAGGATGTTTAGTAAATATGTATGTTTTCTCCAAGAATTAAACAGTACAACAAGGATGAAAACCACGCTTCCATATATTTGAAGACAGAGAAGTATTTCTGACACTTTAGATATTCTAACTGGATTTATATATAGGCAATATAAACTATAAGACAAGATAAAAAATACTTTTATAACATTTATGATTAAATGTTTTCGTGTAATTAGTGTGCGTCCTTCAACTATTTCCTTGGTTAATTTATAAGGTATTAATGCTACGGCATCTGATATAACAACCACAATTTTGAAGGATTCAATGATCATGACTGGTTTTTCTAATGCGGAATAATGCGCAAGTAATGTTCATAAGACTGTATGTGCTTAAAGGAATTAAGAATATATTGATTGTATGCATAATGTAATTAACTAATTGAATTGTATTGGAACACTAAATATTTATTAAGTGTCATCGCAAAGAAATTGTCAGGGTTATTTGTGTTCGTCCTATCTTGTCTCTAAATTTCCATACATTTTAAATAATTATTTAGATTTAGAAATAACCGACTTCATTGCAATATTTATATATTTAATATCATCCCCACTTCCATTTTTATAAACTGGTTTGACAGAAATTTCTTTTCAGAATGATGAAGTTGAGAAGCGTTTTTATAGAAAAAAATAATTTTATTGTATGAATCCCTGGCCTTTCTCAGCAAAAAAATTATACAAGTGCTGTTTAACATCATTGACTGAATTGGTTTGTTTACTATGCAAAGAGTTTTGCAAAGATTGCAACAAATGGTTGTCAAACGGCTCAAGGTCTTGTGAGTATGATGGATAGTCCATCAAATCACATCCAAGCTAGAGCAACTTCTGGCCACACAACACCCTTACGATTTACCAAATCTGCCAGTTTTTCGTTAATGGCTTCATTCAATTTTTCAAATTGGTGATAATACACATCGGTATTGATGGTTTGGTTCTTTGATAGCAACTCAAAATACATGACGGCTTCTTTTGATGAATATTTGGTTTCGAAGTAGTTGCACTGGGCTTGCAACATGATTGTTTTCGCACGTGGTAATACGTTTGAGAAATTGATTATTTTCGTTATTTTTTGTCACATGCGCTTATGTACTGTGTTAAATGCATTTCTTTGAGCTCATGTGGAATCAAATATTCATATTTCTTGAATCACTTTCTCATTTATCACTTGGTGAAACATTTTGAACTATTACGAATGAAGGTTTAAATTAAATTACACTTGGTTTGTTTCACAATTTTTCTATATTTACTCGACTAGTTTCGCTTTTTACGGCATTATCAAGAGTGAATTACAAAAGAAACTGACAAGTTTATATATAATCAGGTAATAAGGGATTTTAAGAAATCTCCTTGTTGTTGACGAGGTTTTTCCCAGCTTTTATTGCCCTGTTTATTTCTAGGCCCTCCCTGAGATTTAAATCGAGACCCTTATTACATGAAAATAGAATTTTTAAATAATTTGTATATATAAAATGTTTATTGTTTATGCAATGTTTTGAAATTCCTGTACCCTGTTTGTTGTTTAATATTGACTTTTTGTGTTCTTCAAGTCTCGTATGAAATAATCTACCAGTTTGTCCAATATACAAAGCATCACACTCACTGCACTTAAGCTCGTAAACACTACACTTTTTTGATTTGTCTATGGGGGATTTATTATTTATTAATAATTTGCCCAAATTAGCTTGGTTTATACATATGATGCGAAATTCATTACCCTTTACAATATTTATTATTTTATTTGACAGATACTTAACATAATTAATTATGTTAAGGGTTAACTGTAAAGCCGGTCAAAACGGCGATCGTCCCCTTTACTAGAAGTCGAAAAACTAATGACATAAAATCACTACGTATGTATGAAATGGAAGTTCCAATCAAAAATGAAGTAAAATATGTATGTCATACTTGATACCAGATTGAAATTCAACTTCCACCTAGAGAGCATCAGCAAAAAGGCCATGAGAGGACTTTTTGCAACCCGAAAAATGGTAGGCCGCACATGGGGACTGAGACCCATTATGACCAGATGGCTATACACTGTGGTCATAAGACCTATAGTGACATACGCGGCGCTCGTTTGGGGAGAAAAGACCCAAACCAAAATGCAGCAGTAAAACTTGAAAGAGTGCAAAGACAGGCATGTCTGCTGATCACTGGGGCAATGAGGACAACGCCCACGGCAGCCATGGAACACATATTATCGCTACCACCACTACATCTATTTGTAATGATGGAAGCTAGACATGCAGCCTATAGAATGCACATAAATGGACATACTTTAAATATGGGGCGATCAAGACCGGCAACATTTAAAGTACTACAAGAAGAAGAGACACTAAAAATGAGGTCCGATTTCACTAAAATCGTACACTCATCCCGCAGATTTAAAACGATCATACCACAGCGGAGTGAATGGACAAATGGAACATACCCGGGAACGAGTAAAGTAACCATCTGGTACACAGACGGGGCCAAAAATACTAAAGGAACCTAGGCTGGTATCTATAGAGGCTGCAACCGGAGCAAAACATTCGCGATTGCCCTGGGGAATCATGCCTCTATCTTCCAGGCCGAAATAACCGCCATTGACTGGTGTGCTTATCACGTAATGGAGTCGGGACTTAACAAAGGACCAATTACCATTATGACAGATAGCCAGGCAGCCATAAAAGCGCTAGCCTCGCCGATAGTGCAGTCCTTTTCTTGAAGAAAAGGAAACTCCCCAACACCTACTGTGCACTTGCGAAGGATACAAACAAGAACTCGGCGAAACTCGGGAAGCCCATGCATCCTGTAGAACAGCTAAGGAATATCCCCTGGCAGAAACTCCTGCACTTCTTAGAAGATCCATGAGTTTAAAAGGAGGAAAACAGCCAGAGGCGCACAAAAGGACCACGGAGACCGCAGTGCAGGAACGCTAAGCGACACCACCTCGTGAGGACAAAAAAAAATTGGTATCTTTGTTATTAGAAGAGATACTGCAAAGGTTAAATGGGGAATGTTTTGCAGAAATTCCAACACTTTTTTAAGACATTCTTTTGGTGTAAACATAAACCCCCGTTTTGAATTTATTTCCAGGTCATTAGTGCTATCTTTTGTTTTTCTAATGGTGGCCATATTAGATTTTGGGTTTATTCTTTTCAACGATGTATAATGATGGTGCCTGAAGCATTTTTAGTTACAAGCAAAATAATAATAAAAACATAAATTAATCTTAATAAGTGAAACGATAAGTAATAATCTAAAACAAAGAAACGACACTGACATTTAATTTAATAGTTTAAAAATACAGGCTGTCCAATAAAATTTGTAAGCCATGGAATTAAACATCAGTGTGAAACAATGAAACAAAACGATAACCTATCAAAGTACAATTAGCGATGCAGAGATAAGTTAATTTAAACCCTGTAATCTACTTGTAGTTAGGGATAAGTAATAATTATTTATTGTCAAATATCAGGTACTGATAATGGCACATACATATTCAAACGAAGAAAAAGTTGATATGTTGGACGTGTATTTCAAAGCAAATAGAAACACTGAAAATGCATGCCCGAGGTATGCAGAGCGTTTTCCAGAAAGGCAGCAATACACAGGACAATTTTTAGAAGATTAGTTAGCAATTTACAAAACTTTGGAAGCTTCGAACAAAAACAAGCTAACTATGAAGTTAATAATGCTGATACACGTCGCAATAATATTTTGGAGAACGTTCCAAATAATTCCAGCACATCAGTTCGTCGTGTAGCTCGAGAAACTGGGATTTCAAAAATCTACTGTTCACAGAACCTTAAAAAAAGAACAGTTGTACAAGGTTCAGGTGATAATGATGCTAATTTTCTTAGGAAAATACTATGGGCAGACGAAACACGATTTACCAATTATGGAGTATTCAATTGGAATAACTATCATCATTGGTCTACTGAAAATCCACATTTGGTAAATCAAAGAAGATTTCAAGTTCGATTTGGTTTTAATATCTGGTGCGGTTTAATTGGTATGAAATTTTGTTTACATTTTTATTTTGTTTTTTGAGTTTCTATTAGGTTTAGTTAGTCACTTAATAGGTCCTTTTTATCTTTGATTCAAAATAAAATAAAACGAATAACTTTGTTTTTATCATTTTTTAATAACACTTGTTACTATAGTTCCGACAACTTCAGCTTGTCATTATCAAACAATTAATATTTAAAATTACAGTTGACACCAAATTTATAACGCATTGAAAAGCGGGGAGAACATAATGTTCGTTTGGTCATTAATGATGGGGATGTCCGGATTACCATTTAGCTTGAAGATCTCAATTTTATCTTTGAATACAATTTAACTGGAAACAGATATTTGGAGCTACTAACAAATGAGATAATGCCTACTTTGGTTCCAGCATAATGGTTGCCCGGCCCATAACACTCGTAACGTGCAAAATTTGTTGAGAGTAAACGTTAATGAAACGTTAATGAGAGAGTGATTTCAAATAATGCATTAATGCAATGGTCTACAAGATTACCCGACCTTACCTCAACAAGGAGTAATAGATGTGCTACGATTAGTAAATGGAAACACGCTACGTAGAGTTTTTAACTCTGTTAGAGCAAGTTAACAAACAAACATTACAACATGTATTTGTGTAATAATATAGTCAATCTATTACATACACCCATTTATAAAATGATTTACATAAGATACAAATGATCACAAAGTTCAGTTGGAAGAGACGAACAGAATAACATCTTCGTTCCTTCTTGATATAAAATCCACACTTACAGATTCTTCGTTAAAAATGGAACTGCTCTGAGTAATCCACATATCATTGAAAACACAAGTCAAAGTGTATGGAACATAATGGTCGTCATATTGAACAATTTCTATAAGTGAATGTGAAATTTAAGTACTGTTTATTTACTTTTTATTTCTACGATTATCGTTTCGTTAGATTACAGTATTACTTAGAAATATCTTTTCACTTCAAATTATCACATTAAAGATTCAATTACGTTTTTATTAATATTTTGCGTGTAAATAACATTTTTTCAGGCATATTATACATCTTTGAAAATCACTATCTAACCCAAAATTCAATATGGCCACCAAACGAAAAATAAAAGATAGCGCTAATAACCTGTAAACAAATGCGAATTTTGTAGATGTTATTTAAATCACTCCGTAAATGTATACGTATAAGAATATTTAATATATTGATTCAAATAATTTATAAATATCAAATAAAAATAAAATTAGCCCATAGTGAAAACCTTGAGGAATCGGTGATGTTATACGTATTATTTGTTTTTATGAAATACAGTATGCTGCAATTATTAACTTCGAATCCAGTTACATATAGTATCCCAATGTAAACGGCGTTCGAAAGATTTTTAAGGCCTAAGCTACTAAAATAAAATAAAACTTTCTATCCTATGACCTACTTTTTCATTAAAAATAAAATATTTACCACATCCTGTAGTTTAGGAAAAGTCGACTCGGTTGCAATATTTTTATATTTATTAATTTCACTATTTCATTTTTTCTAAACCGACATAGTACAAATTTCTTTACATGCCGGTGGTGGCGTATTCGGTTGAGGCTGAACTAGCATTCGCGAGAGTGCGGCCACGTTCGTTCGGGTTAGCAGTTGGATGGGTGACCGGTACCATTCACCATTGGGATACAATTAATAGAGTGATGGGGGCGATCCTTTAAAGTAACAAGCTCATTTACACACACAAATACACAAATAATTCCTCGGAAGGACCAGGTGGTCGATAGCCAAACACTACTACTACTACAAATTTCTTTTCGGAATAAAGCAAATTGTTAATTTCGCAAATAGTAAATACACCTTTTATTTATTACACGATTCTAATAATAGCGTTGAATTTATCAGATTTATTAATGTAAAAATTATTTTTGCAATTTAGCCATTAATATTACATAAACAAGTGAAATATAGACAGCAAAAAAAAATTCACACCTAGGAACCTTCCTGGGTTCAATAACGGAATTCCAAAAAGACTGTATTATGAAAATGTTCTACTCAATTTTGTTAACACAGTTTTATAGAATTGTTCGTTTAAAGCCTTGCATCGAAACTCAGCAGTTTAAAATATTTATGATCATGACAATTATCAATTAGTTTTAAATGGCCTGCTTTCTCTATTTTAATTAATTAATTAATTCAAAAGAAGGTTTGACAGGAACATAATTTTATATAAAATATCTACACAAATAACAATAACCTTATTTGCGTTATTAAATTATTCCTAGAAATACTTGGTTTGAATTTATTGATATCAGAAAGTCCATTGCTTTAAAAGCACTGTAAGGTGAAAAGTCGATTTTTGTTACTACTGTCAATGTTAAGGTATACGGATGTAAATGATAATAAAAAATATATTATTCGACATTAAAATACCTCAATATACAATATCGTTATAGTTATTATGTTAGATACGTTGTTTACCACAATGCTCTGTACGATTTGCAATCAATATCTTCCCCATAACTTTCAGTTAGTAATACCAGATTGATAACATTTAAATATAGTAATATCTGGGACGTAATTATTTATCATTAATATAAACAATATAATCATGGTTCTTCAGTTATTAATATATTATAAGTTACTTTAATATTTAATTTCCGAACATTACTCTTAGAACAATATAAACTTTCAGGAAAAAATCATTTTAGTTTTCAATTAACATTAAATTTTAAGATAAATTACAATAATTGTTTTCTCCGAATAAATGTGTTCTAAATTTTCTAATAAACAGTGTTGACCGTCATAATGTGAATGAATTGTTAAAGTTGTGGACTAATTATTGTAAACAGTATTAGCAAAAACATTAAATTGATGACACTCTGAGTAGTCAAACTAGTATTATCGACATTTGTTGATTATTCAAATAGAAATTTGTGAAATTTATTATAGATTTCCAGAAAGTGGCGATTATATTATGTGCAGAATATCAAATAATTTGTACTGTTTTACTTTTATCGAAGATATTTATTGCTACACTTAAAGCTTAAGAAAATAAAAAGAAAAAGTTTTATACTAGTTGCCACAAAATTTCCTTCAGTCTAATTTTTTGAGTGGAAACAAAGGCACCAGAAATAAATGGTATATTTTATCTCATTAGCTTATTGATCAATACGTGGGACTAGAAGGGTTACAGATGGAGGAAGCACTGACAGAAGAGGTGCCACGCGGTTCGGTACTGGGACCACTTCTCTGGAACGTGGCCTAGGGTGACGTCTTCTGCCTAACGCTCCCTGAAAATGCAAAGCCAGTTGGTTTCGCCGATGACTTACTGATCCTAACGAGTAAGAGGAACATCGAGGAGTTGATGCGATTTTGTATTTGACGACCACGGAAGAGCCTGGAGATAGCCGCGCAGAAAACCGAGGCGGTATGGCTTTCGAGGAGAAGTGCAGGACGCACTCCTGACGAAAGCATAAGGATACTAGGTCAGAAGCTAGCGATAACCAAGAGCCTCAGGTACCTGGAGCATGGAGACCAACCAACAGGTTTAAGAACCAACAGCAGGGTCGGCAAGGTTGGCAGAGGGAACTAGGAACCAGGACTCTTGATGAGCGTTGCGTATGCCGCATCGGCTTGGGCGCCATTTTTGCGCTCTCAGAGAAACAGGGACAGGGTAGGAAAGGCGCTAAGACCTACCTCCTTACGCCATCAAGGGATACAGGATAGTATCGACGTTGGCAGGGGAGGTGCTAGCATAACACCGTCGCCTGCGACGGAAGTGTTGCTGGAAGTGAGAATATGGGTCCACAACACAGTCGCCAATGGGGTCGCAAAGGAGGCAGCAAAGAGAGAGGGTCGTCAGAGGCTGAGAACACAGTGGCAAGGGAGGGACGACGCAGGGAGCATGTACCAGACAACTGGTCCAAGATCTGAAACCATAGCTGGAGAGGACGCACGGATAAGTTGGCTACTTTATGTACCAACTCTTCACGGGCCACGGAGGATTCGCAGCGCCAGTTCTGTAGTTCGGACGAACCCCATACAGCGGAACACATCCTGAAGAACTGTACGGCGGCGTGGGACTGTGAGAGATCGGAGCTGGCGACAGCCTGCAATGACTACAAAATCTGGTTGGAGCGATGCTGGCATTCAAAGCAAGGAGACCTTTGAATTAGAGCTCCAGGAAATAAAACGTGTCTGCTCTGATGGTTTCTTTAAAACTGTTATAGTTGTCGGTGTGGTTACTTAAAAAAATGCTAACCATTCAGGCATAACAATTTGACGTTATTCGATTTTTAGATAGCCAAGGGTCTATGTTAATAAGCAAAAAAATCCAACTTGATTAATATACAGTCAAAAATGCCAGACATGGATACAACTCAATATATTATTTTTATAAAACAATTCTAATTTTAAAATCCATACAAATTAAATGAAGTTGCCTTTATACATTCTTCAAATTAGATGTTTGTTAAATATCTTGTAAATGACAGGAAATAAAAATTTGAAATTTGGCATACATGTGTAACTTGATATACTCTTTAAGAATAGTGATAAAAAATTAGGGTTGCCATTAAAAAAAATAGTCGATAACATCATATCTCATATTTGGGACATGCTATATAAAATTATATTACATCAAAAGAGCGCAATTTAAAATACTAATCGACCTATCCGAGCATATTTTCAAGAAGTAAGCTAAATATGATTTACTAAATTTTTTCCAAGTTAGAGACTCACGCTGCATGTTATTTTTTGTGTTCTATCTTTTAGGGCGCCTGTCCTAGAGATGGACACAATTCACCACGATATTTGCTACATTTGCCTTTTCTTGAAAACCTAACTCCCTAATTCGATTTATTAGTAATGCTTCTAACATGCTCTACCTATCTAGTTATGCCTTTCTTTTGTCATTATTTATTATTTTTTGCTGAATTAACTTTTTCTTAAAGTTTTATTTTCTGATGAATGTTCATTTACCAATTATGGTGAAATAAATCGTCACAAAATGCATTACTGGTCAACAGAAAATCCGCATTAGATTAGAGAAATTGAAAACCAGAGACGATGGTTTATTAATGTATGGTGTGGAATTATGTGATGCAAAGTAATTGGACCATTTTTCATCGAAGGCACATTAATAGGGCAAAAATACGCTGATTTTTTGAGAAATGTTCTACCAATTCTACTGGAAGATGTAGTTCTAGACTAAAGGCTAATGATATGGTATCAGCATGATGGTTGTCCTGCACATTATTTCCGAGTTGCTAAAATGTATTGGACTTAAATTTTCAAGGGAGTTGGATAGGCCGCGGAGGACCAGTATACTGGCCTGCGAGATCTTCGGATTTGACATCACCAGATTTTTTCCTATGAGGCTATATCAAAAACAAAGTATTTTCAGGACGTACCCACAAACACTTAAAGCATGCAAGAACCCAAACTTAGTATATACCAGTCTATTTCAGTGGATACCCTTATGCGTACACAAAATTCCTTAAAAATAGAATTGAAAAATGTATTGAAATGGAAGGACATCACTTTGAACATTTATTACATTAATTAGAATAAGTAGAATAGAGTATTCTGTGTTGCTGTTTTAAGATTGTGTTTTGTTTTAAACTAGAAGTAGTAGATCTTAGAGAAAGATGATTTAGATAATTTAACTTTCTTTTAAACGTAGACATAGAAAAAAATACAAAAAATATATGTTTCCATTAAAAAAAAATATTGTTGACCTTGAAAGAACTAAGTTGCAAAACCATGCGTAGTGACATTAAATTTATCCCCTCATATCAAAAATCATTTATTTGAAACATTTTTTCATATTTCGCTCTGTTTCGGCTTAACTTTTCTGGAAGCTCATCAATGTTGAGAACTAAAATGCCCTGTTTTTATGATATTTTCTGTACCCAATTTTGTTGGGGCGATGCAGGGCCATTTAACAAATTTAGACCGAGCTAGGCGATAATAGTTATTTGTACAAGTATGGAAATGTTATGGAAAAGCGCATTTCCCACACGTTGTACACACTATTTTTTCACATACTGCACATAAATTACAAACATGTTTGATATTTCATTTTTGACACTGACATATAAAAATGAAAAAAAATTTGAAATATTTCGATATGTCCACATCATCTGTCACTTGAATTGTACTTTTAAGCATGGAATACATTGACCATAACGTAGAAGCCTTCATAGTCTTGGCCTATATTATAAAACTTAAGTAACAGAAACTATTAATAACGTACCCAATTTAACTTTTTCATAGAAATACGCGAAAATAAGGTTTTCGTTCAACTCTTCTAAATTTTTGCCATTTCTACATTTTCCAAATAATTTGTAACATTTTTCATATTTGTGCTTTTTGGGTAACAGGGATGACGCTGCCTCCAAAGCTTAAAATTGAATTCTCTGATGTTTCTGTCATTTTTCGATGTTATAATTACCGATAGCAGTTTTGTATATTACACAAAATATATAACTGACATTGACATCGATTAATAGTAAAAAAAGTAGTGCGGAAATGTTTATCCATGCGGAAAAGTGCTACTATGCAACAAAATTCCACTTTTCTCAACGGTTTTGGATGCGGAAATATAAGGTATTTCTATTCAGTATGTGAAAAAATTGTATTATTCGAATGAGCGAATAACCACAAATTCGCTTGTGGTAGAGGCGGTAGCATTTCCAGATCGGAGGCATATTTGGATGCGCGCACTTATTGCAGTGGCAACGTGATTTAGGGGAAGGTCGAGTAACTTCCTTGTAATATTAACATGGCCCGCTCCAAGACCGTAATATTGTGGGAATGAATAAATTGAGACGGGCGTTCTCCTAAGTGGGGCGCGTGCGGGTGCCTCTAGTTTTCTTAGTTGGGCGTTAATTGTTATCAGCAAGCTCAGGCGGGGTAGAATGAATCAATATGGATTTCAAAGAACAAATAAAACATTAGTAACCGTGTCTATAAAGGGATGGTACTCGTAACCTGATTAACAGGTAAGGGTGCGCATGCCGCATGTTGGGGCAAAGAGTGTACCGATTAGCAACCTGACCTAATCAATTAGCATCCAGTAGATCGATTAAACAGTTTTGGATATAGCGCTTGCTACCCAATGTTCAGAATCACGACAAGGTGAGGAACTGATCAGTCAGGTAAACCAGTAATTCCGGAATTACTGGCATAAAAGGGGACATTACATTGTATCAAGTTGCTGTAAAAGACCAACAAGGTGAACATATTTTGAACTAACCTGAAAATAAAACTATTCTACTGATAAAATAGAAACCCTTAAAATATACGCTATAATTCCTTGGAGCTTAAGCCGTACACGTTCTACATTCTACATTCCTTTATTATATGCCTGACGTTTGTTAGTGTCTTCTATTAGGTATAACCGATGAGTTCAAGTTCAACAGCTTTAAGTTTGCTCTCGAGGCTTTTTCCAGTCCAGACCAACGCTGTAACATTAGAATTGAAGCTGTTTGGCCGACACATGACGTGGTAAGCGAGATCTGCGAGAGTTGCTCTGCTTGCAATATCATTGCTCTCAATATCAACATGTAATGGCACTCGTACAAAGGCCACATGTTTAACATAGTGATGTGGATGGTACATAATCAGAAAGAACGAGGAATATTTTATTGCCTGACATATCGTAGTATTTAAAGGCTCACTAAATTGCATAGAATTCTCGAATAAGAGAAAATGTGTAAAAACGATGGCATGCGCAAGCGCGAGCTAGGAAGTACGTTTTATATTACCCTATTCTTTAACATGCAGACACTCATTTCATATTTCATCTCATTCTGTCCCGGTCATCCTTGGATGATATAGAACGAGATGGATATTAATTGCTATACAATTCTTAGTACGATAATGCACGAATCACAGTCAGCTCTCGGCGGCTCGACTATAACTACAATAGCTAATCTCACTTAGATATCACTTTTGTATGCAGATAGAGTTCGTAACGATTTATAATTTCCGTCAGATGTACCCAAAATATCTTTTTTGGTGTATCTAATTTTTCAAATTTAACAGGTCTTAAATAATGGATCTTCTTGGAGCCATTCATTATGAGATTTCACTGATTCCGACTTGATATGATCAAAGTAAGTTAATATGTTTCGGGTTGCTACGTATAGATGCTTCATATCGCAAGGGAATCAAAGATGTTTGTACCTCAATTATAGCAACCTAGCATCACAATAGAGACTAATAACTGATGTAATTTTAAAAGCTCCTTAGCATATCGTAGTCCTAGAAACAAACACATTGAATAACACCAATTTATTGTTAGACTAGGCATTCTTTTTTTTTTTGAGGGACGTGATTGGCCGCGCTCGACTAACAGTGGCTCCCCTGAATTCCGAGGACACCAGCGGAACCGTTACATTTCATTGCCTGGTGCCCTCCTGCCATTTTATTATAAATAAAATATACATACATATATTACATATACATATACAGTACATACAGATAACATTAACATTAACATATAATTCCTCCTCCATTATCCGTCGGTAACCGGCATGGTCGCATATTCCGCCAAGGCTTCCTTCGCCATCAGTATAAATTTGGCGGCTGTCTCCGCCGCCTCCCAGACCACGGCATCGCTCAGCATGGCCCTCGGACTCGGACCCCACGGCGCACTTCTGTGTCGCTCCACCTTTGACATACGAAGAAACTATGCCATGCATCGTCCCGGGTTCCCGGGCACCATAGGCAATTGCCGTCATTTATCTTCCCGAACCGATTGACATAATCCTGGAAGCAACCGTGTCCCGTCAGGAGCTGAGAGAGGTGAAAGCTAAACTCTGCATGTTTCCTGTTCAGCCAGAAAACGGGGAATAAGGCCAGGACCTCACAGCCAAGTAGTCGGCCAACATCGCCATCAGCTGCTGCGGCAAGGAAATCGAATTGAAGGCGTTCCTGACGTCAATTGCGATCGCCATGCAGTATCTTCTCATCCTTCGTGTTCCCTCGTTGGCCACATCTGCCTAAAGTGCACCTTTAGGAGGGCATCGGTAGTCGAGCGGCCCCTGCGGAACCCGTACTGATTAGGGGAGAAACCCTCGTTCTCGTCGATCCATATGTTGAATCGGTCTCGAATAAGCCTCTCCAGCAATTTCGCTTCAACATCTAAGAGGCAGAGATGCTTGTAGCGCCCGGGAGTTTCCAGCGATTTATTCCCCTTCGGCAGGAGAACCTGTCGCGTCCTCTTATAGGCCAGGGGGAAAACTCCTCTTCGGAGGCATAGATTGAAGAGCTTCGTGACGTGAGATGCCGAGTTGAGTACGTAGTTTTTTAACGCCTCGTTCGGTGTCCCCCCGGGTCCTGTGGCCTTACGGAGGGGTAGTGCACTCGCCGCCGCCCGAACCTCCTCCTCGGTGAACAGCTCGATCGTCCAAGCAAGCGGGAGGCCCTCTTGGGAAATTGTGGGGCTCACCATTGGGGAACAATGTCTCCAGGACTATGCGCATGCCTCCTGGCTCGAGCATGGCAGGGTTAGGATGGAGTTTGCCCATCCTTTTAGCCACCACCCGGTAGGGATCGTTCTCCACCTCCTCCAGTAGGCGTTTCCACGACGCAGCCTTGCTTGCTCGGATGGCGTTCTAGACTAGGCATCCTGCATGAAGACATATGCCATCTTTGACTCTGTGTGACGATTAAATATGCTTCGAGTGCTAATAAGATTTATTATTTTTTTAATTTATTTTACTTACTTTACAAGTCCTCGTGTTCTTCCACTCCATCCATTATAGTTATTGGTAACTGGTGATGATAATCATCAAATAATTCTGGCTACTGAGGCAATATTTTGCCCATTTTGGCATACTTAGGTTCAATTTCTGTAGACCTTATTTTATATGTTGTGTCAATTTGACATTTATTATAATTTTAAAGTTATAAATGTTGTTCACTCTGCATATCGACTCGCCCGAAATTAGAATCATTCTATTTCAGATTCTAATTTCGCACGAGAGGAAAGACCGCACCGACAAGATTTGTTTTGCAGACGATATTGTCAGATGAGTGGAAGGAATCTACTATATAAATTGCTTTGGTATCTGGTACTGCAATTTACGATTCCTGAAATATTTGAGGAATATTTGATGAAGTAATCGCTTCAGTAAAGGCCACCAAGGGCCTGACGCGTGCCTAAAGTGGGCGAGATATTCTTAAATCTATTGCTGAGAGGTTCCCACTATATCTAATACTTCTATGCATCGACCTCTTGTGTAAGCCGATGACAAACCATCAAAAGTTTAGTGACCATATAATAAAAATTGTAAATAGCAGTAGGCTAACGGTTTGGTAAAAAAGAATCGAGGCAAAGGTGCCGACTCTTCTCTATTTATTGGTTGGGAACTTCGGGAGTTCTCAGATTCCGCGTCATTTTTTAAAGATGGTGACTCCTCTGATCTATAAGGTTGTCCGGAAAGTTCGTGCCGATTTTCAGTAGGTAGCGTGAGAAGAGACCTGAATGTAGCACACTTGAAAACAAATGACATGTGTACATATTGTAAAAGGGATAACTTCAGGCTATATTTGGAAAAAAGTTTGGTTACGATTCGTTAATTTTGATCAGTTTTATAGGCCTTAGAATATGGTAGCAAGTAAAGTGCATTATAAGCATTTAATGCTTTTCTTTTTCCGAGAACAAAAATGCCACACAAGCGGCAAATAAGATATGCGCTATTTGTGGTGGAGGTGCTGTAGCCGAAAGAACTGTACGGAAGTGGTTTGCTCGGTTCAAAGCTGGAAATTTTGACCTTGAAGATCGAGAACGCGCGGGTAGGCCGTCCACCACAGACGACGATAAGATTAAAGCAGAAATCGAGAATAATCCACACTTAACATTATGTCAAATAGCAGGAATGCTAAATAAATCAAAATCAACCATCCACGACCATATTGTGAAGATTGGCTACGTAAACCGTCTTGATGTATGGGTTCCGCACGATTTATCGGAGAAAATTCTGTTGGGTCGTATCTCCATTTGTGACATGCTTTACAAACGTAACGAGGAGACACCATTTCTGAAACAATTCTTAACTGGGAATGAAAAATGGATAATTTATAAAAACGTTCAGCGTAAAAGGTCTTGGGAAAGCGAGATGAACCACCTTTTGTCATCCCAAAAGCCGGTCTTTATTCGAAGAAGGTAATGCTCTGTGCCTGGTGGGATTGAAAAGGAATCCTATATTATGAGCTTTTACCAAATAATGAAACAATAAATTCAGAAAAGTCTTGCTCTCATTTAGAGAAATTGAAGACATTAATCGAAGAAAAACGTCCAGAAATATCGAATTGGAAGAGCGTCGTCTTTCATCAGGACCATGCCCGGCCTGACGTGTCTTTGACAACTCGACAAAAATTGTTGGAGTTTGGTTGGGATGTTTTACTACATCTACAGTATTTGCCAGACCTCACACCCTCGGATTTCCACCTTTTCCGAGAATTACAAAATTCTCTTAATGGGAAAAATTTCAACTCTTTGGTTGAGGTAAAAACTTATTTAGACAATTTTTTGCCGAAAAACCAGAGAGGTTCTGGAAGGACGGAATTCTCAAGTTACATAACTTGATAATTCCGTCCTTCCAGAACCTCTCCGGTTTTTCGGCAAAAAATTGTCTAAATAAGTTTTTACCTCAACCAAAGAGTTGAAGATGGAGAAAGGTTGTGGAACAGAATGGTACCTATATAATTTAATAAATGTATAACAAAACTTAAATGAGCTGCTTTTCAATTTTCCTTAAAAATCGGCACGAACTTTCCGAACAACCCAATACTTTTAATAATGGTTTGCACTTAGTTTCAATGAGATGAACAGAAGTAAAAGTCTCTTAGGGCAGTGCTTTTATATCACAGAAAGGCTAAATGGAACTTCGGTTTCCAGGTAATTTCTCTAAACCTGGCATGTTTTGCAGAAATAAGATCACCTCATATAGGTTCTAGCAACCAATAGGCATGTCGGTCTTGGGGGCGGAGAAGCTAACTAGGTCTAGCCCGGGTTAGGGTTCTGCCTGTGGACAGAACTACTTGATTCGATTATTATTTATATGACAAGGCTAAATACTTTGCTACTTTAATTTTGACGTTATATTTCCATCAAATTGAAATTAATACTCAAAATAAATATTCTTCTTTAACCTTTGGACAGATCTGAGCTCCGTATAAAAGTAGTTACAACTTAACACCTCTTATTATTCTTGTGAATCACATTTTTTTCTATGTTACTATATATTCAGTTTTTTTGTGATCAACAAAGGATGTACTTTTTGTTTTCAAAAGGGTAGCATGGATCCTTTTATTTTCAAACTACATAATTTTATCTAGTTTATACACGATTGTACAATTTTTTTGAAAAAATAAGTATGTTTATACACAAATAAATAATAATCAAATATTATGTATACCCAATAAATAGAATATCGGTTTTATGAGCATTCCATTGAACCTCCATTCCGTTAAACTGGATTAGAACTAAGAAAACATTTGCAATGTTGGCGAACATCTAGAAAGAGATTATTAGAAATATATACCTATATATCAATTATCAATACTTACCAGCAATAGAAAATTCAGTGATATTTGGAAGAAGGTGTATACTGTAAATATTGGCTTTTCAAACTGGATTCGGTACATGAATATTTCCTAATTATAAAAAAGATGTAAAACGCATTTAATTACATAAAAATAGGATGAACTAAAAATTTACCTTATTGCAGTCTTCTAATGTTTTATAAAATATTCTTTGAGACTTTTGTATCTGAAACGTAAAAATAAATCGGGAACTTATTATCAATTACTACGTTATTATTATTATTATTAAACAAACTGTTTTAACTTAAGTATATAATAAGGACTAACAACAGGTATCATTCATTAATCTAGTGATATAACACAGGGGGTAGTTAATAATAGAGGTTTTTGTGATGTTGATGATCCGAAAACGATATAAAATTATAACAGTATATTGCAGAATATGTAGTGATGACTGTTAATTACGTTTATAAGAGTAGATGTTTGGAGGTTAACATATATAGAATCTCCAAATAAACTTGAGGTTTTATTTTTAGTTGAAAACATTGACGGGCTTTCAAGAGATATTTTATTTTCCGAAACATATAGATTTTTTAGAGACACTCACAATAATTTGGAATATCCATATTAATTATTATTTTACAAAAGCTTATTTAGTTTCCGAAATTTCCAAAACATATCAGTTCATCTATTTATGTAATTTAAACTAACAAGTTAGGCTGACACTTATTTTTTTATGTTTAATTCAAATTTGCATTTATTTTTTAAATTACTTTCACACGTTCACCTATAATATTTTCTTCAAAAATATTATTTTGACATATTTTAATATCTAGAAGTTCTATTCAGTGTTGTCTCAAATATTAAAAATAATTTAATATGCAAATATTATAAATACTTAAAATAGAGTCAACTAGATTATATTTACTTATGACACATATCTTACTGTTCTAAATTTAATAAAATTTTACTGTGTTCTTTTAATTCTATTGCTACTTGTATACAAAGCAATAAATATTTTATTGTGATCGAAAGTAATACATTTTTCATAATACTTACTTCTTTGGCAAGACATTCATAGTAGTAACAAGTGATAATACTATCCAAAGTATTAAAAAATAGCCAAATAAATTCAAAACAAATTAATAGTAAACTGACATCGAATCCTTCTATACACATGAAGTATACCACCATCAATTGATTTGAATAGCTCAGAAAAAACTTAATTAAGAGTGGCATTTCAACAAATGCATTCATTTTTTTCGAAATTTGCAAAATATTTGTAAATACATCCAATCCGTCGTTATTTTGCAATTTTGATAACATTTTGCATCTCTCAATAATTTCTATAATGAGGCAAATTAGGAAAATATCGAAGTGTGCAACTAGAGTGTAGCAATACATATAGTATATTAAAAGAAATACATTATTTCCTATATAGATATCACTAAATACGAGTAAACCTACGTAAAAATAAGTAATAATTACACATAATATGTGTCTTTTCACGTTTTTAGGTATTTCAATTTGTTGGCACAAAAAAACCTGATCAATTGTATTAATAGTTTGAAAGATGTTAAGTAAATATGTATGTTTTCTCCAAGAATTAATCAGTACAACTAGGACGAAAATTCCGCTACCATACATTTGAAGACAGAAAAGTATTTGTGACACTGTAGATATGCCAACTGGATTTATATATAGGCAATATAAACTATAACACAAGATAAAAAATACTTTTATAACATTTATAATTAAATGTTTACGTGTAATTAGTGTGCGCCCTTCAACTATTTCCTTGGTTAATTTGTAAGGTATTAATGCTACGGCATATGATATAACAATCACAAATTTGAAGGATTCAATGATCATGACTGGTTTTTCTAATGTGTAATAATGCTACAGTAATATTCATAAGACTGTATGTGCTTAAAGGAATTAAGAATATATTGATTGTATGTATAATGTAATTAACTAATTGAATTGAACTGGAACACTATATATTTATTAAGGGTCATGGCAAAGAAATTGTCAGGGTTATTTGTGTTCGTCCTATCTTGTCTCTAAATTCCTATACATTTTAAATAATTTAAATCAATTTTTACTTTTATTGTTAATCACTGGAAAACTAAATGGTGTGTGTTATTTATATTTGATTCAAACTGCATCATAAAGTATAGCATTACTCACAATTAAATTAATTATTTAAATTTAGAAATAATCGACTTCATTGCAATATATCTATATTTAATATCATCCCAAATTCCATTTTTATAAACTGGTTTGACAGAAATTTCTTTTCAGAATGAAGAAAATTGAGAAGCTTGTTTATAGAAATAAATAATTTTATTTATTTTTTATTTTGTGTATTGACCAATTTTTTCAATGAACTTTTGTCATCTTTCGGGTAACATCATGATATCAAAGAACCCTTGACCTTTCTCAGAAAAAAATGCAGTTTTAGATCATTGACTGAATTGAGTTGTTTACAATTCAAAAAGTTTTGCAAAGATTGAAACAAATGGCAGTTGAACGGCTCAAGGTCTTGTTAGTATGGTGGATAGTCCATCAAATCACATCCAAGCTTCAGCAACTTCTGGCGGGTCATTAAACTTGTGTGCGGTTTCCGTTATCACAACACCCTTACGATTTAACAATTCTGACCGTTTTTCGTGAATGGCTTCATTCAATTCGTCAAATTGGTGACAGTACACAGCGGTATTGATGGTTTTGTTCTTTGATAGCAACTCAAAATACATGAAGGCTTTGTAATCCCACCAAATTGAGAGCATAACCTTCTTTTGATGAATATTTGGTTTCGACGTGGTTGCAGCTTGATCACTGGGCTTGCATCATGATTGTTTTTGCACGTGGTAATACGTTTAAGAAATGGATTATTTTCGTTGTATTTAAAGAGCTTGTCACAGGCGTTTATGTGCTTTGTTAAATGCATTTCTTTGAACTCATGTGGAATCAAATATTCAGTTTACTAACATATCTCAGCTTATAGCAATGCATAGTGATATTCCTCGGTTTGCTTTTCCATCTCCGACCCCTTCTTTACGACGACTACTGAATCCATACAATTTAATTTTTTTTAATGACAATTAAAGTGCCTCCTGTCAAATGGTATTTAATTTAGATGATTAGATTGAAGATTACAAATACAAGTGTAGACATATCTTGGTGCACTTAGGAATCTTTCTAGGTTGATTTATGTAGTCTCAAAGAGATTGTATTATGTAAAATATCTGACTTAATTTTGTTACCACAATTTCTATAAAGTTATTCGTTTATTGCTTTGAATTCGGAACTAAGAGGTTTACCTGATCCATAATAATCACAAATGCCTTCATTCTTATTTTATTTAGATTAATTAGAGTGGTAATAAACCATTTTGAAAACAAAGATATTTTAATAAGTTTGAAAGGAACATTTTATGTCATACCTAATAAAATTTGTTAGCACTAACGATGATATCATTATTATCAAAATAATTATCCCAAGAAATACTTGAAAGGAATTAATTTCCGAAAAGTTTGCTGCTTTAAAGTTGCACAGTTCTTGCAATTGATCAAGTTGTTGCAAATCTGTCTTAATCGATATTCTTCGCTCTCTGCAGTCTTTCGGGGACGTCAATATTCAGGGCGATATTGTTGAACCCCTTCATCGGACCATTTGGAGCAACATCTCAATACCGTTGTAACATATCAGTTTACACGACGAGAAACTTTTCTTACCAAAAGTCCGGCTTCTCTCATGCCAATAATATGGCCACGTTCAAAATCAGTTAATTGGACTAAATGTTGATGTTGACGAACTCTTGGTATTGTTCTCAAGTTCAGAGATTCATGAACAAACAATTTGCAAAATTGACAGTTAATTACACACTAACTGGTTTATTTAATTAATTAATAAATCGCTCAACAATAATTCCTAAATGTAATTAAATATGATCCATTCCAAATTAAAACCCCTCATCAAACATCAAAACATAATTGTTCAATAAACATAGGACATTTTTAATCGGCCAGATATGTTACATAAACATTATATATTTGATTTTCATCAAAACTATCAAGGATTAATCCGAACTTATTACAAAAATTACATGCAGTAATTGATTTCAGTAACAAATTAATTGTAGCACCAGATGCTCAAATTTTTATGCCAAAAACAACTAACGATATTATATTAACACGTCGAAAAAGAATAAGAATTCAACCTAGAATGGAAATACCTATAAAATTAATATCAAACTATTGTGAGACTACAGAAGGAACTTTAAATAATTATACATTTTAAAATAAATTGGAAATACCTGCCTGAATTTGTAAAATTGAACATAATTGCACAAATCTCCTTATTATAAATCAAACAGATGAACCTGATATACCTGAATTACAAATTTATCTTGAACAATTTGAAATGAATAACATTGATACAACCGAAAATGATACAGATTTTGACCATAAAGAATTAGACGCATTACAAAAACAAAATTTAAAAAATCTACGTTAACAACATCTCAATAAAGAAGAATATAAAGCAGTGCGAAAGTTATGTTATGCATATCGCGATATAATGTACTGCCCTGAAATACCTTTGTCTTTTACAAACTAAGTTAAGCATTCGATTAGAACTGATAAAGTACCGATATATACTAAGACATATAGGTATACACCTATCCACAAAGAGAAAATACAACATCAAATTAACTCAATGACGAAACAAGGTATAATAACCATCCTCACCTTGGTCTTCACCACTATGGAATGTACCCAAAAAGATCGACACAAGTGAACGTAAAAATGGAGGATAATAATAGACTACAGAAAACCTAACGAAAAAACCATTGACGGCAAATACCCACTTCCAATTATTGCCGATATATTTGATAAATTAGGAAAATGCAACTATTTTACCACATTGGACCTTGCCCTTTGGATTAAAGAATGCAGCGACATTCCAACGAGCTACGGATGATGTGCTAACCGGACTTTCAGACATATGTCTCATTTACTTAGATGACGTTATTATATTTTCAACATCCCTACAAGAGCACATTCAGAGTTTAAGAAAAGTATTTGATAAATTACAAGCAACAAATTTCAAGATTCAATAAGATAAATCTGAATTCCTACAAAATAAGGTTAAATACTTTAGAAACATAATCACAGCAAAAGGAATATCACCAAAACCAGATAAGATAAAAGCCGTTTTGGCATACTCGTTACCGAAAACACTGAAACAAATTAAAGCATTGTTAGGACTAACTGGTTATTACCGTAAATTCATTAAAAATTATGCTACGATAAATTAAACGCTTGAAAAATATTGGAATTTCCCGATTTCTCAAAACCATTCATATTAATCACAGACGCATCCAATGAAGTATAGGAGTTGTACTATCTCAAGGACAAGGACAGTAGGACAAGACAAACCAATCGCTTACGAATCAAGAACCCTTAATGACATCGAGAGAAATTATTCCACAATAGAAAAAGAACTACAAGGCGTTGTATGAGCAACAAAATATTTTAGACTTTACCTTTATGAACGCATATTTACGATTTATACCGATAATCTTCCCCTCCAATGGCTATACCACTTAAAAGAAGTAAATATTAATGCGCTCGAGAATTAAATTAAAAGAATTCGACTACAATGTAATTTACATGAAAGGAAAATTGAACACAAACGCCGACGTTTTATCTCGCACACCTATCAAAATTCACTCAATTAACATCTTATCAATGGCTGGAAATCCAAATGAAAATTTAGATTATTAGGCGAATTATCACAGAGAGAGAAACATTAAACACACCTGAAATTCCAGTAACGCACAGCTATCAATATCCACAATCTCCATTAAACATCGAAGAACTCATGGATATCCAACAAATTATAGATGAACAAACCACAGATACAATTCATTCAACGAGAACTAACGAATCAAAAGATGCGATTAAAATCAGCAAAGATCTCATAAATAGGGTGACACCAAATTATAATAAAAGTTGCTGAGAATCCAAAGAAAACAAAAATCAAATAATTAAGACAAAAAATACCTGCAAGTCAACTAGTCAAAGGAAAATCTCGTAGATATCTTAAAAAATTACACCGCAGAAAAAGAAAACTTCCATAGTTCGCCGAGAAAAGAATTATACACAGAATTATCAAAATTATATTCTGAAATTTTCAATAATAATGGACCTAAAATAATTTAGCATACTTAACGAAATAAAAATTTAAAAACGGAACATAAAATAAAAACAGTGATCACAAATCATCTAAGTGTTACCGAAAGATACAATAAATTAAAGCGAAACTACTATTTTGAGAACATGCTAAAAATCGTTCAACACTACATTAAGAACTGTAAAATTTGTCATGACAGACATCCACCACAAATATTAATTAATTTAAGCCCAACATCAACAAAACCCTTTGAACATTTATTTATGACTTAATCCAAATTAAACAAAAAATATTCCTGACAATCATCGATTCATTTTCAAAATTGGGATACGCAAAAAAAATTTTATGCAAAGAAGCAGCAGTAATAGCTAACGAATTAATAGAATACTTTACGATATATAAAACACCGAAGAAAGTTACTACAGACAACGGAACCGAATTTAAAAACACAATTATACAAGATTTTTTAGAAGTACACAACGTCGAAATTCACTTCGTTACTCCAGAACACCCTGATTCAAAAAGACCAATTGAAAGACTATATTCAACTCTATTAGAACCCATACGAATATTTAGATTAAAAGAAGAAACAAAATCAAAAAGTATCGAAGAATTAACAAACCTCGCATTATTGGCTTACAATAACCCAATACATAAACACGGCAAAACCGCCCCAAGACATTCTATATGGCGAAGAAATTGAAAACATGAACGAAATTGCCATTAATGAGAACTTCGTCGATAATCATATAAAAGAAAGGAAAACACTCCAGGATACAATAAAAAGGACAAACGAAAAACAAAAGTAGAAATACGTAAACTATCATAATGAAAAACTGCGAAACATATCTCACTTTAGGCCCAACCAAATAGTTTATATTAAAAAACACTTAACTAACGCACTTACTATATTTTAACCATTAAATTAATAAATATCAAAACGAATTAATTGCATACAACAAAAATTAGAACTTTAAATAAAATGAACTTTATTTATATCACACATTGTATAACTTATATAACTATAGTCACTAAGAATAATAAAGTGTGTATCACAAAGTGAAAGCCTCTACAATCAAGTATTTAATTAGAAGATACTTCAGTCCTACTCAAATCGACATTATAAAAGATTCCTAAATACGAGAAATAATAAAAATAAACACTTATCAAAAGGAAACTGTAATTTACTTCATAATAAAAATACAACTCGTCGAAAAAAGAAAATATGAATATTACCAGCTTAACCCAATACCAAATGAAAAGTACGAAATAATAATTCCAAACTCAAAATTTATTTTAAAAAACATAAAGACATTTATTGAACAAGATAAAATATTTTAGTATCTACAAAACCTAGAATATTTGTGCGAAGCAAAAGTTTTAAAGAACATAAAACAAAAAACATGCCCTATTCGATTCATCACATATGCCACACATAGAACATGTTCGCCTCGAAAGATTTTTAATTTTGGAAACGAAATTATAAGAATCGAAAATAGCAACACATGGATTTATATTCACTATTAAACCATAGAAATTTAATATAAATCTGAAACAAAACAACGAAAATAATATTTGGAAACTACCCAATCATTCTACCATTTGGATGTACAAGACACTTTGATTATAAAATATTATTACAAAAATTTAAAAGCGAATATTCACCGTCAATAATAACAATGCCCAATATTAAAATTAATGAAGCCGAAATTCAATAAACAATCCGATTAAATCTAACAGGAGTAGACATGTCTAAATTCACTTCATTAAAACAACATATACAAAATTTGGAAAAACAAGTTGAATCACAAAAATTAATTGAAATTCAGAAAGAGAAAATTAATTCGCTGCAATATACAATACCATTTACCATTTTAATAAAAGAAATAATTTTGTGCAAGATGATATCCTGGACGTTTTATCCCTCCCATTTTGATCCCGAATTCACTTCTGCGAGAGGAGGAGTTATCGCACCATCACGCCGATATTCCGCTGACGAAGAAAAGATAAAATTATATAAATACACCTTATAACACTTATGTATCACATCACTCAATAAGTCTCCGGTCAAATTAAGAAAAAACAAATTTTTGTTTTGGAAATTCTATTTTATTCTTCAACATACTCTCCTTAAAGAGTGATACATTTATTCCAACCCTCCTCTAACTTTTCGATGCCCTTTATGTTATAAGATTTGTCTATGCTATTAAAAGTAAGTGTCATTTTGGCAATCACTTCTTCATTTGAGCCAAATTTCTTTTCCTTGTCCATCTTTTTCATGTCTGCAAAAAGCCAGTAATCCCTGGGGGCAAATCTAAAGAGTACGGTGGTTGGGAAAGCAATTCAAAGCAAAATTCATCCAAGTTAATTATTGTTTTCATTGACTGTGACACGGGGCATTGTCCTGATAAAACAGCACTTTTTTGTTTTGCATATGGGCCATTTTTTCTTGATTTCTTCACTCAATCGATCCAATAATGCCATCTAATATTCACTATCGATAGTTTTGCCTTTCTCAATACATTGGATGAACAAAAAATGACAATTTTTGGTCACTTTGGATGACTTTCACCGATCTCTTTGATTCAGGCGTATAGTGGTGGATCCATGCTTCATCAATTATCACATACCGATGCAAGAAATCCTTTTTATTTTGCTTGAACAGCTTCAAACAGCGCTTTAAAGTTGTTGTTTCTCGTTCGGTATGAACAAACGCGGCACCCACGTCGAAAGCAACTTAGTCATGCCTAAATGTTCATCTAAAATTGTAAAGTCACTACCTTCTGATATCTACAAGGTGTCAGCTATCGCACAGAATTTCATGTTACGGTCTTTTAAAACTCTTTTGTGGACATTTTTTATGTTTCCTGGAACAACAGCCGATTTTGGGCGACCAGAGCGTTCAGCATCACCAGTGCTTGTACGCCCGGGTTTAAATTCACCATGCCAGTTAATAATAGTTGCTTTTCCTGGTTTAGAGTACCCACAATGCTTATCCAGCCACCGTTTAGCTTCAACAGTGTTTTCCCCATTAAAAAAATAGTGTTTAATCAGTTTGGCGAAGAAAAGCACTTGTTATGTTCCATATTTTTATCTCAGTTTCTTGACACGTGTTTCGAACTTTGCAGTTCATTATCAAAGGTAATAATTTTACAATATATATATACTAGTTGTTATCGTGTGAAATTCCCGCAATTATGGTGTTAACATGGATTAATTCACCATAATTGCGGGAATTTCACACGATAACAACTAGTATATATATTGTTCAATTTGACGTTTTACACTTAGTATTACCTTTGATAATGAACTGCAAAGATCGAAACACGTGTCAGGAAACTGTAAATAAAAATATGGAACATAACAAG
Source organism: Ontholestes murinus (assembly GCA_963969525.1). Lineage (NCBI taxonomy): Eukaryota > Metazoa > Arthropoda > Insecta > Coleoptera > Staphylinidae > Ontholestes > Ontholestes murinus. The sequence continues at coordinate 31,383,250 of OZ018396.1, forward strand.
TGCTTTTCTTCACCAAACTTATACATCCGGTTCCGTCAAGAACGTAGCATAACAAGCATTAACTTTAGTGTTTAATCAACACAAATTCCTTTCTATCCATCGTCTTGGTAACTAAACAACTGTAACTTCTAAACTAACGGTCAGAATCCTATAAAATTTTGACACGTACTGTTTCAAGATTAGTACTACCCGGAAATCACATGGGTCTGTCAATGTTTCCAAATATGTGTCAGGCCGAGGACTTATTGAGTCATGTATTAATTCATTCTCTTTTAGTTCGCTGTGGCGCACGTGCAAAATAAAATAATAATCTTTTTTAAAAAGTCATTTCAAAGTTCCCAAAATATAACTCGCGACAGACTATTTCGTGATGGATATTTTCTTTCAAATACACCAGAGAAGTTGGCTTATTGGTGTAGATTTAAGATCATTTCATAGAAAAAAGTCTATCAGGACTGCACAGAGGCTAATTTGTGTTATATCTTCTGGAGATCAATTTGCTAGAGAAAATTTCACGAACTCGTGGCAGGTACGTATTGAACATGTCAGACGTTGCTCCGTTCTGCTGGAACCATGTTATTTGTTATAACTAGGAAAGTTTTGCAAATCAGGCACCAAGAAGTTGTCTGACATCTTCACATAACGCTCTGAATTGACTGTAACGTATACGTGAACGTACTATTTCATTTTTTTAAAAGTAAGGAGCGATAATAGCTCGCACCGACATCTTGAGTTATGGATTGGTCGCACTCCACTAGCAGTAGTTCTGCTCATTCATATGCTCACTAAAATTATAATCAGCTAATCTGAAAACAAGATATTACTGAAGTGCTTTAAGCATTCCGAATTGAGAGATTTATATAGTATCAACCAGCTATTTACGTTTTCTGCTATTTTCGGGTTTTTTAATATGGATGACGACTCGTTTTTGGATTTTGCAATGTTTGTGTACTAAAGTTCTGTTCACTCTAACCCATAATTCACAGATCTAGTTCTAGGTGACTTGTTGTATGTAGGGCTCAACTTCCTTTTTTTAAGCTTATCTAGGGTGTACTGACATGTAAAACATCTTTATAATTAGTAACAGCTCCTAGCAAATGCAAAGACTAAGTGTCTCCACCGAAGTACACACCATTTGTTACAAATCACCAAAAAAGTTTACTTGTCATTGTATATAAATTTTTTGTATTTGAATCTTGCATTCTTTGTATAGAATCGTTAAAAATTTTAACCATGATTAAATTATTAATATTTTTTCTTATTTATTTTGCTAAATTATTCATGGAATATATGTATGTAATATATTATTTCTTATATAATTAAAAATAATTTTATTTACAAATTAATATTTCTAACATATGATAATACTTCCGAGTTTCCATGAAATTGAATTAACACCAAACAAATATTTGCAGTGTAAGCGAGCATCTAAAAATATGTACTTTCATATAATAAAGGTAAATGTAAAATATTTATATACTTACATGCAATAGAATACTAAGTTTAATAGGAAAGAGTGAGTATACAGTAAATAACGGTTTTTCAAATTGGGTTTGGTACATTAGTGTTTCCTAAAACAATTATTTTATGACATAATGTTTTTAAAAATAGGTATTTGATATAAAAAAAGACAGTATGATAATACTCACTCTAGTTAAAACGTTTATTTTGTCATATATAATTCTCCTTGAATTTTGCAACTAAAATAGAATTAATGAATACATGTTTCAATTAATTTATGAAGCATATTGTAATCAGTTATATCAATGAAAAGATGTAAACATGTAGCAACGGATTATTTTAGCTAAAAATGTACTTGCTATTTACTTTTTCTATATTATGTACGGTAATTAATTGTGATCGAGAATTTTTTGAAAATTGGTGCGACCATCGCCAAAATACTATTCATTATAAAGCGCTATTTTTATTGTACTAGATAATTAAGTATATTTTATAATATTATTGCAACGGTTGTATGTCTTTAATAAAAAACAAATAATGCAAGCGCCAAAGAAATGAGGGTGTTAAATAACTTAATGAACCCAGTTAAAATATGAACACCTCTGAATTATAAGAAGAAATTATATTTGGGCTTGTAAGAATCTCTACAGATAATTAAAACATTAAATCTGATTTTAAATGTGGAGACAAAATGAAAATCAAAAGTATACATTATTTATGAGAGATATCCTTGTATGGAAGATTACGAATTAAATATTAGCTAACACTGTTTAAGCAAAATAAATTAAAGCGATTTTTTTATGCAAAATCTAAATTAAAAAATTAAATTGGGAGAAGTAATGCACTTGTTCTATTCCTTATATTTTTAATCAGGGATCATTATCCCAGTTTATACTAACCTTATTTATACCAATTTAAACATTTTCAATCAAGAGAGTAGCTTATTCAAAACTTAATAAATTTAAAAAAATAGTATTATTACAAATATAGATGCTAAAAGAAAAAGTATCAGTTGGTATTTATTGTTAAGATCCTCAAACATTCATTTATTAACAAATAAGTGTTTTCTTAAATTGATTGAATTGACAGAAATTAAATATTTAATAATTTTTTCTCAACGTTTTATTTTGAATATACTTTATATTATTGTACCTATGCCAAAATATTAAAAAAGTTAACAATGCTTAATAAGTACAGAACCTTTAATATAAATTGTATAGTGTAATTATTAATATAAAAACTTACTTCTCTAGTCAGCAAATCAAAGTAGTAACAAGTGACAGTACTGTCTAAAATGTTATAAAACAACCACTGCAAATGAAAACAAATCACAATGAAGTCGTTGTATATTGTTCCATTATTCATAAAAAATATTGTAACAAATTGATTACAATAACTCAAGAAAAACTTTGTTAAAAGTGGTGCCTCAAAATATCGATTCAAATCTTGTGTAATTTGCCATAAATCTGCGAATACTTTGTATCCTTTATTTTCATCTTGTAACTTTCTCAACTTCTTCAACCTCTCAATAATTTCAAAAATGAGACCCGTAAGTAGAATGTCGAAGTGTCCAAATGATGAATAAGCATACCCAAAGAAGGCTAAGGAAAATACATTAAACCCTGAATACAAATCACTATATATTAGGGAAGATATATAAATATATAACACTATTATCCATATAACATGTCTTTTCCTATTCTTACTTATTTGTATCTCATTACATAAAAAGATCTTATCGATTTTAACAATATTCCGTAGTATGTTTAGTAAATCTTTGTTCTTTTTCCAAGATGAATACAACGTAACAAGTACGTAAACCCCACCTGCATATGACTGTATACAGAATAGTAAATCAGGTACTCCTGATATATTAAATTGCCATTCATATAAATAAAAACAACAGTTGCATAAAATTAAGACTGCTTTTATTGCGTTTATAATAAAGTGTTTAGTTTTAATTTCTGTGTGCCCTTTGACAACTTTAGTCGTTATTTTATAAGGTATTAGTGCTATAGCATGCGAAATTACAAATATCACCTTAAATGATTCGAGAAACATGACGTAAATATCACGTGATTGTAGTATTATGAATTCAATGTTTGTTGATGTGGAGAAGTAATTAAATTAATTATGTTATGATATTGATTATGTTTTATGTACTAAGTGGCTGTTTTTTCTGGTGTTATATTAATGATGTTAGCAAGGTTGTTTTGGGGATAATTATTTTCTTTTATTTGTACAAATTGAAATAGAAACAACATAAAAATGAAACTTATTATTATATTATTAAAAAAACTGTGTTTTGTTCGATTATAGTAATTTAACAAACAAAAATATAACGATAATAGTTTTTAATGTAGTCTTTCGTGAAAGTGTATGTAGAATGGAAGTTACCTGTTTGATGTCTAAACGTATTCTATAGTTAAATGAAAATGTGAAATAAATAATAATTCAGACATCTAGAACTTCACTTAGTTTGCTTTCATAGTTAGTTGAAGTGAATGATTGCCATTTGCTCCATTGTCTTTTAATTTATGTACAAGAACTTAATTTTAAAATTATGATGACGACCTCCATTTTAACACTGCTCTAAAATGTGAGCGCTAGAGAAAAAACATTTTCTTGGTCGCGAAGATGTAAGTAATGGATATATCCATTAAGATATGTTACAAATAGCACAGCTGTCAAAGCAACACTAGTTTGAATATATTTATATACCACTTAGTAGTAGGTATTTTCCTTTTTTTCCTCATGAGGTGGTATCGCTTAGCGTTCCTGCACTGCGGTCTCCTTGGTCCTTTTGTGCGCCTCTGGATATTTTACTCCCTGTGTACTCCTGTGTCTTTTATAAGTTCAGGAGTTTCCGCCAGGGGATGTTCTTTAGCTGTTCAACAGAAAGCACAGGTTTCCAGAATTTCACAGACTGTTCTCGTTTATATGCTTCGCATGTACACAGTAGGTGTTGGGGAGTCCGGACACCCACGGCATAGGAAGCTTTTCTCAATTTCCACCCTGTGGTTGTGCTTATTATTATGCTAGCTTGCGTCGGATTATTTCCGTTCTTGTTTCATATGGTATACCGAAAGTTTCTTCAGGTCCTAAGAATTCACCTGTTGCCTCTTGTTTGCCAGCAAGTCGCACCTCAAGCGTCCAATAATTCTTTGGTCCTTGGATAACCAGCCTATACTGAACTATCGGCGAGGCTAGCGCTTTTAGGGCTGCCTAGCTGCTATTTCGGCCTGGAAAATGGAGGCATGTTTCCCCAGAGTAATAGCGAATTGTTTGCTCCGGTTGCACCCTCTATAGATACCAGCCCCGGTTTCTTTATTATTTTTGGCCACGTCTGGGTACCAGATGGTTCCTTTACTTGTTCCCGGGTATGTTCCATTTGTCCATTCACTCCGCTATAGTATGATTGTTTTGAATCTGCGGAATGGGTGTACGAGCTTAGTGAAATCGGACCTCATTTTTAGGGTCTCTTCTTGTAGTAATAAATGTTGCTGGTCTTGATGTCCCCACATTTAAGGTGTGTTCATTTATGTGCATCCTATTGGATGTCTAGCTTACATCATAACATATAGATGTAGTGGTCGTAGCGATAATACGTGTTCCTCAACATGCTGTGGGCGTTGTCTTTATTGCCTCGGCGATAAGCAGACACGCCTTTTGTGTCTTTTGTTTTGTGTCTTTTATCCCCCCATGAGAACCGCGTATGTCACCATACGTCTTATGACCATGGTGTATAACCATTTGTGCATACTGGATCTCAGTCCCTATGTACATCCTACCATTTTTCTGGTCGCAAAGAGTCCTCTCATGGCTCTTTTGCTGATGCTCTCCAGGTGGAAGTTGAAGTTCAATCTGATATCAAGTATGACCCCTAAATATTTTACATTATTGCATAATGCCCTGATTTTTGAGTAGCAGCGGAAGGTGGTCTATGACGAGGTACCACAGGAGCGGTGACTATAGCTTCTGGTGTTTTCCATATAGGTTAGTTGTTACAGTTGTTTTCTCAGCATATTGTTCACCCTTTGTTGGACTTGCGGGTTAATCCCTCTTTTCTCCATTGCTGTTGCTACGTAATTGAAGGTTGTGTTGCCAAACGCCCCTCCAATGTCCAGAAAGGCCCCTAATGCAACGCCCTTGCATTGTATGGTCCTTTCGCATCTGCTCATTAGCTGATGGTGACGGTGTAGTGGTGAGTCCTTTAGGACTCCTTCCCTAGCTTTTGTAGTAGTTTTAGAATAAATAATGACAAGCTGATCGATCTGTAGGATTTAGCCTAGGCATACCAAGCACTTGGGTTTACTTTCTACGTCCCCACAGAATTTTTGTAAAGAGTCCCTCTTGGCTTTTTAATGGCAATGTTATATGCCATGGAGGCCGTTTTGAACTGCGCCCATTCACTGTTTTATTGGCTGTGTTAAATAGCTTTCTGATGTGTGCCTTTGACCTATCGAGGTCCTTGTTCCATCAGGGTCATGTTGAGGAAGGTTTGGTAGTTCTTGGGCAGCTTGATTTAAACTCCGTATTGATGGAGTCCGTGATGCCTTGCACCATGAAGGCTAACTCATGCGTTGTTCTCACTACTGTTGGATAGACCCCGATTCAGATGGCTAGTACCTCTTTGTACAGGTCCCTGTCAGTTCTCCCCGGGTTTCTGTTCTGGATTTCCGATGTTTTTTTCTGTTTCGATATCGAATCGTATATATCGATGATCTGAAAGTGATGGTTCGTAAGATACATACCAAAGTTTTATCATTTCACTTACCTTGCGACAGACAAGTGTAATGTCAATAACTTCGTTTTGCACCGCGTTTAGGAACGTGGGCACATTTCCAGTATTTACTATTTTAATGTCATTCTCTAAGATAATATCTAATAGTTTGAAAAACAACCACTTATTATTAATTAGATATAAAAAACTGGGCTTTCAGAAAAGATAATATATAAATTAATAATAAAGTTGGTGTAAGGGACCAACTTAATAAGACTGAAATTCACAAAATAAATTATCACTAATAACCAGCCACAGTTCACGGTAGAAGCAAGACAGATGTGACCGAGCGAGCCCACCAAACGATAAAATCTGGAAAATCTCACCTAACAATGGCACCCGACCTACGTTAAAAAAGTGAAGACGCGATTATGGAATTTCTAAAAAGTATGGAATTTAAAAAAATTATCACTGATATTGTAAAAAACAAACAGAAACACTTGTGGAAGAAATAAGTGCTTTGAAGAGTGAAGTGCAAAATTTGAGCACGTGCAAATGCAAAGGACACAGCAAAGGAAAATGTGCAAGAAAATACGAGACAAAACACCCCACAGAAAGCACCAAAAGAAACAAAGAGTGAAAACAAGACACTGACTCAAAGAAATATGCGAACATTGAAAAAGTGAATACACAAAAAAATGAAAACATAGAAACATAACATACGCTCGAAGTAAAATGTACTAACTGTCCGGAAACGGAGACAAAACAAGAATAAAACAGCTTAGAAGAAAACCTATTCAAGGAACTAATGACTCGGCTCTTGATATTAAAGGAGTTCAGAAAATGGTACATTATCATGTGTTTCGACTAATTCCGGATATGACAGTGGAAAAACTAAAAAAAAATATGAATTTTACAGTGGTGAAGTGTGAAAAAATGAACTCAAGGAATTCTACGGAATACTCTTCTTTTAAAGTATAGAACAAAGAAGAGGATATTTCAAAGTTCCAAATTTGTGGTCCAGAGATGTCTGTATAGATCGTTTTTAATGAAGGATTGGCGGAAAGAAGACAGCCAACAATTAATCACAGAAAATACGAAAGATATAACCATATTTCATCAAAATATCCAATCCATTGGAAATGTTATAAATTAACTTAATATTGAAGTGATTGAAAACAAGTGTTATATAATATGTATCACTGAACACTGGAAGCGAGAGGAGCAGCTCAAAAACTATCCAATCATCAATTGTACAATGGCAAGTTCATATTGTAGGGAAGTAAACATGTACGGAGGGACCCCAATATACGTGAGCAACAACCTAAAATATAAAGTACACCGCAAATTAAATTGTTTATTTTTAAATGCACTGCTGTTGAAATAGAAACTTTATACAGACTACCAAATGGATGTATACAGGTTTTTCCAGTTATTTGAACAAATCTCAAACCTAATATACAACAAAAACAAATATGTTTTCATATGTGACGATTTTAACATTAACTTTCTTGAGAGTTCACCAAATAAGCATAAGCTAATTGAAATAGCAAATACTTATGGCTTCAATTACATATTTGAAGAACCCATTTTTCAGAGTCATGCATAGACAATATTTTCACGAACCACCCTTCAATAAAAAAATCAAAAATAATAAATATGTCATGTCCCGTTGGGAAATAAATAAATAAATAATTTAATTTAGTATTTTTGCGATATTGTCTTTGCTCGTATTTGAACAATGTTGAAACATCTTATAGTGTATATTATCCTTCCCAGAAGAGGCGTTATTGCTGGCATTTGGTATTCTTCTATTGTGAATGGATAATTATAATAATGATATAATATGAATAAATCTGCGGAGAAGTCTATTGGGACTTCAAGATCGCCTTTCCTGTGCAAGACTAAGGTAAATAATTGGAAGAACTGCTTGTGCTGGAGAATTGCGTTGCTAATATTTCCGCAATTTTCAGGAAACAGAGTGTTTTTGTGTAAAGCCAGAGGTGTAGATATTTCTGCTGTTTGAGTAATGCCGAATTTTTCATTTAAAAGAGCGGAACTAATATCTTCGAAGTTTTCTAGTAACGGGACTTTGTTCCTAAAGTTATCCTACTTTGCCAGCGCCTGGATCTACGTTATACGGCACTGTTAGTTGATAAAATGTTCGGAAAGTAATCTCATCCATGTAAGTTTTCGAAGGTCTGCCACAGAAGACACATGGCGAGAATGGACGAAGATATTGCTAAATCTATTGCTGAGAATTAACCAGTAGAAGCATTAAAATGCCTTGGTTGTTTGTTATTTAAGTTCATCCCTCCAGTGATATCAATGACTTCTTGAAATTTTTGCCCCATCATTATCGTAGTTTAATTTACTTTAAATTTGAAAATCATCAGTTGATGATCTCGAACTCGAGTCACTTAAAATTAGTGGGCGATGATAACAAAGTAAGCGTAAGTAATTCTTCTAATGACTTGCTCAATAAATTTTGAAATAGCAAAGGGATTTATCATGACAAAATTCTCTCCATCGTTACAACGAACAAGCGTGTTATGTGAACCGCCAATTTTAGCTTAATGTTTTAGGATTCATGCTATTTAAGCGTGGCTAACCATCTATCGGCACGGAACTCCTACAGATTTAGCATGTTATGCAGAAAGAGGATCACATCTTGTGGGTAATACAAAAGGTACGCATGTCAATCTTGTGAGCGGAGAAGCTAGTTTGACCCAGCCAGGACTAAGGTACTTGTAAGACGCTACATGCCCAAATCTTTCTAGGTAGAGGAATGGAGAAAGCTCGACATATCATAGAGTGATACACTGCGAGTTTGGGTGACATAGGGTGATTTGAAGAAATAGGAATGGTTGAGTTGGCGTTAGTAGGCTCTCTATATATATTAAATTCATTTTTGTTGTTTTTGTGAATTTTAATTTAATATTATAAATCCAAAAAATGTTAATTTTGCAGTCAATTTCAGCTTCAAGAGTGAATAGAAGCGTGGTTTTCAGAGTTACGTGAAGATAGATTTGATAATTACACAGAAAATAATGGTGTCAATTTCTTAGCATTAAGCTATTGATGATTAGTTCTAGGCACTCGAAATGTATACATTTAGCGAATAAAAAATATTATTAGTGTTATTATTATTTTCTGTGTAATTTTCAAGAGTGAATTTAATTTTTCGGTGAATATTGTTAATTAGATCATATACTTGTATCTCATTAATAACTTGGCGAAACATTGTATTAATACGAGAAATTGTTATGATGGTTGTCAAGGCTAACCTATTTTAGGTAAGCTGTCAAATTTTCAGACACGTGCGTCGTTCCGTTTTTGTTTACTAGGATATCTTGTGAAGCATGTCAGGCACTTTTGCAAAAATGGATAAAAACGAATTTCGTGCAGTCATCAAACATTTCTGGATGGATGGGAAAAAGGTGACGGAGATACGAGATATTTTGCAGAAAATTCATGGCACATCCACACCTTCATTTTCGACTATTAGTTTCTGGATGAGCGAGTTCAAACGTGGCCGTACGAGCACCAAGGATGAACCACGCAGTGGACGTCCAAAAACGGCCACAAATGAAGAAATGGTCGACAAAGTCCATGATCTCGTATTAGCCGATCGACGAGTGAAGTTGCGTGAAATAGTAGAAACCACGGGCATCTTATATGAACGTGTGCAAAATATCGTGCACGAACATTTGGGCATAAGGAAGCTGTCGGCGCGATGGGTGCCGCGTTTGCTGACTATGGACAACAAGCGAAATCGTGCGACCACTTCAAAAGAGTGTTTGGCCTTGTTAAAGCGTAATCCAACGGATTTTTTTCGCCGATTCGTGACCGTGGACGAAACATGGATCCACCACTACACACCAGAAACCAAGCAGCAGTCGAAACAGTGGAGGCGAATCTGCTCCGAAGAAGGCAAAGACTGTCCCATCGGCTGGAAAGGTCACCGTGTTTTGGGATTCGCAAGGTGTGATACACATCGACTTTTTGCAGAAGGGAAGAACTATCACGGGATAATATTACAGCGATTTATTGGATCAATTCAACGGCATATTGAAGGAGAAACGGCCTCATTTGCAGCGGCAAAAAGTGCTCTTCTAATGTTAAATTGGTTGAATTGGGCTACGAGGTGGTACCGCATCCCCCGTACTCTCCAGACCTGGCCCCGTGCGACTTCTTTCTGTTCACAAACATGAAGACTTGGTTCGGAGGCAAGCGCTTTACGTCAAATGAGGAGGTCATCGACGCCACTAAAACTTATTTTGCAGAGTTCCTGAAATCATATTTTTCTGAAGTCTTAAAAAAGTTGGAGCACCACTGGCAAAGTGTATCGCCCTGCAAGGGTACTATGTTGAAAAATAAAAAAAAAACCTGTTTAATTACTGCGTTTTCTTGCCCATTCCGGAAACTTTTCAATCTACCCTCGTATAGGTTTTAGATTGAATTAAATTTACTTCGCTTGTTTCACAAATTAATAATTTATTCGACTAATTTCGGTTCATTCTTCAAGAGTATATAACCATCTTCAATCATTAAAGAAAAGTCTTCACATAAACTTCGTAAATTAACTCGTTTTGATTACATCGATTAATCTGATATTCTGAGATTAAATTATTAATAGAATTTTCATTTATTAAAACAATGCATGGAACATTGTCCAGTAAATTGTATAAAAATATGTTTCATATATATCAAGTATTTCCCATTATTACTTAATGTATAATTAAGCAATTAAATAAAAGGTTGTAAAAATATAATTTTAAATTGACTAATAAATGAAATTTAAGACCTACAAAAGTATGTATTTATGTATGGGCTTATTAGATGATAACGAGATATACACATATGATTAAGGATATCGGGGCTATACGGGTTGGTGGCGAATATTTTTGAAAAGAATTTAAGGAGTTCATCAAGAAGAAATGGGTTAGTCAACTTATTAGTTGACTAACCTATTGACCACAATCAGAGCAGAGATATGGATTATGTATGAGATTGAAGTGTGTCTAATTTTAGTAAGTGTAAGAATGGTTGATCTTTCAGTTACTTGGATATTTTTTAAAACTGAGTGTATATAAACCTCATTTGGTATGTCTTTTTGCTTTATGCACCGTCTCTTCCGCAGAGGTGTGTGGAACTCGTCCTGTTCCTTCTGTCGCAACCTTTACTGTCCTATTTGTGATGGTTGCCGCGCCAAGTTGGCCAGGACGTCCTCTTTGGTGGTAATAATCTTCTTGGCCGCGTGTGCCACCGCATCCTATTTGTTGTTGCCCGACAGCATCGTGGGAACAAAATTTTCTACGGAGATTGCTGTCCCCAACTCCGCATTCAGCCGCTCGCGTTCCGTGCGCCACTTGTCGCACACGAATAGAGTGTTTTGTGCATCGTCGGTTGCTCCTTCGCACCAGTCGCAAGTCTCGTTTTCAGCTTTTCCGATACGGTGGAGGTAAGCCTTAAAGCAGCCATGACCGGTGAGCAGTTGGGTGAGATGGTAAGTCAGCTCACCGTGTTCCCTCCGGATCCATGGGCCCACTTCGGGGATTAACCTTTTGGTCCATGACCCGGACGTGGTCGTGCTCCACCTGTCTTACCATTCGTTTTCGAGCTCGATCCTAGTGTTTGCCTTGGCTGCCTCTCTCGTGAGTCCTCCAGCTACCAGCTCATGAATGCGTGAACTGGCTTTGACTCTTAGGTCCGGTGGTGCCATGGAGGACAGGAATGCTGCTGTTGCGACCGTACGATATCCCCGTACCAGCCTAAGTGCCGCCGGTCTCATGGCGCTGCCTAGTCGGGCAACATTCCTGTCCGAACCGAGACATTCTGCCCATGCTGGGGCGGCGTACAGTAGTTTGGACGATGCCATCCCCATAAGTAGCCTCCTCGTGCCCTCCGAGGGACCGCCCATATTGTTTAGCAGGCGTGCGACGGCTCTTACTGCCCCAGCTGCCCCTGCCGATGCTTCTCGTACGTGGGTGTTGCAGAGTGGGTTCGCTTCTAGGATAACTCCCAGGTACTTAATCCATTTGGTGACCACTATTTCCTGGCCCAGGAGTTGTATGGTCTCGACGGGCACGCGTCCCGCTCTTCTTCGGGCCAGCCACGCCGCTGCTGTCTTCTCGGCGGCCGCGTAGTCCTGCGGCAGTCAGCCACTCTGCGATTATCCGAACTGCGTGTCGAGCCGTTGCCTTTGTGTCCGCGAGTTCCCTCTTGCTGACTACGATCAGGAGATCGTAGGCGAAACCGATTATCTCGGCCCCTTCTGGTAGCGATAAGCAAAGCACGCCGTTGTACGCTAGGTTCCACATGAAGGGACCGAGTACCGAGCCTTGGGGCACCCCGCTGGTTGTATTGGACCGCTGCTCAGCCCCTAGCTCCCCGGTGAATAATAGCTCTCTATCTGTTAAGAAGTCCCGGAGGATGCCCAACAGGAAACCCCATTTACAAGACAAACATATATATATATATAATTATATCCCGCACGTGTCATCCGCGGAGCCGAATAAGCAGATTCCAGGGCAGCTGCGCCGCATCTTATCATGCAGTTTTTCCCAAACGCTACATTTTGCGCTCCCACAATTAACAGAATAATTCTGGCTTTTGTAAAGTAAACATGTTGTAATCCATTAGGGAATAGAAAAATAAATCTTTTTAAAAACATAATTCACAATTTGTGAAACTTAACTGGCGCTGCGGACAGGATTTTCGCGACTGGAAGTGTTAACCTATCCACGGGATCGACCCACTGCAAGTGATTTCTATCCCTGGGGGAGCTGCACGTCCAGGTGGCTTTCAAGTCTTCGCGCGAACGAAAACCCAACGACGAGTCCGGAGGAGAAGATACATTTAGGGATTCACTCACCATAAGATGCAAATCCTAGTGCTGTAAGTCCTTTGTTTTCTTTATCCTTAAAACTCGTAATTGCTTTAGATTTTAATTAATGATTCATTCAAATCCGGAAAGTGAAAAAAGTGAGATAGAAATAATTGCTGACGATTTAGAGATTTTATCATTAGGAACACAAATAACTGATAATTATAAAATTAAATCAAACATAATACGCGAATCTAAACTTAATTCACCAAAAATGAACCAAATTCTGAAAATTTTCGTATACCAGCCTCTCCGATAGAAACATCAGGAACGTAGATTTAAATTCCATTAAAATAAAATCAAAATTACCTTTCATTTATTTACCAGATTTAGATTTAACCATTTTAGTAGATTCAGGTGCAACACATTCTGTAATAAATTCAAAACCAGCTTGAACCTTGAACTAAGACTAACACCTACTTAATCTAAACTTGCAATAGGGTCTCTGTCCGGGCCACATCAGGCGTGCTTCTGAGGGGTTAAGGGTCCAGAAGTGGTAAGCATAAATCCTGATGGAACACTGGGTTTACACTACACTCACCAAAATTCACAAAAATAGCTCATAAAACGCCAAAGTTATTGTCCAACTCTAGTTGGTATGTTAGGCTTCTTAAATGATAAACTTTCTTCTTGACTATCGCTTTGAGGTTTTGGGAAAGGGTTTTGAGTGCCAGTTCGAATTCAATATAATTCCAATGTGGAGGAGGAGATTTATAACTTACATGTTCATAAATAGTAATTACCATATGCACGATGAAAAGGAATTAAGAGATGAGATTTATACGAGTTAATGGCTATTTTACATTTTGCAAAACATGATTGTATGGTATCAGCTTTTTGTAGAGTGAAAGCATATACTACCAAGGCAGTATCATCTGCGTGCAGGAAATGTGTATCAGGGTTATAGATATCATAGACTTAAATGTTGTAAAGGATCTATAATATAGGAGAGCCTTGAGTAACGCATTGCTACGGAACAAAAGCACTGAGGTAGAAAAACCTCAAGAGAGGTGGCAGTGTCGAAAATCATAATAGTATGAAAAGTGCAAGGGAAAGACAAGAGGGACAAACAAGTAAAAGGATTAAGAATTTGAAGAGATAAGCAAAAACATAGAGAAAGTAACATAAAGATAGAAATGTAAGGGTAGCCTACAGGGAAAAAAGGAAAAAAGTTAATGGGGAACCAGGAAGAAAAATATAAAAATAAAATTAAAACCATTTAAATATGGGCGTTATTAGAATAAAAACAAATTACTATAGTTGTTACTAAGGCCATAAATGTCTGTTAAATTTAACCTATGTCTTTGTTCTTGAATGTGACACAACTCAAGAAAACTTCTCTTAAGAGCAAACGATTTTTATGTTATTATAATCTGGGGAGTGGTTAGTGTTTTTACAGTGTACACTCAGACCAATAGAACGAGGTTTTCGTTTTACATCACTTGTGTTGTGTTGTGTAAGTCGTTTATTTAGTTTTTGAGATATCTGTCCAATATATACTGACACATTGTTTGCAATTAAGTGAATATTCAACCTCATGAAGGATTGAATATATATATATGTATATATATATATATATATATATATATATATATATATATATACAAAACCTTTAAGTCTCGTCAGTATCTTTATTCTGGTCCCATCTTCTATCATCAACTCTCTGACGCTTCTACATTCAACCACCCAATCCTCTTTAACCCCTACATTCCTCTGCCAAATATCCCTACGTATCCTTCCTGACCTCAGACAGCACGCATTCTCCGTATCTATTTTTCTTCATCCCTCCCTCCTCCATTCCGTATTTCATCCTTGACAAAGTCACCCTTTCCTTTTTTTCTGAAGCGACTATTCGCCAGAATACTTTGGTTTTATCTCATGTACCTGCCACTCTCTATAGCCCTTATTGTAACCACTCTTCTTCATGCACCCATCCCGCCACACTCATTCACGATTCCATACATTCTACTCCTTTTTACTCTCCATATACTCATGCTTTCCTTCATATCTTCTTCACAAATCTCCTCTCTAATCCACACAGTTTCATTTCATGTCCAGGGAGAGCCTGTGGAGTAAAATAATAAGGAGGGTATCCTTATCATTTTACTCCACAGGCTCTCCCTATTCGTTTCCTGGAACAGAATTAGTTCATGCGTCGTCTTCTCAACATATGCTTCAGGAAATATCATTGCTTTCTCTACAACCTGATACCACGTACCTGCGTCTTATATATCAAGATCAGTCTTACGCACGCATCCCATAGGGCACACGTCACTCTCACAATATTATCCATCCACCTACCCCATCTTTCTCTCGCCAGCCCTCACGCTTTCTTCTTAACTCTAAGAGATAGATAGATAGATTATTGATCAGTTTCACCCGCTCGATCACATACTGAAATATTTTGGAATAGTTGGATTGCTATAAATTATTTTAAAAGTTTATTGATAAATACTTATGCACTATTATTCACAAAAACCTTCCACCTCTATGTAAGTCTATTTAAATTCATTTACACATATATTAACGCAGTGAATAAATTTTGTTACTGCAGAAAGTGTGGTGTTACAACATAAAGTTGAAACAACTCGGACACGAAAATGATTTAAAAAATGTTTGCTATTTTGAAGCGTATTACAAAGTCTAAAAAGGTAATGTAGTTACTTGAGTATGTGAAGGTTAAATATCACTTAATTAAAAACACAGTTATATTCCTTTAATTAATATTTCCTTTTAATTAAGTCTAAAAAGGTAATAATACAAAAATGTACATTAGTAAGGTTAGTACTTTGGATGGAGTGGTGGTCACTTCCCTTAATAGCCATCTCCCGATGGTTAAGTTAAGCAAATATTAGAAATAGATGTGCGTTTTGGTACTAAGGCTAAAAATTAGATGTATAATCCGAATATGATTTATGTTTCCGTATGCAGACTGCAATTTCTACCGTAAATTACACGCCTAATCCAAACATGCCATCGCCTTCTGCAGCCACCCTGCAAAAGGAGTCGTCTTGTAGCTACTCAGGAAACGTTACTTTTTCCAGAATGAAGTTTTATAATTTGTTCTGCCATTCTTTTCACTGGAGGATGTTCATCTTCCTTGATGAGGACTAGATATTCCTATTTGGGACTCCATTTAGGTTGCTGTTAACGGCTCGGGAGATATTTTCTTATCCAGCAAAGTTGTATATGCTGCCATCTAGATAATGTGCTGATTTGTATGCTGGATAAATCCAGATCTTTTACAGAAGTTATACACTCCGGCATGTTCAAGAATTCACAAAGTCCTGGCTAAGGACGGCAGTGTTGCCAAAGAGGTAGGTTTCCTAAAGAAACCGGAAGGAACCTATACAAAAACAATAGAGGAAAGTCTCAAGGAACTATTAAAAGCCTCAACAATTCTGGCAGAACATAAAAAGCATACAATCCCAGCCAAAGACCTAAAAGGTCCGACCGAAAGAACTGGAGATTAGCCACGGAGGTTACAAGACCCACTAAAATTAAATGGGCAATCTGCAGGTTCCAACCGTACAAGTCCGCGGGACCGGATGGGATTTATCCTCTGGCTCATCACAAAGTCAATGGAAGACAAAGATATAGCCATGCCCACATGTCTAGAAAATATTAAATGTAATCAGAAAACTGCCTTTCTTTTAATTACACTATTAAGTGTTTATCTTTTTTCTTTGCTAATTTGGCTGCCAAAGTCTAAGAACTACTTTTTGGCTTCTTTTGCCATCCACAGTCTTCTCGTTGTCTGCTCTAGAATTTTCGGTATTAATTTTCTATTAGATGAGAGTGGTCTGTAGTTTTCCCTTTTTAATTATGTCTTAGAATTTTATTTTATTTTTACTGTAATAATAATAATAATAATAATAATAATAATGTGTCTTTATTTTCAGAGTGTCAAAAATTTGTACAAAGTGAAAATTGCGTCAGGTTACTGTACTTTGATCATAGGTAGAGTTATCTTTTTTACTAAGTCTAACCTTAGTCCGTCACTGTCTGGACTATCGACCGTAGGTCTTTCTGCCCTGTCTTAAAAGAAATTAAAAAATGTATACAAATTGAAGCTAGTTGAATTTAATGATGATGCGATCTAATGAATTGATGATTAGTGTTTGGGGGGTATTTGAATTTTGGGGAGATGTGATTTGCCATTATAAACATTATAATGGCAAATTTTTGAAACTTTGTACACATCTCCTTGAGAATGAGAAAACAAGTGAAATAACAAGTGTTTCCTTTAAAGTAACAAGCTCATTTATACACACACAAATAACACGGCGGAAAGACCACGTGCTCGATAGCCAAACACTACTACTACCACCAAGTTAAATCACAATCGTACAAATACAAGAATGTTTCACCACGGGTTAAGTGAGAAATTAATTTATAGTAAATATTACTTTCATGTCAGTCTGAAATAAAGAACAATATTATTATTATAAATAATTTTATATCGGTTTTCAATATTTTTATTTCGACCTTTTAATGACCTGCGGGTAGTTTACCTTTAAAAATAATTATTCCGAGAACAGTTCCGGCAAATGGGATAATACGTATTAGCACAAAAACAAAAGCAAAACACTGCCAACCAATGAGCGGTCTTTTCTGCCGCACTTTTTTGCACCCTGAAGCATGTACCTGCGTTATCATCGTTAGTGAGCGTCAGTATTAAAATCGTCGTTGGTTGTTGTATGTACATAAGTTTTCTTAATTGCAAACGTAAATCTGGATTAACTTCCATCGTATACTACCCTAGCAATAAAAAACTTGTAATTCGTTTTGTGTGTGCGTGAAAGTTATCGCTTTACTCTTTATACACAAAAGTTTGTTTTAATGGTACGCGAAGTGAATAATTACACAAAATAAAATCACTGATATTATCTTCTCCTTTTTCATAATATTAAATAAGTTTTCGTTTTATGTAATGGTTTGTTTGGGTTTTGAGAATAAATGATAGTTTTTAAATGTGGTACAATAATTACAATCATTGTATAATAACGTCGAACGTGTATACTTCTCTGGTAATAATTTTGCCTGTAAAGTTTGCATCATTATTGACTTCTGTCAGATACTTAAAATCTCAATCATGTTTGCTTTAACTTTAATGTCTGGAAGTGTTAAACTTTTAATATAGAGTGTGTGTGCTTCATGGCTATTCCACATCTTCGTCCCTACTTTGGTTTTTCGGATTCCGCTTTGCCAACGACGCTAAAGGTGGGTTCTGCAAGAGATGACGCCAAGACGCAAATGTGAGTTATTTTCTTATTCCTTCCCTCTTCTCAACTCTTCATTTATAAAATTTATGCATCGCAATCCAATGATACAGCATCTCATTATTTAAATATAATATAATTTGATTGAATTAAAACACTTGGTATGATTTCACTTGTTATTTATTTTACTCCGACTAGTTTCGACTATAAGTCATTCTCAAGGAGAAATGTACATTTCTCCTTGAGAATGACTTATAGTCGAAACTAGTCGGAGTAAAATAAGTGAAATCATACCAAGTGTTTTAATTCAATCAAATTAATACAAAAATGTTTCACCACGGGTTAAGTGAGAAACTAATTCATCATATAAATATAATATAATTAACGCCAACAGAAGAATTCGCTCTGATATCATTAACATTTTTAGTCTAAGTCATATTTTTTAGTATAAATAATAATAATAATAATAATAAGAAATTTACTCCATTCAAGTACATAACATAACTTAAATCGAACACCTCATAATAATGATTTACAGAAACATCAAATCCTTATAAATAGCTAAATATAAAACTTAAATTAAAACTACTGAAATAAAGAACGTGAGCAAAATTGAGCTTAAAACTAAAAAGGGATTTACTATTTAAATATCAAGTGGATATGAAAAATTTAACAGGAAAATTGAGTATGATTTGTTTTTAGAAATCGTTTAACGTATATGTTTCTTTTTCCAGAAGGTACTGGATTAATTTGGTTTTAAATTCTTTGGAATTCGTAATATTTTTATGTATATATGTTGGCAGTTTGTTAATTGCACTACACTTTGGTAACTTTTCAAATAAAGTTAATTTATTTGAAAAGTTACAAAAAAAGTAATTATTATAATTTGTGGAAAATTATAATAATTCCTATTTCTGGTGATGTATGAATGAGTTTTTGAAGAACCAAATATTTGATAATTGAGACTACTTGTACCATAAAACATTATGCCATATCGTACTATAGACTCAAAATTTTACTTATATAGCATTATTAAAGATTTTATATCAAATATATATATATATATATATATATATACAATAATCTTTATTTGGACAAAATAAATATACATAAT
Source organism: Ontholestes murinus (assembly GCA_963969525.1). Classification (NCBI taxonomy): domain Eukaryota; kingdom Metazoa; phylum Arthropoda; class Insecta; order Coleoptera; family Staphylinidae; genus Ontholestes; species Ontholestes murinus. The sequence continues at coordinate 31,402,659 of OZ018396.1, forward strand.
AACATTTAACATGAATATAAATAAATGGTGTTAGTCCGTCTGGGCTATGGACCTGCGGTCTTTCTGCCCTGTATTATATTTAATGATGTAAGAAAAAAGTATCTTTGCTAGCTAGCTTAACTGCCTGATGATTCGCACAAATGAATTGATGAATTGTGAGGGGAGGATGATGATATCTAGAAGGGATATTCGGGTTTCAAACGATACAGAATTTGGTTAATAGGGGTTGGTTGTGGGGATTATTAGCAAATTTAATGCTTAGGGCTAATATACGTTGGGAGATGGGTGGGATTTGGGTGGTTTCGTATAAAAGCTCATTTGAGGGGTTGTGGAATGGGTTGATCGGGTGTCGGAGTTTGGTTAAAGTTCTAAGGGCGGATCTTTCAGCAACTTGGAAGTAGTGGAGGATAGACGGATGGACGGATTTGGGTAAAAAGGATTGCACCATAATCTAACAAGGGCCGGCATATTGATTTATATATATATGTGTTGCAGTTTTTACAGATATACCTTGCTGTTTATATGTTAGCGATTTAAAATGCCGAGCCCTGGTTTTGATTTTGTTTTTTATTGATATTGCATGGGATTTAAAGGAGAGTTTTGAATCGAATAGGATGCCAAGGTATTTGCAGGTGTAGGAGGGATAGACAATAGAATTGTTGATTAGGATCGTAGGGCATTGTGGTGTGATTTTGTGGTAGGGGATGAATAGTTGGGATTTGGAAGGATTAATTTTAATTCGCCATTTGGAGCACCAAGCTTGGATGGAGTCGAAGGAGCGTTGAAGGGATTGCTGGGCGATTTGAAGAGAGGGTGAATGGGTAACAAGGACGGTGTCATCGGCGAAAAGCAAGGAATATTGTGAAGGGTTGAAATATGTGGGATCAGGATGACTGATGTCGTGACAGTATATATTGTATAGGAGTGGGGATAAGGGAGAACCTTGAGGGACGCCATGTAAGATTGGAAAGGAATGGGAAAACGTTTGTTTTATTCTTACTTGACAGGATTATATCAAATATTTTCTTTGCTACTCTTTAATAAGCATAATGAATTTAATTTGGGAATTGATTTCATACAATGCTCTTTCCAATTGAATTTGTTATCAATATATATTCCTTATAATTTCACTCTAGTATTGAGTTGAATTTTAACATTGTTAAGGTGGACATCAGAATGTTGTATGTTTTTTTAAAATTTAATTTATTAGTTACACTGTTCACCAAAGTCAGTATTAATTGGATGAAACTAAACATTAAGACGGTATATATACTAAAATTTGTTTTCTTAATATACCTAAAATATAAATTATATTATTGAATTAAATTATAACTAACACATTAACAAATAGTTGTATAATAAAATTAGGAGTTCAAATGGTACATATTTTATAAAAAGGCACACACAAAATTAAACATGCATATTTAAAAGACATGTTCATTTGCTATAAAATCATTTATATTGTAGTAGGCTTTGCTTATTAAATATTGTCGAATTTTCGGTTTAAATAAACTTATATTAAGAATTTTAATGTGTCTTGGAATTAAATTGAAGAAAAGCGGTGCGTAAAACGTGGTCCATTTTGTGACTTGGAGAGTCTACAAGTTTCGGGTCTTAGATATTCATTTTTGCGGGTATTATATTCATGGAAAGCATTGTTTGACGAGTAACTTGGCATGTTTTGTTTAGCCCACATTAAGCATTCGAATATATAGTGACCTTGCGCAGTGAGAATACCAAAACTACTGAATATATCGACTTACAATCCTCTCTATAACCCAGATTATATGTTATTCTGACAGCTCGTGTTTGTAGGACAAATATTGTATTTGAAGCTGCGGAATGTTTTTACTACTTCCCAGGATAGGCATTTATTTAGATTTCGTAGTAAATATATGTTTTTATTTAGTTTACTTGCCAGATTTTCTACACGTATTTTAAATAAAGAAAACACTTAACTTTTTTATACCACTTATATTTTATTTTCTCGTGACTAGTTTCAATTACAAGGTAATCATTATCAAACTGTACTTAAATTAAGAAAAATGCAGGTATATATACTAAAAGGCTTCAAATAGAGGGGTGTACAACAGGTCAACCTGGTCGTTAATGACGGAAATTCCCGGATTAATTTTTGTTTTGTGAATTTCCAGAGCTTCCAGTAAATCCATCTGTTTGCCTTTTTCGGCGAGATGGATTACCGAAAGTACATCTCTGTCAAATTTATGGCCTGTTTCTAACAAATGATTTGCAAAGGTTGAATTATTTTGTTTTAATTTATATGATCGTTCATGTTCTTTTAACCGTATGTGAAAATTACGACCAGATTGCCCGATGTACACTCCTTTACAATCTGGGCATGTTAAACTATAAACTCCTGATTTGTACATAATGTCTAATTTCGATTTTGCGTTGAAAATTAAATTACGTAACTTATTACTTGATTTAAAAACTATGTTAATGTCTCGTTTTTTAAAAACATTTTTAATTTTTGAACTTACTGTCCCGAAAAAGGTTAACGTTTTGTAGGAATTCTTGTTCTCTATAGGATTGATTGGATATAAGTATTTACTCATTCTTTTTAATTGAAATTTATTTATTAATTTATTTATTAATGACTCCGAATAACCATTATTGATAGCAATTGTTTTTATTTTATTTATTTCTATTTTTAAGGATTCTGGATTAAGGGGGATATTGTATGCTCGGGTTATCATTGAGTAAAAACTTGCTATTTTGTGTTTAAATGGGTGACGGGATTTGTTGGGAATAATGGTATCTGTAAAGGTGGGTTTACGATATATATCAAATGTTAGTTTGTTATTGATTTTAGTTAGGGTTAAATCTAAATAATTAATTTTGTTATTGGATTCTGTTTCTATTGTGAACTTAATGGTTGGGTGGAGAGAGTTAAGGAATGTTAGAAATTGATTAATTTGTCTGTCAGTACCTTCGATGCATGCTAAAATATCGTCTACGTATCTATACCACCATTTTATGTGTTTTTTGCCTTGGGGTGACTTTAATATCTTATTGGTGAGGTTATTCATAAAAATTTCTGCTAACAGTGGGCTCAGTGGTGAACCCATTGCCAGACCTTCTTTTTGTACATACATTATACTATTAAAAGAAAAATAATTATGTTTAAGTATTACTTCTATCAAGTTGATAAAATCTGCTTTGATAACCGGGTTGACATTATTATAATCTAATTCTTCAATTATTATTTGGAGGCACTCGTTCGGAGGTATTTTAGCAAACATATTCGACACATCGAAGGATACTAACTTACAACTGTTTTTTTTTCGGAAAATGGCAGATGATAATTATGTATTAGTATATCCATAAAATATTTGGTTTTATTGTTAGGTTCAATAATGTCATCTAAAAAACTAAGATCAACATTTTACAACAGATTATAATAATTACATTTCCACGCTATTGTTACTGGTCGAACCTTAAAATTTCCCCTTGGCACATAATTATCTTCTACTACTAAAGACTAATACAATAGCATCATGGTCAGATAATGAAACTGCATCGATTTTTGCAATCTCAAAATTTACAAGATTACTGAATATGTTTTCAATGCAGTTTCTACCATGTGTTGCAAAGTTTACTATACGTTTAATAAACAAAGCCTATAAATCTGTATGAATAGAATTTACAAATGTATCAAAATCACCTGAAGGGGGTCTGTAGACAGTAATGAACATAGTTTTAATGTGTGCGATAAAAGTACAACAAAGTTCACAATGATTTTCTATAGACATTTCAGAAATCAATTTTACATCTTCACAGTGTATTGTAGGATGCATTAAATTCATAACACCACAAACGAGACCGCACACATTTCATTCACCTTACACAGTTCAGCTTTTTGAGTTAACAACCAATGCTGTGCAATCATTAATATGTCGTACGAATTCCGTTTAAAAAACAAAAATGTTTCAATTGTTTTGTTTCTGAATGATTGAATACTAATAAAAAATATTAAACTTATTAGGTTTTATGTTGTTAATCGCTTTGAGGTTAGGAAAAAAACGTTCGTAACGGATGCCGGAATCCCATATTTCAGGATTTTTTATTGCTTCAATAAAAAAAGTTATTTTAAATGAGCTATATTCGTTTGAACGTTTCGAAGCAAGTTGCTCACATTAAATATTTTTAAATTGATTTTCCACAGTAAGATAGTTGTAATACATCATTTATACATTTCTTCGACCGAAAGCAAGCACATGTATAGCCTTGTCTTTGGTATGGAACTCCTTTAATAGATGAATTTAATGTCACTCCTGTACGAACATATTGTTGGTTCTTTCTGTATTCGTCCAAATGTCTAACATTATGCGTGTGAGTTTTTATTTGGGATAATCCTGTATTGTTTACAATTTCAATGTCTTTTTGCAATATCTGATTTCTTTCAGTTTGGTGAGATGGAGTAATTACAATTTGTTTAGGATTTTCTGTGTTCTTGTTTTTCTACAGCACTAAACGTTCTATTGATATCTGATAACTTCAATTGAACTTGTTCCTCGACGACAGATGACACTATTTTGTCCACTATTTCCAAAATATTTAATAATTTCCATTAGATGGTGGATATATTTTCTTTGTAATCAAAGGAATCCGTATCACTATCACCTCCACTTTCTAGGTTATATTTAACGATTGCATTGAAACAACAAGTAAACTATTCTTCACCTGTCTTTATTATGTTTTTTTATTTTTATTTTGATAACATCCTTTGTGTGCCACATTATCAAACTCTGAACACTTTAGTCTACTATTTTCTTTCTTAATTTCGGCATAACAAAATAGGCGCTTAATTTTATTCACCATATTTGAAATTTTTTATTTGATAATAAAACATATAAGTCCTTTACGTTGTAGAAAATTGACTAATAATTAGGAAAAACACGAAAATATTTCGTAAAATCTACAACAAATGAGTCTTATTAAGACTACAAGAACAAACCACTTTTGAAACAACTACTTCTCTAGCTAATACTTCGACAGACATTGAATAATACAAAAGTAATTTGCGTGTTACAAAATAGCAAAGCTATCAAAGCAACACTAGTTTGAACGTATTTCTTTCTGTAAAATGAACTAAAAATTAATGGTTGTACGTTAAATAATTTGTGAGTGACTATATTATGATAAATTTGGAAAAAGAAATTAATTTAGGTTGATGTAATTAAATATATATATATATATATATATATATATATATATAATAAAGAGTATTGGCCCCAAAATACTCCCCTGGGGCACCCCAATATTAGTATGCTTTGCTGTGGAGAAAGTATTCCATAATGTTCTAATTTATTTAGGAGTATTTTATGATTCATGGTATCAAATGCCTTGGATAGGTCGAAAAAAATACCCATTGGGCTCTCCCCCCCTCCAAGACATCCATCACTATAGATATGTATTCGAATAATGCAGTATTTGTTGATTTATTTTAAAAACAAAACGTGTTACGATTTATTTAATAGATTTAGATCATTAAAATAGTTTATTAAACGTTTTGCAATCATTTTTCCTAGGACTTTTCACTGTGTAACGTTTTAAATCTTTTGCTTCTGGACTATAAGGCTGTATTGTATTTACTGCGTTTAACAAATTATGTATCAGGCGTATTATATTTTCGCGTTATTTTATTTTGTTTTGGTTTTGAAACATTAGTTTTAGGACAAGGGTCATCCAATAGGGATTGTATAATGCGCATAAAATTATTCCAGCTATTATTAATGCTGCTATTAAATTGATTATCCCAAATACGTGGATCTGCTAACTTCTGTACAAATTTGTTTTTATTTGACGTGGTAATTAGTCGTATCTTTTCGCAATCATAGGTAGTACTGATTGGTAGGCCTACATTCCAGATTAATGTTCAAAAATGTTCGCCAATAATCTGTATCAATGTTATTAATTATATTATCAATTGGTTTTTGTAATTCATGTACTGGTATTTATTGTTAATTTAGCATTAAAAGCTTCAACTAAATTTGCAAATTCAAAAGATTCGGTTGTTCTTATAGATAGGTCTGAATGAAAAAACATTTAATGTAAGTGAATTCCGCCCTTCAGCATGCTGACAAAATTTGTATTTTTTTACATGTGTATACTTTCTTGTGCCAATTTTTGTTAATATTCTATAAAAGCATGTAGACAAATATAATATAATAATATAATATAATATAATATTATAATATAATATCATAATATATAATATACGATATCTATATTTAAATCTCCTGCTATAACGTATTTTATGTTATCTTTTAATAATATACACCTCAAGATTGTTTCTATTCGGTGAGAAAATCATTTATGAAATATTATTTACGGACCTAATATTTAAATGTAATAATGCTACCGTACTTTCCTTTGTATTTATCCTACAATTTAACTTGGCTTTTTCGCTTTCCACAAAAAAAGAATAGCACTATAGTTTTAGAACAGCTGGCCATAAATGAGAATCCTTAAATTTGTTTACCTATCTTAATAGTCCAAAATATCGATTTTTGCGTTTTTACTCATATTACTTTGTAAAAAATGGTTTTACAAAATTATTTCTATAGTTAAAGCAAAAATAAGTTATTTAAATTAATTATAACATAGACGTTATAAGGGATTTGTGATAAGAAAGAAACTTGCTGAATACCTTATTGAAGGACAAACATACGATCACTGAATTAAAGAAATCACTATGTTTTAACCACAAATTATTGTTTAAACTTAAAAAGTTATGTTTTGTCGGAAGAATTTAAAATCTTTTGTTAAAATTTTGTGCAGTGGGAATAAGTTTTTGTGTTAATTTAATTTTTAATAATACTGCACCTGTAAATAAATATTTATTTTACATTAGTTTTTAGACAAAAGGTAAAGATAATAATGACCTGAATAACTTTCCTTTAAATAATATTTTCAGAAACTTAAAGATTAAAAAAATTTAGAAAAAATATATATAAAGGGAAAATAGATATTTCCTTATATTTTATTGGGATATAATTAATATATTAAATAAGAAATAATTATATAATATAACAAAATGAATTAAATATAATATTTTTGGGACATTTGAAATAAATAGAGGTAAAGTAACATGATATTCACATAATTTACCGAAATTGTTTCGTTACCTTGCCTTGGAACCTAGAAAAGTGTTTTTGTATAATACTATCGATATCTCAAACGGAACTCACAAAATAACCCTTATAAATTTTGTTGGACAGTGACAGTAAACATTCAGTAATAGATATAATGGCGCCTTAATAAAAATGATGCGTATGTTTATTATGTTTAATAGGTGATGGGTAAATGGTCTTAATGATGATTAAGATGAATAATACAAATCTCAAAACACAAAGAAGTACTTGTACGAGGGCCATCCGGAAAGTAATATCCGTTTCGGAATATAAAAAAAACTAGCATGTATTAACAGATTTTAACCTTTTACTTCTCTATATGGTCACCTCGTAAATATGAGCGTTTGTCAAAGATGGCAATCTGAAAGAAGCTAATTCTTATAAGGTTGATGGTTGAAAGTTTCTCATTTGAATTTTTGCACAACTTGTTGCGTTATCCGAGCCCTATGAGGTTTGGTATTGTCATGGAGGAGATAAATAACAGATAACAGACCTCGCCGCTAAATTTGATGGGTCGTGAAGGCAATGAGAAGTACACCTCACCGATCCCAGAAAATAGTTGCCATAGCTTTCCGGTTTGACATTACCATTTTAATTTTTACTTATCCTATATAGGAAGTATATATGGTTATACTCACCCTATATACGAAGTATATATAGATTCAAGTGTTGTTTTCGTGATTTTTTTTTGAATTTTTTTTTGCGGAAATATCCGTTTTAGGGTCCCCTGAACCCATTACATTAATTTCTAGAAAAAAAAAAGTGTCTGTGTGTGTGTCTGTCGGTGGGCGCTGTATCTCAAAAACGAATTTTGTTTTGAGATGAAACTTTAAATTTAAGGTTTTATCGTTAAAAACTGGACCTGAAAAGCATTTGGTGAATATTCATAGACGTATTCGTGATATTTTTCTAAATATGAATCATTTTAAAAAACGGTTCAAACGAAAGTTAACGGGAATGAAGAACTGAACAAGTTTTATTAAAACATATTTTTTATAAAATTCCAACCTTTTAAGAAAAATAATAAATTTTTTTACATTTTTTGCTAATTGCTAATAATAAACCATTGGATTTGTATGAATTTTATATAACAATATATAGGGAAAGTTCTATAATGGCCACATCACCATTTTTGAGTTTTTTGGTGATCTGTACGAGTGATTTTGTATCATCAGTATCATCGAATAATGCATGTGGTCTTTAATAATTTAATGAATATATGAATGTTCGTAAAACATTGCGGAAATGATCACTGATCTCATTAATTGTAACGCACTAATTGTTCGCGAATTTATTAATTGAACAGACCAGTTCGTTCGCAATAACTGACGACCGTCTCGAACGCTCGTCATTATGGGTGTTTTTTTTAAACGTGTTTTATTTTGACAGTCTCGGAGTTAACTTATAATTCATTTATACATTTATCGGTCCACACCCGATCGCTGGCTATCGGTATTGAAGGATACCTAGTTTCCTTATTTGATTTTGTTGTTTATCAGGTTGTTTTTTATTTTAAGTTTAAACGGAAATAATTTCAGTGTTTTTATATGTGTGGATAAGTTGTTGTATTATGTCTGTTGTCAGGTGTAGCGTGTATTTTCTGATGTTATATTTATTAATTCTGAGGTCTGATTTTCGTCTAGTTCTGTAATTGTGTGCTTGTTTGTTTGTTTTGAATTTAATTCGTGTTTTAATTAAGTTGTGTTGTATTTTATATGCTAGTAATATGATGTTATATACTATTATTTTTTCTATATCTAGTTCTTGTGTGTGTTCGTGTAGATATTTAGTGCTTGTCTTTTTGTCGAGTATGTATAGTGTTTTTAATATTTTATTTTGTTGCCTTTGCAGTTTTTCTTTATTTTGCTTGGCAGTGTTTCCCCGTATAGCAGATAAATAATTTATGTTGCTTGTAAATAATGCGTTGTAAACTGATTTTTTTCTGTTTTCTGGAATGTATTTTCTGATTTTCCACAGATCTGCTATTGTGGTCGAGTTCTTATTTATCAGTTTATTTATATGTCCGTCCCATATTAGGTTATTGTTTATTCTTAGTCCTAGATATTCTGTGCTGTCAATTTATTTTATATTTTTTCCATTTATTTTAATTGTCAAATTTATGGGTAGTTTTTTTGATCATAAATGTAGTTTTTTCCTCATTAATAGTTAATAAATTGTTGTAGTACCATTGTCGTAGTTGGGTGTTTTTGATTCCAAATGCGCTTAATTTTTCTATTAGGATTGGTTGCGATACTGTATCAAATGCTTTTTCTGTCTTTCGGGTAATTTATTATAGCGTTTATTTCGTTTTCGGTCATTGATCTAAATTCCATGTAAGGGATATTTTGTACTGATATTACAGTCGTCTTTGGTTTTAGTTTTGAATTTTCTAATTGTTTTTCGGCTAGAGTTTGTCCTATGTTTGCAAAGAACGTGTTTATTGTGTCGGCGATTTCATCTGGGTTCGCTGTTAATGTACCATTGATTGTTCTGATTTCTTTTATATAATGTTTGTCTTGCTTTTTTTCAATTATTTGTTCGTCGATTTGTTTCCATAGTTTTTGGGGGTTAGTGCTGTATTTATGAAATATTTTTGTATAGTATTGGACTTTCGTAGTTTTTATTAGTTTGTGAGTCATTTTCTTCTGGTTGAGATATGTTTGTTTGATCGTTTCGTTGTTGGGATTTTTTTGTGTCTCTTATACGTCTTGTCTCTTTTTTTAATTTCATTTATTATTTCCTTCGTTATCGATGGATTTTCTTGTGCTCTGTTGATTTTTATTATTTCTTTATTTTCAATTATTTTTTGGGGGACCTTAGATAAATGTTCGAAAGTTTCGATATTTGTTCTGTCTATGGTTTTTATATCTTCGGTTATTTGTTTGTAGTTTGTTTTTATGTGTTGGAAGTACTGGTATGTGTGTTTAGTTTGTCTTGTTATATTTGTTTCAATAATAATTGCGCAGTGCTCTGATATGCTGGAATGTCTTATAATTATTTGTTTTACTAATTTTTCATTATTTGAGATGATGTGGTCTAGAATGGTGTGGTTCCCATTTGTGTTTGTTCTGATGTAAGATGTTTTATTAATTTTATTTTTAATAAAGTAGTTTTTTCCCTTCCTAAGTTGAAATTACGACTCCATCGGTGATCAGACGACACAATATTACTCCAAATAGATGGATAAGGCTGAGAGTTTAATTAAATGACTTGTTATTCTCATCTAATACCATTCGATTTTTTTTTAATTTGTAGTAATTCGGAATATAGCGAGAAACTACAGAATAGAAATCAAGCCGAAATTGAAGAATTTTATCTTTTTCATTTACTGGCGAGTGGATGAATTGTGAAGTAGGCCGAGCATGTTAACCACTAACACTTTGAACATTTGGAGAAGTTCCTTGTGTTTCGATACGTTGTAATTTTGTCAATCCTGACACTGCATTGCGTATTCACCAGTATAATAGCGTATTCATGGCTCATAATTGCTCCTTTTATTCTTAATGTTTATCTTTATAGTGACTTGTAACTGGGTCGTCATTGAAACTCGTGAGTTTGAACTCTTTTTGCTTGGAAATGATTTATCATGTATATTTGAGTCGTCTATTCGTGGCTTTGAAATAAAAAAAAATCGGAATCTTCATCTCGAGCATTTTAAACATCCTTTGAATATCTTGATCTGCCAACTAAACTAGGTAGCCTGTATAAGAAAGATGTAATGGAGTTGTCTTTTCCTGATTTATACTCGCTGGTGCATTTAAAGAGTTATAACTTTACTCTGTCGAGGCGTCTACTGAGAGATTTTAATGACAATTATAGAACCGGTGATCGGCGAGTAGGAGTATGTAGGTTATCTTTTATATATCTTCTTAATCTTTGGAGGATTCATATCTTGGCGCGCGCTTATACTTGGGTTTTGATTAGATGACAGAGTATTTAAATGACATTTGAGCTGTCCTTGTATACTATAGGGGCATGAGTTTACGTTAGTCAGGTCTAAAGCATCCCTTCTTTACTAATAATGTAGCTGAAATATTTAACTAACGGAGTTTCCTGTGATTTATTATTCAATTTAGTACTTTTTGAAACACTTTGTTCAAATTTCTTTGGGATACCAATATAATTAAATTATTCGGATAGACCTTATTGCATCCAGTCCACCCTTACCATGGTGTATTAGCATCTGAAAAACCGGATGAATATAAAAGGCGTCATTAACGTCTTTTTTGTGGCTGTTGTGATAGCGTATCTGTATACTCTCTGGAGTGAAGTGAAAATCTTAATTTGCTAGTCCTTTTAGTGAGGATAAAATACGTTTTTTTAGTAGAAGCTCTTCACATATCATCGCTAGCGTTGCTTCTTCGAGTGTTTTATCTATTTTTATGGATAGGAAAGGCTGATCTCTCTAACTCGAAAACGTAAAATACCGTTGGTAGTGATTGAGCAGTTTGAATAATTCATATTTATGTATCAGTAGTGTCTGATATCCGTATGAACGAATCTGTTTTTTAAGGCCTTGGACAATTTTTTACGATAAAATCGAAGGTAGCTTCTTTCTGGTGCTGAGATATTTAATAGACTAGTTTCATTTCTAATTTAAAAATATGAAAACATTTCGTAGATTTACGAATAGTTATTTTTCTACAACAAATTAAAGATTTTAATACATTTTATTATTACTATAATGAAAACTAAATTGACTATATTTAGTAGTGGGTGGTTAGTGGTTATTATATAGAATATAGAGCAGGAAGGCAAGAGAGAAAGAGATAAAATGACCATGGATGAGACTGTAACGTGCCCTTATTGTGAATTTGTTTTAATTTTATAATTATCTATAAATTCCTTTAAATCAAGTTATTAATTATACCGTTTTAATTAGGCGCGATATGCGACATGCATTCTCCTGTCATGTAGTTTTTGTTTGCAAATAGAAATATAAAATAGGAAATAGGAAGGAGGGTGTGCCCGTTCTCCGCTAGCTGCGGGCAAAACGTTGAAGTAACCCTTTTAGTTGATCCGATATTTTGCCAAGTTCCGATATTTCGACACACTGTCGTTCACCGTATAAACATAGTAAAGAATATCCCAGCCCGTTTATAAATTTGAGCACATGCAATTGCTAAATGTGCACATTGTCACCCTTTTAGTTGATCCGTGTACAATTCCGATCTATGGTTTGATATATTGTAAATAATATTCCGGTCCGGTAAGAAATTCCAAGCAATTTCGTTACAAAACATAAAAGAGAATTAAGAAATAGAGCACATCGAAGAAAAGAAAAGTGCAACTTTAGCGTACAACTTTAGGAGGCTTATAGTTGGTTCATGACCAGGTCAGGACAGCATGAGCGAGGTTGAAAGGTTTGGGAACCGTTCATTTAGCTAGGCTGTTTGACTAATGGTTACAGTTGGTCGCTTCAGTGACGAAAGTATCGGTAAAAGGATGTTGATAAATAGCACCTTACCTATGCTGGATACTGGTTCTATAAGTCGGATATGTAATTGGATATACATTACGTTTGTGACTGGTTAGGCTTGTATATCCCAGATTAAAAGGCAATATGGTTGGTCACTGATTATGGATTTACCGAGAGAGACAAGCTGTTAAAAGAAACGAAAAATTTACGTCACAAGTATGTGGTTAATTGTGCTCGCCTGCAGATATGAAGCAGATGTAGCGATGGTATTGATAAGACAGAGGCGAAAGCTGCAATCAGTATTAAAAATTAATACGCTGTAGGTGAGTAGGTAGGCCGGGATACGCCATGCGCGGGCCACCTACAGTGAAGATGAGCAGCGTAAATAGCCTTTAGTATTTCTATGGTTGTCTAAGCCAAAGCCGGTTATGACGCAAGAATAAGTGTTACTGGCAGATCACATGCAAGAAAGAGACATGGTAAATAATGATATAAGTTGGTCTACTTGAAGTAGAAGGATTATTTTTGGCTACTGATTGACACGATGACTATTGGTATTTAGGGGTAGAGCTGCTTTTATAGGCACTCTTACAGTGCTGATAATGCCCGTGAAGGGTGTGGTGGCACACATGGCGGTGACTGCGTAAGTCCATTACAATCTTATATTCAGAAGCAGTGAGATTCTTCGATCTTCCTTACTTTCATATTGTTTGTCTGGGAAGTCATTATTCTTGTATGCATATTCTGGGCGCAGATACGTGTTAAGTAACCAGCGAGACTGTTGGGTTCATTCCTTTTAAGCGTTAATTTTACCGTTCTTCTTCTTGGTAACATAGCTAGTGTGTGAATTGGGGCATAGATGCGGTCCTATTTCGGTTGGCCTTAACGATGCTGAGTCTTATTATGATTTCTTTTGCAATTTATAGATAGAATTCCTGTTTTGTTGAACATTGAAAGAGGTACAGAATTTCCGTTAAAACTTTATAAGCAATTTGCCGTTTATTGCGAAGCGTATGATGTGTTTGAGACTTGAGAATGGCTAAGTGAACCTTCAGATGACTGTCCTTTCTTTTCACTGGGTTGCTGTCTAGATTGTATACTGGGGCGAAGAAGTGGTGTATTTACAGCTAGTATGTGATTTGTTATGTGCTATGTAATAACTTTATAGATTTTCCATTGAGATTAATTGTTATATGAACTACAATGGTAGTTTTTGACTGAGTTATCGTGAATATTTTTTACATTTCTGCTTGGGGATGATGAGCTATGCTATTTCTTTTTTTGTTAAGGAGGTATAGGTGCAGAATATCAGGATTTATTATATACCATCGGGCCATTTATTGGTAGCTGGTTTACTTCAAAGAATTCCATAATCTTTCAAACATCATCGTCTACTGCTCCAGTAACTCAACTATAGTCTTAGAAAGTAAGTAAAGCTGGTATGGGCACTATCAGAAGATGATTCGTGGTTTCAATCGATTATATTGCTTGTTTCCGTTGAATCATCTCTTCAACGTAATCATAAGCCTTGATATATTATATTTTGCAGCAGAGGGTTTTATTTTCTTTGTTGCGTAAAATAGATCTAATCTATGTTTACAGATTTTTCTAAAAGAATACAAAATAGAAAATATTTTAATTAAACTTCACATTAAAGGTTTTATTTAGTAAAATAGCTAAAAGGCTTTTAGGAACACTTTGCACACTAAAAACATTAATTTTATAGAATATATCAATAAAGTAAAAATATATGTTCTCATAAAATTTTTAAATGTAAATAAGGAATAAAGAAAAGTTATATCCTAATGTTCACTAAACCATTTATAAAACGAGTTGAATAAGTATGAACATTTAATATGAAAATAAAATATAAAGTTTACGCAATAGATAATTGATGGCAACCAAATTTTCTAACACGGAGACCATGTTGTTGAAAAACATGCAATATATAATAAGTTTACGTAAATAAACTGATTTTTTGAGCTTTTGGAAAATAGAAATATACTTTAATTTCGACAGTATATGCAACTAAAAATACATATGTGTTCGAAACGCCTAAGTTACTAATAAACCATTTTGTATGCGTTTGTCACTATATAAAATATTTATTTTATCTAAACATTTAACTATATGGAAATAATTAGATTTCTAAGTTATGCATACAGGTTATATAGTTACTAAATTAGTACTGTATTCATAAAATACATAATATAAAATAAAAATAATTAAAAGTATATTCTTTCATTATTAAATTTTATTTTTATTAGTTTAGATAAGGTAACTAAATTAATAAAAATTCTTAAAGAAAGGAACACCCTTAATGATATAAGGTTAAATCCAAAACACCATTTAAATTTTGTAAACTTAATTTTAAACACTGTATGGAATCATATTTTATTGAATTATTAGAAAGGATTAGTAATAGTAAGCATGATCATAATGATGGTTGCGACCGTTATTATGTGGTAATTCATAATGAACACTGAGTAAGTGTTTTATTCAGTGTTTAGTAAGCATGAATTAGTTTGAAATGAATAAAATTGAAAATTACTTCAATGTTGATCATGTATAAAGACAGAAGTTTGAAAATACGGATACTAAATAAAACGAAATAAAACTATTTTTGCCATTATTAATTTAAAGTTTGATTATTTTTTTAATAATAATGGTTTGACTGGTATAATAATATTAAAGATAGAGTTGTTGAATCCATACCTAAGAATATACGTATGAATCCAAAAGAAAACTTAATTTAAAAAAATGTTAGCCATATGTTTTAATAAAATTAGTTGAAAGGGTTAGTAAGCGACAATTATTTTACAACTATTTTTTTATTAATTTCTTACACATTTTTATTTACAGGCTGTATTACACATTTTTTTCAAGTCAATTCTATAGTAGGCAAGTACTAACTATTATTATCTACCCTTATTAGATTTTCATTTGGAATTGGATGGACTTTTACAGAGGGAACTATGTTAGTACTGATGTAGAGACATGCAATTTGATATGCCATTTACGAATTTCATGAATTTCCGATATTATAAACAAAATAAAATGATGATAATAAAGGATAATATAAAAAATAAAATAAAATCATGCTGTATAAAAATTTATTAATACTAATAATTCAATATATCATGATAAAAATTGCTATAAAATCTACATATAACAATGTTTACATATAAATATCTATATTCTAATCAGTTTAGTAAGGCATATTATGACGACAATAATGCGCTATACATTTTCTTTCTGGGGGGTGCGTGACAAAATAAATATTCACATAAATGAAAAGCTTATGTTAGTTTTTTTTTTCTTGCTTTTATGATGTGTTCATATTAAGCCTGTCCGTTAGTAGTCGGTCCGCTCGGCAATTCCGCGTTTCCATTGGTTACAGCAGCAATTTTCGGAAATCCGTTGGTCATCGCCTTGGTTGGAGTGCTAGCTGGACTAATGATATTGTATACTTCGCCAGTTACTGGGTTCCTTTCTAAACAAAAATCAAGTAATAATTAGTACTTAGCCATAAATAACTGTAATTAACATGTTCATCACGCATCCACAAGTTTTGTAAAATTATTTGGGTTTTTAAGTTTTTATTCCCATTAAATTGTTGAACTTATTGTTTTAATTGTAATATTTATTTTAATTTTGAAACTTTTGTGATGTTCCCTAAGGCGACTTTGAAGGGTGAAAAAGCAGCTTTGTATATATTAATTCTTTGTGTAATAGAATTCAAATTCTTCAATTCTCACCTGAAAAATTTCTTCAGGATTGTGAAAATAATACAAGGCGGTCGTTTAGAACTTGTACTAAGTTTAGTGTTATTTTATCGTGGATGTGCAGGATTTTATTTAAACTAAAATAGTAAGATGTTTAACGTCATCAAAAAGATGTTATAATTCTTTGTGTAATAAAATATTAAAGTTATGAGAAGAAGTAATTTATAAAATACTTAATACGAAAATATTAAAAAATATATGTAACTTCAGCAGATCATGATTTTTTCCAAAGCTCTTGTATTACCTTTGTGTACTTTAGGAGAAGTCCGATTGCCTCTATTATCCCAAGATTGGACCCCGTCTCCTGTGACCGGATTGCGATTGGTTACATCTGAAATATTGCATGTATTATTCGACAATTTTAGAATTTTTGAGACAATTTTATTTATTACCGTGTTTTGTAAGAGATGCCCTACGTGGAGTGAAAGTTAAAGAAGGACTTTCGCCGAAAAGACGGTTAAACGAATCTGCCGTGCTAGCAGATCGCCTTCTGGGCGTGCTACCATCAACCATACTTCTATTAGACGCTGGTGTTGGTGGAGTAGTCATCACGTTAATGATGTCGCTGGGTGGATTGCGTACCCTGGAAAGAAGTTATCATTTAGTTTGATAAACTTTAATATACGAAAAATCACCAAATAGAAATATTTATACCATTTTATAGTAGACAAACTAATAAGTATACTTTCAACATTTTATAGTAGGTTTTGAAAGGTGTAATGTTTGTTTTCTTAATAACATATGCTATAATAGGTTGTTTGTTGAGGAGAAAATTTAATGAATATATTTTTTATAAAAATGAAAACTTTGAATTAAAATTTATGTTATATACTAAAACACAATTGACGATTTGATGTCCATCAATATTTTATTTTAAACTTAAGATAATATCGGAATTAATGTATAAACCATTGAATTAAGATTAACTCGGTGATAAATGACATCGCTGAATTTATCTGTCTAGACAGTCTGTATTAACATTGATCTTTAATTGTTTTTGCCATACGTTTTGTAAGGCTTCAGATGATTAACGTATGTATTAAATGCAGTCGGTGCGGCTGGAATAAATTATCGATGCAGACGGGCCTTTCGCCGTTCGTGGGTATACGTGTGCATATTTTGTGACACGTCTCGAATTCCGTTTTGTGATATCCGTGATACGGGTCGAACATGTCTGGATGGAAACAGTACTAGTTAAAGGGAATGGCCCATTGTTTCCGCATCCGCCTTCCCGTTGCTCTGTTATTGCATACACACCCCACACAATAAACTGCTTTCAGTGCTCACCTCATTTAATGAACCATAATGTAAAATTAAAAGGTCTTTTAGAGTTGTCGTAAAAATTCCGCACTCATGACCAGTTTTCTTTGTTCCCGGGTGAATGCACCTATTTAACGTCTACACTCGAGATTCAAAGAAAGGGGCCAGATATGATTATTTTTTTATAAAAAAAAAAAAAACGTTATGTATTCATTATTTAGTACGACAATTGCAGCAATGAAAAAAGGATTATATTTCTTCTGGCATTTAATTAGGAATGATTAAATTTGAAAGAAAAGAAGGTGAAAAATTTCATAATTAAATTTTGATAACAGATTTAATCTATGATAGAATTAAAATGCTAAATCGTTTTTAGACTTTAATAAGTTTTATGTTACAAGCGAAAGTACACGAGAACACGCAAAAATTTAATCCCGCAATAATAAATCTATTCAAAATCTTTAATCAATCAAGAGTAAAAAATAATTAATGTACAAAATCTGCCATGTCTCAGAAAACTAGAGCAGAATATTGTGAGTTTGCTGAAAGATTAATGATATTGGCCGGTCGAGAAATCCATATACGGTCGGATGATTCGATGCAGAAATAACGAAAGTTGTAGAAAGCATAACTACGGATGCTCTCTGAATTAATGGGGCTCTTCCCCTGAGATTTTATGTGCTGGTTTATTTTTTGAATTCTCTCATGTGTATTACAAGATGTACTCATTAAGCTCCGTTCTTCCAAACTTGTTTATAATACACGTGCATACACACGACAAAACGAATGTAAAAATTATTTGAAAGCAGTTTCGACAAATTTAAAATGTTATTACTTTGATGTAAGTAACTATACACTGGATTTGGGATGTGGACTCAAATCTCTTATTGAATTGTAAATAGATAATAAATCTGCACAGCAAAGATTGTTTGTGTATATTGATTTATACTCATAAAATTGTTAAAACTGTAGACTATTACAACAAATCTACTGTTTAAATTCAAAGAAATCAGACAAACACTTACTTCAAAATTGAATAAAACTTAGTAAATAGTTAACATTTAAAAGGTATTTATAAAATTTGTTTTAAAGTTATATTTCAGTCAACATATGACTTATTTTCAAGAATTATTTGGAAATTTCATTTGACGATTCTTTAAAAGTGTTTTTTAATAGTAAACAATTATTGTCATGAAAATAAATTAAAAACACTTAATATTTATGAATAAAGAAAATTAGTGAAAATAAATAAATTGCATGAAAACATTTACAAATCTCAAAACAAAATATTATTAAAAATAAATATATTTAAAAATAGAAGAGATTATTGAAAAAAATCTCCTAAAACAATTGACAACTACTAAACACAATAAAGAAATAACATGAACCTACATGAAAAACAAGTCACAATTAACTATAAAAAACGTAGAGTTTTATAAAAAGATATTTGAAAATTTACACACAAAGAAGTCACTGTTAATTTCTTAATTTCGAATTGTTTTTGGTTATTTATAATAATGATCTGAAAACTTCGTTTGATGACTATTTAAATTTGTTTTTTTGTAAAATAATAATTTTAGATATAAAAATAAATGATTATTATCGGAAAAACAATTGAAAACAATTAAGATTTATGTAGAAACATTTGAAAATTTGTGAAAAAATAATACATTTCAAAACGGCAGAGATTAAAAATAATTGGTAAATTCCAAGAAACAAAATCAATGTAAAAAATAAAAATAAATATGGATTTAAACTTAAAAATATTATTAAAATAAATATTTTAAGAACAGAAAATAAAAAAGAATGAATGGAAAAACTTCCAAAAAGAATTGACAACTGCCAAGAAATGGTATATGAGTGTTCATGACAACAAACAAATGATAATTATCAAAAAAAACGTAAAGAACTATAAATATTTGAAAGATCCCGATAAAAAACAACTGACTTAGAATTTAATGCTTTTTTTGCTTCATTCTAAATTGTTTTTTCGTTGTTTTCAACAATCATTTAAAAAAATCGTATTTTAAATAATCATTTTAGAAATTAGAATAATTATCATAATCCAAATAATTACAAACAATTGAGATTTATGAAGGAACATTTAATAATAAAAAAAACACTCGTTTTAAATAACGCAGAGATTAGCCTAAAAACAATTGGTAATTGTCAAAAAATATTTGCAAATCTCCGAAAAAATAAATTAAGATTATAAAAAGTATTTAAAAGAACTTTAAAACTATTATTAAAAATCATATATTTAACAATAGAAGAGATTGAAAAAACAACAGAATAATTTTCAAAATAAAAAACAATCGTTAAAAATATGATCTGATTTTGAAATAAGAGTGCAGTGAACAAAGTATTTAACTCTTAAAAATACCAGTAAAAATTAAGTGAAAACTGAAGAAAAACAATTGATAATTGTTAAAAACGTAGAATTGTAAAAAAATGTTAAAAAATAATTAACAAAAGTCGCTGTTTCAATTTCTATGCTAATGTTTCAATAGTTCTTACATTGATATCTATGAAAGAACATTCGTGAAAAAATAATAGTTGTCAAAAACGCAGATTCATTTTTTTTAATGGCGCCAAGCACAGTAGACGTGAATCTATCTAGTGGAAAGTTCAAACAATGCGTAATATACCATATAGTGGACCTAAGTGTGTTAAATGTGGTACAAACATGCATAAAGGGTGTATTAAGTACCTGAAAAATGTGAAGCAAATGGACAAAGATATTATTGTTTGTTTCAAGACTCAGAGTTTAACCAGTATGAAAATGATGGCGACACCGATGATGAACTGGAAATATAAAATAATATAAGTGGGGATACTATAATATAAACTAGTGTGGATATGGAGATAAAATATCTGAAATCACTACTCGAATCCAAAGAGCAGATAATGATGAATTTTAATAATAACGTAATGTTCCTTCAAGAACAAATTAGAATGTTAAACAAGATGCTGATAATGCAGAGCACGACACTCTATTAGAATACAAATTCACAAGAGGACACTGCAAGTGTACATACCACTAATATTGATACATCGTCATTGAAGGCGACCAACAAGATACAAATCCTAGACGTGACGCAAAACGCGAAAAAGTCTTCGAGTATTAAACACGCAACAATCGCGTTATAAATAAACCGGAGAAAATAGAACACAATAAACTACTAAATAAAGTCACGACGGAGAATTATGACAAGAAGAAGGAGAAGAAATATTTAGTCGTGAAGAACAAACATGACAACGAAGATGTGGTATATAAACCACAACAGAAAAATGGTTTCATGTTGGCAAATATGGACCTAATTATGAAGAAAAAACTCTTAATGCCTATCTTAAAACTAAAATCGAAAATATACCAATAACAGTTGAAACAACTATGCACAAAGGCTACAGATTATGCGAGAAATACAAATGTTTTAAAATTGGCGTTCCTGAAGAAGCTGAATACATAATAATAAACCCTAAATTATGGCCCGAAGGAATTGTTGTGAATGAATTTAAGTTTTTTCGTAAACCATCATTCAAACAAAAGTTTAGGCATAATAAAACACATCAATCCTAGCTCAAATTATAATACAAATACGATACTCAAGATTATGCATCAAAATATTAGAAGTGTAATCAAAAAAACAGATGAGCTTACGTCTCAATACAAGAATACAACCCAAATATAATGTGTATAACGGAAACATGGTGCAATCAAAGTAATAAAAACTTTGTACACGTAGAAGGATATGCCAAAATTGCAGATTATACACATAAGTATGTATGGTGGATGCATGATTTTGGTTGATAGCAAATATGAATGCGAAAAACTTACTTACCCTGATCGATATTCTGTAGAAATGCAAATAGAATGCACTGGGTGTTCAATAAATGTATATCAATACAAGATAGCAATAATTTGTGCATATCGTCCACCATCGGGCAATATCAATATATTCCTCGAAAACTATCTGACCTGCTGATGGAAATAAATAAATCTCATGCTTACTATATGTTAACAACTATTCCTGAAGATTCCTGGACGTGTATAAATAGAAATCTACATCTTTCCGATCGTAATGCTCAGATAATCAATATAAAATATTGTGCAAAGCATGAAAAAAGCCCCAAACCAAATCCAACGACAATTAGAATGACAAAGGCATCTAATATAAATGAGCTAAAAGTTTGTCTATAACGGATTGACTGGGATTTGGGAGAGGTAAGTCAAACGCCCTATGACTTGTTCCTTGATTCCTGCATAATTATAATGTAGCATTTCCAGAAAGAAGACAAATAAGACAGTAAACCAATAGGCAGTGGGTTAATAATGAGATCATAACATCTAGTAATCAGTTAAAAATGATACACTGGATGAGATGAGAATAAAATATTCTATGGATAAAAAGAAACACAAAAATCTCATAAAAAGCATAAAATATAATTTCTATGGACAAAAAATTACAAAAGCACATAACAAACAGAAAAAAATATAACGAAGAAACATGGTCACTAATCTGCGATTCTAAAGAAGTCGTAAATCTCTTTGCAGAGCATTTTTCAACGATCACAGACACTGAAATAAAAAAATTCTTTGGAGGTAGCCCGTCCAAAACATGCATATCAGGAAATAAAATGGAATCTATGTGTATCATGCCCACCACTGAGGCTGAAATCTTTATTGACATATTGAAAAAGTGGAGCAAGCTCAGGACAAGACGGCATATCGATGAAGATAATAAACCAAGTAGTGACCGAAATAATAGAGCCTTTGAAATATATTATACATTTATCATTTACATCACTAAAAGCATCAAAAATTATCCCGGTGAATAAAATGGGTTCGAAAACCGACATAAATAATGATCGGCCTATTTTATTGGATGCCTTTGCAAAAATAATAGAAAACATTATAGTCAATAAACTGGTTAAATAAACTGGGAAGTTTCAATTACTGAGTGGCACACAGCATGGATTCAGGGCAAATCGTTCAACAGAGACTGTGTTGATTTGTTACATGAAGTGACCAAAAATATAGATTCTGGTAAGTGCGTAGCGGGACTGTTTTTTTGACTTTTCTCGGGCATTTAATACAATTGATCCAGAATGTATGCGTATCAAATTGTTTTCTCTCGGAATTCGAGGCACAGTATCGGATCTTATTGTGTCATTCCTATCAAACGATATAAGTTAAATAAAATACTAAGGGAGTACAGTAAAATTTACAATATTAAACGTAAATTATTCGTTCAAATGAATTATAGTGTTTCGGTGACAAGCGAATTGTACAAGGCTCAACTCTCGTTCCACTGTTATTCATCATATTTACTAACGATTTAATTTTGCTGACGATACAGCAATCATAGTAACTGCCGATACCCAAGAATAACTGCTACGTAAAATCAGTATAACAAATAAAGAAATGTCGGATTGGTACAATGCAAATAAGCTCTTACTTAATGTCAATAAAACTGAGACTATACAGTTTTACAACATGAAACCACCAAATAGCCCATTAGATAATACGTCTAATCTCGTTAAGTATCTTGATAGCTACATCGACGAAAAGCTGGCCTGGAATACGCAAATTGATCACGTGGCCTCAAAGCTCAACAGTGCCTATTAGGCCATACTAAAGCTAAAAAACAAATTAAATCATATATTGTTGTTGGAAGCTTATCATGCACTGGCCCACTCGCATATTTCCTACATCATCTTGGCATGGGGTAGAGCTGTTTTTGTGGCTGAAAAGATTATACTTCGACTCATATTTGATTTGAAAACAAAATTTTAACAGTGCCCTGTACCTACATATATAAATGCGCATTGTATGCTTTTATAAATAATGTAAAGTTCAAAAAGAACAATACCACACACACATGAAACAAGGCATGGTTTAAAAATGAGAACAAAAATATAAATTAAGTTAAGAACATAATAATATTAATAATCTTATTATTAAGAATTAAAAAAACAATTACTAACTGTTAAAAACATTAGAAAGAGAAGAGATGGAAACTGAACAAAAACAATTAATAATTGTCAAAAACGTGAATTTGCGAAAATTATGGAAATTTAACAAAAGTTACTTTGTTTTCACTATCTTTAGTTTTTTCAATCGTTTTTTTTAATTTAGATAAAAAGGAAATGCTATAGAATATAATTTTATGCTCCTGATATATTCATTTTCTTATCCCAAAAATAAATGAACGCGTTTCCTTGTAATTGCATAACTGATGGAATAGATGCAAAACAGATAGTATGGAGTCGCGTAGAAGTGGTTTCATCACAAATCTAATTGGCGTCAAGCTGTTCATTGTAGATGGTGATACAATGTAATAAACACAATCGAAAAATTTGGACCCGTAAAAATCGTCCTATGAATCACATACAAAGTTAATTGCTTTCTAGCGATATTAAAACTTAAAAACTTACAACATCAAAAAGCCTATGGCGTGACATGCCAGAATTTACTGTCTTATAAGAGTTTTTTTTTTCTAACAGATGTAATTTTTTATGAGATATTTTTGTTAATAATCTATGGTAGTGTTGTAATTATAACTGTTATTAACCACGGAGATTAAACTTAATCTATGCGTAATTTAATTATTTTATTTGCTGTTAAAATCATTTAAAGTTAATTTAAGAAAGATCAGTTTTGATCGAAAGGTCATTTTTTATTGAATTTTTTTACGTAAAAATAATAATGTGTATATAATAATTATTAAACATAATGTCGTACATATATGCGAGTTCTAGATTACTATACAACGTGCGAGTATGGATATGAAAGTAAAATGGAAAATTATATTTAAAAATATTAATATCTCGATTCATTTCCCTCTTATCAAAACATGAATGCTTAATTTCACGCTCTGCTTATCAACTGCTCTCAACACTCGATGTGAAACGAATGAATTTTGTCGATCCGCTTGAATTCCGCCAGTTCGCGATATCGTATCATTAAATATACTCTATAAATTATAAGACTAGTCTGGAAAATTATAATCAGTAATTGGATACTACTACTATAATCACATTTAGAATTTGTTTAAAAAGTATTAGCACTTAAATTTCTTTATTTAAATGTTTCATGTTGGTTGTAACATACGACTAGATTCGCGCGGACGGCAATTAAGAATTCGTCTCGAAAGACAAACAACATCCTTTATTGAACAATAAAACGGTCTCCGGTCGATATATTTATGACTCCAATGTGTATCCTCTTAAAGGTAATTTAAACGGTAATTTGTAACCACACAAGTGCGTTTTTTTGTTTAAACTCAACTACCTGTAATAAGATCGAGTGTGTAATTAGGTTACATTCGGTGTGTTTATATAAACCTTATAAAATATTGCTATAATTGTTATACATTTTTAACAGTGAGTTAAAAAGTTTAATTTAATTAGATAGTAGATATTTAAAATTTACATAATTATAAAGATTCATCATACAATTTTTATTTTTTTTTAGTTTTTTGTGAATGAAATGTACATTTAACGTTAACAATAAATAAGTGAAGTAAGGAGTAACCGTATATTTATTTCTTGTACTTAATCACTTTTAAACTCGAAAATTATACAGACCCATCTATTAGACTAGAGTATAAAAATATTTTTGTTTTATTTAGTTATCATATAAGGTCGCTGAAATGTATGGAAATGGTCAAGTGTTTTTTAAACAGTTTATCTGAGTTCTTGTAACATTAAAAACATAAAAATTACAGATAGTAGAACTTAAAATACTTATAGCCATCTAGTATAACATTTCATATGAAAATTTCAAACATATTTCAGCATTTTCTAAAATCGTAGCGACTGTGCATTTGCTCCCAAAGGTGTGAATTGCAGATGTAATTTAGGAATTTGAATCTTCCTGTATATTCATTTTCTAATTAAAGCACTTTGTAAAGTTTAAACTTGAGAATTCGTAAGTCTTATATATTTCCTAGCCCGTAGTGAAACCTTTTTGTATTAATTAGATTGTGAAACAAAACCAAACGTTTTAATCAACAATCTAATTTATAGAGCCATTCTAAATATTATTTCTTATAAACTATGAGATATACAGGTAAAATGCCTAATTTTATTAATCCCAATCACTTACTTTATTTGTCTTGCAGTCATTATAATTAGAATTAAAATTAATAACTAATAAATTGAATAAATCACGATAACTTTGTATAACTTGAAATTTTTTTATTGTGACTAGTTTCGACAAATTTCGCTTGTCATTATCAAACACAAATTTGTCGAAACTAGTCACAATAAAAAGTTTTCAAGTTATACAAAGTTATCGTGTTTTATTCAATTTACAAAAATGTATAACAAAGTAGAAGCCTCCAACATATATAACATAATAATTAATAACTTTTATATAGAATTAGTTTTAAATAACTTTAAGAATTAATATATATTGTGTGTCAGTTACCTTGTACTACATATATTCTGATTCTTAATGTCAAGACATGAAATAAATACATACATACTACTATATTTTTATACACATATTGATGTGCAAATTGCTTTTGTATTTATCAGATGCAATTGTGAGAACCATTCAATCTTGCGTTTAAAGATTCCACGTTAATCAGAACAAACAATAGGTCGGAGTGAAATCATTTCACACGATTCTAACATTGCAACGCTAAAATTAACTTTGTGTGTTAAGGAAAATTTGTCGTGGCAGTAAATAAAAGATCAACCGTTCTAACAAGCAATTTCAACTCGATTCAATTTCATAATCGGTATTTTAAAAATTTAAATTGTAAAACAGTTTTAGTCTCTTTCATAATAAAAATTAGTTAGTGTACACTTGTATTAATCACTTTGAATAATGTGATATATACAGCGTATGCAAAAATTTGTGTGCAAGCTTTACGTAGCGTTGTTTCTCAAGCAAAAATAAGATATAAATTCATTTGAAAAAAGTTCGTAGACACTCAGAATAATCATTAAAAAATTTAAATTTAAAAACCTTGCATTTTGTAACCACAAATATCTTTTATTAGACAACTATATTTGAAATAAGCAATGAAATAAATTACAGCTGCGAGACAATAACTAATACTAGAGTAAATATATAAAGTGACCGCCATTTTCTTCAATACATGCAACAGCCTTAAGTGGAATGGAATTTTGAACGTTGTGTAAGATTTGAGGCGTAATTTGCTGAATCGTGTTTCGATTTTTTTGTTCTAACTCTCTAATAGTATCTGGTGTATGTATGTTTTTGATAAATCCCTATGCAAAAAATCCAAATATATAGATCTGGAGATTTTGAGGCCCATTCTTCAATAAGACTATCACGACCAATCAACTGCTGATGGTATTTATCATTTAACCATTTTCTGACTTCACGGCTGTAGTGGGCTGGTTCATCATCATGCTGGTATATTAAATTGCGCCTAATATCCAGTATTACGTCCTTAAGTCAAGCAAACCGGAAAGTATTTTATTTCAAGTAAATAAACATAATTTTCGGCATTTAATCTATTGAGTAAGAAATATATTTTTTAAGTTACGTGAAGATTATTATGTAGTAAATTGTAATTAAAGTATTATCATTTTCTTCACAAATGTCATTTTAACTATTGATAAAGAACACTTCGTGTTTCGAATAAAAAAAATTGTGAAGAAAGTGATAATACCTTAATTACAATTTACTATTGAGTAAGAACTATTCTTGTTCCAATTACTCCCAGCCAAACATTCAGCGAAAAACGATGTTTTTATGGGGATTTTCGTGAGCCCATTCGTGTAAATTGTGGCTATTAAATACATCTCTAGTGAAAGTTGCTTCAACCGTAAACAGCAGATACTATGGAAGTCGGGTTGTTCTTGGATTCTAGCCAATAAACAATTGCAAAAATGTATTCTTTGCCCAGAATCCTCATATAACAAAGGTTATACTTTAGAACATCGATCGGCATTTAAAACTTGATGAACTATCTTATTGCTGTTAATGTTAAGTAATCTTGCAATTCCTTTAGTACTAATGCGAGGGTTTCTTTTGTGACAGCATTTCAAATTGCTTGCTCTAGATTATGTGTGTGTTGAGTTCGTGGTCGCCTTGCATCCTGTTTTATTGGCATAACCTGTCTACGTTCCCTTAATCTTCTATCTAACCTCGTGAATATGTGTTAACGGCGATTAGGAAATCTTCTGGAATATTCAAGCCGATAAGAGTTAGAGTTTGAGTAAAAACTCCAAAAACTTTCCGCAAACAAAAACTGCATACTTTAATAATTAATAATACCATTGAAGTATTATAAAGTATTATTTATGATGACAAATAACGAATTTTTATTTAAGTAAAATCCTTTAGAGAAATAAGTGACTTTAATATTTTGAATATTATTTGTTTCTTTTTACTTTAAAATCAATTCTAATGAATTATTATTTATTATCATTTAATGTGTGCATCAAGTAACTTGATTTAGAAAAGGCAGCTCTTTTTACTGTTGTCGGTTTTGAATTTTGAAGACTTCGATGCCTGATTAAGAAGCCTTTATGGTTTTTTTGTAAAAAAAAATTTGTTCGAAGAACAACGCCACGTGAAGCTTACACGCGAATATTACAAATTAAATATACTGATTTGTACCGAAAAAAATTCTTAGTGGTGTTTCCATTCTTTATTTTTTAGTAAAAAACAATCTATTGAACGGTATTAATTGCAAGACATTACCAATCTATAGAAATCAATTAGTAATTAATTAATTAGATAATAAAATAAAATTTTATTCATATCAATGATTGTTACTAGTAAAATTGCTGAATCAGGTACTTATGATTTTTGCCTTGCAGTCTGAGGAAACCAGTTCTTCAACTACACGAAGTCTTCTCTTGATATGTTTTTATATAATATCCAAGAATTTATTTCGGCCAAATCTAGAATATTGAAGAAAACTTTCACCTCCTGAGACCCGATTTGACATTTTCGTGCTATTTTGTCTGTGACATCGACCTCAAACTTAGTACTGTTATAATTTAATACATTCAACTGCATAATGTAGAGTTATTCAGATTCAAATTTGCTTTTGTATGCCTAATGGAACAAAAATGTACATATTTCATTCCCATTAATAAATAGTTTCTTTTGACATGCTAGTACTTCAATCACAAATATCGATCAATTGAACGAAAAAAAAACCCTTTCTAAAATAACTTTCACCAATTAAAAGTGTCTTCGCGGAATGGAATGGAACATAGCTGATTCAAATACATGCACATGCACGATTAACGATGGGACTCGGCCGGAATTATAAATGGAATTACGCGCGGAATTCGTAACCTAGAAACGTCCGTACATAATTGACGTTGATCGATGTGGATGTGTTTAAATTCGTTTACCTAATCAATCAGTTCGGGTTAATCAAAGATTTCCACACTTTTTCTGTTTGCGCACCGGCGAAGATTTTCTGTAAATCGTGTCCACAATTAATCCGACATGCTCATTTTCCATAATAAGTGCTAATTATATTCTCTAGTCCCAAGCATTATCTCCGCTTCGTATAACGGGGCACACCATCTACTGCTATCCGGAAATTAATGCACGAATTATTTTAATTGTGGCGATTGCCGGAACGCATAAAACCGGCCAGAATACCTTCGGATTTTTAACACGTTTTATATGTCTAATTGATAACTAGCTTTTTGCTTACGGTTCAACGCGAGTCAACTTAACTTATTGCTTGAAGTGCACGCAATTTACAAATTGATGCCTTCATTAATAATAAGCTGTTTGTAATTATAATCAAGTTCTCATGCATATTATTAAGCATAAATTAATAAATAAAAGGATATATGTAAGCAGTTTACAGTTATATTATTCGCATCATATGAGTAGTGACTATAATTTTTATTTCGTTTTCGACAGTCTAACTCATCTAACTCAAACTGGATGCCATAGTAATTTGGAATAAAGCCAAATTGTTGGCTCGTAAACAATCCACCGAGTACACTATACTCGGGGTCATGCAACGAGGTCCATAACCCTAAAATAATTGAACAACAAAAATATTGAAATGCATCAAATTTGACGATTTACTAATTAACGTTATTTTCTTAATATAATGGATTGAAGAGTAATAACATATATTTATCGACAAATTTTGTACATATTTACATTGAAATGATTAGTAATGAATGAGGTGTTAATGTATTAATTTGTCTAAAGACTATCGACCAGAGGTCTTTCTGCCTTGTTTGTCTAGTCATGTCAATGCGTAAAAGGATGAAATGAAATCGAATATGGTTAAATTGGAATTTTTAAATTTGGGGTTTATACTAGACAATATAAGGGTAATATATTTATTTATTTATTTCCCAACAGGACATGTCCGAAGAACAGGGGAATATCAAATTAATATTACAAAAGCTTACAATTAAAGTATACATTAAAATTAAAATATAAAATATAAAACTAACTTATAATTTATATAAACAATTTTTTAATGATTTTTTAAAATTATAAAAATTAGGCAAAAATATATCTATGTCATATTGTACATTGTGATAAGCAGAAAGCATATTGAGAAGAGGAGACTTTTCAAAATGTGTTGTACATGGACAAACGTAACAAAAAGTTCGAGAATTACGTGTATTATTAATGGAGTGTGAAATTTTAGTAGGTCTAGTATAAAGGTATTGTCTAAATGATAATGTATATGTTTATATAATGTTTTTTTTTATAAAACTAGTGGGATATACTCCGTGTTTAAAATTAACTAGAGAAGAAATGGATGGCGAATTGAAAAGTGGAAAGTGAGAAGTATATGGAAGTTGAAAGAGATTTTGGAGAATTTTTCTGAGAGGAATCGAAGGCATACTAAAATAGTATCATAGAGGAGATGGTTAGAGGGATTGTGTAAAGGATTACGGCGGAATTTTGTTAAGGTACGAAGGGATGCTCGCTCGCTAACTTCAATATTAGGTTGTATTGCTGGTATTGGGACAAAGGCACAATCATAGTCAAGTAGATCTTCTGATAAATTTTCACGGCTGTTCTTGTATTGATACCATTGTTTTTGTATGTTAAACCATTTTGCCCTAGAAGTAATTTTGCTTTTCATTATGACTGTAAGTTTTATTAAATTGATTTTTGATCTATAGTTATACCTAAGTGCCAACAAAACTTAGGGGGGATCGCAGTTTGGGAAATATGGACTTTGTGAGGTGACTTATTGCTGCGATAATAAGGGATTAGGAGCTGTGATTTGTGGAGATTGATTTTAATGCCCTATTTTGCAAACCATCGTTGAAAGGAGTCAATAAGCTCTTGAAGGAATTTAAGGGTTTTTGGTAGTGTGGGAGCAAGTGCGATTAGGGCAGTATAAAGGAAGAGGAGAATGAAGGGTTAACCTTTGAATTAACAAAACATTCTGAATTTAAAATCTTCGTAACATAAGTTCGAAATATCTTAAAGATATAATTTGGCATTTTTAATTGACGATAAACACTAAACTGGATTACCTACTATGTTTCTATCACAATTTACTTTGTTTATTGTAAAAAGAATTAAATTTACTATTATATAAATCATATAAATCATAGAAAAAGATCATGTTTTTATCAAAATTCTATACTTATGACTTATCACATCATAAGAAATTAGGAATATCACAAAAAAGAAAAAAACAACATAGGAGTAATAGAACGCCAATTGCAAGGATGTCTAAAAGAAACATGAGAAACCAAAAGCACAGGAAAAATAAAAGATATTAACTAGAGAAGAAATAGATGGCGAATTAAAAAAGTGAGAAGTATATAAGCAAAGAAAACAACTAGAAGAAGAATTTGAGAATTTTGATATATTCTTTAAACATATTATAAAGATATTTTCTTTCACTATATGAAATTTTGCAATTCCATATCAAATAATCCTCAGTCCTCATATTCAGTTAGGAGACCAATGAAAGTTTTTAAACATTTAAAGAACAATGAATTAATACAACTAATATCAGTAAACTGTAAAAAGAAAATCAGTTCTTCGACAAGATTTGAAATTGCAACAATTATGAAAACTATGAAAAATGCCATAGAAGACCTAAGAGGTATTTCTAAATAAATGATACGTTCATTTGTTTAGACCTTTTTTACTTTTATAAAAGTATTTTATGTTCTTTCCTATCGGGGTTTTCACAGTTCAAAATTATAGTCAAGAAAGTTATATTTCTAGAACAAAGAACTTGAACGAAAATACGTTTAATTGCATCCATTTAATATATTGTTATCTATAAGCAATGTCATACAGAAAAAATAAGAGTTAATTCAAATTAAAAAGTAAATAAATAAAAATAAACAATATCGGGATTATCAGGTAAATTACAAAAAAGAATATCAGCGTTTTAAGATGATTTTTACATCTCAACAGACTATAAGCCACAATTTCTAATAAAATAATAAAATTACTTTTATTTTCTTGCCTTTCAAGATACATATATAAATTTTATAGTCTTAGTCAAGAATATTTTCTCTAGAACAAAAAACACATTTAATTTCATATCATAACCTACAAAAAAATCGGAAAAGGAGTCTACTTTAATAAAGAGATTATTTGTGGTTAAAACATAGTGAATTTTTCAATTGGGTGTGAGTCTATTTTAATTAAAAAACGATTTTAAAATATTCAGCCAATAGATTTGAGTTCATCCAATTGAGTTAAAACATTAAATATCAAATAAATCCAACTGTGTTTTTAGAAAAAAAAAACTACGGTGAATACATCGTTTTGAAGGTGTTATTATTATAATTGTCAATGATTTTAATATTTTTTACTATTCCTACAAATTACGGTCTTAAAATAATAAAAAAGGTTTAAAGCGTATAATCGGTGGATAACGGCAAAGAATAGTAACAATTATCTCTAAAAATAAAGCGAATACAATTTTGACAGAAGTCATTAACTACTGCATTTGTCTTGGATGTTTATGGAGTGCTTTGCAGAGAGAGAGAGAGAGAGAGAGAGAGAGAGAGAGAGATAGGTTAAATATAACTTTTCAGTCTGAAAACGTTATTATCCTAACAGAGCCAAAGAAGAAAGAAAAATAAATAACAAGAATACAAAATGAGCAAATATTAATTTTCAGTGAAGTTGAGAGCGAACAGAGAACACTAAGAGGAACATTACGTCTAATACACAGATAATACGAGCATGAAATAGAAGGATGGAAAGCAATAAACGAAAGAACGTTTGATATTAAATTATTAAATTGAGAAATAAAAAGAAAAATAATAAGGGTATAAGTAAGGGTCGAAGAAAGATGACACTTAAAATAAATTAAGATTAATTTTAGGAAAAGAATAGGAGAAGAAATATATAATACGAAGTTTTATTTGATGGATAGGAAAAGGTGATAGGAAACATAGCGTCGTCTCGAGAAGACATGGCGTAGGCCATATAAATAATAATGAAGAAGGCTTGACTTCTGCACAGGAAAAGATCTAATACATTTTTTGACCATAAAGAAATTTATATGTACACAAGGGAACAATTTACAGAGGTGAGATGTCAGTAATAGATTACATTGTAACAAAAAGATAAACATAAGAGCAGATATAAGAGTTAGAAAGGGATATGAAATAGGAAGCGACGACTATCTACTAATAGGAGACATAGACCAAGGAAGAGACAAGAGAAGCGCAAAAGAAAAGTGAAGAAAAATCATGTGATGAAGTAATAAAAGCATACAAACTAAAAAACTAAGTCACAGCCAAGAAATATGAAAAAGAAGTAAGTAAGGAAATATACGGCTTAATACAGGTGGATAGATCAAGTATGGAAATAAACAAAATAAGTATGAAGGAGGAACAGAGCAAAATGAAGAGAGAGAGAGAGAGAGATGAAAGGATAACAAAAGATGTAGCTAGCAAAAAAACTACATATGAAACAATTTAAAGATGGAATACATATTTTTAAGAACTAATGAATCGAGACTCTGAGCTAAATAAAAAACAGAAGACACAATAAGAGAAGATATCGAATTCTCATAAGATGACATATCAAAACAAGAAGCAGAGGAGGCAATCCAAAGACTTGAAGTAAAAAAGCACTAGGAGCA
Organism: Ontholestes murinus; assembly: GCA_963969525.1. NCBI lineage: Eukaryota > Metazoa > Arthropoda > Insecta > Coleoptera > Staphylinidae > Ontholestes > Ontholestes murinus. The sequence goes on from OZ018396.1 coordinate 31,436,344, forward strand.
GACAAAATAACAAAGTTTAATTTAAAATAATGATAACTGAAATATATGGAGTTTGCTCAACAGTGTGTGGAAAGAATATAGCATATCAACAGAGCGGGAAGTAGGAATAATGGAGCCCATTTACGAATTTGGGAAAAAGAATTAATGTAAGAACTTCATGTACTACGCAATTAATAAATACATAACAGGAAACAAAAAAAATAGGATAAATAGGAAAATAAAAGTTTAGAAATAAATAACAGATTAGTTTTAACATTTAGAAATCAAACATGAATACTTAACGAATGACAAAAAGAATAAGAGCAATAGAATTGCGATATTTAAGACGAGCGTATAGATTCACACTAATTGAGATAATGAGGAGTGAAAGAATAAGAGAAAATTTTCAAGTAAAGAGTATAGAGCAATACATTGAAGTAAGACAAATATAATGGTGGGTATATGCACAAAGAATGAATTAAATCGTGTAAGCATGAACAGTATGGGAAGCAAGAGATCATGAAAAAGAAAACAGGACGATCAAGAAAGACATGGAAAAGAACCATAAATAAGATACAAAAGAAAATAGGCATCACAACATAAGAAACAATAAATAATATCAAAGTATTAAAAGACCTGGAAGAAATACAAAAAGAAATACGAACGAAGATGAAACCGTACATATAACAAATTGCTTATTTACGTTTTTCTTCAAAATAATTTGAGTCAATTTTTAAATTATGTATTAACTTTAACTCTAAAAGAAAGCTTAAATTATCATCAAAATCTACAAATACGTTAGAAATAATTCTGGAAGAAATTTGATAAAACAACAACACTTATGTTTGCCACAGACTTATGTTATACTAAGCTATGGTCAAATTTTGTTTAATAGTAAGTGTGGCTAGAATTCATAATACCGTAATAAAAAAGAGAAGCAAAAACATTAATTTCCGCGTAGAATTCATTTTTAGATTTTTAAGATTAGTGAATGTTTAAATGTTTAATGACTACGTATCATGTAGCAAAGTGGTCAACGTAATGACAGACATCATAAAGTGAAATATCTATTATTTAATTTGGCTATCAAGATCATAAGACTTAATTCGATAGAATATGTCCGGGATATGATGGATAAAAAGAGTGCGCCGTTTATTGCATCCTGGCATCAATTTGAATGGATAACATCACCAACCTTAAAGGAACCCAAAATTACGTGATAATCGTTACTTGTTCGTAATTTTTAATTTCCTCTAATTTATATGTTAATTACTTTTTTAGCAATACCCTAATTGAAAGATAATTTTATAATTATATGTTATCATCTGTACCATATAACAATGATATTTGAATGTTCTTCAGTATATTTACATTGTTTTAAATTGTTTAAATTTACACTGCAACCGCGTTGCATTCTATCATATTCATTCTGAATTTACGATCGTTGAAATGTTTTTCCAGATGGGGCAATTTCCTGATATCATTGCAAAAATCTCAGTTGTATATTTAAGTCAAACAGGGAGATAATAAACAAGAATAACTGTGAATCGAGCAGACGTGAACGGCTGGTGCTGCGTAAACAAATACTTTCGAATCAAAACGACTTGAACCCCCTCTGGGCTGGAAATGGGCGGACCACACAGGGCATTAATTAGAAACATGCTGCTTATTTAATTATAAGCAATAAATTAAAAATTCTAAGCGGTAGCTGTAGTTATTTCTTTTCCTCCTTGCAGGTGTGGTGTTGCAAAGAGTTATTAGAGGATGAGCCTGTGAATTACATATATGAATACATTAATTAAAGAATTTTGTTATAGCTGTGTTAGTCTGTTAAATTGTGGCAATATTATATTTAATAAAATCAATATTCAAATGATAAATAAACATTAAACTAATATATCGTTATATGTTTATATTGATGAGCGTGTTATTTATTGAAAATTAATCTTCACTTTTTAAACATTAAAGAAAAACATTTTTTTAATTATAAAAAAACCTTATACTGATTAAATAGGTAATTGTGGAGGCCTTTACTTTGTGATACATTCTTATTAATACTACTATTATAGTCACATTAAAGATAAAAGTGTATGATATATAAAAGGTATTTACAATCATTTACTTATACTTATTAGACTCGTAATAATTGTTTAGTCATACTTCTTCACCATTTCTTTCCGAAGAAATGATAACAATAATAATAGATTTAGGAAAAGTATAATATGATAAAAATGTATAATTAAAAGTAAGTCTGAAAAATAGTTTACCTAGAAACATAAAATATATCTTAATAATAACGAAAAATAAATGCGAAGAAATGTGCCAAAACAATTATTGTCTAAGTCTAAGCAATAAATAGTTTGTTTGGACATTTTAAAACTGTTCTTATTTTACTTTACAAGGATTAAAAACTGCCCGTAGAATTTTGTTAAAATCTTAAATTGAATTAACACATTGCTTCTAATTTTTGTAATACCACATTGGTTGAATTTTCGTCCTAAGCTTGTGTTATGTTATGAAAATGTATAATTTAATTATGATTTGGAATTTGCAAATTTATAATTTCAATAGAACGAATAACTACAAAATTTAAATGGATTGGAAACTTTCTTTATTCTACAGTTTTTTTTAATTTCATATAATAATGATACCAAAAAATATATACTTTATGTATCGTTAATAATATTAAATTATAGGATCTTCTTAATACACTCATAATCATCGATTATACAGCGATAACTATAAGTATTATTATTTTTATATGATTAAAAATCCTTTTCCGAAAATAATTACTTGATGTGTCGATTTCGTATCTAGCATGAATTGATCAGCGATTATTGGTACCATTTTTGGCACACAACCGAGTTTACCCTCGGGTTATTATTACCTTTTAAGCACTCAAAAAATATAAATTGTATAACTTTCATGTATACATTTCACTTTACTTTTTTTACCTTCGATTCTTATCCAAGGATAATATATTTCTTAGAAAGGTATTGCCAAAAATAACTACTTTCACCTGATGTTTTGTTATTGCATATTTTTTAAATTTACTATATACTACAGCAAATATAAAATATAAAAAGTTAAGGAAATAAGATGATAGATTTCAATTCCGAAAATTTCACTTTTATTAGTTTAAATAATATAAATTTGAAAATTTAAAATATTGCAAATATAACAAATAATACGATTATGATACATATATATATATATATATATAAATAAATTAATAATTCATAGATATATGTTCTATTTTCGAGAATATATTAATATTATATTAAATGGAATCCATTTATAAAGAATGTTTAGTAGTGAGGATGAAATTCTGAAAAAATTAAAATAATAATTTTATTTATACATAATTAATTTATTTTAAAATAATTCAATCCTGTCATTTTTTACTACAATGTTGTATATTTTTATAACTGCAAAATTATTATCAATTTCACAATTCGTATCAATAATCTCTACTCACAAGTGGCAAACTATTATTTTGGGTTTAGAGCGATACTCGGTTTAATAAATGAGAAAAGTAATGTGCGACTGAAGGTCGCTATAATTTAAATAATATATCACTGCTATGTTATTAAGTCTTGCACTTGATTTAGAACCGAAGATATTTTGGTGCATGCATGCCACAGAGTGATTACAAATCACATGCAATCTTGTTATTAAATATATTTAGAAATATATTAGCACACCTAAGCTGTCAACACTAGAAAAAAATATTAGGCGTCATGCTATACCTTAATGAGAAATAGTTTTCTATTACAATAAAATTAAGAGAGTGTGAAATATTTTTTTTATTATTGGTTGATGTACAAAAGTAAATATTACATTGTTGTTAAAATGTTCACCTTATTGAAATTTTCAGTATTTATTTAAAACCACCATTTATGATTTATTATTGAAAATTATTGATAAATAAAATATTATTACAACATAGTACCTATTAATTGATTGCAATATCGCAGACTATTTAATTAGAATGAAGAAAGACTTTTAGCGAAGATTCATACATTCATCATTATAAATCTTTCTTCATATGAATTAAATAGTATAAAACTCTTAAATAAAACACTTACACCATTAAAATTTATTGCAATGTATATAAATACTTTTGAAGTTCTTAAGATAGATTAAGAATAGATAGATATCTATAACATAATCTATCTACATTTTAGCGGTAAAACATAGTAAGTGTTTTATTTTAAGTGTTTATATCATGAATTACCATGTAGTAACGGTCGCAACCACCATCATGATTTAATTGAATAGTAATTGGTCTTTTAGGTATTATTTAAAGCTATACAATTTAGTAGCTTTAACTAGATATTTGAACTGATACTTGATAGGCAACATACTGGGACATAGAAGCATGAATAATCACCCTTCCAATCCATATTTTAATGCAATTATTAAATTTTTCTATTTATTATTTAATACATAATGATTAGTAAAGTAAACAATAGTAAATAATGCTCAAAAAATATCTGAATGGTATCTAAAGTATATTATCTACTAATTATATACATATTTATATATAAATATACCTATTGTATAGAATGTGTTAATTAAACATGTTTTCCACCCTCGCAAAATTACCGAGAACGACTTATCGATACGTCATTCCAGCACAATATGCCTAAAATACGTAACAGATAAACAGTATTCATAAGACTTCCCACACACAAGCTGCGATCAATACTTTCTGTAAAATCCAGCGTGTCTCGCCAAGTTTCTACACGACGCTCCTATAATAACCGTAAACAGCACAGAATTTTATCAAGTTTTCTTGTTATCAACGTCTAACTTTTAAAATAATTGTACTTTAAGATTTATATTAATAAATAAATAACAATATATACTAATATAATAACTCAATAAAGCATTTTTGAGTTAGAATTTTTAAATTTCTATTTGAATAAAGAACTGTCTAATTTATTGCTTGATATTAGGGGTGTCAATTTCGTTTTTATTTTTCAATTCTAAATAAAATAAAAATACTTCTCTGTGTTAATATTGAGGCACATATTACGCAATATAAAATAAACGATATTAGTTACATAAACCATGAGAAACCCTTTAATTTAATTTTTAGAGAGATAC
>OZ018396.1:31441634-31518238 GCA_963969525.1 Ontholestes murinus
GAGAGATACACATCTGTATTGAAGATAGAGTTACAATAATACACCATAACAATTATTATGCTGCTTCTTTTCTTCTTCACTGGCTATCGACCGATGATCTTTCAGCCCTTTAATATTTACTTTCATAATATTTTAATTAAAACAAAACATTGGCTTTGAAGAACTAATAAATAGACCTGTTAGGATGCCATAAATGCATTGCATAAAGAAATTATGCCCTTGTACTTATTAGTAGTTACGATTAGGTACAAAACTTAGCTACTATTTTGCATTTATTAATGACTTAAACTTGTGTTTTGGAACGATCACTTTGGTGCGCCCAGTTTCATAAAAAAAGGTGAAATAAAAATATAATTTCCTCACTATGATTATCGCAGACATGCCTTTATTGAATCTTGTATATTAGGTTTATGATAATTATTATACAATATGAGTGTTTTCCTTGTTAGTTTAAGATAAGAAATACTTTTTTATAAGGTTCGTTGCGACAGTTACTACGTGGTAATTCATAATGTAGACACTAAACTAAAGTAAACTATGTTTTAACAACTAAAATTTAATTAAATCGTAGGTTTATCAATTTAAAATATTTCTTTGTTTATACTCCACGATAGAATTGTAGAAGTGAAATTTAAAATATTTTTATATGTGGTAATAATTAATGTGATAAATTAAAAATTAAAATATAGAAATTAAATATTCAAAATTGAGTGCAGTATTAATCATGATAATTAATAATTAATTATCATAACAATTACAATGTTATTATTAAGATACAATAATTGTAATTGTTTTAAATACAAAAGCTAATGGTTCGAATTTTCTTAATTGCCTTAATAAATTGTCAGTATAAGTAGGAAAATTAAAAGACATTTAAAAATTTAATTATTTAAAGTGGGCTATAAAACGTCTTAATTTTTTCCTATTAAAATGAACAACCACGTAGTTCCGGTTGCCAATATAATCTTTATTGTCAGTATAAGTGTCTCAAAATAGTTATTGCGATTTATTTTAATTTTTTTGTATTTTTCTTATTCTTTGTCAATATCCAGCCAACCTAAGCTATTAGCAAACTCCAGGATCGAATCGAGAGGAACTTTTTGGATACTTGGTGACTGGAGACATTACTTTACTATTCTGGTATCTCACAAAATTGACAGAATTAGGCTATACAATTGTACATGCTTCATTATATGCTGAAGTTTTGAAAAATTTAAACATTACTACCACAGAAGCTGGTTGTGTAGATTTACAACAAAACTTGTATGTAATAGTAAATTGATGTGACGTTTATAAATTGGAAATAGGTATAAATAAATATTCAGTAATGTTTTATACTTAAAAGCTGAATGTACTATTAGAATGTGGTTATCTAATTGATAATATTCTGCTTTCCAAATTTGCCAAAAATATAATTTGTGTGTTATTTTAGAGAGTAAATTATTGTTCAATTCTTATGTAACAATTTTTTTTACCCTGCTAGATGTTTAGGCCTAATAATTTGCCATTTTTAATCTTTTAAGAATATTCATGTTCCTGTAAAATTATTTGTACTTTCATGCAAAGCAAGTTATGTTATTGTTCAGTTGATTTATCTCCTCCATTGTTTAATACCATTACTTTTAATTTGTTTTTGTGATAGTAATTTTCCTCTGCAAATGACCGTTGCAGCTGTAAACTAATAGAATAAACATTTTTTTAGAAAAATGTATAAATTCTGTATTTTCTCCTCTATAAAACTATGTATAAAACTTACATTCTGGACTGACGTTATTTCAATTATATGCTTAAAATTAAGCATAGAAAAAATTCTAGAAGACATTTGAAGCATACCTGAAACAAAAAGAAATATTTGTATTATATTACAATTGATATGTAATTATTATTAATGTTAATCGTGTATTTAATTTTTTAATTGCCCGGCGCAACCCCCATATATACATATTTATCCTTACCTAAAATATAGTATGGCAATCATAATATAATTTTACTAAAAGCATCAAATCAATCTGCAACATTTAATCCTTGCTCTGCCACTATGTATAGTTAATAGATTCTGTACAATGTATTAATTTGACTCTTGTAATAATCACAGACAGTACACTCTTCATATTTTGATATAATTTAGGTAAAGGAAAACACTTATTATGTTCCATGTTTATAACGACATGCTTTTAGAAGTTGTAAGTAGGATGCAACTTCCTTCTTGCATTATTTACAAGGCAAGAAATTTACGATTAATTGATTTAACGCGGCCTTAAGAGTACCATTTTGCTAATGATATAATAAAAGAGAACAACTATCTAATCCATATTGAGCAACACATTATTACTAGAGGTAAAACTAACGATATTAATTTCCTTAATGACTTTCTCATTCAATCACTAGTCACATTCTTGTAATTCGTTGACGGTGGATGCTTCTACTTTGTTATGCATCATTAATCACAAATTAAAAACAATTTTTACTTTGTTTGTATAACTCAATTTTTTATTTGGTGACTTTAGTTTCAATACATTCACGTATCATTTTTAAAAGTAAAAATTGGGTTTAATTTGTCAATATCGTTGCTTTTTTATATGTTTAAAGATAAAGTAAAGTGATGTAACGTCTGAAAGCGTAAAATTTGTGACACAAGTTTTTATAGTCCTTAGAAAGGGATTTGATCAAGGGAATTCATCAAAGTCAATTTGAAAAATGACTTTACAGTAGCAAGAATTATACCCATGGATTAACAGAAAATATTTTATGGTATTAATCCTAAAGACAAATATGTACAATAATTAAAAAATTATCTAGAGGAAGAAAGATATTATGTTATGTCAAACATGTTCAAACATTAAAAAACTATATTTACGAAAATATTTTGTTATCTTTTTTCCTGTAGATAGGTTTTTGATAATTAAACATGTTTGTCTTCAGGATTCATAGCATCAAAATAAAGGTATTCTCTTTTTTCTTGTAGAGAGGTTTTTAATGTTTGTCTTTAGGATTCATAGCATCAAAAACCTATGAATCTATCGAAAATATAGATACAAATTGAAATAACTATATTAGAAAGGCTTTTATGCTTTAGTGAATAAAGGGTTTAACTTTAGCAATTTTAAAAATGTACTTTTAGAAATTTACGATGACTTCTCAGTACAAAATTCAGATGTAGGCCATGCTTTACTTTAAACCACTCTTCTGTATTAGTTTGCAAAAAAAAACCCATAAAACAATTATCAATAATGTCCAGGAATTTCATACCTAGGTTTTTCTTTATTTTTCAAAAAATTTGTAGGGTGGGTCGGTGGCCACTATCACACACTCCAGCCATTATCGTAATAATAAAAATTGGACAAAACAGAGCAAATGAAAAAATATTGCATATAATTATTACTATTTAAAAAAATATTTAAATGGGTACTGTTTTAAATACATAAATAATTTTCACTTAACTTTTAATAAAAAATTAATTTACAAAGCTAACTTAAATGTTTAAGTAGCTATTACAAGAAGTGATATTACTTTTGTAAATGTAATATTGGAATATTACAAAGAAAATTCCATTTCAATTAAAGAAACACCAGCGGAATTCATTTTAGAAATAATTTTACACTCACATGCTGCCACAAGCGTTGTCTTAAATATTTCGTGAATAGAGAATATATAAAATATTCTCCACGAAGATCAATATACTTATTTTTCAAAGCTATTTCTACTAGGATTGAGGTACCTCAAAAACATGAATTTTGGTACATAAATTCAACTTTCAAAAAGTCTTGCTTGAGCCAATCTATGAGAGCTCGCATTGTTGGCGGTAAGATTCCCTTATTTTACTGACTTTTCACAAACAAATGATTATCTACCAGTGCACTAATGGCACAGCTGTCCGGGCTTTCTTAAAAAAAACAGGCGTTTGCTTCGAAGTGCTTTGTGCGAGAACAACTTTTGTTAGATGAGGCATAGACGTTTTTTGAAGTACGCCAATAGTATTTCTTTGCAATTGCTTTTGACCAATCAACACGAGCCTTTATTAGGCGATTGTTAAATTATACGAAAACACAGCCAGTATGAACATTGATACAACACTATTCCCACGAATGTCCACGGATAAGTCACATGATGATCTTACAATATTAGTTCACGCACAACTACAATATTTTTTGAAACAATAACCTTTACGAAATTCATTACTAAGTGAACTGCGGCCACGATTTTATTCTGTTTACTATAGCTATATAGTGGTTTTGGACGGTGCTTTATGGCCAAAAGTCAAATTAAGTTCATTGATGCACTACCGTTAAAATAAACCACGTTGAAAGTTGTGAGAAATAAATCTCACAGAAATGTTTAAAACCTAAGCCCGTTTCTTGGTCAATATCATATTTTCATGTCACTGTAAACAACACAAGTTCTCAAAACGTTCTAAGTAATTCAACTGACAAAATCGAACTTTACGTTAGTTAAGTTATATTATATAGATTTTATTAATTGTTAGTTTTTCTGATGCCATAGGAATATTCTGCTATGGAGGAAATAGGACGAGCAGAATTTGAAGCGGATCTAACAGCATCCTCGCCATGAATTTGTCTGGCAATTGTAATTTTATTATTGACAGAATCGGCAATATATCTATCGACTATTGAATCGGTTTTCCAACAACCATGTTTCTTCAGCACAGACTTGCTTGCACCATTATTGGCAAGCAGAGTGGTAGATGTAGGCCTAAGCTTTAAAAAATTAGTAATACATCTGGGAACATCTTCCAATTTATGTATCCCAACACGCTGCTTTGTGAACTTTTTTTTGATAATTAATGAAAAAACTTTTATTTTATTTGGTCTTAATGCTGAATATTTTAGGAAAATGTCGATTGCTAGCCAGTCAGACATATTCAAAATAGTGAACATCCGATCACAATGAGTCTTTGTCTCTCGAAGTATCCCAGTAATAACATCTTTACGAACTTCAAAATCGGAAACCAACAATCCATACAATTCATTTCCTCGGCACCCACCAGCAACAGTAACTATACATAGTGAATATATAAACTTTAGAAATACTGCAATTATATATACCTTTTGGAACAAGTACTGATCATCCCGTGCTTCCTTTAAAAAATTTACAAGTTCCTCACATTCAAAAACCTTTGCTTGTTTCGCTTTATGATCTACATAATTTTTTTTTTTCAAAAAAATTGTAACTTTAGGAATTTTATTTATATCTATTCCTTCATCAATTCGAAAAGTTGTGTTTAACTTAGAGTAGAAACTCAAAAGGGATGAGCTCATATAACTCTTAGCTTTCTCACCAAATTAGCATAAAAGAACATATTCTGTAACGCCTGTAAGTAGCCATTCGTTGAATTTCTTGTATTGTATTGGTAACAACGCACTATCCAAAAGACGCGTTTCATTTATAATTTTCACTGGAACGAACACAAATGGCTTTTCTTCTGCAAAATCTACCATTTTTGCTGCGAACACTTTTTATACTGGTAATTGAAAAATTATAAACAAGTCTCTATGGTTACGATACACAAAGCAACTTTACTTTTTATAAATTTAAATACAAATGAATTTCAAACATAATAAAATAGATTAGAAATACAAAATGAAATAAAATTCGGAGATCAAGCTATGATCTCGTTTTACATAATATACATTAAAGGTATTAAATTGTGAGCTGTATGTATATTACATATATTATATTTTTACTTACATATTTTATTTTATTTCGTTATGTTTTCTTCCTGCATGAGTTAACAGTATTTTATACATGACAATTTCGTTTTAAAATCAGGTTGAATGGCATTCATATTCATAACTTCTACAAACTGAACTTGGGGGTGGCGAAAAAGACCAGAGTGTATAAAAAAAACAAGTTCAACCGCACAAGAGGCTTAATTACCTGCTGTCTGCCAAGGTTCGATGATTTACCAGAATCTCCTCCATTTCATTTTCTTGGTAAGTTATGATTCATCGCGAATAAATTACTTACAAATTATACACATGGTTTAAGTAGACATTAATTGTTTTTTTCCTGTGTGGCCTCAGGATGCTTATGTGTACAACAAAAGAAAGCGAAAATGCATTAATAAAGTTATTAACAATAAATATAACGTTCTCTCCTGTTAAGGTTATTTAATTATGTTTCAGTTCGTTGTATACTTTTGAGTTATTCCTTTTTTGATCTATAACAAATATATTAATATTTAGAATTTGGTTTAAAATACAATTTTTCACGTTGGAGTATTGTAATTTCAGCAACTAAATATTTTAAACACATATTTTTACCACTAAAAAGTGAACACATAGTAAGTGTTTCAGTTTGCTGTTTATCATGAGTTTTACCACGTAGTGAAGGTCGCAATTATTCTTATGATTCAATATTTTAGAATAAAATGACTTAAAAGAAGAGAAAATTAAATTTAATCTTTATTTGATATTGATCATAAAATTCCTCTGTGCGACTTCTTATTTTATTGATTATGATTCCACTAATTCTAAAAATAGTTTCTAATGATTTTTGCCAGAGTTGCGAGGTCGTAAACATTATTTAATTAAACGCAAAAATTTTACGAAAGTAGGATTGTCACTTTCACTTCTCCACGAAATAAATTAATAATTGCACAATTTATACTCGCAGGGTAATTTTCTACTATTAAAAGCAATAAATTTAATTAGATTTATTCTAGGCAATGATATTAAACCTAGACATGGCAAATTATTCACGCCATCTAAATCCCATCAAATATTTTCTAACAGAATGAATCATTGCTGGTTTTTGTCAATATACACTGTTGCAGGAAACAAGAAATATTACCCGGTACAAAACCTCAATTTACCACAATACGCCAGTCATTGCCATTGAAACATGAAGTAAAAAAGAGTGTAATTTGTCACGGTCAAATTCTCATAAGTTCCCTCAAACGGTTCAACACGAAACGATTTCTTTACGTCATGCAATTATTTCCAGTCACATTTTGGTGCATCGTTGTATTAATTGCAGACATTCGGCGTTTGTGCATGTCGTGTCTTCTTGGTTTCCCCGACCATAGCAATTTCCAAGTTCCTTTGGTCGGTGTGTGTTACCAAGGCGGCGGATATGCACGTCGCTGACCACGACTCGACAGGAAGTTTCAGAGGCTGAGCCAACTCAAAGAACAACACAGAGCGTAGTTGTAATTTCCATTATTTTCGAATTAGTTACGGCCGCCGTTTCCAAGTAAGATCCAGTAAATGGGGAGTAGTGTAGTAATGGGAGGAAAGTGGGTATGTGAGCTGGTACATTTGCATTTGCGTCGCATTTACTTATCAGAGTGGTGAAATCGTATCTCGTACATACGGGACATTGCGTATTTATACAAGTAAATCGGTACAGCTTTCCATTTTTAATGCATAAATCATGCATCCACTTAATATTTATTTTTAGAGCGATTTTACCGCTTTTGTATTTCATTATTTTCGCATACATACATTTCTATTTGGAAAATTATAACACTATAAATTCGACATTACACATATTTTGAAATGTATTTTCGTTTCCATTAAAAAATGGCGAAAAAAATTCTAAATATATTTTATTAATCTGTGTAAAGTTATCTATAACTTTGCCATTTGAAAAACCTGACACTTTTTACTTTTATTGTTAATAAAACAAATTATTTTTGCAAACAGGCCAAAAACAAACTGTAACGTACTAAAACATACTTAAAACAAAATATTCATTAATCATCTTGAATAGTATAATTAACAACAATTAAAACAATCAACAACTGTAATAGACAAAGGAACCAATTTTCTTCTAATATATGGAATCCCCAATCCAACAGGGATGGATTTCCTTCCCAAAATCTATACAATCTGGGAATAAAATAGATACAGGCCGATTATTTTGAATAAAAACTGCCCAACTTACACAGTAGTGAAACTTAAAATAATGACTTTTAGTCTAAAATTGAATCAATTAACAAAATAGTAATTTTGACATTCAGTGCGCATTTTTTAAAGCAAAACGAAGCCAAAATGGCAATTAGTAGTCTGCAAGCGAAATCAATAGGAGCTCTGAAGATGTAGCATGGGGATTGAGTGGAAGAACATTCTGCCGAGGGAACTGCCCGAGGATCTCATACATCAAAATTATAAGTACATACATATTTTTTATCTATACAGTTTGTAATAATTTTATTTATTGTAAGAGAAACAACGTTTTAAATACAAATACTAAATAAAGATAGAAAACGTTGAGTTATCACCGGATGAACAATTATTGAGTCGTTTCTCAGTATTGGAAACAATTTAATAAAAAAATACTTTCCTACTGATAAAACCATCACAAAAATAAACTTTATTTATTTTAATCTAAAGGATAGTATTATAATATTATCTTCCTTCCTAACATGAATCATTTTTAAAATAGAGCTAAAATTGAATTGAGCAATGTTTTAAAAATTGTTTTACACTAGAAGCGTTAACAAAGAAAAGTATTGCCACCAAACTAAAGTAAGTGTGTCAGTTTAGTGTTTATTATGAATTACCACGTAGTAACGGTCGCAACTATTAAAGTATTTCCATTACATTTATAATTTTCTAACGTATGATACTTTTTCTCATTATAAAAATAACTTCAATATCACAATAATTACAACTTAACTTTGATCTTTGTCCGTAAAACAATTTATTTTTAGATTAATTTCCCAAGCCAAGAAAATCTAATACAAATCAAATATTGTTCCCAGTAAACAACAGCCACGGACCGGTTTCGATCTTTTTGGATCTCATCCCATTTATGGTTTTATCGCATCTAATACAAATCATTAAATTGTATTTAGTATTTATTAATTTTAGGTCTTGCTTTTACTCCCTGGTTAGACATTAAGTGTTATTAAGATGTTTAATACTTTTGTCATATAAGGATTATTACTACAATTCGTCCTGTCGACATTTCAGCTTATATTTTGAAAAGCAAACCTGCAAATTCTCTTTCGATAAACAATTAGTTATTTAAAGCAATATAATTTTGGACTTGAATTTGTTAATTTAGCCCAAGCTCTACAAAGAAGAGTAAATATTCTTACCTAATTCTTCTTCGAAGAATTTTAGTCGATTAACATATGAACCATTTTGATAATAGAGCTAAAACTGAATTAATTAGTTATAAGTATTTTGATGATATTTACGAGAAATGAAATATTGAATTAAGGAATATTATAATTATTTATTAGGTCCTGCTATTTTTTCTCGTGAAACAATTACGTTATTTGAAGAAAGGTAATGCCATGAATGTATAATACTTAATTATTTATTATTTTTGTGATTGTCATAAGAATTGTGTTCTTTATGTGGGTGTGCAACTAATTTAACATATTATTAATATCGAGTCATTAGAAAATGGATATCAAAGATAGTCAAGAAGAGGAAGAAAAAATATAATAATTACTATTATAATTATAGGTTGTAATACTATCCTCAATAAAGATGTTTTCTCTCTCTCTCTCTCTCTCTGGATATCAAATTAATTAATTAATGTGATCTAATTATTATAAGGACTAATAAATAGCAATATTAAAGTTGGTTAGATCTTAGGGTAATTTAATAAAATTGTTAATTTAGTTATTATATTTCATCAAATATCAATTTTATATCTGGTGTTCCTCAAGTCGCACATTGCGAAGTATTAAATTTTCATTGATTATTGGTAATTTTGGCATACAGTATTTTTTTCTGTTTGATGACGACTTGAAGATATTTTATAGGATATGAGCGGGTAATGACAAATTTCAAAAAAAACAGCAATATTTAAAAAAAATATATATCTGTCGTTTCTCATGGTTCAGATTTCTGACTGACTGACCCGAAACTATTTACTACAAAAAATAAACACTAAATGGCCAAAATCAACTTTCCTATGTTCTAAATAAGTTAGAAAATAGTTGCATATTTACGAGTTATTTCGCATATTTAAATAATTAGTTGATTTTCTACAAGGACTTAATTGATGTAATTTTAAATTGAATTTTAATTATAAATAATGGAAAAGTAACTCAGTGTTACAACTTTTAGGTATGACGATCACCAATAAATATGCCACGAAAGTGTTTATTTGCATTGTGGCACATATGACTTATAGGCGACTTATCTAAGACATTAGTTTTCGAAAATGGTAACTTAAAAGTTGGTATATTTCTAAATACTAGTGTTGGAGCATAAATATTCACATTACTTTAGCATATAAGGGCAATCAAAACTCGGCACTAAATTCTTGGCGACGAGCCAAGATGGTATGTAAAGTAATATCAATAAATCAATAAATCAATTTTGTATGATAAGCATTTCTTTATACATGCTCAACATTAATTTCACTATTCACGTAACATGGATACCAAATAATCGAACTATATTCAAGCTTGCTGTGCACTAAGAAATACAAAGTTGTTAAAAGCGAAGTACTACTAAAACTGTGCGCATTAAAAAACCTAACATTCTTATTGTGGATTGGGTGATATCATCAATATTCTCTGTAAAATTTAATAGATAATCAAAAGTAACACCTAAATCATTTACACTTAAATAAATTCATTGGAATTGTAGAACAATATTAGTAAACAAAGTCCTTTTGTACAACACCAGCGCGATATCGTATTTAAATCATGTTGTAATAGCATACAATATTCGAAGGATGTTATCGAATCATAAATTTTAATATTATCAGCGTATGCAAATGCTGGGGACGTTAGTGATGCTATTAAATGCTATAAAACATAGAGGACCTAAGTTGGAACCTTGGGGAATACCTGAGGTCGAATTGAATTCAAACGACTTAAATCTATTAAAATATACATAGTTAATTTATTCAATTCAATCAATCGTATCGAACGCATGGGATAGATTTGTGTAGATAACATCCGTTTGATATCTATTATCAAGGCTTACGCTAAGATATTGCGTAGTTGAAGCCAGATTAGTTAAGGACATAAACCCATGTTGAAGTAGTGAAAATATTTCTTTACACGGTTATGCAGAAAATATTTGTTCAAATATCTTGGAAAAATTTGATAAGATTGCTATAGGTCGATAGTTTTGAAGGAGTAATGACAGCTCTCTTACAAGAATTAGGAAAACATCCAGATTTAATTGATGCGTTAAAAATAACTAATAACGGCCTTACAAAATATATGTTTCGAATTTTTGATAATAAAACATGGGAAAATATCATCACCACGAGTGGCTGATGTTTTCAGCTTGTACTATGAATGAT
The DNA here is from genome assembly GCA_963969525.1 of Ontholestes murinus. Lineage (NCBI taxonomy): Eukaryota > Metazoa > Arthropoda > Insecta > Coleoptera > Staphylinidae > Ontholestes > Ontholestes murinus. The sequence continues at coordinate 31,452,879 of OZ018396.1, forward strand.
ATGTTGCTTATTAATAACTGGAATAGAGAATCACAATTTGTGTGTACAGAATTGATTTTCGTAATATCATTATCGATAAAAACTTCAGAAAACCTATCAGCGAAAGCATTTATGATGCTTTGTGGAGTATCAAAGATATTACGCTCATTTTTAATTCACTTGGTATTATTGATGTTCCATTTTTTTGGTGTACAATTTTCTACAGGTCTTTCGGTTTAGGTAAATTTCTTAAAATCATTAAAGGTGTAATAAAACAGTTTTATTCAGTGTTCATTATGAATTACCACGTAGTAACGGCCGCAACCATCATTATGATTAAAATGAATTAAACATTATTACGTAAATGGAGGAAACTTTGGTTACATTTGCTATAAGATATTTTTCTTGGCAACATGTGATTTCTGCACAGCGGTACCACATGTTGTACCACTCGAAACCATTAACAGCCTTGCATTAGTCAACACATTTATGGCCACTTGCACCAGCTCTGATTAAATTATTTGATTAATTAACCCTGGTTAACTTTAACTAGAGTGCTTCTCTTGTACCGTTGGCTGATTAAGTAACCACCGATCACAGAGTAATAACATGGAGAGCACACGTTTTTATAGGGTTTTCATTTTTTTGGTATTTGTAAGCCGTACAATTGAGAATAGTGGCGTGTCTGTACCATAGACTTAACCAATACATAAAATATGTCTGACAAATGTACATAAATAACTCACACGATTATAAACGTCCTGAAGTAAGTCGCTACGTAACATACTTGGCACATTAACCGGCCAAAATCGGCTGATTAAATACATGAAGTTTTTGGGGGACTTAACCGTGGTTCAATTGCGGTGAAAGCCGTTAACCATTGATTAACTTTTTAATCATGGTTAAGTAGCTTCGGTGCAAGTGAGTTAGAGTTTCATTTGTTAATGTTATTTGGTCACAGTATAATGCCAATAAGCACGCAACTACTGAAAGGCCATAATTAGACATTCTTTTCATAAACTATCGTCAGTTTAATACAATAAGGGATCTAATATGATGCCAAAAGTACAAGATATTTTGTTTTAAATATATATAATTTCATGTTTTTCGAAACCTTATAATCCCATTAAACCGCCTTTAAAGTTTATGAAATATCAGTTTTTGTATCCCATACTAATTTAAAATTATAATCTAATAATCATTAGATTAATTAAATAATTTATTGTATAGCTCATAACGATTTTATTTTATTTTTGTTTTAAATTTTAAATGTATATTTGGTTAATTAAATCAATACTAAGCAATTAAAACAGTTTGATAAAAAATACTAGAAACATTTTAAGGAATTATATTTTGTTTCTTGATGTTAACAGAATTAAAGTAGATTTGAAAAAATAACATTCACATAAAATTATATTTTCACAATAAAGAAATCTCGAATAAAAGATTAAATTTTGAAAGAAAGTATACTTGACATTTATGAAATAGATTGAAGCGAGTGCCCAGAGAAGCAGTGTGGAAGATACTAGAGGGTAGAAAATAATAAGAGTAATTGTAAACTTATATAAGCCTAAAAGAAACATAACAATAAAAGATAATAAACAAGAACTTGATTACATTTCGATGTTTGTTTTTTGGATTTCGTAATGAGTATTGATAACACTGTTATATCCTATCCTTTCTTCTTCATAGTTGTTACTGATAATGAGTGCTTAGCACTCAAAATATATATTTAAGCTTAAAATAAAGTGTGAAGCAAGGATATAACAGTGTTATTTATAAACTACGAATTTTTTCTTCGTCCGTCACTTGGTGAAACATAATTTAACGATAAGTTAAATTAGTAATTAATATCACTTGGTTTTACATGTTTCACAATTTTATGTTATTTATTTATATTGATTTCATTTCCTTAAATTAAATTTTGAAAAGCATTCGTATGGAAATGAATAAACTAGTTAATGCCAAACGAAGAAGTAAAAATATTGAAATAGTGTAGTGAGCAAATAAAAGACTTTCAATATCTATGAGTCATTTTTGATGAAAGATTTAAATCATAAAACCTATACTTTGCAATATTCATATTCATATTCATTTATTTCACATTTGCCACAATAAATATAAACTAATTTGCTGCGGATGTGTTTGTCATATAATAAATAATTACATTTGAAAATCTGGTCAAAAGAGAGAAAGAAAACAAAAAAGATGTAGACTAAACAATAATACATACATACATAAAATTTAGAGTACGTCTTAAACCATTTAATTATAGAGAAAACAAAGTATCAAAGCAATCAAAAAATTAAATATACAAAACCATCTTCAGAATACTAACGTAGATATAAATATATATCACATTGACTTTAATAAAAAGGTATCCAAATATTGGAACTAAATACACCAGAAATGGCTAAAATATTGCCTCGGTGGCCACCATCACCCGATGAATATTACCACAAGTAGCCAAGTCAAGCGGATGAACATGAAAAAAATCGTCAAGGCCCATGCTTCAAATTTTTAAGTGATTTTGTGTATTTATGCATGTAATTTATGGATTATTACATTCCCTATATAGAATATATTAGGGAAAGTATTTTTCGTCAATGAGAAGGTCTCAAAAACGAATTATCCGTTTGAGTTGAAACTTTAAATTTAAGTTCTTAATTTGTGAGAAAATGTTTTACATGTTTTCTATTGTTAATAAACTATAGAAGTTACTTAAAATTCATGTAACAATTAATTGAAAAGAATCAAAAATTCAGCACATTATTAAAAATAGCTTTTGGCCTCGTAGTTTTCGAGAAAAATGTAAAGAAAATACTATGATGGTCGTCACATCACCATTTTTTATGTTTCTTTACATTTTACAACTTTTAATTAAAACCCTCGCTTATGATTTACTGATTGGAAGGTGGGATAGAGACCACCCACCCTCCCTACATTTACATGATAATTTTAGATACTAATTGTTGATGATTTTGCTGAAAAAAACACAATAAAACCTTGTATGTACTAAAAAATAAAGCATAATCCAAATTTAAGTTTAAATATAAATGACCTTCTATAGCTAGCCTTATCTAATTTAGATTTAAAGTCTGCCCATCCATCATTCATAAAAATTTTATTAATTTACTCACTCAAAAATGTTACCTTACGAATTTCTTTTTTATACAAATAGGTCTATAACTAATTTTACTTAAAACCACAAGACAATCAGTAATTAAAATTTATATGTATATGTAGAGTGGGTGGATGGCCTCTATCCCACCCCCCAATCATTAAAACATAATCAAAAATTATTTGAAAAATTGTATGAATAAATCTCTAAAAATTACAATTATTTTGTGTTTATTTATACTTTACAACTTTTAATTAAAATCCTCGCATATGTTTTACTGATTGGAATGTAGGATAGAGGCCACACACCCACCCTACATATACATCATAACTTAGGATACTAATCGTTGATTATTTTGCGGCTTATAAAACAATAAAACCTTGTTTCTAATAAAAAATAAAGCATAATCAAAATTCAAGTTTAAATGTAAATGACCTTCTATAGGTAATCTTATTTAAGACTGATTTAAAGCCTTTCCACATGTCATGTATATATTTTTTAAATTAATTTACACATGCAAAAAATTTACTTTGTCAATTTTCCTTTATTAAAATTTGGAATTAAAGTTATTGCAAACCGCGAGGCGATCAGTAATTAGAGTAAATACGTGTATGTAGGGTGGGCGGGTGGCCTCTATCCCATCCTCCAGTCAGTAAAACATCATCAAAAATTATTTGAAATGATTGTATGAATACATCAATTAAAAATGCAATTATTTTGTGTTTGTTTACGTTTCACAATTTCTAACTAAAACCCTCGCTTATGTTTTACTGATTGGAGGGTGGGATATAGGCCGCCCACCCACCCATCATATACATGATGACTTTAATTGCTAATTGTTGATGATTTTGCTGCTAAAAACAGTCAAACCATTTATGTAATATAAAATAAAACAAAACCAAAATTTTAGTTTAAATATAAATGGCTTTCTATAGCTAATCTTATCTAACTTAGATTTAAAGTCTGCCCATCCATCATGCATCAAATTTTTACTAATTTACTCACTCAAAAATTTTAACCTTTTAATTCCTTTTTTATTAAAAAAAGTTTTTTAATTAGTTTCATTGGATACAGCGAGACGATAAGTAGGTTGGGTGGGTGGCCTCTATCCCACTCTCCAATCAGTAAAACATCATAAAAAATTATTTGAAATATTCGTTTGATTGAATCTATTACATTTTGCAATAATGTTATGTTTATTTACGTTTTACTTCTAAGTAAAACCCTCGCTTATGTTTTACTGATTGGAGGGTGGGTTATAGGACACCTAGCCAGCCTACATATACACAATAACTTTAAATACTAATTGTTGATGATTTTGATGCTTACAAAACAATAAAACCTTGTATGTAATAAAAAATAAAACATAATCCAAATTTAAGTTTAAATATAAAGGACCTTCTATAGCTAATCTTATTTAAGCTTGATTTAAAGCCTTTTCTCGAATTATGCATATAATTTTTATTAATTTACAGACTCAAAACTTTTACTTTGTCAATTTTCTTTTATTCTTTTATTTGTACTTAAAGTTATTGCAAATCTGGAGGCAATCAGTAATTAATGTTAATATGTATATGTAGGGTGGGTGGGTGGCCTCTAACCCACTTTCCAATCAGTAAAACATAAACGAGGGTTTTAATTAAAAGTTGTAAAATTGATTTAAATAGATTTAATCAAACAAAAGGTAAAGATAATGAAAAACTGAACAAGTTTTATTAGAATATGTTTTTTAAGTTCGTAACTTAATAATTTTGATTTTTTTTTGCTAATTGCTAATAAACTATAAGAGTTAAATTAGATTTATATAACATGTAATTGTAAAGAATTCAAAATTGAGTAAAATATTAATAGACATTTTGCTTAAAAATATAGAGAAAGTATTATGTTGGCCACATGACAATTTTTTAAATAGATCTTGCAAACTAAATTAATTAAACTAAGCTATGGATGAACAACATGAGTACTAATAGGGGTAACTGAAAATGAAATTCTAAGAGCTGAATTAAATTTATTTATTTATCTTTAGTCTCCTTTCTTGAAAATTACATTCAAGAGGCACGGACAGAGTTCACAATCACAAGTTATATCCTATCATTCTACCCTTCCTTTACTATATTGTTAATGAAGCAGGCATCCTCAATCTTTTGTACGTGCTTTTTTATCTTGGCATTTTCTACCCCTATTAGGAGAAACTTTTTGGATGGTTATGTGAATCGAAAAATATATAAAATACGTGTAATAGGACGAAATAGAAGAGGTAGATCAAAGAAGTCTTGGAGTAAAATATTATAAGGAAGAACCTAAAGGAGAAAGGATAAATTTGGGCAGAGGCTAAAATAATAGCAAGGGATAGACAAGAATAAAGAAAGTTTATAGAAGAATATTGGGGGATAAGCAGAATCCCCACACCTTAAGGATAAAATGGGGGAAAAGAAAAACTGTGTAAATTCTAAAACAAAGCGTTTCATTTACTACATATATAAAGGAATTTCTCCAAGTAAACAGCCTCCTTAATCCGAAATTTAATATATATATATATGATATATCGGCAAAATAAATTCGAAATATACTTTATTTTTTTAAATAAAATATATAAAACACATTATTAATTAAAATTGTTTCAATATAAAATAGTTCAATTAAACCAGAAGTTGCAGATTTATAACAAGTAAATTGTCCAACAGTATTAGTGAATAATTACACAATTTTAGATACATATGGAATGAGGATGACCGGCATGTAATGTGCGTTCGTACTCAATCTCCATCAGATTTTAATTAGTAAAACGGTTTAACAACACACACGCTCGCTGCCATAAAAAACGCGCCATTTCATTAAAACGAAATAAAAGTATCGTCTTTATTGTTGGTTTATGCTGAAGTATAACTGCACTTTTCTGCCGAGCAATTAATAACCGCATTCCTCGGGCGGTAATATTTAGTGTAAGTTGCGCTTCAAAGAGTTCTAAGCCGTTGACCATTATGTTATAACTGGACTACACGCGGTGCAAGGTAACTAACAGTGCATTCATTCTGTTTCAAGTTTAATGTCCATTTCTGACGGTCTTCGCCGAGAACTCGATGTGGGCCACGAAATTTCAAGGAAGCGTGTACCGGTGCCCTGTCGGAAAAGTATCCACGCTTACATTCGATTCGAATTCCTCAACTTTCAGTTTTGATGTAAGTAATTAATAAAAATTCCAACAATGTATTTACGTATATTTTTCATTCGAAATTGACGTAGTCGTAAAAATAAGCAATAGAAGGAAACAGTAAAATTATTTAATGTATTAGATTCATGTTTAAATAATTAACTTAATAGTACATGTTGCTTATTATAAATTTTACTCCATATTTTGACATAATTCGTTGCTACTTATCAAGTGTCTATAAATAGTAGAAGGATAGATAAAACAAATTGTAATTTATATGTTTGATAATTGGTATGCAATTTAAGTTATATTAAAAAAAAATGTGTTTGGTTGTTATTACACCACACGATTTTTTATTAGTCATTTATTAGTAATAAAAAATCTTATGTGATGACAACCAAATATCTTCGGCGGCCTCAAGCTACACAGTATTCAATTCGGATGATGCCTCATTTTTATCATTCATGTCATAATTTTGTTAGTTAACCTAATTTAAATATTTCCGGCATATATATAGATGATCTATATTACTTTTATGTAGGTTGAACACTGATAACCTCATTTTTATATAAATATTCGAATACCTACATTTATATTTCATTTCATTGAAATGATTTCCACAGGAAATTTGTGGTTTACTGATATGATAATTCAAGTATATAATTTAAATCGTTTAAACTGTAAGTAAAAATATTCATCCATATGATGATAAGACCTTATGGTTTATTGTCACTTCATATTGTCTCATTTCGGATATTTTAAATAATGGGCGTTACTATTGTCAACTTTCATTCACCTGAAGAAGCAATAAATTTGCGAAACAATTGTAGTGAAAATAAACACACATTTTTTTAAAATCTCAGTTATTTACAACTTTAATATACAAATAGCTACTATTAATTTATTATCAGTAATTCATTTAGATTTCGTAAACACCAACGATATTTTTTTTCAATGAAACAAATCTTCATCTCAAGTAATTTGAAACTATATATGCTAAAATGTTTCTGGTTATTAATTATTAGTAGATATTTTTCTCCAGTTAGAGTAAAGTTAACTGTATGTCATGTATATTATTAAAACAGCTAGAAATTTTTGATTCGCGTATTTTTTAACTAATCGCTGGAGAGTTAATAAGTAGACTTTCTTTGTTATTCAAAAATGTTTTAGTTTTTAATCAATAATTCCCAAAAATACTTGTCTCTGGCCTTAATATGATTTACTGCATTTACTTTAAACAGGTTTTCAGTATATTTACGCATATTTTTAACTTTTTGCAAGTCTTTATCAAGTATTTTCTTAAATATAAATACAGGGTTTTAATAATTTATAGATTAATGTCGAGGTTTCGATTGATTCTGATTTGCTGACATGATAAAAATATTTTTTGGGACTTAATTACCTGAGGCATTTAGGTGCTGAGGGGATTGAAGTTTGTTGTTTTTAAAAGAGTAACATGAAATTGTATGAGTTTGGTGAATAAATTAAATCAAGCCGTTTGTTAAGTAGATTGCTGTTATAATTTTTAATTTGTTGAAACATAAATAAAATAAAATGATTAAAAGATTAAGCCTTGGGCCTTTACTGCAAAAATGTAAGAATTTTAATCTAACCATAGATGGGAGTAATTGATAACTTCTGTATGTTATTGGCATTTGAATCTAAGACGATCTGATGTTTTGAATTACACTTATGTCATAAAATACATGTATTAAGACCTTTAGTCGATTATATTTCATTATTGTGTCAGTTGCCGTACATGTCTGAGTAAGTTATTTAAATTTCATTATATTTATTATTATATTTCATTAAATTTATTTTAGTAAATGTTTTTATTTGTATTTAAAATCAATTTTATAATAACGCTGTACTGAAGAGAGCGAAAGTTCGAAACACGTGTCTGCAGATGATTATAAACTTGAATGCTAGATTTTTCAATTGCTTTTGCTAATTTAATTGAATGAAATCAGTTTAAATTCAATTTTTGTTCATAATTTTTCATGTTATAGTCACATTTAAACAATCTAAAATACACTTTATTCATTTATTAGTTTATTCAACAGAAATAATTTCATTCAAATTAGTGTTGCTTTGATAGTTGTACTATTAGTAACACGCAAATTAATTTTGTATTATTCAATGTCTGTCATGGTATTAGCCAGAGAAGTAGTTGTTTCAAAATAAATTTGTTTTGTAGTCTTATTAAGACTCATTGTTGTAGAATCACGAAATGTTTTCGTATTTTTAAATTATTACATGTATTAAGGTATAAATATAAGATTATTATTTTCTTAAGAAATTTGAATCCCATTATTTAGCAAAAAATGTTGCCATTACTTTACACTAGAGATTCTTCCTGAGTTACATACTTTCATTAGGAATTTGAGTTCATTTTATAGCAAAAACTATTGCCATTATTTTCCACTAGAGAGAACTTCTCGATTTGCCTTGTTTCATATTAGAGGTAAATATTTGCCATAAAGTTTAACTTCTCATCGATTGCATGCAACTTTTAGTTGTGCAAGTTTGCGCATTTGTTCGAAGTGAGGTTGTTATTTCAAAGGATCTCCCTCGTTATTTTGAAGCACCACTGAAGCCTTCGTCTAAGTGTACTTACATATGAAACGCAACGAATGCATAATGAGTAAGGGTAGTAAATTTTTCATTAGAAAAATGGAAGAGAATTTATTGATTGTTATTATTAAAACACAATTTAAATAATTTTGCGGATTATTTTCATAAATATTATATGCTATACTACTGTAAATATTAATTCGATATATGAAATCCGTATTTATTTTCCCTTTATAACCAGATAATATAATACTTTATATGTTATTTCTTCTTAAATACTGATAATTCATGCGATATACGAAACCATTAATTATTTTTCTTTTATACGCAGTTATTATTACAATTTATTCGTTGACGCTGTAGAGTTTAAATCTATCAGAGAACCTTAATCGCATTTAAATTTAATCCTGTTAGTGACGTAAATCGAGGTGACGTGCTGAATAATACTATTATGGTATTAAACTGTCATCCGTATATTTACAGCTGTACAATAATTTTTATGGAAACATTTTTCATTAAACAACAATATGTAAAGATGATTTTCATAAAAATATGATTAAAATAATGAAAATAGTTTATACATATTTTGCAGTGATTCATTTGGATTTTTAAAACTGTGTAATTGAAACTAGTTACAGTGAAATAAAAAGTGTATACACACAAAGGTAATTATTTTCTTTATTTTAATAATTTACCACGAACGCTTAAAAAAATAAAGATTAAAAATATCTAATTATAGCAATTATTAGTTAGTAACTTATGTTTATTTTAAGTCACGACTTTGGATCAATACCTGATCACTTCAAAGTAAATTAAAATACATTGAAAATCAAATTGTCAGTGGTCGTTAATTAGGGGAATTTTCGTATAATTATTAGCTTTTTAAGATCTGGTATAAATCAAGTGTTAAACCCTTTTCTATAAAATGTTTTACCTCGAGCAAATCTTCCCCAAAAGGGGGTCGCTTCTCAATTTGATGTTTTGCAAAAGTTGAATTTATCGGAAAGATCTTAAATGTTCTTTAATCCAATTTTGAAGTTGCAATCAGAGTGTAAATTCCTCTGTTATTATTATAGTTAACCTATAAACGACTGACTTGTTTGATTTATATATTAAATCTAATAATACGATGATGCTTATTTTTCTTATAGATACTATCATATTATATACATATGAAATAAATATTGATTTGTAAATCATTTCTTTAAATATAAGATATATTTAGTATGTAGTCTTAATAGTAATTCAAAAAATTGCTTGCAGTAATAAATATTAACAATTATATTTTCATCTAAATCAATTACATTTAATAAACAGATTATAGATAAGTCAATTACTTTGTTTAAGGTAGCGTTCATTGATGATATCTTAAGTAGTGGTTTCGATACTCTGTAGTAATTTCAATGACATAATCGTGACATTGTTCCTCGTGTCACTGAAAACAATAATCGACGATTTGTAAAGGCGGGGATCGCCTGATGTAACAGCATATTGTTTATTTAATCCATCGGAACGAGTTCTAACAATCTGTGCATGCATACTAAATAAATTTCGGGCGAAATTTGCCTTCGGGCCAATCGCATGACTCAACGTTTGTTTATAAACAAAACGTTTATGCGTTGAATTATCGATATTATTTTAATAACGGTAATCAATACTAAAGTGGACGATTAAGCAGAATATAATTTCCATAATGATAATAATCTCGACTGGGTTAGGTGGAGCTCATAATGCGATATAGACATCCCGTCCCATGGATTTTTCGTCTCATGTTTCGTTACATGTAATTAGTGGTTTCAACAAGTGTAAACAAGTCATAAATTTTGTTCGGTCGGGATGGATTTGGGCCTCGGCATTTTTTGCCGTACACATCTGGTATCGGGCCCACTCGACATTCTAGTACCGCGACAAGAAAGGGACAGTTTAAGTGCCGAGTATTATATACAATGTAATTGTTATTTTTATATGCCATTAAGTTTTACAATGAGAAATTTAAAATCGCATTTACTATTATATGGGTAGAAATTAATTCTTTCTATTTTCATTAAAAAATATATAATATGATATTATAAAATAAAATCATCAACAATAACGAAGAATGTATAAATACAAATAAAACAGTATTCTTAACAAATTTATACAATTTTACTTACAAAATAAAGTTGCTAAAAACAATTGTACGTTTTGTAAATAATAAATAAAAATTATTGATTATTTTTAAATAGTTCTAAAAGTTAATTGTAAATTGGTATTTTGAAAGGATGAAATGTTTTTGATTCTCTTAGAAGGGAAAGGTATGTTACAATTTAAAAAGATGAAATACCTATAGTCGATAGCCATTTTATAAATTTTTATGTGTTACATTATTTAATTTATATTTTCTAAAAACAAACTGATAACTTTAAATTACTCCAATTGTATATCAAATATAATACTAAAGGGTGCAACTATAGTGAAATGTAAAATGAGAAAATATGACTGGTATATTTTTGAATTTTCGAGCGGAACAAATTGATGGGCATAGATTTTTTTGCCGTACACATCTGTTATATAGATAACATAAATTCTTTACCGAGTCAGGGTTTTTATTATATACCATTTGTGTTTTACAAGCTTACGCCATAAAAGAAAAAGTTCAGTGTTTTGAAAAGTACACGCGTTCGAAAATAACAGAGTTCAAGGCACATATTCATTATTCTTGTTGAAAAGAATTAACTTAAAGGTACAATTGATAAGCAGAATAAGACTCATTTTACTATTTCGAATTATTTTCTACAAAATTTGAAAGATGCTTTATACTTATTTGTTCAAATTAAATAAAACAAAAAGAAATATAATTTTAATATTTTTAATTTTTTCTGCAGATTTTGTCATGCATACAATAACCAGATAATAAGTATTTGTAATATAATTTAAATAAGTTGATTCTTTCCGCCCCGGTTTCGGTGGTAATAATACTGCAATATCTTATTTAATTTGCAGAAAATCGATATCGGAAATTATTTTTAAGCAAATGCCCGAAAAAATAATATAATATAAATATTATATGATTATTTTTTGATAAAATTTATCTAACATTTCCCTTGAAATAATATCCCAATTTTTGGGTATATGGCAGACCGTACGGCAGACCGTACGTATCTATTTCAAGAACTCTCGGCTCACTCTCTGTCATAAATATTAGGGCCTGTCATGTTTAATGGTTTGTTGATACTAACACAGCGCCCCGCCGATCTTTATAATATGCCGCATGGGCCAGGATGTCAGAGTGCACTCATAATGGCAACAGATTAACGAATGTTGTCAACTTAATCTAAATACTTAATAAGCACTTTCTCCGGACGAAATGAGGGGAAAGTGTAAAAAATAAATTTGAATAACGTCAAAATGGATAGGCTTTTATCTTTTGGGAACAACCCTGGGATTTGCACAGCTGCGTTGAGCTGGAAGGCTCTCTCGGTCATTGCGGTGGAAGTATCGATTGGAATTTCAAATGAATCCCAGATAAAAAAACTACAACTCTTGAAGTGGTTAACTTAATTTTATCCTAAAATTCGCTTTTTGTATATATTACTTTGTGTAATCAGCTTAGATGTTAAAAGAAAAGAATGGTTTCTTTTAAGTAATTCTTATTAATGATGATTGCTATAATACAATATCAAACTTCTTTCAATTATTTTAATAACGTATTAAAAATATATCTACCTGAATTATAAATTACAAATAGAAATACTACAAATGATTTCCCAAGTAAAGTATAAATAATGCAGTATATAAATATTTGTTCTTTTATGCATACTAATTTATATTAATATTATTCACTTATTAGTTACTCTAATAAAAATTTCCTATATGGAAAGCAATGAATATTAAATATAAATATTTTATGTTACAGAAAACAATTGTATTTATGAATTGCATATTTTTGTTATATTATTTGCCTATTTTTAATAAGATATGTAACAGATGTGTAATATAATTAAACCAGGAAATGTGTTATTTTCAAAAACAAAAAAACCGTACAAGTTTAACGTCAACGATGGTTATTTATGGTTTTCCTAGTTACTATTGTAATGGTTTACAATTTCACCCACGGATAGGTAATGTTACATGAGGAAAAATAATGATATATGGACGAAAGTCGGGATTCTTGTGGAAGGTGTGGGGGCGAAAGGACGATTAATGCTCCTAAAAAGTGTATTTTAAATTCGACTGCCTGCTGAGGATGATTCTTCTTTAATTTCCATTAGTGCGTTACACAAGACCAATTTGTGTACGGCTATGTTTCATAATGATGTTACTCAAAGCTAGCATCCAAAAATGAAATTAATGCATGATCGTATTTCATTTATTAGATTTGGATGGTTTAGTAATAATTTAATGAATAATTGAAGTCGTTGATTAAATTAATTATTCCACTGACATGCTTGACTAATAGCAGCATAATTAATATTTCTCACTGAATAAAGAAATATTATCCCTGACCTTGTATAGCGATATTGCAACTGTATTTGATGCCTTTGGCCATAAATCATTTACATAATCAGTTTCCCAGCTGTACCAGATGTATAAATTTTATTATATTCATTGGTTGCTTAATTGTTCACATGTTTTTGATCAAATATTCTTAGAAGATTAATAACACTAAAATACAGTACGGGACGTAATCACATAGGCTGTTGCATAAAAAATATTTTCATAACGTTTCTTTGCGTGCAATCATTACAATGGTTTTACGCTGATTCTCATATATTTCGTAGAACAATGGTCGCTTCAATTATTCATAATCTGAAAAGGTAGTTGTCTTAGTTGAATGAAGATTTATTTCACATGATATTTATACTGAAGAAAGATTGGAATGTATTTAAAAAAGTACTGTTTAAATCCTTTGATTATTTGCATGTTTCATTTAATTTCTCTAGTGTAATCAATGCAAGTCACTTGTTTAGAAAGGTTAATAATATGTATTATTATAGCACGATAGCACTAGTTTTTAATGTATTTTAGGTAGTCGAAAAACATACAAGAAGTATATGATTGATTGTATTTAAATGTAAAGCAAGCAAGCTCGTGCTTCTTCCTAAAGTTTTATTTATGATTGTCATTAATTAAAGGTTTTGTAATTTCAGTAATATCTTCTTTTGCATATCTATCTATTAAAAAGTACCAGATTATAATTCACAATACAAAATTTTTATATTACTTATGCCTGGAGAGTTTAAAACTCATATCTCTGTCTTCAACTGATAAGATCCAAAATATATCGAAACTGGTACGTTGTTGGCTTTAAACAACAATTTATAATTCACAGCTAAAAGATATTCCAAGTATTATAAGCTTCCAAATGTTTGAATTATATTTGTATTTTATTTTCAATTAAATATAGTAGAGTAAAATATTTTAGTAGTATTTTAAGAAAAAAACTGTAAACAGTTATACTAGCACGATGATGTATTATAAATAAATAGAACAGAATACATTATGAATATAGTAAATCACGATACATTTTGCACACCGTTTTTCTTTAAATATGTGGTACACATGTTCACCAGACCGTCTGTCATGCGATAAAGATTAGCCTTAATTGCATTGCTATGTTTGGAAAATTGAGGCATTACGTATTAATATGGAGCGTTTTGGTACATAGGAAGCCTTTGATTTATTAATGGGCTGATGTTGACGGTGCCTTTTTAACGGGTTGACTTTACACAACCCACTGGCATACTTTTATTAAAATTTAATATAGCATTAAAACGCGACCATCTGCTATTTAGGGTTTATTTTAATTAACGCCTGAAAATATGATTTACCGCACTTGTATAGTAATGCGGATCTTTAATAATCCATCCATGGTTTTCGAAGATTTGCATTGAGATCAAATATACTACCCAAAATAATTAACGGATAATTTAATTAAAAAGATGCAAAATCTAAATGCAACTCCTTCAAACAATATCTTTTTCGTGTTAATGCGATAATGTTAACATCCTCTTTTCTTAGGGCACCATGGTCGTTTAACGGTCATTGGTTAACATGTTAACATGTTAGCTACCATGTTGATAAAAATAGTTTTGTTGGCCGCTGTTCAGAATAACTGTATTGTAGTTTTGTCGTACCATTTCCTTAAGCTTTTCAACCAGAAAGTTCTTCTTGCACCCGGTCTACGTTTACCTTCTTTGTTTATTATGTCGAGGACTTGGTTGTTAGTGACTCTATCCACTCAGCTGATTCTCAATAAACACCGATATACCCACATCTCCAAGGCGTTTATTCTTTTTAATGTAGCTTCCATTACAGTATTAAGACATAATATCCTCTCATCCTCTCTCAAAGGCAATTGAATTTTGTAAATTTTGTATTTAGTAGTGAATATTAGTTTAAATTTTAATTAAGAACGTAAGAACATCAATCTTCTGATTGAATCAGAAGAACGCGAAGAGCAATCGGTAAGTTGACCAAATACTGCCATAGGTTAAATCTAAGATATCTTTAGAATAGCTTCCTGAAAACGGAAACTATTTGTAAAAGACAAAAACAAGGCCGGCTAGTTTACATAACCATAAAAGAAAATCGGTATGTATTGCAATTGGTCTGCTGATAATCTAGAGTATGTATCCATACAAATGTTAAGACTACCTCTTTTTAGGCATTAGATGATTGGACACCGGGTTTGTCTACTCATTGTGTCACAATTCTCTTTGTAATTAGATAATACTCGTATTTTGTTTTGATTTGGTATAAGTAAAGAAACAAAATTAATCCAAAATTCGTTGGGGAAAAGGCTTAAAACGTAAGGGTGGTGGTTTGAATAGGCGGGTTCGTGTTAGAGAATCGGCGAATCGTTTTGACATAAGTGTTGGAACAACCCATGCTGTAATTCATGAGGCTGGATACCGAAAAGTGTGTGCACAATAGATACCTCATCAACTGAAGAACACAAAGCCAACCACATGGATCTTTCACTGCAGCATCTTTAGCGGTACCGTGAAGAAGGAAATTCCTTCTTGCACCGTATTGTTGCCGGTGACGAAAGTTGGTGTCACCATTATGAGCCTAAGTCAAAATGTGACAGTATGCAATGGAAACATCCATCGTCTATAAGCACCAGAAATTCAAAACTCAAACTTCCGCTGGCAAGGTTATGCTTACCCGCTTCTTCGATCACCGAGGACCATTACTTCTTGAATTTAAAGACCTTCATCTTAATATCAATGCTGACCGATATGCAGCCAAAAAGAACAAACGTCCTAGGACTCTTGCGGAAGGCGTGATTCTCCTTCACGATGACGCCCGTCCGCATATCGCTAAAATCATTACGTCGCAGATAGCGCGGATGAGGTGGGAGGTATTACAGCACCCCCTTACAGCCCGGATCTGTCACTCGGTGACTTCCATGTCTTTGGATTATTGAAGAAGGTACTCTAGGGACAGCGATTCCAGTCTGACACTGATGTCCAGTAGGAAGTTTTGACATGGTTCCATCAACAGCCAGAGGAGTGATACGCCACCGGTTTACAGCGTCTTGTAAAGCAGTAAGATACCTGCTGCCTGTCAAGTAATGGCATTTTTTTAGTTTAAATAAACAGCTCATATGTACCACCGCTCGAACGTGTATTTATTGAACTGCCTTATATAATTGTTTTAAAATAAATGTTTTTTTTGTTTGACTAGTTTTTTTTTTAATTTCCTTCACGCTTGCAATAGCATAAACAATTTAAATCACGAAGCCACAAACGTTAGGACTACGTTAGTTGGATTATAGAGTTGCTTATTAGGGTGTCGTAGTTTTGTCAGAGTGAAAAATGCGGATCTTTTTGCTACTAGAAAATGATGGACAGTTCTGGAAACACATTGGGTAAGGAGGATAACACCATAATCAAGGATGCCAAATCGCCTCATATATACGTATGGCTATTTGTTTAAAAATGCTTTGGTTTTTAAACGGAAATCGGAAATTTAATAGAGAGGTAATCTACCTACATATGGATCAAATAATTTACCTCAAGGTGTTGAAAGGGGATAATTTTGAACGGAGTTATTAAAGGATTTACTTCAAAACGCCACAAGGAGAACCGTATTTTGAGGCGATATTTGAAGAATAAGAGAGTGCAGATTATAGGGTGTGAGTATGCCACATTCACGATGATTCGTCAGCCAATAGAAGCGGGTAGAAGTTCCGATTACAGAAAACTTGATTGAGTTGAAAATATCTGAGCAGTAAAAATTATATGCGTGAAAAGGGAGAGCCTTGAGGGATATTGGCTTTGCAGGAGAGATTTGTTACGAATGGTGAATTAAAATGATGACATGGCGGGGCAAATTAGTAGACATTAGTAATGTCAAAAAGAGCCAAATCTATTTTCTAATAAGTGTTATTTTAGATATTGGAGGCTAGTAGTCACAACAGCGAACGCGGAATCACGGAGGAGAGGTTTTAGTCGATAAGAGTATGACACTACCCTACTATAAGGGTGTCCATGCAGGTTTTCCCCTCCTTTAAAAAAAAGAGGTTATTAATAAAAATAATAATGGGAATATGAGACACTTTTCAATGTTTTATTGTGTAATATAAATACATACAAGTAACTAATGTCAAACATATCCTCGAAAAAGTAATAAAATAGATGTGTTCAAATATTTTTGAAGTAAAGGATTTAAAGGCTGTCAATATGTCTTATTGGTAGATGGATATGTGTCTAAATTGAAGAACATTGGAAACCAGTGAACTCCGACCGACCGTCATTCTTATTGTTTAAATTTGTGTACTTGTTTTATTCATTTAAGTGTTCTGTTGAAATATATTATAAGCAAGAAGAACAAAGTTATTAAAAGTAAAGAATAAAGGATTATACGGCTATAGTTTTTTTTGTCTTGATAATGAATTGCAAAAAGTGAAACTATAGTCATGAAATTATTATTTGTAACAAACTGTACACGTGTTTATATTTATAATACATAATAAACATATAATATATAAAACTTTAAAGTCACATTTTTCCAGATGAAGAGTAATTGATTTATTGGATACTAATTCAAATTGGTAGCTGGGGATGGAAGAAATTGTTTATCTAGAGATGGGAGTGGAGTAATGAGACAAATCAAGGATCTAAGTCTAGTTGACGAATGCTAATAATTATTTGTTCCTTCTATTCGGGAGAAATATATTGGTTGGTGTGTAAAAAGTTTAGGATTGTTACGATAAGTTCATGAAGACTGTTTGATACTGTGTGTGGTTGTTGTTATCAAAGTTATTTAATTTATAAAGCGTTTTTTGAAAGTCTTTGTTTAACTTAAATTTTACTTTTAGGGTTCTGTCATTTTAAACTTTCACCATTTTAGTGCAAGATGACGATATGTCGTCGTTGGCTACACTTGAAAATGACGATAATGCTATATCATTGTGGGTGTGATTACGATTTATTCTTCGCATTGCTAGGCGGCTTTATCTCCAAATAAATGAATAAAATGTTATTAATGATCTAATTTCGTTGCAAATAAATTTAGGAATCTGTTGGTACTTAACTTTTTGTACATTCTATATCGGTTGGTGCCAAGAATCAAATCGGTACGTAAGACCATTTTTCGAGATTACCATCATAATTTCAATTGCATCCAGAACACTAGAGTGAAAGGAATCCACAGTTTCAGTTCTTGTAATGGGAATTATACGTAGACCCACACTTTTTAGTTACTAGTCAACAAATCATAGGCTTATTCCATGGTTTGGGCAAATGCTTAGCAGATTGAATAGATTTTAGTTACTGTGCAAGTTTTTTATGCTGTGGACAACGACACCTTCTTACCACCTTGAATAGATTTCAGTTACTGTGTAAGTTTTTTTATGCTGTGAACAACGCCACCTTCTTACCACAGGTCAGCCAAGACTACAACCCAGCAGAAGAATTTGGACCTGTTGTTGCACATGCAAATAGAAAATTCTGATTTCACTATTCACATAATCAGCATTTGAGCATATATGAGTCATTAGTAGACGAAAAGAGCAGATCGTAAAAGCACTATAGATGGGATATAAAATTGTGAATGTAAACCGATGAAATCTGCCATTTTGTAGCTACCGGGGAAATAAGGATGAACGTGAAAAAGCAGAAATAAAAGAAAAAACCTTGCTTATGTTGTAACTGAGCATGGGTAATTTCTTCCTGGAGAGAGACTATATAGTAGTCGATGATTTTTAACCAGCATTATGTTAACAAACGCTATACTTCGCACTAAGTAGTTTATGTAAAGTTATGACAAAATAATGATTTTTCTTATGTGCAAATACGTTTTGTAGGAAAGAAATAGAATTTTTCATTTTTTCCTTTTTGTACTTAAGTTATATACATATATGATTTTTAATGAATACTAAAAGTCTTCCAATGTATATGATTTTTAATGAATACTAAAAGTCTTCCAATGAATTCACGAAGAGAATATTAATTATTTGTCTGAGTGGAAGAAGAACACTAAATTGTTAAGCCCCTGCACTAAATTGTTAAGTAGTTTTTCAATTTATATTAATTGTTAGAAACTTTTTTTTTTAAGTGGACATGTAAAGTAAAATCAATAAATCAATAGAAATGTTCATTTGAAGGAGTGACATATAATGGTTTTGAATAAGGCCGACTTAAACTCAGAAATGGTTGATGATGTAATATATGGATTAATGATGAATTTATTCATCAATGTTGCAATTTTGGTAGTTCTATAAAATTTAGAGGGGTGGGGTTGATTGACTTTGAGTACATTATTGGCATAACCCATATTACCATAAAATTATATTATTAAAACCGCTGTAGAATTTACTTAATATACACTGATACATAATTTAATTAAACAGAATATAAATAAATAATTTGTAAAATAATTTAGCTTCTAATCGGTTCCGGAAGAAATACCTTTAAAGATTAATTGAAAGAACCTATAATTATGGAACCATAAAATGTTGCAACAATCAGGTTATATAATTAAAAGTTGTCCATGCAAATATTTGGCAGCTAGATACAATAATATGAAAATTTCTATACCTTTCATATGAAGATATTTAAAGTTAATACTTGATGCGCTGCACTCTTGATGGAAACATATATTAATATTGGGTAAATAGTAACTCTTGTTACTCTAGTAAAGTTAAACTTTGATAATGGTCTGCGAAGACCGAAACACGTGTCAGATAAATGAAAATAAAAACAATATGGAACAAAACAAGAGTTACTATTTACCCAATATGAAGATATTTGTTTACTTCCTGCTGAAGGTGTTTTAGAAAGTGCATGAACACCTTATTAAGATCTCCCAGTTAATAATCTTGTACATCGACGTGTTAACATTACAATACAATGAGACACCCCGTCGATCGTTTTTAAACGAGCGATCCGTCCGGTTGACCTAGGCGCCGATAAAATCTTAAACCAAGACGTCCTGTATATAATGGTAAGGTTGGGCCGGTGGTTGTTATTAATTTTTCGTAAAGAACGACGGTCGCGTGGGCGGATAACTGCGCCGAACGTCTGGCGCGATTCTTTAAGAACAAACCTCGGGAAGTGAACACAATAAACTTGGCTGCATTCTTCACGGAACGGCTAATGTTAATGTTAATGTTTCCGTGCCGACTGGCGTCAGGACGTAAGGGCGGTAACAGTTTTTTTTAATATAAAGCCCAGAGACAGGCACAACGACGCCATCGCGTGCCTACTCACATATTAAAGCAGTGCGAATCTTCACTGATTTTTTTCTAAATAGCTATTACGTTGTTTAAATATTGAAGCTTAACTAAAAGTAGAGTACCAAACATCAAAATTTAATGCGATTGATGAAGCCATTGTGAAACATGTTTTGAATAAGGTCTTGGAAATATCAATATTATTCGAAAAGAAATTTTCTAAACCAATGTTTTAGAGTTATATTTCAGCTTATATTCATAAAATGTAAACATAACTTTTTTTATTTAAAGCTATTATGGATCTTTACAGAACGTTAAAATTTTGCATTATATTTATGCACATTTAAAAATCTAAGCAATTGTCTGCTTTGGAAGTCAATAGCATAATACAAGACCATTTACATGTACTACTAATCATAATTAAGCATTATTATCTTAGGTATTATCTCCAATATTGTTAATATCATTATTATTTATTGTAGTAAAAGCTTAATTTGATTAAAGTCTTTAGTCACTTCTATAGCTAATGTAGCTTTGAATGTATTCTAAAATATTATTAGTCTTCATATAACATAATGATTTAGTAATATTTTAGAATTCTGCATCATAAATAACTATGTATTTGAAAACAGTTAAGAAATATAACCAGCAATTAAGAATAAAGATGTGAATGGAAATATATGTTAAAATCTACTCTTCACAAGCACTGTAATATCTTTAGAAATCCCGAGCATTCACAACGGTGAATTTATAGCGTATTCTAGATCAAATTCTGAATGCGAAATATGATTTAATTTAATCAGCACATGGTTACGCTACACAAATTATGTAAAATCTCGTTCCGAATAATGGTTCGTGCAACAGTAAAATAACAAAAATGGAAATAGCGAACTAGAAACTAAATCGTGCGCGCACACGTTAACGGTAAAAATAATAGCCGAACAAAATTCGAAAATCATTAAATCACATCGATTAATAATTAACATTAGAAGTATTCAATAATGTCGTTCTTTCGTGGACAATTTCGTGTACGAGGATAATGATTGGTGTACTACAAATTCACTTCTTAGTCTCAAGGTTGCCGCAAATTAACTTTAAAAATAAAACTCATTTACAATTCAAATTAGATTTGACGTACGGCTCGATAACTACGGTAATTCATTGTGCCAAGTTTACAACGTTCATTCATGATCCATCACTGTATTGTCACCGGACGGGTTACTCACACGACGTGAATTTTACGAATTAGAGCCAATTAAAGTATTAACTTTCCCCGTTTTCGTTGCATCAAAAGTAATTCGGCACTAATTTTATGGTGTGTGGGTTCAAATTGAAAGGATCAGTATATTTTGTTGGTGTCAAGATGTCAATGAGGACATTGCACCGTACGATTAAGATAATTCGTATGGTTTTCCTTAATGTGCATTAATCTTTCTTTGGAGTTGTTAATAAAGAGAATTAGATAAAGTTCTTACCCGAAATATGTTTTGTCCATTATTTTGCATATGTGCTTAAATGTTGCAATTGTACCTAAATTTCTCGAACATACCTGTAACAAAAATAATAACTTTATTATAAAATAAAGATTGCAAAAATTCCGGAAAAAATAATAAGCGTCAAACACTGAAATGATCTGTTAATATGTTGAATACATTTGCTATAAATAATTTAGATTTAATTGTTATAAGCTAAACCACTCACATCGATTAGATATTGCGTTATTGAGTAACACAAATAAAAAAAAATTAATTACTTAGTTATTTTCCCAAGAGGTTTCTACTGGTGAAACAATGGATCAACCTTGGGCGATATAAGTATGACACACATACTATATTCTTAATTGATAATAAGCTAAACCACTGTAAATCTAAAAATGTTCAGTTGTATGGGCGTCATTTTTCCACAACTACAAAAACTAATTAAACATGATCGTGATAAGTTATCGTATTCGTGGCCCGAAGGAGAAGTGAAAGTGCAATTTTCACCAGAAAAAGGTGTGCATGGGCTCGTCTTCAATTCGCGCCCACACAAAACGCACGCCTCATTATTCCCAAGACGATATATGAATTTCTTCCTTTCCAGTTTCATTTTTCGACGCGATTATCGATTCGCTGGCGGCTCCGATGGTTGAAGTGAGAGTATTAAGTATCTGTTATTTAGAGAGTGTCTCCCGGGAAACAGCTCAAAAGGCAGCCCGATAAAGGAATTCATGGCCGAAATGGTGCGCGTCTCTGGTCGTAAATATCAAGGGCTCATTAAATGTCGAATACTGGCGTTCATTTTAATTAGCATAGGGTACATTACTTCTTTTATTATTTATTTATCTCTGTAATGCGTAGATTTATTTGATTATCATAAATTATTGTATGTTTTATAGGGAGGTGGTGATTCCTTGTCTGGAACGAATATGTAACGTTCACGGTTGGTTTGTATTCTGTTCAAGGTGGACCAGATTTGTCTCGGCGGTGTAGTTCCTGTAACCAGGAAATATTCAGATTCTATTTACATTCGCCCAACATTTAAGGTATGGTCTCTAAGGGATTAAGATGAACGAAGCTGGGAATTCTACGTTACAACTTTGAATCTTTGAATTTCTTAGTTTTCGTATAACTTATAAAAATTTTGTTGAGATTGGTAAAATATTTTTTCATGGTGTAAATCAAATCATTGCTTCATATTTATTAAAATTAATGAGCAGATAATTGATAAATGGAAATATGCAATTAATAAAACTGTAAAGCTAATATTTTATAACCAACGTATTAGCTTATACAGCTTCAGGGTACGATAGTGCATATCTACGGAACATTAATATACATTTTAATATAAAGCTTAATAAGTATTTACTCGTAATGTCAGACAGTGATTATTTTTTGAAAATAAAAAAATTGCGACAGTGCTTATAAATTGGGTATGTGGGTGTTCTTTCTCCTATCCTTTATCAAAAATTAAATTCAGTTTATTAATTACTGAATTATTTTTTAAACGAACTTTCTAACTAATGAATTATACAAGAGGATTTTATTAAAATAATGAAAAAGGAGACACGATGACTTTGTTTTACCACTTAATAAAACAATGTCATCGTGTGTCCTTTTTCTTTATATTCAAGATGTAGCGCAAAGTGAATACCTCCAAAATTAAACATTTAAAATAAAAATCATTAGGACCACCTCCTTTATGAAAGTTTTTCAATAAAATCTCATGTAATAGAAATCAAATGGTGAAGTACATATGCCTTAAACTAAATTTCCAATTATTTGTTTTTTCCACAGATCCACAGTGGTCATGGGTTTTAAGAACCAATTGAATGACCAATAAATTATACAAAAGGGTTTTATTAAAATATTTGCTTATAAAATCATTAGAAACACGTTTCCTTTTTATAAGATTTTCACTAAAAAATCTTATGTTATAGTACCTAAATGGTGAAGTATTTTAAACTTAAAAGTTCTAATTATTTTTCTCTTCAAAATTCTAACATAAATAGTCATTTTGCAACCAAATAAATCAAAGTAATAATAAAAGAATATGTGGGGGGTGTTCCTGGCTCCTAACACACTCTTCGAGTTTAATAATAATAAGAACAGTAGAAAAAAAATACTGTTTGATAAATAAAAAAAGATAAATTCAGGATTAAAATTAAAAATATTAAATTCAAATTTAATACATAGTACAAAATCTTAAAAGATTTAACAATATTCAAAAGGCTAGAATAATAATTATTACACGAATTAATTTAAAGCAAGATAATTTATTACATGTTGACATGAAAGTTTCATGATGAAACAGATAATAGGGCTATTACAGCCATAATTTAAAATGATATTCGAAACAAAAGTATATGATGATTTGCAGATTTTATGTGGAAATGTAGCATATCAAAAATAGATGAACTTTGATATTAAATATACTCTCCTACGTAACATAAATGCTCAATATATAAATGATTAATTTAAAAATTAGTTACTATATTAGAATTAAAACCTAATCCAAAAGAATCAAATTTCATAAACGTATTTTGTACGTTTTCAATTTGATTAATATCTTAAATGCGACCAAAAACTGAGATGAGAACGAATGTACATAAAATATACAAATGTAATAGAAATAATGGTGATGTTGCCAACATAATATTTTCCCTATATTTTTCTCGAAAAATATAAGGTTTTAAATTCTTTACAATTACTTGTTGCATAAATTTGATTTAACTCCTATAGTTTATTAGCAATAGGCAAACAATTCTATATAGGGAAAGTAAAAAATATGTAGAATCCATCAACAATTACTAATTAGTTATCATGTATGTGTAGGGTCCACCCTCCAATAAATAAAACATAAGCGAGGGTTTTAGTTAAAAGTTCTAAAACGTACGTAAACAAACATAACATTATTGCAAAATTTAATAGATTTATTCAAACAAATTTTTCAAATAATTTTTGTTGATATTTTACTGATTGGAGGGTGCGATATAGGCCACCCACCTACCCTACATGTACAATAAATTTTAATTCTTATCGTCTCGCTATATCCAATGAAATAAATTACAAAACTTTTTAAATAAAATACAAATTAAAAAGGTAAAATTTTTGAGTGACTAAATTATTAAAAATTTGATACATGATGGGTGGACAGGCTCAAAATCTAAATTAGATAAGATTAGCTATAGATAGTTATTTATATTTAAACTTAAATTTTGATTTTATTTTATATTTTATTACATAAAGGGTTAGATTGTTTTTAGCAGAAAAATCATCAACGATTAGCAATTAAAGTTGTTATGTATAATAATAATAAAATTACAAAATTTATTTCCAATATGCTTACAAATATATAGAATTATACATTGCCAGAACATTAAAACAAGTCAAACATAAAATAAAGGTAACAAAGTGTAATAATATAATTAACAATATTTACATTATGATCCACGTAATATACGTATTTTAATGAAGATAATTATACATACTATATGGTTCCAAGTCTATTAGTTAACGTATTAATCATTTCTTCATTTGAATGTATGATTGCGCCATTTTAATATTTGTGGGAAGGTTATTAAATATTTTAATGCACATGTAGTGTAGCCCTATTTCGAAGAAACACAAATTGTGTTTTGGATAACAGTATTCAATACGATGCCTTGTATTGTGAGTACTATTTAGTCGTGGGTACTGGAAAAGGGAACTTTGTATGTATAAACCATAAAGAGTTAGTACATTGGCTTTTTTGAAGAGACCCCTAAAACTGGCATTATTTCTCAGTGAATAAATAAATTATTAGTGCACCCTTTTGAATTTTAAACACAGAATCGACATTCACGCTCCTGTCCCAAAATATTATAGCGTAGTTTAAATAGGAGTAAAAGTATGAGCAATAAAATATTTTACATATGGAAATATTTGTGTTTTTGACCGGATCCTTAAGCCATAGCAAGCTCTGTTTAATTTGGTTTTAATATAGCCTAGATGTTCTTTGTAACTCAGCATGTCATCCAAAATTTACCTAGGAATTTCGTGGTTGCTAAGAATATATAATTATTTCTATTTAGATTTAATGCTGAAGGCATTCCTTGATTTGAAAAAGTTGTATTTTGTTTTATCAGGGTTTAATATTAAATGATTATAATTGAACCATTTTTAGAGATTCCATTGCTGTACTGCCATTCAGTGTGATTTCTCTGAAAGTGGCACCGAGGAGCAGGATGTTGGTGTCATCGGCATAACTAACAATCTGACAATTGTCGGTCACCTTGCTTATGTCATTCATGAATATGATAAAGAGTAATGGTCCAAGAGTGCTGCCCTGTGGAACCCCCACGGAGACGTCTAGAGCATTCGACCTTAGAGTGTTTCCTGTTTCATTATCCTTTATTTTAACGATTTGTTTACGATTCTGCAAGTATGAAGCTAACCAGTTATTGATTGGTCCTCGTCTACCATAATGGTTTAATTTTGTTAATAGAATTGAGTAGTCGATTGTGTCGAATGCTCTAGATAGGTCCAGAAAAATTCCACCAGCTAAGTCACCCCTATCAATGCATTCATAGGTAGGAGATAGAAAATTGAATACGGCAGTGTCAATACTTTTACCCCTAAGAAAACCTGCTGAATACCACTGAACAGTTTCTGATCATTAAAGAATGATACCAGTTGCAATGCTTAGTGATTCGAAGATTTTTGAGAATGCATTAAGAATTGGTCTATAATTTTCAAGTAGTTCCGGGTCTTCTTTCTTATAGATGGGCGTGATAAGTGAATACTTTAAGAAATCCTGGAATAAACCAGCCTGTAGGGAATTATTAAACATCTCCTTAAGAGGCCACACCACATTTCTGTCGTAATTTCTGTAAAGATGATAGCTGTTGCACTGTAAGGTATATTGCATGTATAGTTATGATGTAATCCTGAAATATTAGCTGATAATAGTTGGGATGATATATCTCTTAAAAATATATTAAGGTGGTCTGCTTGTTATTGGGGATCGTTGTTGTTACTGGGAAGTGTATTGGTTTTATTATTCTTTGAAGATACTATATTTTTTATGATTTTCCATGAATCTCTAGATTTATTTTTAGAATTAATTAATTGGTGCTTGTATTGATTGTTTTGTTCTGTTATTAGCAGGTTTTTGTGATCAATATTAGCCTGTTTTAATAATTCCCTGCATTCAGGCACATATACCGAGAATACTTCATAAATATCAATTGCCCTTGTTTGTTTTTCAATTTGTGGTGTTATGAATTGCTTACGTTTATAATTTTTATTATTTGCGATGTTAATACGTTTTGATGGGAAATGTTTGTTAATGTATAGCATTAAGGTGTTCAAGAACAATTGATATTTTTCGTTTACTTCCGAACGTATATTTAATTGTGTAAAATTTTCACCCTCAAGGTCTGCAATAAATTTCAAAATAGCTTGATCAGAACAAAATCGGCCTATTCTATATTTTTTCTCGGGTCGGAGATTACTATTTGTACTTATGAGTTATGTTTTGTGGTCCGTCGTATACATCTTAATTATACTCGTGATTAAACCATTGTGTTTTATATTTGTGATGATATTGTCAAGACATGACATCAAGCAGTATAATGCATCTTAGTTGCTTCGGTAATGGTCAAAATGGCATTATAAGAATTAACTATGTCCTTAAACATCATCGATTCATTTGTTTGGTTAGGTGTGTCTATGTTGAAATCACCCGCTATAAAGTATGGGCAATTATTATCATTTAGTGTATTTAAAGTTTTGTCGACAATATCCCAAAATCACCTGATGGTGGTCTGTACACACAAACTGGCCTCTATCCCACCCTCCAATCAGTAAAACATAATTGAGGGCTTTAGTTAGAAGTTTTAAAATGTAAATAAACACAAAATAATTGCATTTTTTTATTGGTGTATACATACAACTGTTTACTGACTGGAGGGTGGGATAGAGGTCACCCACCTATTCTACATATATATATATATATATATATATATATATATATATATATATATATATATTAATTTTAATTACTGATCGCCTTGTGGTTTGTAATAACTTTAATTACAAAATTTAAATAAAAGAAAATTGACAAAGTAATTTTTTTGTGTGTGTATAAAAATTATATACATGATACGTCGAAAGGCTTTAAATCAAACATAAATACGATTAGCTATAGAAGGTCATTTATATTTAAACTTAAATTTGAATTATGCTTAATTTTTTATTACATAGAAGGTTTTTTTATTGTTTTATAAGCAGGTAACCATCAACAAGTAGTATTTAAAGTTATTACGTATATGTAGGGTAGGTGGGTGTCTTCTATACCACCTTCCAATGAGTAAAACATAAGGAGGATTCAATTAAAAGGTGTAAAATATAAATACGTAAAATAATTGCTATTTTTAGAGATGTATTCATAAAAGTTTTTCAAATAATTTTTGATGATGTTTTACTGATTGGAGGATGGGATAGAGGCCACCCACCCACCCTACATATACATATTAACTTTAATCACTGATCGTCTCGTGGTTTACAGTAACTTTAATTACAAAACTTTTTGAATAAAATAAAAATTACAAATTTTTGAGTGAGAAAGTTAATCAAATTTTAATGCGCGATGGGTGGGTAGACTTTAAATCTAAATTAGATAAGATAAGCTATAGAAGATCCTTTATATTTAAACTTAAATTTGGATTATGCTTTATTTTTTATTACATACAAGGTTTTATTGTTTTTGCAGCAAAATCATCCACGAATAGCAATTAAAGTTATCATATATTTGTAGGTAGGTGGCCTCTGTCCGACAATCCAATCAGTAAATCATAAGCAAGAATTTTAATTAAAAGTTCTAAAAATTAAAGAAACAAAAAACTATTGATGTGGCCATCATAGTATTTCCTTACATTTTTCTCGAAAACTCAAGAAAAACAAGAAAAATCGCCTTGTGTAAACATCCACTTCTGGTTTATCAATGTTTACCAAAAGCTTTTTAACGATAAAACCTCAAATTTAAAGTTTCATTTTCCACAGACATTCTCATTCATGAAAACAATACTTTTTCTATATATTCTATATAGGGAAAGTAATATATATTCTGTATAGGGAAAGTAAAAATAATTATTTCACATAAAAGATTGGATCATATAACATATAAGAATGGTTAAAAAATATTATTGTATTCCATATTAAAAAAGTTGTAGTGTCTAATTTCTTGAATTTCGATAGATTACGAACCTAAATCAATACGAAAGGGATGTCAACTCTTTAACATAAACTGCTATAATTATAAATTTTGAAATAGGTATCGTAAAATATTTGCAGGTTACAATACTCCCAGACAGACAAATTCGCAAACAGTTTTATAATATACGAAGGGAGTATATTTACTCCGACAGAAACAAGGGTGTGTAGCAGATTTCAATAGGTACAATTAACACTTTTGGAGAGGGGCTGGAACTGAAAGTGTTGAAATGTTTCAAAGGACCATTGAGGGAACAAAAGTCTGTAATGAATTATTAAATAACAAGAAGAGGAATGTAACCATGTCTAACAACGTGATAATTTAGTGTCAATATTTTTAATATAAAAATAGATTTTAATGATCATGAAGTTTTAATTTGAGCTTATTTATGAAATCGTCATTTACAGAATATATATTTACGTAATAAATAATAATAAATAGTTTAAATTTCAATAGATATTATTAGTATATATGATTCGATTACATATAAATAACGAGTATCTTAAGTAATTGTATTAATTGATTTATCTAATAATTTAAAAATACGAAATATCTACGTCTACGAACACTTGTTGAAACAAATATTTCTGTGGGTAATACCACGAAAGATAATGAATTTACAAAATTAATTTGCGAATTATACAATGCACAACTACCAAAGCATCACTAGTTAGAGATAAACTTAAAGAATTTTCATTTACATGAAAACATTCCGAGTGTATTTGATGTAAAAAATATATATAATTACTTTTTGAGACCTTAATATAATTTATTTATTATGGAGTAAGTCACAGAGTTCGTACACAGGCATTTAATTTTTGTTATGTTTATTAATTAAAATATAATGAATACATTGTAATATTTTTGATGTGTGAATATTTCAGAACTGTCCATCAAGACACTTCAGGCCTTTCCTAAACCGAATTATTATTTTTATTAAATTCCCACGTTTCGTCAATGTCGTACTTTCAAGTCATGAATAGAATTGGAACAGATTTAATCCATCACCTTAAAATAAATGACGGTTACAAGATAATTATGTTTTATAATAATTTCATAATTTTTAAAACGATTGTCTATATATTCATTGTTTCATTTAACAAATAAATTTTATTGAAATGAAAACTATGCACATTGATTATTTGTTGGTATTCCAATACAATTATGATTTTAAAAGTATGAACATTTCGTATCTTGAATTTGTTTCTTATTAATCGCTTGGTGAAACATTATGTTAATAATAGGTATTTTTAATCAACTACCAATTATGAAAATTTCAATTGGTTCATGCCATAAGTCGGTTTTATGATTGTAAGAGCATGTAGACTTTATAATACCAAATATCAGATATTACAGCGTCTGAGTAGGGATTATACGCCCGCAGAAGGCACTGGAAGCCAGTCGGTGCATTTCCTAATTACGTCCGTTGTAAGGGTGCAACAACCCTCTGATCGATACAGGTGGGTAGGAAGGTGAACGTAGGTAGGAAGGGGGCGCACCCTCAGTTTGACCGGCCATGTAATGACCGGAATGACTCACACCGGGACTATTCATTCTCGCACTGGCATTTTATGCACTGTTAATAGTCATTGAACTTGCTCCGCTCTGACCACTCACATTCATACAAATTCAATTCTTTTCTCTTCGCCACTTCTGATGTGCAGATGATCAGAGGTCACGCTCTGATTGCACTTGACCTGAGCAATTGTTACGACGAGTAATAATTAGTCATAGCATCTGATCGTTTATCTCGAAGAACGTGTATGTGCAGTGGCTGATATTAGATGTGGTAGATACGTTTCGGACCAAGAGCCAAGTGGTAGAAAGTAACAGAACGGTGCTAATTAGATGCGGATCGGATGGCACGGAAAGAATAAAAATTTACTGACTGACGGTAATTTATGGAGAGGAAGCGGCGGAATAAAATTCAAATCACTTATCTCTTGCTTTTATTGCCAATTAAATGGAATCTCGCTGGTATTTTCGCCATGGTGTATCAAATAAATCATCGTAATTTGAAAACGAGTAATGGCGCACGTTCGTGTCAGTATATCATAAAACTGGATTTTGTCGTTCACAGACATTACATAATGATTAATAAACATACATATCTAAGAAGCTAATCGCATTAGTGGCAATAGTACAATTACAGTTGTTGTTAGGATGATTGGGATGGCGTGCTAATGCGGAAGTGATTTTACTAGACAGAACTCAAAACTACTTTACATCAATCCAATCATTCTTTTAGTAAATTAACGAAACAGGTTTTAGACAAGTCATATATAAGTATAATATATAAAATCTGTAATAAAATCTTGTATTAAGATTAGATTGCTAAATGAATATATTAATGATCAGAAACTAGGATCATATATGTTTTTCAGGAAAGTGACTTCTACAGTCTAAAACTTGTTCTGATTTCCTTAATTAAGTGAACACACTACCAATAATTAAAAAACAATCAACAGCAATATGTAATAGAAATATTAAAAATGTACTAAAATGCTCTACGTTTTAGAAAATTAACTAGTAAATAGAAAAAACATGAAAACATTTCGTAAATCTACAACAAATGAGTCTTATAAAGACTACAAAAACAAATCACTTATTGAAACAACTACTTATCTGGCTAATACCTCGAAAGATATTGAATGATACAAAAGCGCGTAAAATAATTTAAATATTTTACTAGCAGTTTTTTCAGCTGATTTTAGAACTGTTTTATAACATTATTAATTTTCAATTCCTTTGTGTGGTTTTTTTGAGAAAATCGACTTTTGCTTGACATTTTAAAATTACTTCCTATTGTTCTTTGTTTCATTATTTTCAACTTCTTAATAGTATTGAAAAAATGAATTGTTTATTTTTTATGTCTTTTATTTTTTAAATTTGCTTTGTTAACAGGTTTAAGTTTATTTTTTATGAAATTTCAACTGCTTTTGCCAATCTTAATTTTTTTTCTCATGATTTTTTTAAATTTTAAAGTATGAGTTTCAACTGTATTATTTTTTTTATTAGATCTTTTGGCAGTTTTTGAAATTGTTTTATTTTAACAATTTTTATCAGCTGTCAAGTGTTTATAAATAAATCAAACATTAAAAAATTCGATTAAGAGTGTGCAGCCGCTTTTTAAATTTGAACAATCAATAGAATGAACCACAAAGCAATGTTAATACGCCGTAAAATGAATATAATCAAAAATCAATTATAAAACGATGGGAGATAAATGGTATCATTAGAAATTAATCAAGTAGTAGGTTAGGTGGGTGGAGAGTTAACGACAATTCGTTTTCCAAGCCTCCAGAGTATCATTAAAAAGCAATTTTATAAATTCATCATGTTCTAGCGGTGATACTTAAATGAATTTATTTTAATCAACTTGATATAGATAAATGGCGTTCGAACGTAGACGCTTTATGTAAATCATGTATTTCCTCAATTCAAGGTTATTGATAAAATACATCCTGATTTGATTGTAAACGGATGATTTTATAAAAACGCACATTATAATAAAGATTTTATTCATGTAATAACATGAAGACATAATGAAAATATTTTATTTGATTTTGATTCTTAATTAACAAAAATTTTATGTAGGTTTTTTCTAATTTATTTCTTGTGTGTATTTTTTTAGAAAGAATACCAAAGATACAATAAATAAATAAATAAATGAAAATAGTTGTAGAAATATATCATGCACAAACATATTTTCTTATTTATTATCTTATAATGACCGAATAGTAACGAAGGGTCATTAATGCAATGCTCTGTAGGAAATACAATTAATATTCCAAGCGTAATCCTTTGGCATAAGTCCAAGAATGAAATTTGCACTTCTGTGCTATACTGTATCAGTAATAGAGTTACTTACGTTTTATAATTTAAATTTTCATTTGCATCATAATATTTATTAATAAATATTCATTAAATGTTTAAGTTTTTACATTATTTAATTAAGGAATTTTTTACTTCTAACTTTCAATTGTGATTATTTTGTTCCTAATACTCTATTATAATTATATCTCGGCATGAATATGTTATATTTGTATATTTCTTTTCTTTATATTTACTTCCAATATTCAAATGTTGTTAAAAATGTAATTAATATCCGACGTAACTTATGATATGCTTTGTTAAAAGAGTAGGAGAAAGTTTCAATGCATTGGCAGCCAAGCAAGGATCTTTTGCATGCCAGTAGATTAATCATGACAGTAAACGTATTTGAGCCGTACATTATTTGATTTTGTTAATAGGTTTAGCTAAGTGAGCTATACAAAACAATAAATATAATAAAGATAATTAATAATGAGACAAATAAAATCTCCATGAGCATTTCTCTACTATGTTTTACATTAAATAAAAAAACGCCTCCAACATTTAATGTAAAACATAAGTGCAGAAATGCTCATGGAGATTTTATTTGTCTCATTATTAATTATCATTATTAATACTGCAGTACGAATTTAAATAATTATTTTTTATAATTAAGATATTTAAATAACTTATTTACATTTAAGAGTGGTAGTAAATAACTTCCTTTGATATAAAAATACTTGATTGTATTAAAGGTAAGTGGGTTATATTTTACATTTCGAGATTTAAGAACAAAAGATAAAAAATTAATCATAGTATATGGGTTTATTGGTTTTTTTAATGTTCTCCATGGAAATCAATAAACTTTTGCATGCGATTAACCCTTTGAGTATTGAATTATTTATAGATTTTTATGCATATATAATATATAAAAGTAATACATTTTATTTTAAAGCACGCTAGCAATTGGTCCTCTTTTTAATGCCTCCCATACCTGTTTTGATAATTTGGTCAAAATTGTCACCTTTCAATTTCGCTTCCCCGTGTCAACTAAATCAATTTTTGACCTTTTTATGCTAAGCATGTATACATCTATTTTATCTTTCCACCTTAGTGCTAACAAACCGTGGGACGATAACAATTTGGCTTCTACTTTTTTAGTTTGAGGAAAGCAAGTTCTTTTCTCATTTAATTTTGAATATAATTTTGGCGATTGGTGGGTAGCCTTATCTCAAATTTGATTGCGCCACTTCTAGGACAACACTCTCAAACGCCTGTATATTATCTGCGTCAACAGAGATTTTAAAACGAATGTAATAACCTGATGAATACTTCTAAAGTTTATAGATTTTTATTCCAAATCGCGCTTGTTTCGATGGATTGAACTCAATATAATTCAAACTTCATTTGAATTTCATAAGAGACTCATCATGTGATACTGTGCTCTCTGAAGTACAAATATTTTCGAATATATTGATCTTCCTATGTTTATCATTTTGATCCAACTTTTCGTTGTTTAAAGAGTGAAGAAACCTTGAGATATCAAAAAAAACATATCCCGTGGCATAGTGGCTGCAAAAATTGATGTATTTATATATTTTTTGACTAATATGAACTCAATTTAATTTTTTTTACTTGAGACATAATAGTACAAAATGCAACATTTCCTTTCAGTTCATCCAGAGTTACTGAAAACTTCTTTAGGATTTTTTTATTGGCTGTATTCTCAATTACTTGACTAGATTCTACTATCATTTTCCAAAAATTTCAGTAAGAATTTGGTCTAGCACTTTCAATGGTGTAGGATTATCACATAATTTACACAGACACAAAACATTGTTTCCAGATATTTCTTGAAAAAAATGTTTGATTTTATTTTCATCCCAAATCCATTATTCTACTCGATAGAAAATTCATTCGATAAAAGACACGTTCATATTTGACGTATGGGTATTACTTCACTATCATCACTTTAAAATTCTTTATTGTTTTCATCACTTTCACTATCTAATTCACTGTTATCATACAAATCATTAGAAAAATCATTTTGGCTGTCATAAAATGATTTTTTATTTCAGACATCTTAGGATAGCTTATCAAAAGAAAATAGTGGTAATAATAAAGATAAGTGGAATTTACCTTATTTTCAACTTATAGGTGTCATAAACAAATGTCAGGCAATTGTTTGCGATCAACGCATGTTTCCTAAATTCAGATGACGAGTCAGACTCGTCCACCGTAACTTCGCCCAAAAAATAGCTGGGCACTACAAACCCAAGCGCGAAGACCTATACCCAAGCCCTCTGGCAGGGCTAATAGGACTAATCAAAGAGGCAAAGCTAGAGCTGGTCATCTGAGATAAATAGGGATCCACAATAGATCTGAAATAAACCGATGACAAGTCAAATGTACTCAAAGGGTTAAATCAATTTTCGAAGCACTTTTTCACTCCAAAAATGTAT
Source organism: Ontholestes murinus (assembly GCA_963969525.1). Lineage (NCBI taxonomy): Eukaryota > Metazoa > Arthropoda > Insecta > Coleoptera > Staphylinidae > Ontholestes > Ontholestes murinus. The sequence continues at coordinate 31,488,374 of OZ018396.1, forward strand.
TTTATAGGAATCAACCTCTCAACCGCCAGCAAAGGTTGACTTTGTAATACCGTATATTTTTAATTTGCGGCAATAAAAAGAAGCCATTGGGTGCCAATTCAGGGCTGTAAGGTAGATGACCCATCAATTCGACTTTTCAGTTTGAGCTGATTTGAGAGATCTAGCATTATTCTGGCGGAGAATGATGAATCATTCATTGGTTTCTCTTCTTTGTCTAAAGACTTCTGAGAAAAATGGGTGTGTACCATTTAGAATCGACATATTTTACACAATAGAAAGTATTTCTAGTTTTTTAAAGAATCCAATTTTTCGTACTGACTTATTTATGAATATCGTGAATTAATACTTCATAAACAGATTGTACAATTAAAAACAAATTAACAACCAGATTAAAATAGATGTGAAACAAAAACGATTTGCCCATGAAAAATTCGAAATTGGGAATCAAGCATATTTTTAGAAATTTGTAAGAATTAAATTTAACCCCGGAAAAATCATCTAGTATGTTCTTGGATGGTATTTAAATAGATGACGATAGAAGTATTGCTAATGTATTCACCAAATATTTTACAACTGTATATTATGATCAATGTTCCTTTTGTGAATAATTTGAATCAAATATTAATTTATCTAAATTAAACTGAAGCCTAACTGAAGGCCAGACAACATTGCAATATCTTGGTGTTAAGGGCTTTTTCGGTCCGGGAAAAATGATTGCCTAATTTATGTAATTCAACCTTTTATATTGTATTGTATAAACTATTTTCTTTCTAACTGTTTCAGGTCATAAAAATGATTACCGCCCGATATGCATTTAGTAAACCATTTTATAGAGGTTTGAGGTAGTTATTGTTAAATATTTAGCCAACGCTTTCAAAAATGTTATTATCCATCAGCAACATGGCTTTATCAAAGGTCATTCTGCAGAAACCAATGCCACCTTATATAAATTGAAGATGGCGAATTGTAAACAACAGTCGTTATCATTAAATTAAATAAAATGCTGATTGAGGTTGTAGGCACTTACTTCGTGATACATTTTAATTAGATGAAAAATAAAAAATACTTTTACTTAGTTAATATCACAATGTTTATTGAATAGTGACTGCAGTTTCGATCAAACAATGATCGTTATCAAACTATAAGTAACTTATAAACAATGATCGTTATCAAACTATAAGTAACTTATAATTTGATAATGATCATTGTTTGATCGAAACTGCAATCACTATTCAATAAACATTGTGATATTAACTAAGTAAAAGTATTTTTTATTTTTCATCTAAATAAAATGCTTATTAAAATACGTATTACTAATTTGATTGAATTAAAACCAAAATGTTTCACCACGGGTTAAGCGAGAAACTAATTTATCATACATATTACTAAATTCGGGAGGTTATAACTGTCACTTACCGATAGTTTCCAAGTGCTTATTTTCAATCTGCGCAGTCTGCGATGCTGATTTTTATTCGGGTTGTATTAAAAGTAAATATAAGTGTGTACTGTTATTGTTGCGAGTAACAAAAATTCCAGACAAAGAATTTGCCTTCAACTGGTATTTTGTGATGAAGAGCGAAATTAAGGAACTGAGACAGGAGTGAACACATTACTCGGGCAAGTTTTTAATTTAGAAGAAACTATATAAGAAAGGGACAAATTAATAATGTTTCTAGCGTTTCTAACTTAAACTATATAAACAGAATTAATCAGTCTAAAAGCAAACCAAGTTTAATCAGAACACAGAGTCATTGGTAATAAAAAATAATAGAATATTAAATACGCATCAGATAACACTAATGGGGCTGTATATAGTAGAAGTTTTAAAAGAACATTGGAAAACAAACGACCAGCTCAAATACTAAAATTTTGACGGATACCACCTTATTTCATCATGCTGCCGACAAGATAATGCTCACAGAAAGTAGTTCTAAATACAAAAATGGTATTGAATCATCTATTCCTGAAGATACCAATAACCTTTTCATACTTTATAAAATAGAATAGAAATAGAATTCGTTACAAGATCCTATATTTAGCAGATGCTAAAGAGATCTGAAATATATTTCTTGAGTTACGTTGAGATTATTATAGTAAAATAGTACTAAAGAGATCAAAAAATACTTTGTGAAACTATCGCGATAATATACTACATAAGAAAGCGTCAGGGAAGAGGAAATCTATAGTATTGTTACATCTTTAAAGCATATTGCCTCGACTGGTTGGGATTGTTTTTTCGTACAAGTGATTAAGAATTGCACTCATTGAAATATTCCTTAGCCAATTTAATAAATAAATGAATTGGAACTGGAGAATATCCAGATAGTTTTAAAATGTCTGTTATTAAACCACTGTTCAAAGAGATGATCCTAGCATGGTTTCGAAATATACACTAATTAATTTACTCACACTTTTTTCAATAGTAGATTGATTTCATTTTTTAATAAATATATGTTATTTAACTGACTACAGAATGACCATCTAAAGAATAAATCGACTAATACAGACATCTATAGTTCCATTAACCAGCCGATTCATTGGAAATGCTCTAGATAACAAAGATATTCCTCTAGGCATATTTTTAGAATTAAAGAAAGTGTTTGATCGTGTAGATCGTGAGATATTATTTAAAAGGCTTTAAATATCCCATAAGAGGAATTAGTCATAAATTACTGAACTCATATTTAGAAAATCGAAGATAAAAAATTCAATATTCAGAGAGAGTGAGTATATGGATTCGAATATCTTCAATGTGACCGTAGGCATTCCTTAAGGGAAACCTTATTTAATCATTTCTATAAACGATAATTTTGATCAAATATAAAATGATGATACAAACATCATAGTAAAAAAAAGCATGGACTTTAGAAAGACGTTTGATATAGTAAATATTAATTTTCTATTAGATATAGTAAAGAAATATGCTTTTTGCGGACACGTTCTTAATATATGTCCTCATTTTTAACCAAATGTACTCACAAAGTCCTTGTGTATATTTTTTATCTGATATTTTTATACTACGTCTGGGCTACTGCAAGGATCCATTTCATTTAATACTCGTATTTACAAAAACGATAAAAACTTTGGTATAAGACCTCATATACTACATACTACTCTTTGTAGATGTATTCGAAACTATACACATGACACATCTCGATCTTTCAACTATCCATCGAATGTACTACACACACAAAGGGTTCATCTGGTTATAAATTCGCCATTATAATCTGGAAATGATTCCATTGTTCCTTGGTCTTTCCTATAAACTTTTGAATATTTATTGTTTATGCATTGGTAATTTCAATGGGTTCAATTATTCGGGAGACTATTTGGATGGACGAATAAATGGAATAAATGGGTGGTTGGGAGTGCATAATGGCTGTAACTGGGGCAAGTTCCGGCGGATACCGGGAATGGCCTACGTGTGCTATTTCCTGCGGTGGATACGAAGCCGCAAAACAATGCGACATACGCATTACCTGAAACCACTCCCTTGCGTCATTGTGCGTGTGAATCTAAAGAACGGTGAACTTCCGCCTTTTAAAATTATGCACTTTTAATTGACTTGCGTGATGGTGCATACAGGCATTAAAGGTACGAGTACAAGAAGATTAAATTAAATGAGAATCTGCCCAACACTTCTGATAATTAAACAATGTTTATATTCTTGATCTATAATTACCATTGCAATGAAAATTATTTATAACTTCATTCGTTGTTTATATTTTGAATAATGATGGGCAATATAAAAATTATATAATTTCGAAATATCCGCACTAGATAAAGTCGGGCGAGCACCGTAGTTATGTCCGTGTGTAGACATGGTAATAAATGTTTAACGACACATAAAGATAACTGTCAACAACGTTTGATAAGCAATATAATAACCATAACATATTGTATGCGTTAATTTAAAGAAATATGTATCGGAAGTGTACAACCAATTGGGCTTGAGAAGCCACATTTTCGAAGTGGTTTCGAAGTATAGGCTAGACATTTAATAATTTTATGGAGTGATATACATATGCGGAACTATGTGGTTTTATTGTATTTGTTGTTTATTATTGATACACGTATTATTTTTAAGAATGGATCTTCACAAAGAGACTGACGTAAATGTTTTTGTTGTAATTTTTGACTTAGACACGTGTCATTCGGTCACATCATTTATGTTATTGTAGTTATCAAGTTATGAATAATGCAATATCAACAGGGATACAGAGACGTAAATTTTGAATAAAAATATTTTATTATTATAAAGTAGTGTACTTCATTGATGCAAACTGTTGAAAGTTAAATTCTAAGGATTCCAAATATGTAAACTCTCTCCTCAGGCTTAGACAAAACTATGGCGCTTTAAATTCTAAGATTTCACCATTTCATGTTTGTTTTATATCATTTTATATATCAATATTATTAAAATTAATATACTCTTTGAAATTTATATATGTTAACGTTGAAGCTGCAACATTTTCTAGTTTATTTGGCACTGTCAGACATATGTAAGATTCATCCGTAGTTTTTGATAGCAAGGATAAATGGCTCTGGAGATATAAAGTGACACTACTTAATCTCCTATCTAAATAAACGAGGATAAATTATTATTTAAAGTAAGAATTTAATAAAAATATAATATTAAGACAATCCTATGTGGTATCAACCAAATAAATTCTACATGGGCTGCGTGTATGAAATGTCGGTGAACTATTTTTATTACACTTATAGGACACATTTTTTAGAAGTAATTATTTAGTGAAATTAAATTAATAGACCAGGTGCACTGTTCTACTTCGCCGAGTTTGGAGTTTAATTACAGTCAATTAACAACTTCGCCAGAAAAGGGAGTAACAGCGGCAGCTTACGTATCCTGACAACACATTTTCTCCATCCTGGCGATATCAATCCGTGTTCATACAATCACGTCCTAGATTCAGCGCTCAATTTTCTAATTATCAATAGACAGAACAAAAGTGGATGAATTTATGCGTTCGGGGCCGTGCATTATTTATATAGGGAACAGGGGGTGGTGGAAGCGCACAATTTATGGATTTTAGTCAGTCGGTCTGGGGGTAAGGAAAGCGTCGCGTGTACCCAGATGGGGGTCATGAACCCCGTCTCTTCCAACGTTGGCACGGGGTTGGTTCGCCGTGGTTTAAGACTTCCGGCACTACCTCCTCGAAGGCGAGTGTTACGTAACCAAGGTGAAATATTCCGCGATGGCGTGCTGCTTTAAAATTCGACCCCGAAATGGAAGCATGAATAATAATATGTCTTTGATTGATGGACGCGTTAAAAAATTGTATTAGATGTGATTTTCTTTTTCATCATTTATAAATAGAATTTTTAATGTATTAGTAGCTTCAATTAGTTATTTATACGTGCAAATTATGTATATATTTTAAAAATATTCTATTCCAATTGTAACAATATTCCATGAGATTAATAAATAAATAAATAGATAAATAAATAATGGTAGAACCATACAGAAATACTATAATTGTTACTACATAATAATAATACAGATAATAGAAACTGCTGAATATATTCCTATATTTGAAGCTCTAGAAAAATTATTGCTAAAGTTTATTCGATATTTATTACATTTCATTGCATATTGAATAACAAAACAGTTATAAATTATTGAAAGTTGATTTTTTATATTTGATCTAATTTAACAATAAATTTAATACTTGCAATTAAAAAACTGATATTTTATAATAACCATATTTATAGATAATATTAAGCATTTTAAAATGGACATTAAATTAAATAATTATGGAAGATAAGAAATAAATTCAAAAAATGTTGTTCTCATTAACCAATTAAGTTTCTCTGCTTTTTTGTATGATATTACTATGAAATATTCATAGAAAGTTATTCACTCTTTTGTAATATATATAAATATTTTATATATAATTATAATTCTAAAATGACTTTTAACACACAATACATAGTATGCATTTTATTTTGCTAAATTTAATCACTTGGCCTTGTAGGATTCGAACCCACAATACACGATATAAACATATTGCGAAAGGAAAAACATCCTGCAAAATATATAGTTACCATATATATTTATTCCTGAATGTTATCACTCTTTTACTTATTGATACTATTTTAAGTAGGGATTTGAGAAAACACATTAAAACACCTTATTTTACCATTGCATATTTGAAAAATTGTGACTATAGTTTCGACCACAAACTGGTCATGATTTTAAATTGACCACAAAGTGACTGTATAAAATTATACAGGGTGACTGACGAAAAACCTTTGGTGCTTATTTTTGATCCGATGTGAATAAATAAAACATCAAATTAAATGATTTTTAAAAGACTTTAATATGAACTGAACTGATATTTTTTCTTGCATCCAGTTTTTGACAAAAGACGATCAACTTTTTTTTTCAAATTGCACTGTATATATATTTCGTACTGATCCGCAAGGAGGTTTTTTTCTGAATCTAAATTTGTAAACGATTTTATCCATTCATCAAACCAAAGTCGAGAAATTGAGGATTAAAAAAAAATTAAAAATCAAATACCCATAGTAAACAATATACAGAGCCTATTCCAAATGTCAAAAGTGACAGTGTCAGTCATTGGTACAATACTGCAATGATTTTTAATAATTTCATAATAAAAATGTTGCAAGATTTCAAAAACTGAAAAACGATTTCTGTAGAAGCACAAAATTCTAGTAGTGTTTGAAATATTGCAACATTTTAATTATGAAACAATTAAAAATCGTTGCAGTATTGTATCAATGGCTGTCACTGTCACTTTTGACATTTAAAATAGGGTCTGTATATTGTTTACAATGGATACTTGACTTTTTATTTACTTTTTTAATCCTCAATTTCTCGACTTTGGTTTGATGAATGGATAAAATCGTTTACAAATTTAGATTCAGAAAAAAATCTCCTTGCGGATCAGTACAAAATATATATATAGTGCAATTTGAAAAAAAAAAGTTGATCGTCTTTTGTCAAAAACTGGATGCAAGAAAAAATATCAGTACAGTTCATATTAAAGTCTTTTAAAAATCATTTAATTTGATGTTTTATTTATTAAAATCGGATAAAAAATAAGCGAGATACACCACCAAAGGTTTTTCGTCAGTCACCCTGTATAAGTGTAATTGAGCAAAAATATATTTTAGAAAACTTGTAATACAGAGAAAGTAATATTTCTCTTATTCAACATTCAAAACCCAAAGTAAAACGAAGTAACATAATTAATAATTATAATGATGCGTATAGAATATAAAAATGAATGATTTTAATTCTTATAAACTCATTAAAAGTATTTACTAATAAAATGTATTTCAACAGAAATAATTTCATTCAAATTAGTGTTGCTTTGATAGTTGTACTATTTGTAACACGCAAATTAATTTGTATTATTCAATGTCTGTCGAAGTATTAGCTAGAGAAGTAGTTTCAAATTAATTTGTTTTGTAGTCTTAGTAAGACTCATTGTTGTAGAGACACGAAATGTTTTCGTATTTTTAAATTTATTAAAAGTATTTACATTTTAAAAACTGTGACTTAAATTCATTTTAAATTTTAAAAAACTTAAATTGACCATAAAGTGACTTAAGTTTGATAACAAGTTAGTGTTAAAAAATATAGTCACATTTTTTTAAATATTCAAGAGTATAACAAAGTTTTTAATTTGTTTTCTGAAATCCTCATATAAACTCACTTAAAAATAAAGTGTGATATCAACAAAGTAAACGTTTTTGTTTAATTTTCCAAGATGTATCACGAAGTTAACGCCTCAACCATTAATCCAGATATTCGTGTTTGTAATTTTGTTATTGAAAAGTGTTTTATATTACTTTTACATTTAATCTAAGTTTGAATTCTGCGTTAATAATATATGAAATATTTTGGTATTATAAATTGTTGACTTGAACATTTTTTTAACTATAATATTAAATAATACATTCTGAAGTATATTTATTTAATAATAACTAACAGAAATATTAATTGAATTATTTTTAGTTAAAATATTTTAAAAGAGTAATATTTAAGTTAATTATAGTTTCTTATACAATAATAATAAAAATGATGTAAATAGTCAGATTTAGAGGAAGAAAAAACTTATTTAATACTCAAATATTGCTAGATTTAACTTCTTTGACTAAATCTGACAAGTACTTTTATAAAATTTTTAAATAATTAAATCATCTTCATCTTTATATTTGTATATTTTTTACCATAATATATTACATAAATTTCATTGAGCTGCTTACGCTTATTACAATTGTTAGTGTTATAAAATAGGTAGTGGTTTTATTTTTATATTTAAAAAAAAAACTCAGAATCATATATGGTTTCAATAAAACAATAGTTCATGTACTAATGACTCTAGGAAAATTCTGAATTCAATCTTGTGATTAGGATCAAATTGAAATGAACAAAAGTGTTTTAGCTTAGTGTTTATAATGTCTATTTTTTAATTAAGAGATATTTTTATAGAAAACTCGTAATACAAACATACTGATCACAAGAACAGTACTTCGTTTTACTTTGGGTTAAATGTTTGTACATCGAACCCAAATTAAAACGAAGTAACTTAATTAATAATTAACAATAATAATAATAATAATAATAATAATATATTATTATTATAATGATGTGTAAAGAATATAAAAATGTTGATTGCAATTCTTATAAATTTATTTAAAGTGTTTTCATTTTGTAGATCGTCAGTTAAGTTCATCATAAGATTACTTAATTCTAATGTTTAGTTACTTATTAGTTGATAATATTTACTATAATGATTATTAATATTTACAATTAACTGAACTAATTTTAATTATTACATTTAACATTATTTTCTATAATTGACAATTAAGTCTGGTAAAATTATATTAATATTTATTATTTATAATGTGCATTAAACAATGACTGCCTGTTTATATTACTTTAAGTTCTGAATATATTTTTAGAGATCTTCACAAATAAGACGAAACTATACCTTAACGAATAAATATATCTCAAAAGCTTCCAAAAGTAGAATCTTATTTTAATATGCTATATTGAAATTTCATATATTTTTATTAGTAAAAAATGATATTATTAAAAGTTCACATAAAACGTTTAACTTTGTTGGTACAACACTTTTTATTTATTTTTGTGACTGTAGTTTCGACAACTTTATTTTGTCCACCAAATATACCACACTATAAATGAAAGATTCGAGTCTCCTTTCTTCACAAAATTTTGTGAAGAAAGGAGACTCAATCTTTCATTTATAGTACAGTACATCTTCACGTAACTCAACAATCATTAAAATTATACCACAATTTATTGTTTTTATAGTTTACAATTATTGATTGTAATATAATGTAATCATTAGAATGTTAATTAAACACTTGGTTTTGTTTCACTATCACTATCACAAAATAGTGAAATAAAACCAAGTGTTTAATTAACCTTCTAATTAACATGAAAATGTTTCACCACGGGTTAAGTGAGAATTTAATCCATCGTACTGTAAACATGTTTATATTTATATTATACTATAAAACATAAAGTGTATTATTTTCCCATTAATACTTTTCATATTAAAAAAAACAAAATTTAAAGGATTTAAATCATGTGCACAAAAGACGAAATTAAATAGAAGTGTTTCTTTGCAATAAATACTATTTTAATTAAATAATAATTTTCTGTTTTTATTTCACTAAGAAATAACTGAATGTGATTTTACTGATTTTTATTAATTTTTATTCGATAAATAAGCAAAATTAAAAGCATTTAATTGTATAAAACTTCATTGTTTTTATAATTTTAAATTTAACAAAACGTAATAAATAATTTTCATAATTATATGGATGTATGAAGAATATAAAACAATAATTGTAATCTCTATAAACCAATAAAAGTATTTTCAGTTAGAAATCAATTTAATCTTCTTATTTTTTCTTTATTTTGATTTAATTACAGATGGGTAAAGATTATTTGGAAAATTTAAGAATTTATGAAAGGCTACCGTATATGTGATAATTAATTATATAAAATTTTGTTCCTTTTAAGCTTTCTAATGCATCTGATTGAATTCTGTGTTATATATAATTAAATTTTGTATCAGAATTATACAAGCAGTTTCAATTTATTTTTCTTTTAATCTGCTAATAATTCTATAAAAATTTATATACATAATTTATAAACATAAATTATTTATTAATAATTTCTTCTTAAATTAAACAATGTCGAATGTATGTTCTCGAAGTAGAAGTCGTGTAGTTTTCTTGATGGATACGTCTTTTGTAACTCATGTATTAAAGAAGCATCGTTTTTAAAATTCCTTATAATAAAATTGGATTGATATATTAAGACATAAAATTAAAAATCACAGAAGCTGTATATTAATATTTCCTATGTCTTTTATTTATTATTTTGGCTTTCATTATTTTAAATCTCGTTTCTATTAGGCTTTCTAATTCATCTAATGAAAATTATGTTATATATAATTAAATTTAATACCAAAATTACTTCCAGTTTATTATTTAATCTGGTAATAATATTATAAAATTCTTCATATTTAAACTATAAATTAATAATGACTTCTTATTTTAATATAATTTTATATCTATGTATAAAATTTAATTATTTATTAGATATTATATATTTATTATAAAATTTTATTGAATACATGGCAATTTATGAAGGATTAATAAAGTTAGATATAATAATATTTATTATTCAATATTTTATATCTCACTTTTAAGAATAAATATTACTTTTTATTTATTATGAATATTCTTCTTAATACCTAATAATATAAAATAAAAACGTATTTATTTTTATTATATTGTAAGTAAATAAGAAAACACAAGATATTTTTATTGATTGTTGCTGAATTTTATTGCAATTTTATTTACTGTATGATCTTACTTGGATGACTTTTTAAATTAACCGCTTTTGTAATAATTTCTAAACACGAAATTAATAAATCGTATTGATTAAATGTGACATTTCATAATCCAAAGCTAATTTTAGATGTATTATTAAAGCTTGTTGTTTCTGGGAGGAATGAATACTTATTGAAATCAATAAAACATTGAACTGAATAAATTGAAAGGTAAGCACAAGTACTATTACAAAAAGAGTTTTTATAGAGTAAAACACGCATTTTAGTTTAAGTATATAAATAAATTATAAATACATCAGTAGTTTAATTTTTAAATTGTGAAAAATAGAGGATGCTATTATTGCTGGCTAAAATTCACTACAGTGATAGTTTTTTAGCTGCAAGCATAAATTACTCATTTGTTTTTAAATTTACTACAATATTTTTCTTTAAGATTTAGCAAAATTTTTATATTATGACAAGACATAAAAAAATAATAATAAACTGACCTTTTCTTGCTGTAACCAACTTTGTCGAGTTCGATGTGTCTGTAGGCAGCGTAGGTGGCCATTATTTCCGGTGGTTGGGTTCTACGTTTCACAAATAAAATTCGAGAGATAGCGAAAACAACCTAGGACCGTTCGAGCCGAGCGTTCGACAGTAAATGCAGGAAAGCAGGAATTATGAGAGAGTATCGTTCGTTCGGTGCGTGCGGAATACGCGAGCTTTCGACTGCGGGGATCGTCAGCTGACTGAACCAGGGCTCTCCAGGGCCCAAGATTATATAGCCGTCATGTGCAGTGGCCCGTGGCCCGCCATGGCCCCTTCTGCACTACGCTATTCATTCTCGAACATATCTGGCCTGCTCTGCTTTGCTCTGTTCTGCTATGATTTTACTTGGTCTCAGTAAGAATTATGTTTCTTTTTTGCTATGTCACTTCATAATTGTTAATGTTCTTCTTACTCTTCGAGCTTTTGTTAAAAACGTGTTATTATTTTACTCATCGAACTCATTTGCTAATATTACATAAAACATATGTATACACAAATATAGACCAAACATTAATTGAAATTATTTCCAGGTACAGTTTTAAACATTCAATATTCAATTAAAATATTACTTTCATTACAATCATGTATTAGATTTAAATGTAAAAAAGAATACACTTTTACAATTATGTATTAAAATATCAATTAATATTATACAATTTACAAAATACACTGCAACAAATGTACATCTATAACACTACATTAATTTAATTTGGTAATAATGGTTATAAAGTAAAACACATTACCATGTAACCTTATAAACCACGTACTGAACTAGTTAAATAATATTATAGGACAACAGAACATGCAATTACGTATATATTATTGCATTTGTGCGAATAAGTAGAACTCCATTTTAAATATAAAGAGAAATAGCATATATCAACAAATATAAGCATTTGTCGTAAGTTTTTGTATCTCTGCTTGATATTTTTCCACCGCCTGTGTTTTAAGATTCCTGCCAAAGCCTTGAGCTTTGAAAACAAATGGTAATCTGAAGGAGCTGAGTCTGGACTATAGAAAAGTTAATCCATAATGACTGACGACCGTCCTGAACACTCATGATAGGTGTTCTCTCTTCCTTAGTTGAAATTACGACACCAGCGCCGAACAGTAGACTAATAGCATTTTCTCTACAATAAATATTGCAAGGGCGTACATTTATTATTATAGCCATAACTTAAAAACTGGCGGCCTTCTTTAGTTTCTTGAACATTTTAAACACTCACAATACCAGAGAGACGTTACTTTGCACACAGACAGCTGAAATATAATTGAACGTGTTAGCACACATCCGGCGTTTTCTTTATTCGCCAGCGCTTCGCACCGTTTAAACGAGTACTACATTTCTACTATCTCTCCTACATTAACAAATAATCCACAATATAAATTATAATGTATAGAAAATAATATAAACAATAGGTGGTATTCAATAATTAAATGAAGGTAAGTTAATTTAAGTTTCAAAAACTATATGTTCATACGCTAAATAGTTATATTTCTCATGTCTTATTTATTATTTTGACTCTAATCCAAAGTACGTAATTATGTGATGATTCATTATATGAAATCTCATTTCTTTCAAGCTTTCTAACGCGTCTAATAGATGTGTATGTTATATATAATTAAATTTTGTATCAGAATTATACAAGCTGTTATTTTTTTTAATAGTAATGATTTTTCCTTAAATTAAACAATCACGAATGTAAGTGTATTGACTCCATACTTCTATATAAATAGAATAGACACACTTTTTTAACTAATGTATTAGAGAAGTTTCTTTTTGTAAAATTCCCTACGATATCACTGGATACGTTGAAACTTAACATTTGAAATCATTAACAAGTCAAATTTAATTTAAGTTGACACTATATTGCGATATATCCTTTAGCAGATCTAATAAATATTTCGTTAGAAAATAAATACAGATACAATACCGTCATTATTTTTATTTATATAAAAAAGGGGGGTGAGGATAGAAAGTGGTAAGGAAGTGGAACGATATTCAAGGAAGCCAAATTGGTAAGGAGGGATATGATGTGATATATGGGACATTAGTTTGTTTTTAACTATATTTTCAAACATTCACCTATAATTGCCAAACAGCACACCTCGAACGCCAAGAATCCGCAATTGCCCTACTAGATATTCAAAAAGCGTTTGATTCAGTTTAGCATCGAGGTTTGCTGTTTAAATGCAACTCTATAAATATCCCACCTCATCTCCTTAACTTAATTGACAGCTTCTTATCCAATTGAATCCAAAGAGTTAAAATCCGAAATACCCTATCACGCGCCTTTGTTCCACAAAAGGGTGTTCCCCAAGGATCCCCTCTATCACCGCTCATTTACAACATTTATGTTTATGATATTTATAACCCTAACCCACACTATATAAATCCTCCATCATACCCGCTCCTATACGCAAGCGATACTGCACTAGTAGTACATGCCCCACCCTGCAAAAAGCACTTACCAGACTGCAAGGGCTGATCGATACCATACAGCTATGGTTTGCAAAATGGAGAGTAACCATTAATCCTAATAAATCCCAGCTCCTAATCCCATTTCATCGACTCCAGAATTCTTCGTTCCATATAACCATCAATAATCATCCTATTTTACCATCTCCTTCTTGCAAATACCTTGGTATAACATTTGACTCCAAATTAACCTTTAAAACACATGCCCAAAACCTTAAAGTGAGTGTCAATAAGAAAGCTCGGCACTTCAGAAGCCTCATATCAACGAAAACAGAAGTACAAATTTATAAAATGATCTGCCGACATCTTCTTGACTACGCCGCTGTCCTTTTCTATAAACCCTATGCTTCCGCTCATAAAAGTATTCAGGTATCGGAACCATCAGCCCTTCTCACGCTTACAAAAATTAGACATCCCCTTAACCCCATACATAATCCATCTAACACCCTCCTGTACCAATTAGCTAATCTCACTCCTATTGAACAACGTCTTACATTCCTCGCTTAAAAATTCGCCACTAACCCTCACAATATTGATATTCTTAACCACATGTGTATCCCTCGCAATCCTTTAATAATACCCCGATACAAATACCCTAAATTCACCATTTATCAGTTCATCTCTGCATTTCACAACGACATTAGTGATCATGACGTTTGAAGAATAACCGACAGTTAATTCCGTTAGACATTAGCAATCATGACGTTTGTAAGACAAATAACTCCAGGGTAAAAGACCACGGGTCGACAGCCGTTTGACTGAAAAAAAGTTGTATCATTGTCATATTGATAATTACATGTAAATGTATTTCCTTTTTTCTATTTAAATAGTCTGGGTAAACTGTACCATTTCAAAAACTAGAGAAAATAGATTAATAAAACATGTTCCGTTGTTATTACACACGATACTAAATTATACAAAAGTAATTTGCGTCTTCCAAATAGCACAACTATCAAAGCAATAATAGAATTCACTTTTATCAATTAAAGATCAAGAATTTTAACTTATGTGAAAAGTTTTTGAGTAAATTTAACATAACATATATTGAAAAAGAAATATATTAACGGTACAATTTACAAAACTTAAATAACGTAAAAATCAAGTTGGAAATATTTGCTGACACATGTTTTACCTTTTAGATCATATTAGTACCGCTTTTATTATATAATTTCAACAAATAATCAAAATAATGAATTATTTATTTAGTGTCTGTAAGACAACAAAGGTAAGAGTGCAAATAGCAGGAAAAAGATCGGAAGACTGTCTGGACAGTTTGTGATCATCTGTCCCATTTGAGGCTCCAAGGAGGGTGGGGAGTACATGAGATGAAATATATAAACTTCCAAATAAGTCCAGAACTTATTCTTAATTTAAAATACAAAAAAATCTTAATTATTATTATGAGAAATGGTAGTTTTGAGAAAATGTCACCTTTTGTTACGTGATGGTACTCTAATGGTTACTACTGTTAGTGAAAAGACATTTACGAAATGTAGTAAAATGGGCGGTTTTGACATTATAGTCAACCCACACCCTCAAACCCCTCCAAGGAAGATTGGGAGGTGGCAGATCACCTCATGGAAGGGACACGTATAACCTGGACAATCAAAAGCTTCTCACCATTTAAAGCGCCAGGCTTGGACGGTATATTCCCGGCCCTCCTCCAATGGGGGCTGGACATATTATCAGCCCACCTAGCCAAAATCTTCAGGGCATGTATTGCGTTCAGATACATCCCTCTAGCTTTGAGAGAAGTAAAAGTTATCTTCATACCGAAACCTGGTCGTATAGATTATACACTAGCCAAATCACACCGCCCAATTAGTCTAACGTTATTTCTTCTGAAAACGTTAGAGTAATTGTGCGAAAGACTAATTCGCGAGACGGCTTTGATTACGAATCCGATCCACGCTAACCAACATGCATACACTCAGGGGAAATCAACGGAGTCGGCTCTGCACACTGTTGTAGACCGAATCGAAAGATCTCTGGACAACAAAATGTCCACCTTGGGCGTGTTCATTGATATAGAAGGTGCCTTTGATAAAACGACCTTCAGAAAAATGGAAACTGCTCTCTCCACGCATGGTGTGAACCCCACAGTTAGTGGATGGATCAAAAGCATGCTGCAGAATAGGGCAGTAAATGTAGGAAATACCACTGTCAGAAAGGGTGGAGTACTCTCACCACTCCTGTGGAACATAGTGGTTGACAGCCTACTGCGGCGACTTAACGACAATGGCTTCCACACCATAGGATATGCAGATGACATAACCATCCTGCTAACAGGCAGATTTGAGACGGTGCTATGCAGCTTGATGCAGCAAGCCCTCAAAATAATCGAATACTGGTGTAACGACCAGTCTCTGACCATAAACCCGTCAAAGACTGAAATGGTCCTCTTCACAAAGAAAAGGAAACTAGGTAAGCTAAAGCTCCCTATGCTCCTCAACACCCAGTTGACATTGTCAACAGAAGTCAAATACCTGGGAGTGATCCTCGACGGCAAGCTGACGTGGGAACCACATCTCAAAATGAAATGTAAAAAAGCATGCGTCTCCCTCTGGCAATGCCGGAGGGCTGTGGGGCAGACATGGGGGCTATCTCCCAAGATAGCACTTTGGCTGTACACAGCGGTAGTAAGACCAATGCTAATCTATGGAGCACTGGTTTGGTGGTCCAGAGCCAGACAGAAAACCTCAGCAAAGCAGCTTACTCAGTTGCAAAGGAAAGCATGCCTCAGCACGACCGGAGCAATGCGAACATCACCCACTGCAGCAATGGAAGCAATGCTCTGCCTTCCACCTCTCGACTTATACGTAGAGGAGATGGCCACGGCGGCAGCACTGCGCCTAAACTCAGTTGGACTCTGGTACAAAGAAGGCAGGGCTGGCAGACACTGTCACCTTTTAGAGGAGGCTGTCAAAAAGACACCCCTCCTTGGAAGGAAGACAGACAACTTGCCACCCTGCTACGTCTTCAATAGACCCTATAATGTATCGATAAAAAGAGGAACCGGGAGTGCAGAGGGTGGGGAAACCCTCCGAATTTACACCGATGGTTCTAAAACCAATAGAGGATCCGGGGCGGGAATTTACTCGCAACAAATAGACCTCTCATTAGCTATACCCCTAGAGAAGCACACAACTACTCTGCAAGCAGAGATCGTTGGCATCATCCAAGGGGCGAAAGAAATCCTACACCGAGACATCCGTGATAGGAACATCCAAATCCTTACATACAGTAGGGCAGCAATACTAGCAGTGAGTAGTCACAAGATCACCTCAACACTAGTAAGAGAATGTCACAACACCCTTAAACAAGAAGCACAATCAAACAGTATTGAGCTGCGCTGGGCCAAGGGACACAATAATGAAGAAGGCAACAGCAAGGCAGACGAGTTGGCGCGAGCTGGATCGGTTCTCAGTGATACCACGGACGGGCCCCCGATCGCGCCAACACCGAAATGCCTCACTGATATCCTCAAACAGAATACTCTCATGATGCTAAAACAACGTTGGGACAACATCTCAGGCTGCAGACAGGCCAAGGATGCAATACGCTCACCCAATCTGAAAACAGCTGAATATTATTTGCGACTATCCCGGGGGAATCTGCGTCTTATCACAGGTATCTTTACGGGTCACTGTCAGCTAAGGAAACACTTGTTTACTATGGGACTGGTGGAAACCCCCATATGTAGAGCATGTGAAGAAGAGGACGAGACAGTGGAACATGTGTTAACCACCTGCCCGGCTCTCGCCCACCTTAGAGAGTCCATGCTAGGGGAGCTCTGGCCGAACATGGCCAACTTAAGAGATAACCCTCCAAGCGTTGTGCTGTCCTTTGCTCGCCACCTTGGGTGGCTAAATGAGTGACAGAACAACGCAGGGCTGTCCCAGACAGGGGGGCACAATGGGCCTAGTGAGGCCTAAGTGCTCTGGTCAATGATTTGATCACCCTTCCAAACTCA
Organism: Ontholestes murinus; assembly: GCA_963969525.1. Lineage (NCBI taxonomy): Eukaryota > Metazoa > Arthropoda > Insecta > Coleoptera > Staphylinidae > Ontholestes > Ontholestes murinus. Next base: position 31,506,243 of record OZ018396.1, read on the forward strand.
ATCCAGATCCAGATCCAGACATTATAGTCGAAGCACACAAAACTTTAAATGTCTTTATAGGAGTTATTTTTTGTTTTCATTTGACACACTCTACCGATGAAGAGATATTATCTGAATTAAAATCTCAAGGGGTAATAGAAGTAAGGCGTCTAACTTCTAAAAGAGCAGATATTTGAACAGTTAATGCCTTTCAAATACTCGATGTATAATCTGGAAGTACGACCATTTATACCAAACCCCCTAAGATGTTTTAATTGTCAGCAATTTGGTCATGTGTCAGACAAATGTAATAATAATTCTGTATGTGCCCAGTGTGGCAACCTCCTACACGATCGAAGTTGTCCGTCTCCTTTTAAATGTACTAACTGTGCAGAACCTCAATCCTCACGCTCTTGACAATGCCCGAAATTTCAAATTGAGTACGCTGTATAGAAGATCCGAGTAGATAACCATTTCCTACACCGAAAATATCGTTCTATATGCCCCACATCGTTCTCTAAAACAAAGTTATTTACGAAAGCTGCCGTTGTGCAGACTTCGACCCTAGGTACTCAATTTGATATGGATAAAATTTCAAAAATGGTAGAAGCCACGAGAAATACGACAAGCCAAATCCAAACTTCGTCAAAACCTATCACTGGTGTAACACAAAATTAAAAGAAGTCTTGAAACTAAAGAACCAAGCAGTTTAATCCATAAAAGAGAGGTCAATCAGTCTCTCTGAAGATATAATTACTGATAACCTTATGGATATAGAACAGGCTAAGTTGTTTGCTGGTCCGGACCGTCTTAGGTTTCAACTTAAGCCCCTTCTTAAAACGAGCAAACTCATACAATGGAATTGTAACGGCATTAATATACGATTACCAGAAATCAGGATGCATTGCAACCCAGTCCAACCAATTGCTTTGTGTCTGCAGGAGACACATTGTCGTATCAAACCGAATATTTTGTGAATCAATTTAATTGAATAATTTTCAAGCCGTTGCTGTAAGAGCGCTGTTACCACAACCAATTAGCCTGTGCTCGCTATATCTACCTTCTGGGCAGTTGTTTACTCTGGCTGACCTTTAATAACTCATTGACAACTTACCTCGACTCTTAATAATAATGAGCGATTTTAATGCCCATAGTCTTATGTGGAGTTCTACTTATAAGAATTCCAGAGACGGTCTTATCGAACGTATAATGAAGAGAAACGACATTGCATTTGCAAACACAGGCAGATAACCCATCCTTTTTTTTATCAAGTAATGTCGGAACTTTGCGGTAGTGACCACTTTCCCATTATCTGTAAAATCGATAGCCACTTGGATACCCACAGTCGTCCAGTGAAGTGGAAAATAGCAAAGGCTAATTGGGAAGTCTTTCACCAAAACCTAGAACTGGATAGATAATATAGACATGTCTAACGTTGATTCTGCAATCATCTGCCTAACAGATCGCTTAGTTGAAAAAAAAATGTGTCTCTGTGTGTGTTTGTTGGTGGGCGCTGTATATCAAAAACGAATGATCCTATTAAGATGCAATTTTAAACTTAAGGCTTTATCGTTAAAAAGAGGAACTGAATAACTTTTGATAAACATTCATACACCGGAAGCGAGTGTTTACTCGAGGCGTTTTTTTGTTTTTTCCGATATTTTTTTTAATATGAAAAATATGAGGTCCACTTAGTCCATTCGCCTGAACGCGCCATTGCCTGTCAGGAACTGCGAGAGGTAGTTCTACTTCCCCGTGCGGTCTCTCTATCCATGTGGCGATGTGCGGAATGCCAAGGTGCGTCGTTCGGTGGTCAAATCTGCGCGCCTGCGCTGATATATCTCCGCACGCTCGTAACATCTTAATCCTTAATAAAAGTTTCTTCTAACTTTATTTAACACATCAGGCGCGATCGAAACTAATCACAAACGTGATGGGTTCTTCTAAATCATCTAAATCACGTGGTCTAGTTTTGTATGCAATTCTCTTCACATTTCTCCATAAAAATAAATATAATAGTTTAAGATCAGGTGATCTTGATCGCGAGTCTATTGACTCGCCTCCCTGCTGGAATCATATCATATTCGTTGTAACTTAAGGGTTTCCTTGATCAGGATATAAATTTGGCACATCATTTTAAAGTTAACGAAAAACTGACCAATGACATCGCTTCCAACAATCCGTGCCCAAACATTAACCTTTTGAGGACATTGTGTATGTTCTTCTCTCACCCAGTGAGGATTTTTATGTTCTTCTCTCATCCAGTGAGGATTTTGCCTTGACTAGTGGCGGCAATTTTGATAATTAGCATGACCGCTGAGAAAAAAGGTGCACTCATCAGAAAACAACGTCTTCTAATTGGATAATACTGTTATTATTTATTATTATTAATCGTCTTCTATGAGCTCCTTCTTAATGGTATCATTTTATAAGGATGCATTTCATTTGCTTTTGATAGGTTTTCGTCTCAATCAACAAATTATTAATAGGATATTATTAATTTGAAAACAGTGTTCGACTTTTATTAAATAAAATAAATTTATTTAACTACAGGAAATAGAACGAAATAACAATACAAATTATAAAAAGTCTACTTAAAGTTATAAAAATTTGTAATGGTGCAATTGTGAAAGCTCACAATATGATTTTCTTGCTGCCATCGTTTAAATACATTTCCTTCGGTTGGGTACCTGTCCCTCGACTTTTCTGGTACAATTTACCATTCGCTTGCTTAGCCAATATTTTCGCTGAAAGTAAAGCCTCTTTCACCATTTTCTGCACTTTGACAAATAACATGTTATTTATAATTAATTATTTTTATGTTGACAGTAATCAAAATTGAAACTTCACGTAAACTCAAACCAACAATGGCAATTTTAGTATTGTCAATTACACAATCAAATTTCTTTTTTTAATTTTCGGAATTTAATAATATAAATATATAATAATGTGCAGTAAGCGAAATAATGAATTTATTCCATTAAACTTTTTCACACTGTTTCATGAATAATGGTAAAAACATAGTGTTTTATTTTGTGTGAAAATATGGATTACCACCTAGTAACGGTTGTCACCAACCTGATAATGACAATAATAATATAATGAAAATAAAAACTTAATCAGGCATGGAACGCAACTGATACAATAATCTTATGAATAGATGGCCGGAATTTATATCCGAGACTTATTAGTGAATTCGATAGAAATAGTTATATTCTATATTTAGGAAAATACTCTAATAGAGCATAATTATATACTAAATTTTAGACATCTAACGACAACTAACAGTTATACAGGGTGACTGACGAAAAACCTTTGGTGCTGTATCTCGCTTATTTTTGATCCGATTTGAATAAATAAAACATCAAATTAAATGATTTTTAAAAGACTTTAATATGAACTGTACTGATATTTTTTCTTGCATCCAGTTTTTGACAAAAGACGATCAACTTTTTTTTTCAAATTGCACTGTATATATATTTTGTACTGATCCGCAAGGAGATTTTTTTCTGAATCTAAATTTGTAAACGATTTTATCCATTCATCAAACCAAAGTCGAGAAATTGAGGATTAAAAAAAAAATTAAAAATCAAATATCCATAGTAAACAATATACAGAGCCTATTCCAAATGTCAAAAGTGACAGTGTCAGTCATTGGTACAATACTGCAATGATTTTTAATAATTTCATAAAAAAAATGTTGGAAGATTTCAAAAACTGAAAAACGATTTCTGTAGAAGCACAAAATTCTAGTACAGTGTTTGAAATATTGCAAAATTTTAATTATGAAATAATTGAAAATCGTTGCAGTATTGTATAAATGGCTGTCACTTTTGACATTTAAAATAGGGTCTGTATATTGTTTACAATGGATACTTGACTTTTTATTTATTTTTTTAATCCTCAATTTCTCGACTTAAGTTTGATGTATGGATAAATTTGTCTACAATTTTATATTCAGAAAAAAAATCTCCTTGCGAATCAATAAAAATATATATACAGTGCAATTTAAAAAAAAATGTTGATCGTATTTTGTCAAAAACTGGATGCGAGAAAAAATAACAGTTTAGATCCTATTAAAGTCTTTACAGCACCAAAGGTTTTTCGTCAGTCACTCTGTATAATTCAATATCTGGCGGTGCTCTAGTAGGATTAGTAGTTGTTTTAACTGTGAGATGATAGTTTTTCACTTTTATTGTCGATCACTATAATATGATTTACGATACAGTGGCTTCATCAGGCAGATGAATAAGGTACATGAAACCACTGTGTGGTGAAACATGTTACAGTGATCAACAATAAAAATAAAAACTTTCTGAGTGTGTTGTTTTATTTTAAGGTATTATGGAGTTTCATTGTGGATCCGCCTTATTAAAGCAACAGCTTGGAAATGTTTCTTGTTTGGAATGTTTCAATAGTATGAAATTTATACAAATTATACTCAATGACATTAGAAGAGTTACAGCAAGAAAACAAGGAATGATTTTTTGGAATTCATTTTTTGGCAGCAGAGTCGCTATATTTAAAACATACATTGATAACAATTTCAGCCTTGTACTTTCTTATATTTACTGTGACAAAAAAATCACTTTTCCTTTTTTAATAAAACTATTTATAAGAGTTGTTTAGTACAGATGATTTTAGTTTTCGTGTTTCCGTTGACTGTGTTAAGCTTAAACAAACTGCCTGGAGTTCGAAGATATCCATATACAGATGTTTTCGGTTTTCGTGTTTCCGTTGACGGTATTTAGCTTAAACAAAATGCCTGGAGTTCGAAGATATCCACAATTTCACCATTTGCGCGATTTTGGCCGGGGTCGAATTGTTGCTTATCGTGATGTCGGTATGTTCTACCACAACTACTGTAATGCATATGTGTTAGGTATGGGCAGTAGAAGGTAGAGGAGCCAGAAGAAGACCAATTGGTCAACCAACGCGTACTACAGAACGTCAAGATCGGCGCTTAAGACAAATAGCCCTACGAGACCGTTTCCCTACCACGCATCAAATCGGTGATCAATGGTTTGGAGAAGGTAGGCCCACTAGTATGCGAACCCTATATACAATCCTTTGGGCTTCTTTCATACCTTCCAAGATTTCTGTTTTCGTTGACAGCAAGATACTATCACCAAAGGTTGGACTGGTGCAGAGAATGGCAGCATTGGTAGGCAGAACGGCATGATATCGTATTCAGCGATGAATCACGATTTTATCTAAGCAACAAATCTTAGGTTTGCTATTGAGATGCATGTACATAGGACTGCTGGAGTAATGTTTTAGGTGGCTATTGCTTATGGTAGTTGATCACCTCTTTTATTCATTCGAGGCAGTATGACAGCTGCGGGTTATATTGAAGATGCCATATGACCGACTTTATTGCATTATTTAGATGTCCAGACGTACTTTTTCAGCAAGATAACGCATGTCCCCATATTGTTCGTCGAACTATGAACTTTCTTTATGAGTCTGGTGTTAATGTTTTGCCATGGCCGCACCGTTCGCCGAAATTAAATCCCATTGAACAGGCATAGGATATCATGGGAAGAAGATTATTTACTTTGCACCGTCCTCCGCAAACTCTAGCACAGTTGATCCATGAAATTCAAGTTGCTTCGAAAGAAATGCCACAAAAAGACATCGACCATCTCATTTTGTAGATGCCCAGACATCTAAAGGAGTATATACAGTAAAGGGGTCGCCAACACACATTATTATTATTTGTTAATAAAATTTCTTGAACATTTTCAACATCAAGTTAAATAAATGAATCCTTCTAGGTGTAATGCTTCTAATGTCATTTAGTATATTAATAAGAGCAATGGGTAGCTCATAAAAATAGATTCAAATGTAATTATACATGTTTTCCGACATTCGGGTAAATTGACCGCTGGTTATAGGTTATTGTATGCAAGGTTATGCCGACCACATAGCAATTGTCCCAAGGGGCAAATATGACAATATCATATCGTTCTAGCCCAAGAAGCCCTCAATTCCATAGTAAAATGGTATCTGAGTTAAGGCTTCAATGTCAATCCTGACAAAACTGTTGTGGTTCCTTTTTAGTAAACATAGGAAGCTGAAAATCAAGACAACCAAAGTTAATGGTTAAGCAATTACGCTATCTGATGGGGTAAAATATTTAGATTTAATATTAGATAAAAAACTTAATTGAAACGCGCACCTAGAGAAAACATTCTGCAAAGCTACAGCGGAACTGTGGATATGCCGCAGATCTCAGGGATTGAAAGTCAAAACGACTTGGCATACATTATGGTAGTGATACCCATTATTACATATGGTTCAAGGACATAGATTCGGGCACCAAAAATTCTGAACCTAATGTGATTATAGATGGTCGCAAAAACAGTTTGAATCGAATAAAAAAACTCGCATTCATAAGAGGTAAAATATAGGTAATCGGTTCCATTCGAACAAGGCCCATCAGTCTTACAGGCTGAAATAATAGCCTTGGAAAGTTATACTCAGAGTTGTACGAAGAAGCTATAAAGGGACACACATCTGTCTGACTGGCTAACATTATCTTGTGTAATTAAGTAATTTGAGTAGTAGTGTTTGGCTATCGACCACGTCGTCCTTCCGCCGTGTGATTTGTGTATTTGTGTGTGTAAATGAGTTTGTTACTTTAAAGGATTAATTTATTTAATATCTTTGTACTCCTTTCTTACAAAATAATACAAAGCCTCCGTCACTTTAAAGCACCATTAATTGTATCCTAATATGTTTATTTCTTTTAATTCTGTGCCAACAAAACAGCCTAACACATACAAAAAATACATAAATAATATTAATTACATAATTTAGACCGCACGAGAATTAGGCATTGGGTCATCCTAGATGACCTTCCACTCGTACCTCGAGTAAAAGGTACCGGTTTGGGGCTACAAACGAATGCGCCACAACCTGCGTCTAAAGTAATTTTATTCTATTATTATTTGCATTTTTTTAGTTTAGGATAGTTTTTTTTTTCTTTTTTGTCAAATTGTAATGTTTTATGGGTTAAGTGGTAGAGTAACCTCAATTGCTAAACTTCGCCCAATTTTGTGAGCAAATAAAGGCGTTTATTATTATTATTATCTCAGACAACCAGATTACCCTCAAGAACCTCAAAGCGTACAGCTTAAATTCCAAAATTTCTTGGAACTGTAAACAAGCTCTGAACCAATTGACCAAGTACATAGGAAGGGCGTGATCCAAGAATGGGAAAAAAGTCCGACGAGGACACTGGATAAGGCCATCAGGTCAACGGAAATTCAGAATATTTATTGACCTCTCGCCAAGTAGACCTAAATAGCTCTTGCGCTTAACTAAAAGCGAGATAAGAATAGTCACGGATCTCCTTACTTGTCCAGTGAAGTACCATCTTCACAAGATAGGTAAAGTTGACAGCACCATTTGTAGACTATGTGAATTGGCAGAGGAACCAGCCGAACATATCCAATGCGTATGTGGAAGACTAGCCTTAATCGGAGAGATGGAGATATCGCCAGAACGGATCAGGTCATGACCTCCTAGGAAGTTAATTGGCCTTACCGAAGAAATTGACTTCTTGGGAACATACTAGTAATAGGGTATTCGCACAAAAGTTGTAGTCTCAGTGCTGTAAGGCACTCTATAGCCAAACGATCCCATCTAAACGAATCTAATCTAATCTACCTTAAATGTATATTTTCACATGCGAAACCGAGTTACTTCATATTTGATCACCCCTAAAGAGATGGCTCCTTGCAGATTGCTAAAAAAATAGTTATATTGTAGCGGTTTTTGAGAATGTATCTCGATATTATTTTCGGAATTCTAGAGGCATGGCAATCCAATTAACCTCGTCAAAAATTTCGTGACTGTAACATCGACTGTCATAAATTTGATCACGTTCCAGTCAGATATATTAGGATTATTATTATTATTGTCCATGTCTGCAAAATATCCATAAGTTTCTGCAATCACCTCCTCGTTTGAATAAAATCTTTGTCCCGCCAGCCATTTCTTCAAATTAGGGAACATATAGTAGTCCGAGGGAGCCAAGTCAGGAGAATGGGGGGGATGTGAAACGAGTTGGAATCCTATTTCCATTAATTTTGCAACCATACAACTGCTGAGGTGTGTGCGTTGTCGTGATGGAAAAGGACTTTCTTGTGGACCAATCGCGGGCGTTGTTCTTGCAGCTCGGTTTTCAAACGGTCCAATAACGATAAATAATATTTACCTGCAATAGTTTTACCCTTTTCCAGATAGTCGATGAGGATTATTCCGTGTGAATCCCAAAAGACAGTCACCATAACCTTTCCGGCCAAAGGAACGGTCTTCGCCCTTTTTGGTGCAGATTCCCCCTTGGTAACCCATTGTTTAGATTGTTGTTTGGTCTCGAGAGTATAGTAATGTATCCATGTTTCATCCACAGTGACGAAACGACGCTTAAAGTCCTCTGAATTCTTCTGGAACAGCTGCAAACCATCCCTGCAATACTTGACACGATTCCGTTTTTGGCAAGCGTAAGCAATCGCGACACCCATCTTGCGGATAGCTTTCTCATGTCCAAATGTTTATGCAAAATAGTATGTACCCGTTCAGTCGATATGTCCACAGCACTAGCAATCTCACGCACCTTAACTCTTCTGTCATCCATCACCATATCATTGATTTGATCAATGATTTCTGGAGTCGTAACCTCCACAGACCGTACAGAACGTTCAGCGTCACTTGTGCCCATTTGGCCAGTCCGAAAATTTTGAAACCATTTATAAACTGTTCTAATCGAAGGTACAAAGTTACCATAATGTTTATCAAGCTTCTCTTTAGTCTCCTGCCTTTCATAAAGTAATGTTTAATCACCACACGGAATTTTTTTTTCGTCCGTTTCTTGAAAATCACTCGACTTCCTTGATTCACACGAATACCAAACACAAAGAAATCGACCAATATGGCTGAAACTTCATTCAAAAGATGATACTACCTAAAACTAACCTCAATACGCGAGTATTGCACGAACTTTTCAAAACACCCTCGTATTGTTTTCGTGCGTGAAAATGTTTGTGGGCGCTGTATCTCAAAAACGAATGAACCGATTGAAGTGAAACTTTAAACTTACGGTTTTGTCGTTAAAAACAGGAACTGAAAAGCTTTTGCATTCAAAAATTAAAAACCGGAAGTGGATGTTTACTTGAGGCACTTTTTTGTTTTTTTCCGATATTTTTCTAAATATGAAAAATATTACAAAACTTTTTAAACAAACGTTAGAGGGAATAAAAAAGTGGACAAGTTTTATTAAAAAAAATTTCATAAAATTCTTAATTTCGAGAAAAAAATTAAAAATTGTAAATTTTGACATTTTTTGCCCATTGCTAATAAACTATTATAGTTACATGAAATTTGTATTACAAATAATTGTAGAGAATTCAAAAGTGAACAAATTATTAAGAATAGACTTTTTGTGTAAACCTCATAGTTTTCCAGTAAAATATAGGAAAAATACTATGATGGCCACATCACCATTTTTTTAGCTTTATTTGAAATATATTGTGAGCGTTTATTTTAACTTTTCAACGGTATTTTATAAAATAATTTTGTTCGTTGGTTTCCCAAATATTTGCAAGTGAAACGGGTTTTGTTGACTAAATTTAATATGTTGGGTGTAAAGTACTTTAATGTAAATTAATTTCTGGAATAACGTAATTTATTTCTTTAGTTATGAGGATTATAAGCAAGATATTCTGCATATTTAATTTTAAATGCCAGTTTATCATAGCTCGAGACTTCCACGCGTGCCAATGCACAATAGCCGTTTATTATAGGAAAGGAGTTTTATTTTATTTCGCATAATCTGCAAAAATCTAGATAAGTCACTTACAGTTTGACAATAATAGGCTAGATTGGTCGATACTATGGTGACGGGTAAATATAAAAGTGTGATGTAAATGTTTATTTAAAAAAATCTAATTATCATTTTTCAAAAGTTTAAAATTAATTAGTTTTATAAAATAACAATCATAATAACTTTTGTTTCCGAATTATTGACAAAGATCGCAAATTTCTGGCTGTGTATTTAATTCTCTACACAAATTATAATCTCTCTTTTTCTTTATAATATTTTTTAAAATTTGACATGAATAAATATATTTTATTTACTTTATATACATAATACAAGAATACGGATTAATAATAATATTTAAGGGAGAATTTATATTTGTGAATTCTGTTTTCTAATATTTCGGGTTTTGGGTTGGCTTTTGTTCTTTTTCTGCAATTTAATATATTTAATTATTTATGAAATCAATTGTTATTGCAAAAAAATAATTAATGGCCACACAAAATCTATTAAGAATTAAGTTTGTTGAATTTTACATTAAAATTTTTCACCATAGTTATTTTATTTATTGTTTAATTTTTTCTATAAAAACGCACCTTAAAAAAGAAAATAATTGTAATAGTTCACTTAAAAAAAACCTTTATTGGCATCAAAAATTATATACATACTACAACCTAATAACATAACATAGTTCACTTATAATTTACTTTATTTCTATTATAATATTATAATCTGATTATATTTGAAAGTACTATAATCTTATAATAATAATAAGATATTTATTAGGTATCAATTCGCGCAAAATAGCACTTTAATGTGGCAAAATTTGATAAAATAAACTATTTTCCATTCCTTTTTGACGAAAAAATATATTTATGTATTATTTTAAATAGACCCAAATACTTAACATAGTTAATAGTGTCGTTGGCCATTAAAATATCGCCATTAAACTAATCCACTTTCCAATGTTTTCGGAAGTAAATATAAATAACTTCGTGTAATTATATTAATATTTACAAGCGTGACTGACAGTAACGGTAAAATGTTAAGTATTTCCGATTTTACTATTACTTGAGAATTCCAAACATAATTTCTAAGAATGCTTGAATAATTAAAATCCGTTTGCAGTGTGCTCCAAATTTGTTGACTGTACTGTAATTTAAAAATCACTAATATATTGATAAATTATTTCTAATTATCTTTTAATATAATAATAATATTGTCGCAGAATAATAATATAAACATTTAAAAACTTTACATTGCGTAAATTTTTAACGTATCAATCAATCGTTAATAAATTATTAAATATGACTATAGACGGTTCAAATTTATATAAAAACATTATGGTCTATAGTTTAAAAACTAGCTATTCTAAATAAACATAACATAAAACTAAAGTATTTAGATATAATGAAAAGCTTCTAATGAAATTAGCTGATTTAAAAAATTTAAAGTTGTAGGTAATTAAAAAGTGATCAAATTATTTACATATCAAAATGACATATATGATATAACTTTCCTTAATATAAAAGATAATTATAAATAATAATAAAATAAATTATTTAAACTGTACTGACAAAACCTCATATCATGTCATCTATTTCTTCCCCTTTCGGCATTTTGTAAAAATTCTGTTAAAAGGCTTATTATTTCACTTAAGGTGATTCAAACTAATTGATTTTTAAAAATAAATATTTTATTTAAAAACCTCATAAATACAATAAATACAAAGTATGAAGAAATGATCTATAAATAACAAAATATTGACAATAAAAAAATAAACTATTAATTATATTTATTTTGAAATGGTTGTTATAAATTATAATAATTTTCTGTTTCAAATATATTTGTAACAATGCAGATATTACCTTACACATTTCCATTTACTGTTTTATATACATTATATATATATATATATATATATATATATATATATATATATATATATATATATATATATATATATATATATATATATATATATATATATACAGGGTGTCCCGTTAATGCGGGGAAATGGCTGTACCATAGATTCCTGAGGTCAAAATATGACGATTTAATGCAACTTATCTATATCCAAAAATTTACGGTTAAGCCGGAATTTGGCTTCAAAGTTTAAATTTTGTTTATTTCTTTTGTTTATAACAATTGAACGCTTTATTTGATTTGAATGAAATTTATTTTTAATAACTAC